>JAZGLO010002720.1:1152500-1862755 GCA_036873155.1 Biomphalaria sudanica
TGTAGTCTATATTCTATGCACTTATTTTGTAGTCTATATTCTATGCACTTATTTTCTAGTCTATATTCTATGCACTTATTTTCTAGTCTATATTCTATGCACTTATTTTCTAGTCTATATTCTATGCACTTATTTTGTAGTCTATATTCTATGCACTTATTTTCTAGTCTATATTCTATGCACTTATTTTCTAGTCTATATTCTATGCACTTATTTTCTAGTGTATATTCTATGCACTTATTTTCTAGTCTTTATTCTATGCACTTATTTTGAAGTCTATATTCTATGTACTTATTTTCTAGTCTATATTCTATGCACTTATTTTGTAGTCTATATTCTATGCACTTATTTTCTATTCTATATTCTATGTACTTATTTTCTAGTCTATATTCTATGCACTTATTTTCTAGTCTATATTCTATGCACTTATTTTGTAGTCTATATTCTATGCACTTATTTTCTATTCTATATTCTATGCACTTATTTTGTAATCTATATTCTATGCATTTATTTTCTATTCTATATTCTATGCACTTATTTTCTAGTCTATATTCTATGCAATTATTTTGTAGTCTATATTCTATGCACTTATTTTGTAGTCTATATTATATGCACTTATTTTCTAATCTATATTCTATGCACTTATTTTCTAATCTATATTCTATGCACTTATTTTGTAGTCTATATTCTATGCACTTATTTTGTAGTCTATATTATATGCACTTATTTTCTAATCTATATTTTATGCACTTATTTTCTAGTCTATATTCTATGCACTTATTTTCTATTCTATATTCTATGCACTTATTTTCTATTCTATATTCTATGTACTTATTTTGTAGTCTATGTTCTATGCGCTTATTTACTAGTCAATATTCTATGCACTTATTTTCTATTCTATATTCTATGTACTTATTTTGTAGTCTATATTCTATGCGTTTATTTACTAGTCTATATTCATTGCACTTATTTTCTAGTCTATATTCTATGCACTTATTTTCTAATCTATATTCTATGCAGTTATTTTCTAATCTATATTCTATGCACTTATTTTCTATTCTTTCTTCTATGCACTTGTTTTCTAGTCTATATTCTATGTACTTATTTTCTAATCTATATTCTATGCACTTATTTTCTATTCTATATTCTATGCACTTATTTTCTATTCTATATTCTATGTACTTATTTTGTAGTCTATATTCTATGCGCTTATTTACTAGTCTATATTCTATGCACTTATTTTCTAGTCTATATTCTATGTACTTATTTTCTATTCTATATTCTATGCACTTATTTTCTAGTGTATATTCTATGCACTTATTTTCTAGTCTATATTCTATGCACTTATTTTCTAGTCTATATTCTATGCACTTATTTTCTAGTTTATATTTTATGCACTTATTTTCTAGTCTTTATTCTATGCACTTATTTTCTAATCTATATTCTATGCACTTATTTTCTTATCTATATTCTATGCAGTTATTTTTTAGTCTATATTCTATGCACTTATTTTCTAGTCTATATTCTATGCACTTATTTTCTAGTCTATATTCTTTGCACTTATTTTCTAGTCTATATTCTATGCACATATTTTCTAGTCTATATTCTATGCACTTATTTTCTATTCTTAATTCTATGCACTTATTTTCTAGTCTATATTCTATGCACTTATTTTCTAGTCTATATTCTAAGCACTTATTTTCTAGTCTATATTCTATGCACTTATTTTCTAATCTATATTCTATGCACTTATTTTCTAGTCTATATTCTATGCACTTTTTTTCTAGTCTATATTCTATGCACTTATTTTCTAGTCTATATTCTATGCACTTATTTTCTAGTCTATATTCTCTGCACTTATTTTCTATTCTATATTCTATGCACTTATTTTCTAGTCTATATTCTTTGCACTTATTTTCTAGTCTATATTCTATGCACTTATTTTCTAGTCTATATTCTATGCACTAATTTTCTAATCTATATTCTATGCACTTATTTTCTAGTCTATATTCTATGCACTTATTTTCTAATCTATATTCTATGCATTTATTTTCTAGTCTATATTCTATGCACTTATTTTCTAGTCTTTATTCTATGCACTTATTTTCTAGTCTATATTCTATGCACTTATTTTGTAGTCTATATTCTATGCATTTTTTTTTTAAATCTATATTCTATGCATTTTTTTTCTAATCTATATTCTATGTACTTATTTTCTAATCTATATTCTATGCACTTATTTTCTAGTTTATATTCTATGTACTTATTTTCTAGTCTATATTCTATGCACTTATTTTCTAATCTATATTCTATGTACTTTTTTTCTAGTCTATATTCTATGCACTTATTTTGTAGTCTATATTCTATGCACTTATTTTCTAGTCTTTATTCTATGCACTTTTTTTCTAATCTATATTCTATGCACTTATTTTCTATTCTATATTCTATGTACTTATTTTCTATTCTATATTCTATGCATTTATTTTCTAGTCTATATTCTATGCACTTATTTTGTAGTCTATATTCTATGCACTTATTTTCTAGTCTTTATTCTATGCACTTATTTTCTAATCTATATTCTATGCACTTATTTTCTATTCTATATTCTATGTACTTATTTTCTATTCTATATTCTATGCATTTATTTTCTAGTCTATATTCTATGCACTTATTTTCCAGTCTATATTCTATGCACTTATTTTCTAATCTACATTCTATGCACTTATTTTCTATTCTATATTCTATGCACTTATTTTCTAGTCTATATTCTATGCACCTATTTTCTAATCTATATTCTATGTACGTATTTTCTAGTCTATATTCTATGCACTTATTTTGTAGTCTATATTCTATGCACTTATTTTCTAGTCTATATTCTATGCACTTATTTTCTAGTCTATATTCTATGCACTTATTTTCTAGTCTATATTCTAAGTACTTATTTTCTAGTCTATATTCTATGCACTTATTTTGTAGTCTATATTCTATGTACTTATTTTCTAGTCTATATTCTATATACTTATTTTCTATTCTATATTCTATGTACTTATTTTCTATTCTATATTCTATGTACTTATTTTCTATTCTATATTCTATGCATTTATTTTCTAGTCTATATTCTATGCACTTATTTTGTAGTCTATATTCTATGCACTTATTTTCTAGTCTATATTCTATGCACTTATTTTCTAGTCTATATTCTATGCAATTATTTTCAAATTTATATTCTATGTACTTATTTTCTAGTCTATATTCTATGCACTTATTTTGTAGTCTATATTCTATGCACTTATTTTCTAGTCTATTATCTATGCACTTATTTTCTAGTCTATATTCTATGCACTTATTTTCTAGTCTATATTCTATGTACTTATTTTCTAGTCTATTTTCTATGCACTTATTTTGTAGTCTATATTCTATGTACTTATTTTCTAGTCTAAATTGTATGCACATATTTTGTAGTCTATATTTTATGCACTTATTTTCTAGTCTATATTCTATGCACTTATTTTCTAGTCTATATTCTATGCACTTATTTTGTAGTCTATATTATATGCACTTATTTTCTAATCTATATTCTTTGCACTTATTTTCTAGTCTATATTCTATGCACTTATTTTCTATTTTATATTCTATGTACTTATTTTCTATTCTATATTCTATGTACTTATTTTGTAGTCTATATTTTATGTACTTATTTTCTATTCTATATTCTATGCATTTATTTTCCAGTCTATATTCTATGCACTTATTTTGTAGTCTATATTCTATGCACTTATTTTCTAGTCTATATTCTATGCACTTATTTTCTAGTCTATATTCTATGCAATTATTTTCTAATCTATATTCTATGTACTTATTTTCTAGTCTATATTCTATGCACTTATTTTGTAGTCTATATTCTATGCACTTATTTTCTAGTCTATTATCTATGCACTTATTTTCTAGTCTATATTCTATGCACTTATTTTCTAGTCTATATTCTATGTACTTATTTTCTAGTCTATTTTCTATGCACTTATTTTGTAGTCTATATTCTATGCACTTATTTTCTATTCTATATTCTTTGTACTTATTTTCTATTCTATATTCTATGCATTTATTTTCTAGTCTATATTCTATGCACTTATTTTGTAGTCTATATTCTATGCACTTATTTTCTAGTCTTTATTCTATGCACTTATTTTCTAATCTATATTCTATGCACTTATTTTCTATTCTATATTCTATGTACTTATTTTCTATTCTATATTCTATGCATTTATTTTCTAGTCTATATTCTATGCACTTATTTTCCAGTCTATATTCTATGCACTTATTTTCTAATCTATATTCTATGCACTTATTTTCTATTCTATATTCTATGCACTTATTTTCTAGTCTATATTCTATGCACCTATTTTCTAATCTATATTCTATGTACGTATTTTCTAGTCTATATTCTATGCACTTATTTTGTAGTCTATATTCTATGCACTTATTTTCTAGTCTATATTCTATGCACTTATTTTCTAGTCTATATTCTATGCACTTATTTTCTAGTCTATATTCTAAGTACTTATTTTCTAGTCTATATTCTATGCACTTATTTTGTAGTCTATATTCTATGTACTTATTTTCTAGTCTATATTCTATATACTTATTTTCTATTCTATATTCTATGTACTTATTTTCTATTCTATATTCTATGTACTTATTTTCTATTCTATATTCTATGCATTTATTTTCTAGTCTATATTCTATGCACTTTTTTTGTAGTCTATATTCTATGCACTTATTTTCTAGTCTATATTCTATGCACTTATTTTCTAGTCTATATTCTATGCAATTATTTTCAAATTTATATTCTATGTACTTATTTTCTAGTCTATATTCTATGCACTTATTTTGTAGTCTATATTCTATGCACTTATTTTCTAGTCTATTATCTATGCACTTATTTTCTAGTCTATATTCTATGCACTTATTTTCTAGTCTATATTCTATGTACTTATTTTCTAGTCTATTTTCTATGCACTTATTTTGTAGTCTATATTCTATGTACTTATTTTCTAGTCTAAATTGTATGCACATATTTTGTAGTCTATATTTTATGCACTTATTTTCTAGTCTATATTCTATGCACTTATTTTCTAGTCTATATTCTATGCACTTATTTTGTAGTCTATATTATATGCACTTATTTTCTAATCTATATTCTATGCACTTATTTTCTAGTCTATATTCTATGCACTTATTTTCTATTTTATATTCTATGTACTTATTTTCTATTCTATATTCTATGTACTTATTTTGTAGTCTATATTTTATGTACTTATTTTCTATTCTATATTCTATGCATTTATTTTCCAGTCTATATTCTATGCACTTATTTTGTAGTCTATATTCTATGCACTTATTTTCTAGTCTATATTCTATGCACTTATTTTCTAGTCTATATTCTATGCAATTATTTTCTAATCTATATTCTATGTACTTATTTTCTAGTCTATATTCTATGCACTTATTTTGTAGTCTATATTCTATGCACTTATTTTCTAGTCTATTATCTATGCACTTATTTTCTAGTCTATATTCTATGCACTTATTTTCTAGTCTATATTCTATGTACTTATTTTCTAGTCTATTTTCTATGCACTTATTTTGTAGTCTATATTCTATGCACTTATTTTCTATTCTATATTCTTTGTACTTATTTTCTATTCTATATTCTATGCATTTATTTTCTAGTCTATATTCTATGCACTTATTTTGTAGTCTATATTCTATGCACTTATTTTCTAGTCTTTATTCTATGCACTTATTTTCTAATCTATATTCTATGCACTTATTTTCTATTCTATATTCTATGTACTTATTTTCTATTCTATATTCTATGCATTTATTTTCTAGTCTATATTCTATGCACTTATTTTCCAGTCTATATTCTATGCACTTATTTTCTAATCTATATTCTATGCACTTATTTTCTATTCTATATTCTATGCACTTATTTTCTAGTCTATATTCTATGCACCTATTTTCTAATCTATATTCTATGTACGTATTTTCTAGTCTATATTCTATGCACTTATTTTGTAGTCTATATTCTATGCACTTATTTTCTAGTCTATATTCTATGCACTTATTTTCTAGTCTATATTCTATGCACTTATTTTCTAGTCTATATTCTAAGTACTTATTTTCTAGTCTATATTCTATGCACTTATTTTGTAGTCTATATTCTATGTACTTATTTTCTAGTCTATATTCTATATACTTATTTTCTATTCTATATTCTATGTACTTATTTTCTATTCTATATTCTATGTACTTATTTTCTATTCTATATTCTATGCATTTATTTTCTAGTCTATATTCTATGCACTTTTTTTGTAGTCTATATTCTATGCACTTATTTTCTAGTCTATATTCTATGCACTTATTTTCTAGTCTATATTCTATGCAATTATTTTCAAATTTATATTCTATGTACTTATTTTCTAGTCTATATTCTATGCACTTATTTTGTAGTCTATATTCTATGCACTTATTTTCTAGTCTATTATCTATGCACTTATTTTCTAGTCTATATTCTATGCACTTATTTTCTAGTCTATATTCTATGTACTTATTTTCTAGTCTATTTTCTATGCACTTATTTTGTAGTCTATATTCTATGTACTTATTTTCTAGTCTAAATTGTATGCACATATTTTGTAGTCTATATTTTATGCACTTATTTTCTAGTCTATATTCTATGCACTTATTTTCTAGTCTATATTCTATGCACTTATTTTGTAGTCTATATTATATGCACTTATTTTCTAATCTATATTCTATGCACTTATTTTCTAGTCTATATTCTATGCACTTATTTTCTATTTTATATTCTATGTACTTATTTTCTATTCTATATTCTATGTACTTATTTTGTAGTCTATATTTTATGTACTTATTTTCTATTCTATATTCTATGCATTTATTTTCTAGTATATATTCTATGCACTTATTTTGTAGTCTATATTCTATGCACTTATTTTCTAGTCTATATTCTATGCACTTATTTTCTAGTCTATATTCTATGCAATTATTTTCTAATCTATATTCTATGTACTTATTTTCTAGTCTATATTCTATGCACTTATTTTGTAGTCTATATTCTATGCACTTATTTTCTAGTCTATTATCTATGCACTTATTTTCTAGTCTATATTCTATGCACTTATTTTCTAGTCTATATTCTATGTACTTATTTTCTAGTCTATTTTCTATGCACTTATTTTGTAGTCTATATTCTATGTACTTATTTTCTAGTCTATATTGTATGCACTTATTTTGTAGTCTATATTCTATGTACTTATTTTCTAATCTATATTCTATGCATTTATTTTCTATTCTATATTCTATGCACTTATTTTCTAGTCTATATTCTATGCAATTATTTTGTAGTCTATATTCTATGCACTTATTTTCGAGTCTATATTCGTTGCACTTATTTTCTAGTCTATATTCTATGCACTTATTTTCTAGTCTATATTCTATGTACTTATTTTCTAGTCTATATTCTATGCATTTATTTTGTAGTCTATATTCTATGCACTTATTTTCTAGTCTATATTCTATGCACTTATTTTCTAGTCTATATTCTATGCACTTTTTTTCTAGTCTATATTCTATGCACTTATTTTCTAGTCTATATTCTATGCACTTATTTTCTAGTCTATATTCTATGCACTTATTTTGTAGTCTATATTCTATGTACTTATTTTCTAGTCTATATTCTATGCACTTATTTTGTAGTCTATATTCTATGCACTTATTTTCTATTCTATATTCTATGTACTTATTTTCTAGTCTATATTCTATGCACTTATTTTCTAGTCTATATTCTATGCACTTATTTTCTAGTCTATATTCTATGCACTTATTTTCTAGTCTATATTCTATGTACTTATTTTCTAATCTATATTCTATGCATTTATTTTCTATTCTATATTCTATGCACTTATTTTCTAGTCTATATTCTATGCAATTATTTTGTAGTCTATATTCTATGCACTTATTTTGTAGTCTATATTATATGCACTTATTTTCTAATCTATATTCTATGCACTTATTTTCTAATCTATATTCTATGCACTTATTTTGTAGTCTATATTCTATGCACTTATTTTGTAGTCTATATTCTTTGCAGTTATTTTCTAATCTATATTCTATGCACTTATTTTCTAATCTATATTCTATGTACTTATTTTCTAATCTATATTCTATGCACTTATTTTCTAGTCTATATTCTATGCACTTATTTTGTAGTCTATATTCTATGCAATTATTTTCGAGTCTATATTAGTTGCACTTATTTTCTAGTCTATATTCTATGCACTTTTTTTCTAGTCTATATTCTATGCACTTATTTTGTAGTCTATATTCTATGCACTTATTTTCTAGTCTATATTCTATGCACTTATTTTCTATTCTATATTCTATGCACTTTTTTTCTATTCTATATTCTATGCACTTATTTTCTAGTCTATATTCTATGCACTTATTTTGTAGTCTATATTCTATGCACTTATTTTGTAGTCTATATTCTATGCACTTATTTTCTAGTCTATATTCTATGCACTTATTTTCTAGTCTATATTCTATGCACTTATTTTCTAGTCTATATTCTATGCACTTATTTTCTAGTCTTTATTCTATGCACTTATTTTGTAGTCTATATTCTATGTACTTATTTTCTAGTCTATATTCTATGCACTTATTTTGTAGTCTATATTCTATGCACTTATTTTCTATTCTATATTCTATGTACTTTTTTTCTAGTCTATATTCTATGCACTTATTTTCTAGTCTATATTCTATGCACTTATTTTGTAGTCTATATTCTATGCACTTATTTTCTATTCTATATTCTATGTACTTATTTTCTAATCTATATTCTATGCATTTATTTTCTATTCTATATTCTATGCACTTATTTTCTAGTCTATATTCTATGCAATTATTTTGTAGTCTATATTCTATGCACTTATTTTGTAGTCTATATTATATGCACTTATTTTCTAATCTATATTCTATGCACTTATTTTCTAATCTATATTCTATGCACTTATTTTGTAGTCTATATTCTATGCACTTATTTTGTAGTCTATATTATATGCACTTATTTTCTAATCTATATTTTATGCACTTATTTTCTAGTCTATATTCTATGCACTTATTTTCTATTCTATATTCTATGCACTTATTTTCTATTCTATATTCTATGTACTTATTTTGTAGTCTATGTTCTATGCGCTTATTTACTAGTCTTTATTCTATGCACTTATTTTCTAGTCTATATTCTATGCACTTTTTTTCTAGTCAATATTATATGCACTTATTTTCTATTCTATATTCTATGTACTTATTTTGTAGTCTATATTCTATGCGTTTATTTACTAGTCTATATTCATTGCACTTATTTTCTAGTCTATATTCTATGCACTTATTTTCTAATCTATATTCTATGCAGTTATTTTCTAATCTATATTCTATGCACTTATTTTCTATTCTTTCTTCTATGCACTTGTTTTCTAGTCTATATTCTATGTACTTATTTTCTAATCTATATTCTATGCACTTATTTTCTTTTCTATATTCTATGCACTTATTTTCTATTCTATATTCTATGTACTTATTTTGTAGTCTATATTCTATGCGCTTATTTACTAGTCTATATTCTATGCACTTATTTTCTAGTCTATATTCTATGCATTTTTTTTCTAATCTATATTCTATGCACTTATTTTCTAGTCTATATTCTATGCACTTTTTTTCTATTCTATATTCTATGTACTTATTTTCTATTCTATATTCTATGCACTTATTTTCTAGTCTATATTCTATGCACTTATTTTCTATTCTTAATTCTATGCACTTATTTTCTAGTCTATATTCTATGCACTTATTTTCTAGTCTATATTCTAAGCACTTATTTTCTAGTCTATATTCTATGCACTTATTTTCTAATCTATATTCTATGCACTTATTTTCTAGTCTATATTCTATGCACTTTTTTTCTAGTCTATATTCTATGCACTTATTTTCTAGTCTATATTCTATGCACTTATTTTCTAGTCTATATTCTATGCACTTATTTTCTAGTCTATATTCTATGCACTTATTTTCTAGTCTATATTCTATGTACTTATTTTCTAGTCTATATTCTATGTACTTATTTTCTAGTCTATATTCTATGCACTTATTTTGTAGTCTATATTCTATGCACTTATTTTCTATTCTATATTCTATGTACTTATTTTCTAGTCTATATTCTATGCACTTATTTTCTAGTCTATATTCTATGCACTTATTTTCTAGTCTATATTCTATGCACTTATTTTCTATTCTATATTCTATGTACTTATTTTCTAATCTATATTCTATGCATTTATTTTCTATTCTATATTCTATGCACTTATTTTCTAGTCTATATTCTATGCAATAATTTTGTAGTCTATATTCTAAGCACTTATTTTCTAGTCTATATTATATGCACTTATTTTCTAATCTATATTCTATGCACTTATTTTCTAATCTATATTCGATGCACTTATTTTGTAGTCTATATTCTATGCACTTATTTTGTAGTCTATATTATATGCACTTATTTTCTAATCTATATTTTATGCACTTATTTTCTAGTCTATATTCTATGCACTTATTTTCTAGTCTATATTCTATGCACTTATTTTCTATTCTATATTCTATGTACTTATTTTCTAATCTATATTCTATGCATTTATTTTCTATTCTATATTATATGCACTTATTTTCTAGTCTATATTCTATGCAATTATTTTGTAGTCTATATTCTATGCACTTATTTTCGAGTCTATATTCGTTGCACTTATTTTCTAGTCTATATTCTATGCACTTATTTTCTAGTCTATATTCTATGTACTTATTTTCTAGTCTATATTCTATGCATTTATTTTGTAGTCTATATTCTATGCACTTATTTTCTAGTCTATATTCTATGCACTTATTTTCTAGTCTATATTCTATGCACTTATTTTCTAGTCTATATTCTATGCACTTATTTTATAGTCTATATTCTATGCACTTATTTTCTAGTCTATATTCTATGCACTTATTTTGTAGTCTATATTCTATGTACTTATTTTCTAGTCTATATTCTATGCACTTATTTTGTAGTCTATATTCTATGCACTTATTTTCTATTCTATATTCTATGCACTTATTTTCTAGTCTATATTCTATGCACTTATTTTCTATTCTATATTCTATGTACTTATTTTCTAATCTATATTCTATGCATTTATTTTCTATTCTATATTCTATGCACTTATTTTCTAGTCTATATTCTATGCAATTATTTTGTAGTCTATATTCTATGCACTTATTTTGTAGTCTATATTATATGCACTTATTTTCTAATCTATATTCTATGCACTTATTTTCTAATCTATATTCTATGCACTTATTTTGTAGTCTATATTCTATGCACTTATTTTGTAGTCTATATTCTATGCAGTTATTTTCTAATCTATATTCTATGCACTTATTTTCTAATCTATATTCTATGTACTTATTTTCTAATCTATATTCTATGCACTTATTTTCTAGTCTATATTCTATGCACTTATTTTGTAGTCTATATTCTATGCAATTATTTTCTAGTCTATATTAGTTGCACTTATTTTCTAGTCTATATTCTATGCACTTATTTTCTAGTCTATATTCTATGTACTTATTTTCTAGTCTATATTCTATGCACTTATTTTGTAGTCTATATTCTATGCACTTATTTTCTAGTCTATATTCTATGCACTTATTTTCTATTCTATATTCTATGCACTTTTTTTCTAATCTTTATTCTATGCACTTATTTTCTAGTCTATATTCTATGCACTTTTTTTCTAGTCTATATTCTATGCACTTATTTTCTAGTCTATATTCTATGCACTTATTTTCTAGTCTATATTCTATGCACTTATTTTCTAGTCTATATTCTATGCACTTATTTTCTAGTCTATATTCTATGTACTTATTTTCTAGTCTATATTCTATGTACTTATTTTCTAGTCTATATTCTATGCACTTATTTTGTAGTCTATATTCTATGCACTTATTTTCTATTCTATATTCTATGTACTTATTTTCTAGTCTATATTCTATGCACTTATTTTCTAGTCTTTATTCTATGCACTTATTTTCTAGTCTATATTCTATGCACTTATTTTCTATTCTATATTCTATGTACTTATTTTCTAATCTATATTCTATGCATTTATTTTCTATTCTATATTCTATGCACTTATTTTCTAGTCTATATTCTATGCAATTATTTTGTAGTCTATATTCTAAGCACTTATTTTCTAGTCTATATTATATGCACTTATTTTCTAATCTATATTCTATGCACTTATTTTCTAATCTATATTCGATGCACTTATTTTGTAGTCTATATTCTATGCACTTATTTTGTAGTCTATATTATATGCACTTATTTTCTAATCTATATTTTATGCACTTATTTTCTAGTCTATATTCTATGCACTTATTTTCTAGTCTATATTCTATGCACTTATTTTCTATTCTATATTCTATGTACTTATTTTCTAATCTATATTCTATGCATTTATTTTCTATTCTATATTCTATGCACTTATTTTCTAGTCTATATTCTATGCAATTATTTTGTAGTCTATATTCTATGCACTTATTTTCGAGTCTATATTCGTTGCACTTATTTTCTAGTCTATATTCTATGCACTTATTTTCTAGTCTATATTCTATGTACTTATTTTCTAGTCTATATTCTATGCATTTATTTTGTAGTCTATATTCTATGCACTTATTTTCTAGTCTATATTCTATGCACTTATTTTCTAGTCTATATTCTATGCACTTATTTTCTAGTCTATATTCTATGCACTTATTTTCTAGTCTATATTCTATGCACTTATTTTCTAGTCTATATTCTATGCACTTATTTTGTAGTCTATATTCTATGTACTTATTTTCTAGTCTATATTCTATGCACTTATTTTGTAGTCTATATTCTATGCACTTATTTTCGATTCTATATTCTATGTACTTATTTTCTAGTCTATATTCTATGCACTTATTTTCTAGTCTATATTCTATGCACTTATTTTCTAGTCTATATTCTATGCACTTATTTTCTATTCTATATTCTATGTACTTATTTTCTAATCTATATTCTATGCATTTATTTTCTATTCTATATTCTATGCACTTATTTTCTAGTCTATATTCTATGCAATTATTTTGTAGTCTATATTCTATGCACTTATTTTGTAGTCTATATTATATGCACTTATTTTCTAATCTATATTCTATGCACTTATTTTCTAATCTATATTCTATGCACTTATTTTGTAGTCTATATTCTATGCACTTATTTTGTAGTCTATATTCTATGTAGTTATTTTCTAATCTATATTCTATGCACTTATTTTCTAATCTATATTCTATGTACTTATTTTCTAATCTATATTCTATGCACTTATTTTCTAGTCTATATTCTATGCACTTATTTTGTAGTCTATATTCTATGCAATTATTTTCGAGTCTATATTAGTTGCACCTATTTTCTATTCTATATTCTATGCACTTTTTTTCTATTCTATATTCTATGCACTTATTTTCTAGTATATATTCTATGCACTTATTTTGTAGTCTATATTCTATGCACTTATTTTGTAGTCTATATTCTATGCACTTATTTTCTAGTCTATATTCTATGCACTTATTTTCTAGTCTATATTCTATGCACTTATTTTCTAGTCTATATTCTATGCACTTATTTTCTAGTCTTTATTCTATGCACTTATTTTGTAGTCTATATTCTATGTACTTATTTTCTAGTCTATATTCTATGCACTTATTTAGTAGTCTAAATTCTATGCACTTTTTTCTATTCTATATTCTATGTACTTATTTTCTAGTCTATATTCTATGCACTTATTTTCTAGTCTATATTCTATGCACTTATTTTGTAGTCTATATTCTATGCACTTATTTTCTATTCTATATTCTATGTACTTATTTTCTAATCTATATTCTATGCATTTATTTTCTATTCTATATTCTATGCACTTATTTTCTAGTCTATATTCTATGCAATTATTTTGTAGTCTATATTCTATGCACTTATTTTGTAGTCTATATTATATGCACTTATTTTCTAATCTATATTCTATGCACTTATTTTCTCATCTATATTCTATGCACTTATTTTGTAGTCTATATTCTATGCACTTATTTTGTAGTCTATATTATATGCACTTATTTTCTAATCTATATTTTATGCACTTATTTTCTAGTCTATATTCTATGCACTTATTTTCTATTCTATATTCTATGCACTTATTTTCTATTCTATATTCTATGTACTTATTTTGTAGTCTATGTTCTATGCGCTTATTTACTAGTCTTTATTCTATGCACTTATTTTCTAGTCTATATATTTTATGCACTTTTTTTCTAGTCAATATTCTATGCACTTATTTTCTATTCTATATTCTATGCAGTTATTTTCTAATCTATATTCTATGCACTTATTTTCTATTCTTTCTTCTATGCACTTGTTTTCTAGTCTATATTCTATGTACTTATTTTCTAATCTATATTCTATGCACTTATTTTCTATTCTATATTCTATGCACTTATTTTCTATTCTATATTCTATGTACTTATTTTGTAGTCTATATTCTATGCGCTTATTTACTAGTCTATATTCTATGCACTTATTTTCTAGTCTATATTCTATGCATTTTTTTTCTAATCTATATTCTATGCACTTATTTTCTAGTCTATATTCTATGCACTTATTTTCTATTCTATATTCTATGTACTTATTTTCTATTCTATATTCTATGCACTTATTTTCTAGTGTATATTCTATGCACTTATTTTCTAGTCTATATTCTATGCACTTATTTTCTAGTCTATATTCTATGCACTTTTTTTCTAGTTTATATTTTATGCACTTATTTTCTAGTCTTTATTCTATGCACTTATTTTCTAATCTATATTCTATGCACTTATTTTCTAATCTATATTCTATGCAGTTATTTTTTAGTCTATATTCTATGCACTTATTTTCTAGTCTATATTCTATGCACTTATTTTCTAGTCTATATTCTTTGCACTTATTTTCTAGTCTATATTCTATGCACATTTTTTCTAGTCTATATTCTATGCACTTATTTTCTATTCTTAATTCTATGCACTTATTTTCTAGTCTATATTCTATGCACTTATTTTCTAGTCTATATTCTAAGCACTTATTTTCTAGTCTATATTCTATGCACTTATTTTCTAATCTATATTCTATGCACTTATTTTCTAGTCTATATTCTATGCACTTTTTTTCTAGTCTATATTCTATGCACTTATTTTCTAGTCTATATTCTATGCACTTATTTTCTAGTCTATATTCTCTGCACTTATTTTCTATTCTATATTCTATGCACTTATTTTCTAGTCTATATTCTTTGCACTTATTTTCTAGTCTATATTCTATGCACTTATTTTCTAGTCTATATTCTATGCACTTATTTTCTAATCTATATTCTATGCACTTATTTTCTAGTCTATATTCTATGCACTTATTTTCTAATCTATATTCTATGCATTTATTTTCTAGTCTATATTCTATGCACTTATTTTCTAGTCTTTATTCTATGCACTTATTTTCTAGTCTATATTCTATGCACTTATTTTGTAGTCTATATTCTATGCAGTTTTTTTCTAATCTATATTTTATGCATTTTTTTTCTAATCTATATTCTATGTACTTATTTTCTAATCTATATTCTATGCACTTATTTTTTAGTCTATATTCTATGTACTTATTTTCTAGTCTATATTCTATGCACTTATTTTCGAGTCTATATTCGTTGCACTTATTTTCTAGTCTATATTCTATGCACTTATTTTCTAGTCTATATTCTATGTACTTATTTTCTAGTCTATATTCTATGCATTTATTTTGTAGTCTATATTCTATGCACTTATTTTCTAGTCTATATTCTATGCACTTATTTTCTAGTCTATATTCTATGCACTTATTTTCTAGTCTATATTCTATGCACTTATTTTCTAGTCTATATTCTATGCACTTTTTTTCTAGTCTATATTCTATGCACTTATTTTGTAGTCTATATTCTATGTACTTATTTTCTAGTCTATATTCTATGCACTTATTTTGTAGTCTATATTCTATGCACTTATTTTCTATTCTATATTCTATGTACTTATTTTCTAGTCTATATTCTATGCACTTATTTTCTAGTCTATATTCTATGCACTTATTTTCTAGTCTATATTCTATGCACTTATTTTCTAGTCTATATTCTATGTACTTATTTTCTAATCTATATTCTATGCATTTATTTTCTATTCTATATTCTATGCACTTATTTTCTAGTCTATATTCTATGCAATTATTTTGTAGTCTATATTCTATGCACTTATTTTGTAGTCTATATTATATGCACTTATTTTCTAATCTATATTCTATGCACTTATTTTCTAATCTATATTCTATGCACTTATTTTGTAGTCTATATTCTATGCACTTATTTTGTAGTCTATATTCTATGCAGTTATTTTCTAATCTATATTCTATGCACTTATTTTCTAATCTATATTCTATGTACTTATTTTCTAATCTATATTCTATGCACTTATTTTCTAGTCTATATTCTATGCACTTATTTTGTAGTCTATATTCTATGCAATTATTTTCTAGTCTATATTAGTTGCACTTATTTTCTAGTCTATATTCTATGCACTTATTTTCTAGTCTATATTCTAAGCACTTATTTTCTAGTCTATATTATATGCACTTATTTTCTAATCTATATTCTATGCACTTATTTTCTAATCTATATTCGATGCACTTATTTTGTAGTCTATATTCTATGCACTTATTTTGTAGTCTATATTATATGCACTTATTTTCTAATCTATATTTTATGCACTTATTTTCTAGTCTATATTCTATGCACTTATTTTCTAGTCTATATTCTATGCACTTATTTTCTATTCTATATTCTATGTACTTATTTTCTAATCTATATTCTATGCATTTATTTTCTATTCTATATTATATGCACTTATTTTCTAGTCTATATTCTATGCAATTATTTTGTAGTCTATATTCTATGCACTTATTTTCGAGTCTATATTCGTTGCACTTATTTTCTAGTCTATATTCTATGCACTTATTTTCTAGTCTATATTCTATGTACTTATTTTCTAGTCTATATTCTATGCATTTATTTTGTAGTCTATATTCTATGCACTTATTTTCTAGTCTATATTCTATGCACTTATTTTCTAGTCTATATTCTATGCACTTATTTTCTAGTCTATATTCTATGCACTTATTTTATAGTCTATATTCTATGCACTTATTTTCTAGTCTATATTCTATGCACTTATTTTGTAGTCTATATTCTATGTACTTATTTTCTAGTCTATATTCTATGCACTTATTTTGTAGTCTATATTCTATGCACTTATTTTCTATTCTATATTCTATGTACTTATTTTCTAGTCTATATTCTATGCACTTATTTTCTAGTCTATATTCTATGCACTTATTTTCTAGTCTATATTCTATGCACTTATTTTCTATTCTATATTCTATGTACTTATTTTCTAATCTATATTCTATGCATTTATTTTCTATTCTATATTCTATGCACTTATTTTCTAGTCTATATTCTATGCAATTATTTTGTAGTCTATATTCTATGCACTTATTTTGTAGTCTATATTATATGCACTTATTTTCTAATCTATATTCTATGCACTTATTTTCTAATCTATATTCTATGCACTTATTTTGTAGTCTATATTCTATGCACTTATTTTGTAGTCTATATTCTATGCAGTTATTTTCTAATCTATATTCTATGCACTTATTTTCTAATCTATATTCTATGTACTTATTTTCTAATCTATATTCTATGCACTTATTTTCTAGTCTATATTCTATGCACTTATTTTGTAGTCTATATTCTATGCAATTATTTTCTAGTCTATATTAGTTGCACTTATTTTCTAGTCTATATTCTATGCACTTATTTTCTAGTCTATATTCTATGTACTTATTTTCTAGTCTATATTCTATGCACTTATTTTGTAGTCTATATTCTATGCACTTATTTTCTAGTCTATATTCTATGCACTTATTTTCTATTCTATATTCTATGCACTTTTTTTCTAATCTTTATTCTATGCACTTATTTTCTAGTCTATATTCTATGCACTTTTTTTCTAGTCTATATTCTATGCACTTATTTTCTAGTCTATATTCTATGCACTTATTTTCTAGTCTATATTCTATGCACTTATTTTCTAGTCTATATTCTATGCACTTATTTTCTAGTCTATATTCTATGTACTTATTTTCTAGTCTATATTCTATGTACTTATTTTCTAGTCTATATTCTATGCACTTATTTTGTAGTCTATATTCTATGCACTTATTTTCTATTCTATATTCTATGTACTTATTTTCTAGTCTATATTCTATGCACTTATTTTCTAGTCTTTATTCTATGCACTTATTTTCTAGTCTATATTCTATGCACTTATTTTCTATTCTATATTCTATGTACTTATTTTCTAATCTATATTCTATGCATTTATTTTCTATTCTATATTCTATGCACTTATTTTCTAGTCTATATTCTATGCAATTATTTTGTAGTCTATATTCTAAGCACTTATTTTCTAGTCTATATTATATGCACTTATTTTCTAATCTATATTCTATGCACTTATTTTCTAATCTATATTCGATGCACTTATTTTGTAGTCTATATTCTATGCACTTATTTTGTAGTCTATATTATATGCACTTATTTTCTAATCTATATTTTATGCACTTATTTTCTAGTCTATATTCTATGCACTTATTTTCTAGTCTATATTCTATGCACTTATTTTCTATTCTATATTCTATGTACTTATTTTCTAATCTATATTCTATGCATTTATTTTCTATTCTATATTCTATGCACTTATTTTCTAGTCTATATTCTATGCAATTATTTTGTAGTCTATATTCTATGCACTTATTTTCGAGTCTATATTCGTTGCACTTATTTTCTAGTCTATATTCTATGCACTTATTTTCTAGTCTATATTCTATGTACTTATTTTCTAGTCTATATTCTATGCATTTATTTTGTAGTCTATATTCTATGCACTTATTTTCTAGTCTATATTCTATGCACTTATTTTCTAGTCTATATTCTATGCACTTATTTTCTAGTCTATATTCTATGCACTTATTTTCTAGTCTATATTCTATGCACTTATTTTCTAGTCTATATTCTATGCACTTATTTTGTAGTCTATATTCTATGTACTTATTTTCTAGTCTATATTCTATGCACTTATTTTGTAGTCTATATTCTATGCACTTATTTTCGATTCTTTATTCTATGTACTTATTTTCTAGTCTATATTCTATGCACTTATTTTCTAGTCTATATTCTATGCACTTATTTTCTAGTCTATATTCTATGCACTTATTTTCTATTCTATATTCTATGTACTTATTTTCTAATCTATATTCTATGCATTTATTTTCTATTCTATATTCTATGCACTTATTTTCTAGTCTATATTCTATGCAATTATTTTGTAGTCTATATTCTATGCACTTATTTTGTAGTCTATATTATATGCACTTATTTTCTAATCTATATTCTATGCACTTATTTTCTAATCTATATTCTATGCACTTATTTTGTAGTCTATATTCTATGCACTTATTTTGTAGTCTATATTCTATGTAGTTATTTTCTAATCTATATTCTATGCACTTATTTTCTAATCTATATTCTATGTACTTATTTTCTAATCTATATTCTATGCACTTATTTTCTAGTCTATATTCTATGCACTTATTTTGTAGTCTATATTCTATGCAATTATTTTCGAGTCTATATTAGTTGCACCTATTTTCTATTCTATATTCTATGCACTTTTTTTCCATTCTATATTCTATGCACTTATTTTCTAGTATATATTCTATGCACTTATTTTGTAGTCTATATTCTATGCACTTATTTTGTAGTCTATATTCTATGCACTTATTTTCTAGTCTATATTCTATGCACTTATTTTCTAGTCTATATTCTATGCACTTATTTTCTAGTCTATATTCTATGCACTTATTTTCTAGTCTTTATTCTATGCACTTATTTTGTAGTCTATATTCTATGTACTTATTTTCTAGTCTATATTCTATGCACTTATTTAGTAGTCTATATTCTATGCACTTTTTTCTATTCTATATTCTATGTACTTATTTTCTAGTCTATATTCTATGCACTTATTTCCTAGTCTATATTCTATGCACTTATTTTGTAGTCTATATTCTATGCACTTATTTTCTATTCTATATTCTATGTACTTATTTTCTAATCTATATTCTATGCATTTATTTTCTATTCTATATTCTATGCACTTATTTTCTAGTCTATATTCTATGCAATTATTTTGTAGTCTATATTCTATGCACTTATTTTGTAGTCTATATTATATGCACTTATTTTCTAATCTATATTCTATGCACTTATTTTCTAATCTATATTCTATGCACTTATTTTGTAGTCTATATTCTATGCACTTATTTTGTAGTCTATATTATATGCACTTATTTTCTAATCTATATTTTATGCACTTATTTTCTAGTCTATATTCTATGCACTTATTTTCTATTCTATATTCTATGCACTTATTTTCTATTCTATATTCTATGTACTTATTTTGTAGTCTATGTTCTATGCGCTTATTTACTAGTCTTTATTCTATGCACTTATTTTCTAGTCTATATTCTATGCACTTTTTTTCTAGTCAATATTCTATGCACTTATTTTCTATTCTATATTCTATGTACTTATTTTGTAGTCTATATTCTATGCGTTTATTTACTAGTCTATATTCATTGCACTTATTTTCTAGTCTATATTCTATGCACTTATTTTCTAATCTATATTCTATGCAGTTATTTTCTAATCTATATTCTATGCACTTATTTTCTATTCTTTCTTCTATGCACTTGTTTTCTAGTCTATATTCTATGCACTTATTTTCTATTCTATATTCTATGCACTTATTTTCTATTCTATATTCTATGTACTTATTTTGTAGTCTATATTCTATGCGCTTATTTTCTAGTTTATATTTTATGCACTTATTTTCTAGTCTTTATTCTATGCACTTATTTTCTAATCTATATTCTATGCACTTATTTTCTAATCTATATTCTATGCAGTTATTTTTTAGTCTATATTCTATGCACTTATTTTCTAGTCTATATTCTATGCACTTATTTTCTAGTCTATATTCTTTGCACTTATTTTCTAGTCTATATTCTATGCACATTTTTTCTAGTCTATATTCTATGCACTTATTTTCTATTCTTAATTCTATGCACTTATTTTCTAGTCTATATTCTATGCACTTATTTTCTAGTCTATATTCTAAGCACTTATTTTCTAGTCTATATTCTATGCACTTATTTTCTAATCTATATTCTATGCACTTATTTTCTAGTCTATATTCTATGCACTTTTTTTCTAGTCTATATTCTATGCACTTATTTTCTAGTCTATATTCTATGCACTTATTTTCTAGTCTATATTCTCTGCACTTATTTTCTATTCTATATTCTATGCACTTATTTTCTAGTCTATATTCTTTGCACTTATTTTCTAGTCTATATTCTCTGCACTTATTTTCTAGTCTATATTCTATGCACTTATTTTCTAATCTATATTCTATGCACTTATTTTCTAGTCTATATTCTATGCACTTATTTTCTAATCTATATTCTATGCATTTATTTTCTAGTCTATATTCTATGCACTTATTTTCTAGTCTTTATTCTATGCACTTATTTTCTAGTCTATATTCTATGCACTTATTTTGTAGTCTATATTCTATGCAGTTTTTTTCTAATCTATATTCTATGCATTTTTTTTCTAATCTATATTCTATGTACTTATTTTCTAATCTATATTCTATGCACTTATTTTCTAGTCTATATTCTATGTACTTATTTTCTAGTCTATATTCTATGCACTTATTTTCTAATCTATATTCTATGTACTTATTTTCTAGTCTATATTCTATGCACTTATTTTGTAGTCTATATTCTATGCACATATTTTCTAGTCTTTATTCTATGCACTTTTTTTCTAATCTATATTCTATGCACTTATTTTCTATTCTATATTCTATGTACTTATTTTCTATTCTATATTCTATGCATTTATTTTCTAGTCTATATTCTATGCACTTATTTTGTAGTCTATATTCAATGCACGTATTTTCTAGTCTTTATTCTATGCACTTATTTTCTAATCTATATTCTATGCACTTATTTTCTATTCTATATTCTATGTACTTATTTTCTATTCTATATTCTATGCATTTATTTTCTAGTCTATATTCTATGCACTTATTTTCCAGTCTATATTCTATGCACTTTTTTTCTAGTCTATATTCTATGCACTTATTTTCTAGTTTATATTCTATGCACTTATTTTGTAGTCTATATTCTATGTACTTATTCTCTAGTCTATATTCTATGCACTTATTTTGTAGTCTATATTCTATGCACTTATTTTCTATTCTATATTCTATGTACTTATTTTCTAGTCTATATTCTATGCACTTATTTTCTAGTCTATATTCTATGCACTTATTTTCTAGTCTATATTCTATGCATATATTTTCTATTCTATATTCTATGTACTTATTTTCTAATCTATATTCTATGCATTTATTTTCTATTCTATATTCTATGCACTTATTTTCTAGTCTATATTCTATGCAATTATTTTGTAGTCTATATTCTATGCACTTATTTTGTAGTCTATATTATATGCACTTATTTTCTAATCTATATTCTATGCACTTATTTTCTAATCTATATTCTATGCACTTATTTTGTAGTCTATATTCTATGCACTTATTTTGTAGTCTATATTCTATGCAGTTATTTTCTAATCTATATTCTATGCACTTATTTTCTAATCTATATTCTATGTACTTATTTTCTAATCTATATTCTATGCACTTATTTTCTAGTCTATATTCTATGCACTTATTTCGTAGTCTATATTCTATGCAATTATTTTCGAGTCTATATTAGTTGCATTTATTTTCTAGTCTATATTCTATGCACTTTTTTTCTAGTCTATATTCTATGTACTTATTTTCTAGTCTATATTCTATGCACTTATTTTGTAGTCTATATTCTATGCACTTTTTTTCTAGTCTATATTCTATGCACTTATTTTCTAGTCTATATTCTATGTACTTATTTTCTAGTCTATATTCTATGCACTTATTTTGTAGTCTATATTCTATGCACTTATTTTCTAGTCTATATTTTATGCACTTATTTTGTAGTCTATATTCTATGCACTTATTTTCTATTCTATATTCTATGTACTTATTTTCTAATCTATATTCTATGCATTTATTTTCTATTCTATATTCTATGCACTTATTTTCTAGTCTATATTCTATGCAATTATTTTGTAGTCTATATTCTATGCACTTATTTTGTAGTCTATATTATATGCACTTATTTTCTAATCTATATTCTATGCACTTATTTTCTAATCTATATTCTATGCACTTATTTTGTAGTCTATATTCTATGCACTTATTTTGTAGTCTATATTATATGCACTTATTTTCTAATCTATATTTTATGCACTTATTTTCTAGTCTATATTCTATGCACTTATTTTCTATTCTATATTCTATGCACTTATTTTCTATTCTATATTCTATGTACTTATTTTGTAGTCTATGTTCTATGCGCTTATTTACTAGTCTTTATTCTATGCACTTATTTTCTAGTCTATATTCTATGCACTTTTTTTCTAGTCAATATTCTATGCACTTATTTTCTATTCTATATTCTATGTACTTATTTTGTAGTCTATATTCTATGCGTTTATTTACTAGTCTATATTCATTGCACTTATTTTCTAGTCTATATTCTATGCACTTATTTTCAAATCTATATTTTATATGCAGTTATTTTCTAATCTATATTCTATGCACTTATTTTCTATTCTTTCTTCTATGCACTTGTTTTCTAGTCTATATTCTATGTACTTATTTTCTAATCTATATTCTATGCACTTTTTTTCTATTCTATATTCTATGCACTTATTTTCTATTCTATATTCTATGTACTTATTTTGTAGTCTATATTCTATGCGCTTATTTACTAGTCTATATTCTATGCACTTATTTTCTAGTCTATATTCTATGCATTTTTTTTCTAATCTATATTCTATGCACTTATTTTCTAGTCTATATTCTATGCACTTTTTTTCTATTCTATATTCTATGTACTTATTTTCTATTCTATATTCTATGCACTTATTTTCTAGTGTATATTCTATGCACTTATTCTCTAGTCTATATTCTATGCACTTATTTTCTAGTCTATATTCTATGCACTTATTTTCTATTATATATTTTATGCACTTATTTTCTAGTCTTTATTCTATGCACTTATTTTCTAATCTATATTCTATGCACTTATTTTCTAATCTATATTCTATGCAGTTATTTTTTAGTCTATATTCTATGCACTTATTTTCTAGTCTATATTCTATGCACTTATTTTCTAGTCTATATTCTTTGCACTTATTTTCTAGTCTATATTCTATGCACATATTTTCTAGTCTATATTCTATGCACTTATTTTCTATTCTTAATTCTATGCACTTATTTTCTAGTCTATATTCTATGCACTTATTTTCTAGTCTATATTCTAAGCACTTATTTTCTAGTCTATATTCTATGCACTTATTTTCTAATCTATATTCTATGCACTTATTTTCTAGTCTATATTCTATGCACTTTTTTCTAGTCTATATTCTATGCACTTATTTTCTAGTCTATATTCTATGCACTTATTTTCTAGTCTATATTCTCTGCACTTATTTTCTATTCTATATTCTATGCACTTATTTTCTAGTCTATATTCTTTGCACTTATTTTCTAGTCTATATTCTATGCACTTATTTTCTAGTCTATATTCTATGCACTTATTTTCTAATCTATATTCTATGCACTTATTTTCTAGTCTATATTCTATGCACTTATTTTCTAATTTATATTCTATGCACTTATTTTCTAGTCTTTATTCTATGCACTTATTTTCTAGTCTATATTCTATGCACTTATTTTCTATTCTATATTCTATGCATTTATTTTCTAGTCTATATTCTATGCACTTATTTTCTAGTCTATATTCTATGCACTTATTTTCTAGTCTATATTCTATACACTTATTTTCTAATCTATTATCTATGCACTTATTTTCTAGTCTTTATTCTATGCACTTATTTTCTAGTCTATATTTATGCACTTATTTTGTAGTCTATATTCTATGCAGTTTTTTTCTAATCTATATTCTATGCATTTTTTTTCTAATCTATATTCTATGTACTTATTTTCTAATCTATATTCTATGCACTTATTTTCTAGTCTATATTCTATGTACTTATTTTCTAGTCTATATTCTATGCACTTATTTTCTAATCTATATTCTATGTACTTATTTTCTAGTCTATATTCTATGCACTTATTTTGTAGTCTATATTCTATGCACTTATTTTCTAGTCTTTATTCTATGCACTTTTTTTCTAATCTATATTCTATGCACTTATTTTCTATTCTATATTCTATGTACTTATTTTCTATTCTATATTCTATGCATTTATTTTCTAGTCTATTTTCTATGCACTTATTTTGTAGTCTATATTCTATGCACTTATTTTCTAGTCTTTATTCTATGCACTTATTTTCTAATCTATATTCTATGCACTTATTTTCTATTCTATATTCTATGTACTTATTTTCTATTCTATATTCTATGCATTTATTTTCTAGTCTATATTCTATGCACTTATTTTCCAGTCTATATTCTATGCACTTATTTTCTAATCTATATTCTATGCACTTATTTTCTATTCTATATTCTATGCACTTATTTTCTAGTCTATATTCTATGCACCTATTTTCTAATCTATATTCTATGTACTTATTTTCTAGTCTATATTCTATGCACTTATTTTGTAGTCTATATTCTATGCACTTATTTTCTAGTCTATATTCTATGCACTTATTTTCTAGTCTATATTCTATGCACTTATTTTCTAGTCTATATTCTATGCACTTATTTTCTAGTTTATATTTTATGCACTTATTTTCTAGTCTTTATTCTATGCACTTATTTTCTAATCTATATTCTATGCACTTATTTTCTAATCTATATTCTATGCAGTTATTTTTTAGTCTATATTCTATGCACTTATTTTCTAGTCTATATTCTATGCACTTATTTTCTAGTCTATATTCTTTGCACTTATTTTCTAGTCTATATTCTATGCACATATTTTCTAGTCTATATTCTATGCACTTATTTTCTATTCTTAATTCTATGCACTTATTTTCTAGTCTATATTCTATGCACTTATTTTCTAGTCTATATTCTATGCACTTATTTTCTAGTCTATATTCTCTGCACTTATTTTCTATTCTATATTCTATGCACTTATTTTCTAGTCTATATTCTTTGCACTTATTTTCTAGTCTATATTCTATGCACTTATTTTCTAGTCTATATTCTATGCACTTATTTTCTAATCTATATTCTATGCACTTATTTTCTAGTCTATATTCTATGCACTTATTTTCTAATCTATATTCTATGCACTTATTTTCTAGTCTTTATTCTATGCACTTATTTTCTAGTCTATATTCTATGCACTTATTTTCTATTCTATATTCTATGCATTTATTTTCTAGTCTATATTCTATGCACTTATTTTCTAGTCTATATTCTATGCACTTATTTTCTAGTCTATATTCTATACACTTATTTTCTAATCTATTATCTATGCACTTATTTTCTAGTCTTTATTCTATGCACTTATTTTCTAGTCTATATTCTATGCACTTATTTTGTAGTCTATATTCTATGCAGTTTTTTTCTAATCTATATTCTATGCATTTTTTTTCTAATCTATATTCTATGTACTTATTTTCTAATCTATATTCTATGCACTTATTTTCTAGTCTATATTCTATGTACTTATTTTCTAGTCTATATTCTATGCACTTATTTTCTAATCTATATTCTATGTACTTTTTTTCTAGTCTATATTCTATGCACTTATTTTGTAGTCTATATTCTATGCACTTATTTTCTAGTCTTTATTCTATGCACTTTTTTTCTAATCTATATTCTATGCACTTATTTTCTATTCTATATTCTATGTACTTATTTTCTATTCTATATTCTATGCATTTTTTTTCTAGTCTATATTCTATGCACTTATTTTGTAGTCTATATTCTATGCACTTATTTTCTAGTCTTTATTCTATGCACTTATTTTCTAATCTATATTCTATGCACTTATTTTCTAT
Organism: Biomphalaria sudanica; assembly: GCA_036873155.1. Classification (NCBI taxonomy): domain Eukaryota; kingdom Metazoa; phylum Mollusca; class Gastropoda; family Planorbidae; genus Biomphalaria; species Biomphalaria sudanica. The sequence continues at coordinate 1,180,020 of JAZGLO010002720.1, forward strand.
TCTATATTCTATGTACTTATTTTCTATTCTATATTCTATGCATTTATTTTCTAGTCTATATTCTATGCATTTATTTTCCAGTCTATATTCTATGCACTTATTTTCTAATCTATATTCTATGCACTTATTTTCTATTCTATATTCTATGCACTTATTTTCTAGTCTATATTCTTTGCACCTATTTTCTAATCTATATTCTATGTACTTATTTTCTAGTCTATATTCTATGCACTTATTTTGTAGTCTATATTCTATGCACTTATTTTCTAGTCTATATTCTATGCACTTATTTTCTAGTCTATATTCTATGCACTTATTTTCTAGTCTATATTCTAAGTACTTATTTTCTAGTCTATATTCTATGTACTTATTTTGTAGTCTATATTCTATGTACTTATTTTCTAGTCTATATTCTATATACTTATTTTCTATTCTATATTCTATGTACTTTTTTTTCTATTCTATATTCTATGTACTTATTTTCTATTCTATATTCTATGCATTTATTTTCTAGTCTATATTCTATGCACTTATTTTGTAGTCTATATTCTATGCACTTATTTTCTAGTCTATATTCTATGCACTTATTTTCTAGTCTATATTCTATGCAATTATTTTCAAATTTATATTCTATGTACATATTTTCTAGTCTATATTCTATGCACTTATTTTGTAGTCTATATTCTATGCACTTTTTTTCTAGTCTATTATATATGCACTTATTTTCTAGTCTATATTCTATGCACTTATTTTCTAGTCTATATTCTATGTACTTATTTTCTAGTCTATTTTCTATGCACTTATTTTGTAGTCTATATTCTATGTACTTATTTTCTAGTCTATATTGTATGCACATATTTTGTAGTCTATATTTTATGCACTAATTTTCTAGTCTATATTCTATGCACTTATTTTCTAGTCTATATTCTATGCACTTATTTTGTAGTCTATATTATATGCACTTATTTTCTAATCTATATTCTATGCACTTATTTTCTAGTCTATATTCTATGCACTTATTTTCTATTCTATATTCTATGTACTTATTTTGTAGTCTATATTCTATGTACTTATTTTCTATTCTATATTCTATGCATTCCTTTTTTTTTCTAGTCAATATTCTATGCACTTATTTTGTAGTCTATATTCTATGCACTTATTTTCTAGTCTATATTCTATGCACTTATTTTCTAGTCTATATTCTATGCAATTATTTTCTAATCTATATTCTATGTACTTATTTTCTAGTCTTTATTCTATGCACTTATTTTGTAGTCTATATTCTATGCACTTATTTTCTAGTCTATTATCTATGCACTTATTTTCTAGTCTATATTCTATGCACTTATTTTCTAGTCTATATTCTATGTACTTATTTTCTAGTCTATTTTCTATGCACTTATTTTGTAGTCTATATTCTATGTTTTTATTTTCTAGTCTATATTGTATGCACTTATTTTGTAGTTTATATTCTATGCACTTATTTTCTAGTCTATATTCTATGCACTTATTTTCTAGTCTATATTCTATGCACTTATTTTGTAGTCTATATTCTATGCACTTATTTTCTAATCTATATTCTATGCACTTTTTTTCTATTCTATATTCTATGTACTTATTTTGTAGTCTATATTCTATGCGCTTATTTACTAGTCTATATTCTATGCACTTATTTTCTAGTCTATATTCTATGCACTTTTTTTCTAGTCTATATTCTATGCACTTATTTTCTATTCTATATTCTATGTACTTATTTTGTAGTCTATATTCTATGCGTTTATTTACTAGTCTATATTCTATGCACTTATTTTCTAGTCTATATTCTATGCACTTATTTTCTATTCTATATTCTATGCACTTATTTTCTAGTCTATATTCTATGTACTTATTTTCTAGTCTATATTCTATGCACTTATTTTCTAATCTATATTCTATGTACTTATTTTCTAGTCTATATTCTATGCACTTATTTTGTAGTCTATATTCTATGCACTTATTTTCTAGTCTTTATTCTATGCACTTATTTTCTAATCTTTATTCTATGCACTTATTTTCTATTCTATATTCTATGTACTTATTTTCTATTCTATATTCTATGCATTTATTTTCTAGTCTATATTCTATGCACTTATTTTCCAGTCTATATTCTATGCACTTATTTTCTAATCTATATTCTATGCACTTATTTTCTATTCTATATTCTATGCACTTATTTTCTAGTCTATATTCTATGCACCTATTTTCTAATCTATATTCTATGTACTTATTTTCTAGTCTATATTCTATGCACTTATTTTGTAGTCTATATTCTATGCACTTATTTTCTAGTCTATATTCTATGCACTTATTTTCTAGTCTATATTCTATGCACTTATTTTCTAGTCTATATTCTAAGTACTTATTTTCTAGTCTATATTCTATGCACTTATTTTGTAGTCTATATTCTATGTACTTATTTTCTAGTCTATATTCTATATACTTTTTTTCTATTCTATATTCTATGTACTTATTTTCTATTCTATATTCTATGTACTTATTTTCTATTCTATATTCTATGCTTTTATTTTCTAGTCTATATTCTATGCACTTATTTTGTAGTCTATATTCTATGCACTTATTTTCTAGTCTATATTCTATGCACTTATTTTCTAGTCTATATTCTATATACTTATTTTCTATTCTATATTCTATGTACTTATTTTCTATTCTATATTCTATGTACTTATTTTCTATTCTATATTCTATGCATTTTTTTTCTAGTCTATATTCTATGCACTTATTTTGTAGTCTATATTCTATGCACTTATTTTCTAGTCTATATTCTATGCACTTATTTTCTAGTCTATATTCTATGCAATTATTTTCAAATTTATATTCTATGTACTTATTTTCTAGTCTATATTCTATGCACTTATTTTGTAGTCTATATTCTATGCACTTATTTTCTAGTCTATTATCTATGCACTCATTTTGTAGTCTATATTCTATGCACTTATTTTCTAGTCTATATTCTATGTACTTATTTTCTAGTCTTTTTTCTATGCACTTATTTTGTAGTCTATATTCTATGTACTTATTTTCTAGTCTATATTGTATGCACATATTTTGTAGTCTATATTTTATGCACTTATTTTCTAGTCTATATTCTATGCACTTATTTTCTAGTCTATATTCTATGCACTTATTTTGTAGTTTATATTATATGCACTTATTTTCTAATCTATATTCTATGCACTTATTTTCTAGTCTATATTCTATGCACTTTTTTTCTATTCTATATTCTATGCACTTATTTTCTATTCTATATTCTATGTACTTATTTTGTAGTCTATATTCTATGTACTTATTTTCTATTCTATATTCTATGCATTTATTTTCTAGTCTATATTCTATGCACTTATTTTGTAGTCTATATTCTATGCAATTATTTTCTAGTCTATATTCTATGCACTTATTTTCTAGTCTATATTCTATGCAATTATTTTCTAATCGATATTCTATGTACTTATTTTCTAGTCTATATTCTATGCACTTATTTTGTAGTCTATATTCTATGCACTTATTTTCTAGTCTATTATCTATGCACTTATTTTCTAGTCTATATTCTATGCACTTATTTTCTAGTCTATATTCTATGTACTTATTTTCTAGTCTATTTTCTATGCACTTATTTTGTAGTCTATATTCTATGTACTTATTTTCTAGTCTATATTGTATGCACTTATTTTGTAGTCTATATTCTATGCACTTATTTTCTAGTCTATATTCTATGCACTTATTTTCTAGTCTATATTCTATGCACTTATTTTGTAGTCTATATTATATGCACTTATTTTCTAATCTATATTCTATGCACTTATTTTCTAGTCTATATTCTATGCACTTATTTTCTATTCTATATTCTATGCACTTTTTTTCTATTCTATATTCTATGTACTTATTTTGTAGTCTATATTCTATGCGCTTATTTACTAGTCTATATTCTATGCACTTATTTTCTAGTCTATATTCTATGCACTTTTTTTCTAGTCTATATTCTATGCACTTATTTTCTATTCTATATTCTATGTACTTATTTTGTAGTCTATATTCTATGCGTTTATTTACTAGTCTATATTCTATGCACTTATTTTCTAGTCTATATTCTATGCACTTATTTTCTATTCTATATTCTATGCACTTATTTTCTAGTCTATATTCTATGTACTTATTTTCTAGTCTATATTCTAAGCACTTATTTTCTAATCTATATTCTATGTACTTATTTTCTAGTCTATATTCTATGCCATTATTTTGTAGTCTATATTCTATGCACTTATTTTCTAGTCTTTATTCTATGCACTTATTTTCTAATCTATATTCTATGCACTTATTTTCTATTCTATATTTTATGTACTTATTTTCTATTCTATATTCTATGCATTTATTTTCTAGTCTATATTCTATGCACTTATTTTCCAGTCTATATTCTATGCACTTATTTTCTAATATATATTCTATGCACTTATTTTCTATTCTATATTCTATGCACTTATTTTCTAGTCTATATTCTATGCACCTATTTTCTAATCTATATTCTATGTACTTATTTTCTAGTCTATATTCTATGCACTTATTTTCTATTCTATATTCTATGCACTTATTTTCTATTCTATATTCTATGTACTTATTTTGTAGTCTATATTCTATGCGCTTATTTACTAGTTTATATTCTATGCACTTATTTTCTAGTCTATATTCTATGCACATTTTTTCTAGTCTATATTCTATGCACTTATTTTCTATTTTATATTCTATGCACTTATTTTCTATTCTATATTCTATGTACTTATTTTGTAGTCTATATTCTTTGCGTTTATTTACTAGTCTATATTCTATGCACTTATTTTCTAGTCTATATTTTATGCACATATTTTCTAGTCTTTATTCTATGCACTTATTTTCTAATCTATATTCTATGCACTTATTTTCTAATCTATATTCTATGCAGTTATTTTTTAGTCTATATTCAATGCACTTATTTTCTAGTCTATATTCTATGCACTTATTTTCTAGTCTATATTCTATGCACTTATTTTCTAGTCTATATTCTATGCATTTATTTTCTAGTCTTTATTTTTTGCACTTATTTTCTAGTCTATATTCTACGCACTTATTTTCTAATCTATATTCTATGCACTTATTTTCTAGTCTATATTCTATGCACTTATTTTCTAGTCTATATTCTATGCACTTATTTTCGAGTCTATATTCTATGCACTTATTTTCTAGTCTATATTCTATGCACTTATTTTCTAGTCTATATTCTATGCACTTATTTTCTAGTCTATATTCTATGCACTTATTTTCTAGTCTATATTCTATGCACTTATTTTCTAGTATATATTCTATGCACTTATTTTCTAATCTATATTATATGCACTTATTTTCTAGTCTATATTCTATGCACTTATTTTCTAATCTATATTCTATGCACTTATTTTCTAGTCTTTATTCTATGCACTTATTTTCTAGTCTATATTCTATGCACTTATTTTGTAGTCTTTATTCTATGCAGTTATTTTCTAATCTATATTCTATGCACTTATTTTCTAATCTATATTCTATGTACTTATTTTCTAATCTATATTCTATGCACTTATTTTCTAGTCTATATTCTATGCACTTATTTTCTAGTCTATATTCTATGCACTTTTTTTCTAATCTATATTCTATGTACTTATTTTCTAGTCTATATTCTATGCACTTATTTTGTAGTCTATATTTTATGCACTTATTTTCTAGTCTATATTCTATGCACTTATTTTCTAATCTATATTCTATGCACTTATTTTCTATTCTATTTTCTATGTACTTATTTTCTATTTTATATTCTATGCATTTATTTTCTAGTCTATATTCTATGCACTTATTTTCCAGTCTATATTCTATGCACTTATTTTCTAATCTATATTCTATGCACTTATTTTCTATTCTATATTCTATGCACTTATTTTCTAGTCTATATTCTATGCACTTATTTTCTAATCTATATTCTATGTACTTATTTTCTAGTCTATATTCTATGCACTTTTTTTTAATTCTATATTCTATGCACTTATTTTCTAGTCTATATTCTATGCACTTATTTTCTAGTATATAATTTGTGCACTTATTTTCTAGTCTATATTCTAAGTACTTATTTTCTAGTCTATATTCTATGCACTTATTTTGTAGTCTATATTCTATGTACTTATTTTCTTGTCTATATTCTATGTACTTTTTTTCTATTCTCTATTCTATGTACTTATTTTCTATTCTATATTCAATGTACTTATTTTCTATTCTATATTCTATGCATTTATTTGTAGTCTATATTCTTTGCACTTATTTTGTAGTCTATATTCTATGCACTTATTTTCTAGTCTATATTCTATGCACTTATTTTCTAGTCTATATTCTATGCACTTATTTTCTAATCTATATTCTATGTACTTATTTTCTAGTCTATATTCTATGCACTTATTTTGTAGTCTATATTCTATGCACTTATTTTCTAGTCTATTATCTATGCACTTATTTTCTAGTCTATATTCTATACACATATTTTCTAGTCTATATTCTTTGTACTTATTTTCTAGTCTATATTCTATGCACTTATTTTGTAGTCTATATTCTATGTACTTATTTTCTAGTCTATATTCTATGCACTTATTTTGTAGTCTATATTCTATGCACTTATTTTCTAGTCTATATTCTATGCACTTTTTTTCTAGTCTATATTCTATGCACTTATTTTCTAGTCTATATTCTATGCACTTATTTTCTAGTCTATATTCTATGCACTTATTTTGTAGTCTATATTCTATGCACTTATTTTCTAGTCTATATTCTATGTACTTATTTTCTAGTCTTTATTCTATGCACTTTTTTGTAGTCTATATTCTATGCACTTATTTTCTAGTCTATATTATATGCACTTATTTTCTAATGTATATTCTATGCACTTATTTTCTAATCTATATTCTATGCACTTATTTTCTAGTCTATATTCTTTGCACTTATTTTCTAGTCTATATTCTATACACTTTTTTTCTAGTCTATATTCTATGCACTTATTTTCTAGTCTATATTCTATGCACTTATTTTCTAGTCTATATTCTATGCACTTATTTTCTAGTCTATATTCTATGCACTTATTTTCTAATCTATATTCTATGCACTTATTTTTAATCTATATTCTATGCACTTATTTTCTAGTCTATATTCTATGCACTTATTTTCTAGTCTATATTCTATGCACTTATTTTCTAGTCTATGATCTATGCACTTATTTTCTAGTCTATATTCTATGCACTTATTTTCTAGTCTATATTCTATGCACTTATTTTCTAGTCTATATTCTATGCCCTTATTTTCTAATCTATATTCTATGCACTTATTTTCTAGTCTATATTCTATGCACTTATTTAGTAGTCTATATTCTATGCGCTTATTTACTAATCTATATTCTATGCACTTTTTTTCTAGTCTATATTCTATGCACGTATTTTCTAGTCTATATTCTATGCACTTATTTTCTATTCTATATTCTATGTACTTATTTTGTAGTCTATATTCTATGCGTTTATTTACTAGTCTATATTCTATGCACTTATTTTCTAGTCTATATTCTATGCACTTTTTTCTAATCTATATTTTATGCACTTATTTTGTAATCTATATTCTATGCACTTATTTTCTATTCTTTATTCTATGCACTTATTTTCTAGTCTATATTCTATGCACTTATTTTCTAGTCTATATTCTATGCACTTATTTTCTAGTCTATTTTCTATACACTTATTTTCTAATCTATATTCTATGCACTTATTTTCTAGTCTTTATTCTATGCACTTATTTTCTAGTCTATATTCTATGCACTTATTTTGTAGTCTATATTCTATGCAGTTTTTTTCTAATCTATATTCTATGCATTTTTTTTCTAATCTATATTCTATGTACTTATTTTCTAATCTATATTCTATGCACTTATTTTCTAGTCTATATTCTATGTACTTATTTTCTAGTCTATATTCTATGCACTTATTTTCTTATCTATATTCTATGTACTTATTTTCTAGTCTATATTCTATGCACTTATTTTGTAGTCTATATTCTATGCACTTATTTTCTAGTCTTTATTCTATGCACTTTTTTTCTAATCTATATTCTATGCACTTATTTTCTAGTCTATATTCTACGCACTTATTTTCTAATCTATATTCTATGCACTTATTTTCTAGTCTATATTCTATGCACTTATTTTCTAGTCTATATTCTATGCACTTATTTTCTAGTCTATATTCTAAGCACTTATTTTCTAATCTATATTCCATGCACTTATTTTCTAATCTATATTCTATGCACTTATTTTCTAGTCTATATTCTATGCACTTATTTTCTAGTCTATATTCTATGTACTTATTTTCTAGTCTATATTCTATGCACTTATTGTCTAGTCTATATTCTATGCACTTATTTTGTAGTCTATATTCTATGCACTTATTTTCTAATCTATATTCTATGCACTTATTTTCGAGTCTATATTCTATGCACTTATTTTCTAGTCTATATTCTATGCACTTATTTTCTAGTCTATATTCTATGCACTTATTTTCTAGTCTATATTCTATGCACTTATTTTCTAGTCTATATTCTATGCACTTATTTTCTAGTCTATATTCTATGCACTTATTTTCTAATCTATATTCTATGCACTTATTTTCTAGTCTATATTCTATGCACTTATTTTCTAATCTATATTCTATGCACTTATTTTCTAGTCTTTATTCTATGCACTTATTTTCTAGTCTATATTCTATGCACTTATTTTGTAGTCTTTATTCTATGCAGTTATTTTCTAATCTATATTCTATGCACTTATTTTCTAATCTATATTCTATGTACTTATTTTCTAATCTATATTCTATGCACTTATTTTCTAGTCTATATTCTATGCACTTATTTTCTAGTCTATATTCTATGCACTTTTTTTCTAATCTATATTCTATGTACTTATTTTCTAGTCTATATTCTATGCACTTTATTTGTAGTCTATATTCTATGCACTTATTTTCTAGTCTATATTCTATGCACTTATTTTCTAATCTATATTCTATGCACTTATTTTCTATTCTATTTTCTATGTACTTATTTTCTATTCTATATTCTATGCATTTATTTTCTAGTCTATATTCTATGCACTTATTTTCCAGTCTATATTCTATGCACTTATTTTCTATTCTATATTCTATGCACTTATTTTCTAGTCTATATTCTATGCACTTATTTTCTAATCTATATTCTATGTACTTATTTTCTAGTCTATATTCTATGCACTTATTTTCTATTCTATATTCTATGCACTTATTTTCTAGTCTATATTCTATGCACTTATTTTCTAGTATATATTTTGTGCACTTATTTTCTAGTCTATATTCTAAGTACTTATTTTCTAGTCTATATTCTATGCACTTATTTTGTAGTCTATATTCTATGTACTTATTTTCTAGTCTATATTCTATGTACTTTTTTTCTATTCTCTATTCTATGTACTTATTTTCTATTCTATATTCTATGTACTTATTTTCTATTCTATATTCTATGCATTTATTTGTAGTCTATATTCTTTGCACTTATTTTGTAGTCTATATTCTATGCACTTATTTTCTAGTCTATATTCTATGCACTTATTTTCTAGTCTATATTCTATGCACTTATTTTCTAATCTATATTCTATGTACTTATTTTCTAGTCTATATTCTATGCACTTATTTTGTAGTCTATATTCTATGCACTTATTTTCTAGTCTATTATCTATGCACTTATTTTCTAGTCTATATTCTATACACATATTTTCTAGTCTATATTCTTTGTACTTATTTTCTAGTCTATATTCTATGCACTTATTTTGTAGTCTATATTCTATGTACTTATTTTCTAGTCTATATTCTATGCACTTATTTTGTAGTCTATATTCTATGCACTTTTTTTCTAGTCTATATTCTTTCCATTTTTATCTAGTCTTTATCCTATGCACTTATTTTCTGGTCTATATTCTATGCACTTATTTTCTAGTCTATATTCTATGCACTTATTTTGTAGTCTATATTCTATGCACTTATTTTTTAGTCTATATTCTATGTACTTATTTTCTAGTCTTTATTCTATGCCTTTTTTTGTAGTCTATATTCTATGCACTTATTTTCTAGTCTATATTATATGCACTTATTTTCTAATGTATATTCTATGCACTTATTTTCTAATCTATATTCTATGCACTTATTTTCTAGTCTATATTCTTTGCACTTATTTTCTAGTCTATATTCTATGCACTTATTTTCTAGTCTATATTCTATGCACTTATTTTCTAGTCTATATTCTATGCACTTATTTTCTAGTCTATATTCTATGCACTTATTTTCTAGTCTATATTCTATGCATTTATTTTCTAATCTATATTCTATGCACTTATTTTTAATCTATATTCTATGCACTTATTTTCTAGTCTATATTCTATGCACTTATTTTCTAGTCTATATTCTATGCACTTATTTTCTAGTCTATATTCTATGCACTTATTTTCTAGTCTATATTTTATGCACTTATTTTCTAGTCTATATTCTATGCACTTATTTTCGATTCTATATTCTATGTACTTATTTTCTAGTCTATATTCTATGCACTTATTTTCTAGTCTATATTCTATGCACTTATTTTCTAGTCTATATTCTATGCACTTATTTACTAATCTATATTCTATGCACTTATTTTCTAGTCTATATTCTATGCACGTATTTTCTAGTCTATATTCTATGCACTTATTTTCTATTCTATATTCTATGTACTTATTTTGTAGTCTATATTCTATGCGTTTATTTACTAGTCTATATTCTATGCACTTTTTTCTAATCTATATTTTATGCACTTATTTTGTAATCTATATTCTATGCACTTATTTTCTATTCTTTATTCTATGCACTTATTTTCTAGTCTATATTCTATGCACTTATTTTCTAGTCTATATTCTATGCACTTATTTTCTAGTCTATATTCTATACACTTATTTTCTAATCTATATTCTATGCACTTATTTTCTAGTCTTTATTCTATGCACTTATTTTCTAGTCTATATTCTATGCACTTATTTTGTAGTCTGTATTCTATGCAGTTTTTTTCTAATCTATATTCTATGCATTTTTTTTCTAATCTATATTCTATGTACTTATTTTCTAATCTATATTCTATGCACTTATTTTCTAGTCTATATTCTATGTACTTATTTTCTAGTCTATATTCTATGCACTTATTTTCTAATCTATATTCTATGTACTTATTTTCTAGTCTATATTCTATGCACTTATTTTGTAGTCTATATTCTATGCACTTATTTTCGAGTCTATATTCTATGCACTTTGTTTCTAGTCTATATTCTATGCACTTATTTTCTAGTCTATATTCTATGCACTTATTTTCTAGTCTATATTCTATGCACTTATTTTCTAGTCTATATTCTATGCACTTATTTTCTAGTCTATATTCTATGCACTTATTTTCTAATCTATATTCTATGCACTTATTTTCTAGTCTATATTCTATGCACTTATTTTCTAATCTATATTCTATGCACTTATTTTCTAGTCTTTATTCTATGCACTTATTTTCTAGTCTATATTCTATGCACTTATTTTGTAGTCTTTATTCTATGCAGTTATTTTCTAATCTATATTCTATGCACTTATTTTCTAATCTATATTCTATGTACTTATTTTCTAATCTATATTCTATGCACTTATTTTCTAGTCTATATTCTATGCACTTATTTTCTAGTCTATATTCTATGCACTTTTTTTCTAATCTATATTCTATGTACTTATTTTCTAGTCTATATTCTATGCACTTATTTTGTAGTCTATATTCTATGCACTTATTTTCTAGTCTATATTCTATGCACTTATTTTCTAATCTATATTCTATGCACTTATTTTCTATTCTATTTTCTATGTACTTATTTTCTATTCTATATTCTATGCATTTATTTTCTAGTCTATATTCTATGCACTTATTTTCCAGTCTATATTCTATGCACTTATTTTCTATTCTATATTCTATGCACTTATTTTCTAGTCTATATTCTATGCACTTATTTTCTAATCTATATTCTATGTACTTATTTTCTAGTCTATATTCTATGCACTTATTTTCTATTCTATATTCTATGCACTTATTTTCTAGTCTATATTCTATGCACTTATTTTCAAGTATATATTTTGTGCACTTATTTTCTAGTCTATATTCTAAGTACTTATTTTCTAGTCTATATTCTATGCACTTATTTTGTAGTCTATATTCTATGTACTTATTTTCTAGTCTATATTCTATGTACTTTTTTTCTATTCTCTATTCTATGTACTTATTTTCTATTCTATATTCTATGTACTTATTTTCTATTCTATATTCTATGCATTTATTTGTAGTCTATATTCTTTGCACTTATTTTGTAGTCTATATTCTATGCACTTATTTTCTAGTCTATATTCTATGCACTTATTTTCTAGTCTATATTCTATGCACTTATTTTCTAATCTATATTCTATGTACTTATTTTCTAGTCTATATTCTATGCACTTATTTTGTAGTCTATATTCTATGCACTTATTTTCTAGTCTATTATCTATGCACTTATTTTCTAGTCTATATTCTATACACATATTTTCTAGTCTATATTCTTTGTACTTATTTTCTAGTCTATATTCTATGCACTTATTTTGTAGTCTATATTCTATGTACTTATTTTCTAGTCTATATTCTATGCACTTATTTTGTAGTCTATATTCTATGCACTTTTTTTCTAGTCTATATTCTATGCACTTTTTTCTAGTCTATATTCTATGCACTTATTTTCTGGTCTATATTCTATGCACTTATTTTCTAGTCTATATTCTATGCACTTATTTTGTAGTCTATATTCTATGCACTTATTTTTTAGTCTATATTCTATGTACTTATTTTCTAGTCTTTATTCTATGCCTTTTTTTGTAGTCTATATTCTATGCACTTATTTTCTAGTCTATATTATATGCACTTATTTTCTAATGTATATTCTATGCACTTATTTTCTAATCTATATTCTATGCACTTATTTTCTAGTCTATATTCTTTGCACTTATTTTCTAGTCTATATTCTATGCACTTATTTTCTAGTCTATATTCTATGCACTTATTTTCTAGTCTATATTCTATGCACTTATTTTCTAGTCTATATTCTATGCACTTATTTTCTAGTCTATATTCTATGCACTTATTTTCTAATCTATATTCTATGCACTTATTTTTAATCTATATTCTATGCACTTATTTTCTAGTCTATATTCTATGCACTTATTTTCTAGTCTATATTCTATGCACTTATTTTCTAGTCTATATTCTATGCACTTATTTTCTAGTCTATATTCTATGCACTTATTTTCTAGTCTATATTCTATGCACTTATTTTCTAGTCTATATTCTATGCCCTTATTTTCTAATCTATATTCTATGCACTTATTTTCTAGTCTATATTCTATGCACTTATTTAGTAGTCTATATTCTATGCGCTTATTTACTAATCTATATTCTATGCACTTATTTTCTAGTCTATATTCTATGCACGTATTTTCTAGTCTATATTCTATGCACTTATTTTCTATTCTATATTCTATGTACTTATTTTGTAGTCTATATTCTATGCGTTTATTTACTAGTCTATATTCTATGCACTTTTTTCTAATCTATATTTTATGCACTTATTTTGTAATCTATATTCTATGCACTTATTTTCTATTCTTTATTCTATGCACTTATTTTCTAGTCTATATTCTATGCACTTATTTTCTAGTCTATATTCTATGCACTTATTTTCTAGTCTATATTCTATACACTTATTTTCTAATCTATATTCTATGCACTTATTTTCTAGTCTTTATTCTATGCACTTATTTTCTAGTCTATATTCTATGCACTTATTTTGTAGTCTATATTCTATGCAGTTTTTTTCTAATCTATATTCTATGCATTTCTTTTCTAATCTATATTCTATGTACTTATTTTCTAATCTATATTCTATGCACTTATTTTCTAGTCTATATTCTATGTACTTATTTTCTAGTCTATATTCTATGCACTTATTTTCTAATCTATATTCTATGTACTTATTTTCTAGTCTATATTCTATGCACTTATTTTGTAGTCTATATTCTATGCACTTATTTTCTAGTCTTTATTCTATGCACTTTTTTTCTAATCTATATTCTATGCACTTATTTTCTATTCTATATTCTATGTACTTATTTTCTATTCTATATTCTATGCATTTCTTTTCTAATCTATATTCTATGTACTTATTTTCTAATCTATATTCTATGCACTTATTTTCTAGTCTATATTCTATGTACTTATTTTCTAGTCTATATTCTATGCACTTATTTTCTAATCTATATTCTATGTACTTATTTTCTAGTCTATATTCTATGCACTTATTTTGTAGTCTATATTCTATGCACTTATTTTCTAGTCTTTATTCTATGCACTTTTTTTCTAATCTATATTCTATGCACTTATTTTCTATTCTATATTCTATGTACTTATTTTCTATTCTATATTCTATGCATTTATTTTCTAGTCTATATTCTATGCACTTATTTTGTAGTCTTTATTCTATGCACTTATTTTCTAGTCTTTATTCTATGCACTTATTTTCTAATCTATATTCTATGCACTTATTTTCTATTCTATATTCTATGTACTTATTTTCTATTCTATATTCTATGCATTTATTTTCTAGTCTATATTCTATGCACTTATTTTCCAGTCTATATTCTATGCACTTATTTTCTAATCTATATTCTATGCACTTATTTTCTATTCTATATTCTATGCACTTATTTTCTAGTCTATATTCTATGCACCTATTTTCTAATCTATATTCTATGTACTTATTTTCTAGTCTATATTCTATGCACTTATTTTGTAGTCTATATTCTATGCACTTATTTTCTAGTCTATATTCTATGCACTTATTTTCTAGTCTATATTCTATGCACTTATTTTCTAGTCTATATTCTAAGTACTTATTTTCTAGTCTATATTCTATGCACTTATTTTGTAGTCTATATTCTATGTACTTATTTTCTAGTCTATATTCTATATACTTATTTTCTATTCTATATTCTATGTACTTATTTTCTATTCTATATTCTATGTACTTATTTTCTATTCTATTATCTATGCATTTATTTTCTAGTCTATATTCTATGCACTTATTTTGTAGTCTATATTCTATGCACTTATTTTCTAGTCTATATTCTATGCACTTATTTTCTAGTCTATATTCTATGCAATTATTTTCTAATCTATATTCTATGTACTTATTTTCTAGTCTATATTCTATGCACTTATTTTGTAGTCTATATTCTATGCACTTATTTTCTTGTCTATTATCTATGCACTTATTTTCTAGTCTATATTCTATGCACTTATTTTCTAGTCTATATTCTATGTACTTATTTTCTAGTCTATTTTCTATGCACTTATTTTGTAGTCTATATTCTATGTACTTATTTTCTAGTCTATATTGTATGCACATATTTTGTAGTCTATATTTTATGCACTTATTTTCTAGTCTATATTCTATGCACTTATTTTCTAGTCTATATTCTATGCACTTATTTTGTAGTCTATATTATATGCACTTATTTTCTAATCTATATTCTATGCACTTATTTTCTAGTCTATATTCTATGCACTTATTTTCTATTCTATATTCTATGCACTTATTTTCTATTCTATATTCTATGTACTTATTTTGTAGTCTATATTCTATGTACTTATTTTCTATTCTATATTCTATGCATTTATTTTCTAGTCTATATTCTATGCACTTATTTTGTAGTCTATATTCTATGCACTTATTTTCTAGTCTATATTCTATGCACTTATTTTCTAGTCTATATTCTATGCAATTATTTTCTAATCTATATTCTATGTACTTATTTTCTAGTCTATATTCTATGCACTTATTTTGTAGTCTATATTCTATGCACTTATTTTGTAGTCTATATTCTATGTACTTATTTTCTAGTCTATATTGTATGCACTTATTTTGTAGTCTATATTCTATGCACTTATTTTCTAGTCTATATTCTATGCACTTATTTTCTAGTCTATATTCTATGCACTTATTTTGTAGTCTATATTATATGCACTTATTTTCTAATCTATATTCTATGCACTTATTTTCTAGTCTATATTCTATGCACTTATTTTCTATTCTATATTCTATGCACTTATTTTCTATTCTATATTCTATGTACTTATTTTGTAGTCTATATTCTATGCGCTTATTTACTAGTCTATATTCTATGCACTTATTTTCTAGTCTATATTCTATGCACTTTTTTTCTAGTCTATATTCTATGCACTTATTTTCTATTCTATATTCTATGTACTTATTTTGTAGTCTATATTCTATGCGTTTATTTACTAGTCTATATTCTATGCACTTATTTTCTAGTCTATATTCTATGCACTTTTTTTCTATTCTATATTCTATGCACTTATTTTCTAGTCTATATTCTATGTACTTATTTTCGAGTCTATATTCTATGCACTTATTTTCTAATCTATATTCTATGTACTTATTTTCTAGTCTATATTCTATGCACTTATTTTGTAGTCTATATTCTATGCACTTATTTTCTAGTCTTTATTCTATGCACTTATTTTCTAATCTATATTCTATGCACTTATTTTCTATTCTATATTCTATGTACTTATTTTCTATTCTATATTCTATGCACTTATTTTCTAGTCTATATTGTATGCACTTATTTTGTAGTCTATATTCTATGCACTTATTTTGTAGTCTATATTCTATGTACTTATTTTCTAGTCTATATTGTATGCACTTATTTTGTAGTCTATATTCTATGCACTTATTTTCTAGTCTATATTCTATGCACTTATTTTCTAGTCTATATTCTATGCACTTATTTTGTAGTCTATATTATATGCACTTATTTTCTAATCTATATTCTATGCACTTATTTTCTAGTCTATATTCTATGCACTTATTTTCTATTCTATATTCTATGCACTTATTTTCTATTCTATATTCTATGTACTTATTTTGTAGTCTATATTCTATGCGCTTATTTACTAGTCTATATTCTATGCACTTATTTTCTAGTCTATATTCTATGCACTTTTTTTCTAGTCTATATTCTATGCACTTATTTTCTATTCTATATTCTATGTACTTATTTTGTAGTCTATATTCTATGCGTTTATTTACTAGTCTATATTCTATGCACTTATTTTCTAGTCTATATTCTATGCACTTATTTTCTATTCTATATTCTATGCACTTATTTTCTAGTCTATATTCTATGTACTTATTTTCGAGTCTATATTCTATGCACTTATTTTCTAATCTATATTCTATGTACTTATTTTCTAGTCTATATTCTATGCACTTATTTTGTAGTCTATATTCTTTGCACTTATTTTCTAGTCTTTATTCTATGCACTTATTTTCTAATCTATATTCTATGCACTTATTTTCTATTCTATATTCTATGTACTTATTTTCTATTCTATATTCTATGCATTTATTTTCTAGTCTATATTCTATGCACTTATTTTCCAGTCTATATTCTATGCACTTATTTTCTAATCTATATTCTATGCACTTATTTTCTATTCTATATTCTATGCACTTATTTTCTAGTCTATATTCTATGCACCTATTTTCTAATCTATATTCTATGTACTTTTTTTGTAGTCTATATTCTATGCACTTATTTTGTAGTCTATATTCTATGCACTTATTTTCTAGTCTATATTCTATGCACTTATTTTCTAGTCTATATTCTATGCACTTATTTTCTAGTCTATATTCTAAGTACTTATTTTCTAGTCTATATTCTATGCACTTATTTTGTAGTCTATATTCTATGTACTTATTTTCTAGTCTATATTCTATATACTTATTTTGTAGTCTATATTCTATGTACTTCTTTTCTAGTCTATATTCTATATACTTATTTTCTATTCTATATTCTATGTACTTATTTTCTATTCTATATTCTATGTACTTATTTTCTATTCTATATTCTATGCATTTATTTTCTAGTCTATATTCTATGCACTTATTTTGTAGTCTATATTCTAAGCACTTATTTTCTAGTCTATATTCTATGCACTTATTTTCTAGTCTATATTCTATGCAATTATTTTCTAATCTATATTCTATGTACTTATTTTCTAGTCTATATTCTATGCACTTATTTTGTAGTCTATATTCTATGCACTTATTTTCTAGTCTATTATCTATGCACTTATTTTCTAGTCTATATTCTATGTACTTATTTTCTAGTCTATTTTCTATGCACTTATTTTGTAGTCTATATTCTATGTACTTATTTTCTAGTCTATATTGTATGCACTTATTTTGTAGTCTATATTTTATGCACTTATTTTCTAGTCTATATTCTATGCACTTATTTTCTAGTCTATATTCTATGCACTTATTTTGTAGTCTATATTATATGCACTTATTTTCTAATCTATATTCTATGCACTTATTTTCTAGTCTATATTCTATGCACTTATTTTCTATTCTATATTCTATGCACTTATTTTCTATTCTATATTCTATGTACTTATTTTGTAGTCTATATTCTATGCGCTTATTTACTAGTCTATATTCTATGCACTTATTTTCTAGTCTATATTCTATGCACTTTTTTTCTAGTCTATATTCTATGCACTTTTTTTCTTGTCTATATTCTATGCACTTATTTTCTATTCTATATTCTATGTACTTATTT
The DNA here is from genome assembly GCA_036873155.1 of Biomphalaria sudanica. Classification (NCBI taxonomy): domain Eukaryota; kingdom Metazoa; phylum Mollusca; class Gastropoda; family Planorbidae; genus Biomphalaria; species Biomphalaria sudanica. The sequence goes on from JAZGLO010002720.1 coordinate 1,198,907, forward strand.
TGTAGTCTATATTCTTTGCGTTTATTTACTAGTCTATATTCTATGCACTTATTTTCTAGTCTATATTTTATGCACTTATTTTCTAGTCCTTATTCTATGCACTTATTTTCTAATCTATATTCTATGCACTTATTTTCTAGTCTTTATTTTTTGCACTTTTTTTCTAGTCTATATTCTATGCACTTATTTTCTAATCTATATTCTATGCACTTATTTTCTAGTCTATATTCTATGCACTTATTTTATAGTCTATATTCTATGCACTTATTTTCTACTCTATATTCTAAGCACTTATTTTCTAATCTATATTCCATGCACTTATTTTCTAATCTATATTCTATGCACTTATTTTCTAGTCTATATTCTATGCACTTATTTTCTAGTCTTTATTCTATGCACTTATTTTCTAGTCTATATTCTATGCACTTATTGTCTAGTCTATATTCTATGCACTTATTTTCTAGTCTATATTCTAGGCACTTATTTTCTAATCTATATTCTATGCACTTATTTTCGAGTTTATATTCTATGCACTTATTTTCTAGTCTATATTCTATGCACTTATTTTCTAGTCTATATTCTATGCACTTATTTTCTAGTCTATATTCTATGCACTTATTTTCTAGTCTATATTCTATGCACTTATTTTCTAGTCTATATTCTATGCACTTATTTTCTAATCTATATTCTATGCACTTATTTTCTAGTCTATATTCTATGCACTTATTTTCTAATCTATATTCTATGCACTTATTTTCTAGTCTATATTCTATGCACTTATTTTTATTCTATATTCTATGCACTTATTTTCTATTCTATATTCTATGTACTTATTTTGTAGTCTATATTCTATGTACTTATTTTCTATTCTATATTCTATGCATTTATTTTCTAGTCTATATTCTATGCACTTATTTTGTAGTCTATATTCTATGCACTTAATTTCTAGTCTATATTCTATGCACTTATTTTCTAGTCTATATTCTATGCAAATATTTTCTAATCTATATTCTATGTACTTATTTTCTAGTCTATATTCTATGCACTTATTTTGTAGTCTATATTCTATGCACTTATTTTCTAGTCTATTATCTATGCACTTATTTTCTAGTCTATATTCTATGCACTTATTTTCTAGTCTATATTCTATGTACTTATTTTCTAGTCTATTTTCTATGCACTTATTTTGTAGTCTATATTCTATGTACTTATTTTCTAGTCTATATTGTATGCACTTATTTTGTAGTCTATATTCTATGCACTTATTTTCTAGTCTATATTCTATGCACTTATTTTCTAGTCTATATTCTATGCACTTATTTTGTAGTCTATATTATATGCACTTATTTTCTAATCTATATTCTATGCACTTATTTTCTAGTCTATATTCTATGCACTTTTTTTCTATTCTATATTCTATGCACTTATTTTCTATTCTATATTCTATGTACTTATTTTGTAGTCTATATTCTATGCGCTTATTTACTAGTCTATATTCTATGCACTTATTTTCTAGTCTATATTCTATGCAATTTTTTTCTAGTCTATATTCTATGCACTTATTTTCTATTCTATATTCTATGTACTTATTTTGTAGTCTATATTCTATGCGTTTATTTACTAGTCTATATTCTATGCACTTATTTTCTAGTCTATATTCTATGCACTTATTTTCTATTCTATATTCTATGCACTTATTTTCTAGTCTATATTCTATGTACTTATTTTCTAGTCTATATTCTATGCACTTATTTTCTAATCTATATTCTATGTACTTATTTTCTAGTCTATATTCTATGCACTTATTTTGTAGTCTATATTCTATGCACTTATTTTCTAGTCTTTATTCTATGCACTTATTTTCTAATCTATATTCTATGCACTTATTTTCTATTCTATATTCTATGTACTTATTTTCTATTCTATATTCTATGCATTTATTTTCTAGTCTATATTCTATGCACTTATTTTCCAGTCTATATTCTATGCACTTATTTTCTAATCTATATTCTATGCACTTATTTTCTATTCTATATTCTATGCACTTATTTTCTAGTCTATATTCTATGCACCTATTTTCTAATCTATATTCTATGTACTTATTTTGTAGTCTATATTCTATGCACTTATTTTGTAGTCTATATTCTATGCACTTATTTTCTAGTCTATATTCTATGCACTTATTTTCTAGTCTATATTCTATGCACTTATTTTCTAGTCTATATTCTAAGTACTTATTTTCTAGTCTATATTCTATGCACTTATTTTGTAGTCTATATTCTATGTACTTATTTTCTAGTCTATATTCTATATACTTATTTTGTAGTCTATATTCTATGTACTTATTTTCTAGTCTATATTCTATATACTTATTTTCTATTCTATATTCTATGTACTTATTTTCTATTCTATATTCTATGTACTTATTTTCTATTCTATATTCTATGCATTTATTTTCTAGTCTATATTCTATGCACTTATTTTGTAGTCTATATTCTATGCACATATTTTCTAGTCTATATTCTATGCACTTATTTTCTAGTCTATATTCTATGCAATTATTTTCTAATCTATATTCTATGTACTTATTTTCTAGTCTATATTCTATGCACTTATTTTGTAGTCTATATTCTATGCACTTATTTTCTAGTCTATTATCTATGCACTTATTTTCTAGTCTATATTCTATGTACTTATTTTCTAGTCTATTTTCTATGCACTTATTTTGTAGTCTATATTCTATGTACTTATTTTCTAGTCTATATTGTATGCACTTATTTTGTAGTCTATATTTTATGCACTTATTTTCTAGTCTATATTCTATGCACTTATTTTCTAGTCTATATTCTATGCACTTATTTTGTAGTCTATATTATATGCACTTATTTTCTAATCTATATTCTATGCACTTATTTTCTAGTCTATATTCTATGCACTTATTTTCTATTCTATATTCTATGCACTTATTTTCTATTCTATATTCTATGTACTTATTTTATAGTCTATATTCTATGCGCTTATTTACTAGTCTATATTCTATGCACTTATTTTCTAGTCTATATTCTATGCACTTTTTTTCTAGTCTATATTCTATGCACTTTTTTTCTAGTCTATATTCTATGCACTTATTTTGTAGTCTATATTCTATGCGCTTATTTACTAGTCTATATTCTATGCACTTATTTTCTAGTCTATATTCTATGCAATTTTTTTCTAGTCTATATTCTATGCACTTATTTTCTATTCTATATTCTATGTACTTATTTTGTAGTCTATATTCTATGCGTTTATTTACTAGTCTATATTCTATGCACTTATTTTCTAGTCTATATTCTATGCACTTATTTTCTATTCTATATTCTATGCACTTATTTTCTAGTCTATATTCTATGTACTTATTTTCTAGTCTATATTCTATGCACTTATTTTCTAATCTATATTCTATGTACTTATTTTCTAGTCTATATTCTATGCACTTATTTTGTAGTCTATATTCTATGCATTTATTTTCTAGTCTTTATTCTATGCACTTATTTTCTAATCTATATTCTATGCACTTATTTTCTATTCTATATTCTATGTACTTATTTTCTATTCTATATTCTATGCATTTATTTTCTAGTCTATATTCTATGCACTTATTTTCCAGTCTATATTCTATGCACTTATTTTCTAATCTATATTCTATGCACTTATTTTCTATTCTATATTCTATGCACTTATTTTCTAGTCTATATTCTATGCACCTATTTTCTAATCTATATTCTATGTACTTATTTTGTAGTCTATATTCTATGCACTTATTTTGTAGTCTATATTCTATGCACTTATTTTCTAGTCTATATTCTATGCACTTATTTTCTAGTCTATATTCTATGCACTTATTTTCTAGTCTATATTCTAAGTACTTATTTTCTAGTCTATATTCTATGCACTTATTTTGTAGTCTATATTCTATGTACTTATTTTCTAGTCTATATTCTATATACTTATTTTGTAGTCTATATTCTATGTACTTATTTTCTAGTCTATATTCTATATACTTATTTTCTATTCTATATTCTATGTACTTATTTTCTATTCTATATTCTATGTACTTATTTTCTATTCTATATTCTATGCATTTATTTTCTAGTCTATATTCTATGCACTTATTTTGTAGTCTATATTCTATGCACATATTTTCTAGTCTATATTCTATGCACTTATTTTCTAGTCTATATTCTATGCAATTATTTTCTAATCTATATTCTATGTACTTATTTTCTAGTCTATATTCTATGCACTTATTTTGTAGTCTATATTCTATGCACTTATTTTCTAGTCTATTATCTATGCACTTATTTTCTAGTCTATATTCTATGTACTTATTTTCTAGTCTATTTTCTATGCACTTATTTTGTAGTCTATATTCTATGTACTTATTTTCTAGTCTATATTGTATGCACTTATTTTGTAGTCTATATTTTATGCACTTATTTTCTAGTCTATATTCTATGCACTTATTTTCTAGTCTATATTCTATGCACTTATTTTGTAGTCTATATTATATGCACTTATTTTCTAATCTATATTCTATGCACTTATTTTCTAGTCTATATTCTATGCACTTATTTTCTATTCTATATTCTATGCACTTATTTTCTATTCTATATTCTATGTACTTATTTTGTAGTCTATATTCTATGCGCTTATTTACTAGTCTATATTCTATGCACTTATTTTCTAGTCTATATTCTATGCACTTTTTTTCTAGTCTATATTCTATGCACTTTTTTTCTAGTCTATATTCTATGCACTTATTTTCTATTCTATATTCTATGTACTTATTTTGTAGTCTATATTCTTTGCGTTTATTTACTAGTCTATATTCTATGCACTTATTTTCTAGTCTATATTTTATGCACTTATTTTCTAGTCTATATTCTATGCACTTATTTTCTAATCTATATTCTATGCACTTATTTTCTAGTCTATATTCTATGCACTTATTTTATAGTCTATATTCTATGCACTTATTTTCTACTCTATATTCTAAGCACTTATTTTCTAATCTATATTCCATGCACTTATTTTCTAATCTATATTCTATGCACTTTTTTTCTAGTCTATATTCTATGCACTTATTTTCTATTCTATATTCTATGTACTTATTTTGTAGTCTATATTCTTTGCGTTTATTTACTAGTCTATATTCTATGCACTTATTTTCTAGTCTATATTTTATGCACTTATTTTCTAGTCTATATTCTATGCACTTATTTTCTAATCTATATTCTATGCACTTATTTTCTAGTCTATATTCTATGCACTTATTTTATAGTCTATATTCTATGCACTTATTTTCTACTCTATATTCTAAGCACTTATTTTCTAATCTATATTCCATGCACTTATTTTCTAATCTATATTCTATGCACTTATTTTCTAGTCTATATTCTATGCACTTATTTTCTAGTCTTTATTCTATGCACTTATTTTCTAGTCTATATTCTATGCACTTATTGTCTAGTCTATATTCTATGCACTTATTTTCTAGTCTATATTCTATGCACTTATTTTCTAATCTATATTCTATGCACTTATTTTCGAGTCTATATTCTATGCACTTATTTTCTAGTCTATATTCTATGCACTTATTTTTTAGTCTATATTCTATGCACTTATTTTCTAGTCTATATTCTATGCACTTATTTTCTAGTCTATATTCTATGCACTTATTTTCTAGTCTATATTCTATGCACTTATTTTCTAATCTATATTCTATGCACTTATTTTCTAGTCTATATTCTATGCACTTATTTTCTAATCTATTTTCTATGCACTTATTTTCTAGTCTTTATTCTATGCACTTATTTTCTAGTCTATATTCTATGCACTTATTTTGTAGTCTATATTCTATGCAGTTATTTTCTAATCTATATTCTATGCACTTATTTTCTAATCTATATTCTATGTACTTATTTTCTAATCTATATTCTATGCACTTATTTTCTAGTCTATATTCTATGCACTTTTTTTCTAGTCTATATTCTATGCACTTTTTTTCTAATCTATATTCTATGTACTTATTTTCTAGTCTATATTCTATGCACTTATTTTGTAGTCTATATTCTATGCACTTATTTTCTAGTCTATATTCTATGCTCTTATTTTCTAATCTATTTTCTATGCACTTATTTTCTATTCTATTTTCTATGTACTTATTTTCTATTCTATATTCTATGCATTTATTTTCTAGTCTATATTCTATGCACTTATTTTCCAGTCTATATTCTATGCACTTATTTTCTAATCTATATTCTATGCACTTATTTTCTATTCTATATTCTATGCACTTATTTTCTAGTCTATATTCTATTCACTTATTTTCTAATCTATATTCTATGTACTTATTTTCTAGTCTATATTCTATATACTTATTTTGTAGTCTATATTCTATGTACTTATTTTCTAGTCTATATTCTATATACTTATTTTCTATTCTATATTCTATGTACTTATTTTCTATTCTATATTCTATGTACTTATTTTCTATTCTATATTCTATGCATTTATTTTCTAGTCTATATTCTATGCACTTATTTTGTAGTCTATATTCTATGCACATATTTTCTAGTCTATATTCTATGCACTTATTTTCTAGTCTATATTCTATGCAATTATTTTCTAATCTATATTCTATGTACTTATTTTCTAGTCTATATTCTATGCACTTATTTTGTAGTCTATATTCTATGCACTTATTTTCTAGTCTATTATCTATGCACTTATTTTCTAGTCTATATTCTATGTACTTATTTTTTAGTCTATTTTCTATGCACTTATTTTGTAGTCTATATTCTATGTACTTATTTTCTAGTCTATATTGTATGCACTTATTTTGTAGTCTATATTTTATGCACTTATTTTCTAGTCTATATTCTATGCACTTATTTTCTAGTCTATATTCTATGCACTTATTTTGTAGTCTATATTATATGCACTTATTTTCTAATCTATATTCTATGCACTTATTTTCTAGTCTATATTCTATGCACTTATTTTCTATTCTATATTCTATGCACTTATTTTCTATTCTATATTCTATGTACTTATTTTGTAGTCTATATTCTATGCGCTTATTTACTAGTCTATATTCTATGCACTTATTTTCTAGTCTATATTCTATGCACTTTTTTTCTAGTCTATATTCTATGCACTTTTTTTCTAGTCTATATTCTATGCACTTATTTTCTATTCTATATTCTATGTACTTATTTTGTAGTCTATATTCTTTGCGTTTATTTACTAGTCTATATTCTATGCACTTATTTTCTAGTCTATATTTTATGCACTTATTTTCTAGTCTATATTCTATGCACTTATTTTCTAATCTATATTCTATGCACTTATTTTCTAGTCTATATTCTATGCACTTATTTTATAGTCTATATTCTATGCACTTATTTTCTACTCTATATTCTAAGCACTTATTTTCTAATCTATATTCCATGCACTTATTTTCTAATCTATATTCTATGCACTTTTTTTCTAGTCTATATTCTATGCACTTATTTTCTATTCTATATTCTATGTACTTATTTTGTAGTCTATATTCTTTGCGTTTATTTACTAGTCTATATTCTATGCACTTATTTTCTAGTCTATATTTTATGCACTTATTTTCTAGTCTATATTCTATGCACTTATTTTCTAATCTATATTCTATGCACTTATTTTCTAGTCTATATTCTATGCACTTATTTTATAGTCTATATTCTATGCACTTATTTTCTACTCTATATTCTAAGCACTTATTTTCTAATCTATATTCCATGCACTTATTTTCTAATCTATATTCTATGCACTTATTTTCTAGTCTATATTCTATGCACTTATTTTCTAGTCTTTATTCTATGCACTTATTTTCTAGTCTATATTCTATGCACTTATTGTCTAGTCTATATTCTATGCACTTATTTTCTAGTCTATATTCTATGCACTTATTTTCTAATCTATATTCTATGCACTTATTTTCGAGTCTATATTCTATGCACTTATTTTCTAGTCTATATTCTATGCACTTATTTTTTAGTCTATATTCTATGCACTTATTTTCTAGTCTATATTCTATGCACTTATTTTCTAGTCTATATTCTATGCACTTATTTTCTAGTCTATATTCTATGCACTTATTTTCTAATCTATATTCTATGCACTTATTTTCTAGTCTATATTCTATGCACTTATTTTCTAATCTATATTCTATGCACTTATTTTCTAGTCTTTATTCTATGCACTTATTTTCTAGTCTATATTCTATGCACTTATTTTGTAGTCTATATTCTATGCAGTTATTTTCTAATCTATATTCTATGCACTTATTTTCTAATCTATATTCTATGTACTTATTTTCTAATCTATATTCTATGCACTTATTTTCTAGTCTATATTCTATGCACTTTTTTTCTAGTCTATATTCTATGCACTTTTTTTCTAATCTATATTCTATGTACTTATTTTCTAGTCTATATTCTATGCACTTATTTTGTAGTCTATATTCTATGCACTTATTTTCTAGTCTATATTCTATGCTCTTATTTTCTAATCTATATTCTATGCACTTATTTTCTATTCTATTTTCTATGTACTTATTTTCTATTCTATATTCTATGCATTTATTTTCTAGTCTATATTCTATGCACTTATTTTCCAGTCTATATTCTATGCACTTATTTTCTAATCTATATTCTATGCACTTATTTTCTATTCTATATTCTATGCACTTATTTTCTAGTCTATATTCTATTCACTTATTTTCTAATCTATATTCTATGTACTTATTTTCTAGTCTATATTCTATGCACTTATTTTCTATTCTATATTCTATGCACTTATTTTCTAGTCTATATTCTATGCACTTATTTTCTAGTATATATTTTGTGCACTTATTTTCTAGTCTATATTCTAAGTACTTATTTTCTAGTCTATATTCTATGCACTTATTTTGTAGTCTATATTCTATGTACTTATTTTCTAGTCTATATTCTATGTACTTTTTTTCTATTCTCTATTCTATGTACTTATTTTCTATTCTATATTCTATGTACTTATTTTCTAGTCTATATTCTATGCATTTATTTGTAGTTTATATTCTTTGCACTTATTTTGTAGTCTATATTCTATGCACTTATTTTCTAGTCTATATTCTATGCACTTATTTTCTAGTCTATATTCTATGCACTTATTTTCTAATCTATATTCTATGTACTTATTTTCTAGTCTATATTCTATGCACTTATTTTGTAGTCTATATTCTATGCACTTATTTTCTAGTCTATTATCTATGCACTTATTTTCTAGTCTATATTCTATACACATATTTTCTAGTCTATATTCTTTGTACTTATTTGCTAGTCTATATTCTATGCACTTATTTTGTAGTCTATATTCTATGTACTTATTTTCTAGTCTATATTCTATGCACTTATTTTGTAGTCTATATTCTATGCACTTATTTTCTAGTCTATATTCTATGCACTTTTTTTCTAGTCTATATTCTATGCACTTATTTTCTAGTCTATATTCTATGCACTTATTTTCTAGTCTATATTCTATGCACTTATTTTGTAGTCTATATTCTATGCACTTATTTTCTAGTCTATATTCTATGTACTTATTTTCTAGTCTTTATTCTATGCACTTTTTTGTAGTCTATATTCTATGCACTTATTTTCTAGTCTATATTATATGCACTTATTTTCTAATGTATATTCTATGCACTTATTTTCTAATCTATATTCTATGCACTTATTTTCTAGTCTATATTCTTTGCACTTATTTTCTAGTCTATATTCTATGCACTTATTTTCTAGTCTATATTCTATGCACTTATTTTCTAGTCTATATTCTATGCACTTATTTTCTAGTCTATATTCTATGCACTTATTTTCTAGTTTATATTCTATGCACTTATTTTCTAATCTATATTCTATGCACTTATTTTTAATCTTTATTCTATGCACTTATTTTCTAGTCTATATTCTATGCACTTATTTTCTAGTCTATAATCTATGCACTTATTTTCTAGTCTATATTCTATGCACTTATTTTCTAGTCTATATTCTATGCACTTATTTTCTAGTCTTTATTCTATGCACTTATTTTCTAGTCTATATTCTATGCCCTTATTTTCTAATCTATATTCTATGCACTTATTTTCTAGTCTATATTCTATGCACTTATTTAGTAGTCTATATTCTATGCGCTTATTTACTAATCTATATTCTATGCACTTATTTTCTAGTCTATATTCTATGCACGTATTTTCTAGTCTATATTCTATGCACTTATTTTCTATTCTATCATCTATGTACTTATTTTGTAGTCTATATTCTATGCGTTTATTTACTAGTCTATATTCTATGCACTTATTTTCTAGTCTATATTCTATGCACTTTTTTCTAATCTATATTTTATGCACTTATTTTGTAATCTATATTCTATGCACTTATTTTCTATTCTTTATTCTATGCACTTATTTTCTAGTCTATATTCTATGCACTTATTTTCTAATCTATATTCTATGCACTTATTTTCTAGTCTATATTCTATGCACTTATTTTCTAGTCTATATTCTATGTACTTATTTTGTAGTCTATATTCTATGCGCTTATTTACTAGTCTATATTCTATGCACTTATTTTCTAGTCTATATTCTATGCACTTATTTTCTATTCTATATTCTACGTACTTATTTTCTAGTCTATATTCTATGCACTTATTTTCTAATCTATATTCTATGCATTTATTTTCTATTCTATATTCTATGCACTTATTTTCTAGTCTATATTCTATGCACTTATTTTCTAATCTATATTCTATGTACTTATTTTCTAATCTATATTCTATGTACTTATTTTCTAATCTATATTCTATGCACTTATTTTCTATTCTATATTCTATGCACTTATTTTCTAGTCTATATTCTATGCACTTATTTTCTAATTTATATTCTATGCACTTATTTTCTAATCTATATTCTATGCACTTATTTTCTAGTCTATATTCTATGCACTTATTTTCTAATCTATATTCTATGCACTTATTTTCTATTCTATATTCTATGCATTTATTTTCTAGTCTATATTCTATGCACTTATTTTCTAATCTATATTCTATGTACTTATTTTCTAATCTATATTCTGTGCACTTATTTTCTAATCTATATTCTATGTACTTATTTTCTAGTCTATATTCTATGCACTTATTTTCTAATCTATATTCTATGCACTTATTTTCTAGTCTATATTCTATGCACTTATTTTCTATTCTATATTCTATGCACTTATTTTCTAGTCTATATTCTATGCTTTTTTTTTGTAGTCTATATTCTATGCACTTATTTTCTAGTCTATATTCTATGCACTTATTTTCTAGTCTATATTCTATGCACTTTTTTTGTAGTCTATATTCTATGCAGTTATTTTCTAATCTATATTCTATGCACTTATTTTCTAATCTATATTCTATGTACTTATTTTCTAATCTATATTCTATGCACTTATTTTCTAGTCTATATTCTATGCACTTATTTTCTAGTCTATATTCTATGCACTTTTTTTCTAATCTATATTCTATGTACTTATTTTCTAGTCTATATTCTATGCACTTATTTTCTAGTCTATATTCTATGCACTTATTTTCTATTCTATATTCTATGCACTTATTTTCTAGTCTATATTCTATGCACTTATTTTCTAGTATATATTTTATGCACTTATTTTCTAGTCTATATTCTAAGTACTTATTTTCTAGTCTATTTTCTATGCACTTATTTTGTAGTCTATATTCTATGTACTTATTTTCTAGTCTATATTCTATGTACTTTTTTCTATTCTCTATTCTATGTACTTATTTTCTATTCTATATTCTATGTACTTATTTTCTATTCTATATTCTATGCATTTATTTGTAGTCTATATTCTTTGCACTTATTTTGTAGTCTATATTCTATGCACTTATTTTCTAGTCTATATTCTATGCACTTATTTTCTAGTCTATATTCTATGCACTTATTTTCTAATCTATATTCTATGTACTTATTTTCTAGTCTATATTCTATGCATTTATTTTGTAGTCTATATTCTATGCACTTATTTTCTAGTCTATTATCTATGCACTTATTTTCTAGTCTATATTCTAAACACATATTTTCTAGTCTATATTCTTTGTACTTTATTTCTAGTCTATATTCTATGCACTTATTTTGTAGTCTATATTCTATGTACTTATTTTCTAGTCTATATTCTATGCACTTATTTTGTAGTCTATATTCTATGCACTTATTTTCTAGTCTATATTCTATGCACTTATTTTCTAGTCTATATTCTATGCACTTATTTTCTAGTCTATATTCTATGCACTTATTTTCTAGTCTATATTCTATGCACTTATTTTGTAGTCTATATTCTATGCACTTATTTTCTAGTCTATATTCTATGTACTTATTTTCTAGTCTTTATTCTATGCACTTTTTTGTAGTCTATATTCTATGCACTTATTTTCTAGTCTATATTATATGCACTTATTTTCTAATGTATATTCTATGCACTTATTTTCTAATCTATATTCTATGCACTTATTTTCTAGTCTATATTCTTTGCACTTATTTTGTAGTCTATATTCTATGCGTTTATTTACTAGTCTATATTCTATGCACTTATTTTCTAGTCTATATTCTATGCACTTATTTTCTAGTCTATATTCTATGCACTTATTTTCTAGTCTATATTCTATGCACTTATTTTCTAATCTATATTCTATGCACTTATTTTTAATCTATATTCTATGCACTTATTTTCTAGTCTATATTCTATGCACTTATTTTCTAGTCTATATTCTATGCACTTATTTTCTAGTCTATATTCTATGCACTTATTTTCTAGTCTATATTCTATGCACTTATTTTCTAGTCTATATTCTATGCACTTATTTTCTAGTCTATATTCTATGCCCTTATTTTCTAATCTATATTCTATGCACTTATTTTCTAGTCTATATTCTATGCACTTATTTAGTAGTCTATATTCTATGCGCTTATTTACTAATCTATATTCTATGCACTTATTTTCTAGTCTATATTCTATGCACGTATTTTCTAGTCTATATTCTATGCACTTATTTTCTATTCTATATTCTATGTACTTATTTTGTAGTCTATATTCTATGCGTTTATTTACTAGTCTATATTCTATGCACTTATTTTCTAGTCTATATTCTATGCACTTTTTTCTAATCTATATTTTATGCACTTATTTTGTAATCTATATTCTATGCACTTATTTTCTATTCTATATTCTATGCACTTATTTTCTAGTCTATATTCTATGCACTTATTTTCTAATCTATATTCTATGTACTTATTTTCTAATCTATATTCTGTGCACTTTTTTTCTAATCTATATTCTATGTACTTATTTTCTAGTCTATATTCTATGCACTTATTTTCTAATCTATATTCTATGCACTTATTTTCTAGTCTATATTCTATGCACTTATTTTCTATTCTATATTCTATGCACTTATTTTCTAGTCTATATTCTATGCTTTTTTTTTGTAGTCTATATTCTATGCACTTATTTTCTAGTCTATTTTCTATGCACTTTTTTTCTAGTCTATATTCTATGCACTTATTTTCTAATCTATATTCTATGTACTTATTTTCTAATCTATATTCTATGTACTTATTTTCTAATCTATATTCTATGCACTTATTTTCTATTCTATATTCTATGCACTTATTTTCTAGTCTATATTCTATGCACTTATTTTCTAATTTATATTCTATGCACTTATTTTGTAATCTATATTCTATGCACTTATTTTCTAGTCTATATTCTATGCACTTATTTTCTAATCTAGATTCTATGCACTTATTTTCTATTCTATATTCTATGCACTTATTTTCTAGTCTATATTCTATGCACTTATTTTCTAATCTATATTCTATGTACTTATTTTCTAATCTATATTCTGTGCACTTATTTTCTAATCTATATTCTATGTACTTTTTTTCTAGTCTATATTCTATGCACTTATTTTCTAATCTATATTCTATGCACTTATTTTCTAGTCTATATTCTATGCACTTATTTTCTATTCTATATTCTATGCACTTATTTTCTAGTCTATATTCTATGCTTTTTTTTTTGTAGTCTATATTCTATGCACTTATTTTCTAGTCTATAATCTATGCACTTATTTTCTAGTCTATATTCTATGCACTTATTTTGTAGTCTATATTCTATGCACTTATTTTCTATTCTATATTCTATGCACTTATTTTCTAGTCTATATTTTATGCACTTATTTTCTATTTTATATTCTATGCACTTATTTTCTAGTCTATATTCTATGCACTTATTTTCTAGTCTATATTCTATGCACTTATTTTCTAGTCTATATTCTATGCACTTATTTACTAGTCTATATTCTATGCACTTATTTTCTATTCTATATTCTATGTACTTATTTTGTAGTCTATATTCTATGCGCTTATTTACTAGTCTATATTCTATGCACTTATTTTCTAGTCTATATTCTTTGCACTTATTTTCTAGTCTATATTCTATGCACTTATTTTCTATTCTATATTCTATGTACTTATTTTCTAGTCTATTTTCTATGCACTTATTTTCTAATCTATATTCTATGCACTTATTTTCTATTCTATATTCTATGCACTTATTTTCTAGTCTATATTCTATGCACTTATTTTCTAATTTATATTCTATGCACTTATTTTCTAATCTATATTCTATGCACTTATTTTCTAGTCTATATTCTATGCACTTATTTTCCAATCTATATTCTATGCACTTATTTTCTATTCTATATTCTATGCACTTATTTTCTAGTCTATATTCTATGCACTTATTTTCTAATCTATATTCTATGTACTTATTTTCTAATCTATATTCTGTGCACTTATTTTCTAATCTATATTCTATGTACTTATTTTCTAGTCTATATTCTATGCACTTATTTTCTAATCTATATTCTATGCACTTATTTTCTAGTCTATATTCTATGCACTTATTTTCTATTCTATATTCTATGCACTTATTTTCTAGTCTATATTCTATGCTTTTTTTTTGTAGTCTATATTCTATGCACTTATTTTCTAGTCTATATTCTATGCACTTATTTTCTAGTCTATATTCTATGCACTTATTTTGTAGTCTATATTCTATGCACTTATTTTCTATTCTATATTCTATGCACTTATTTTCTAGTCTATATTTTATGCACTTATTTTCTATTTTATATTCTATGCACTTATTTTCTAGTCTATATTCTATGCACTTATTTTCTAGTCTATATTCTATGCACTTTTTTTCTAGTCTATATTCTATGAACTTATTTACTAGTCTATATTCTATGCACGTATTTTCTATTCTATATTCTATGTACTTATTTTGTAGTCTATATTCTATGCGCTTATTTACTAGTCTATATTCTATGCACTTATTTTCTAGTCTATATTCTATGCACTTATTTTCTAGTCTATATTCTATGCACTTATTTTCTATTCTATATTCTATGTACTTATTTTCTAGTCTATATTCTATGCACTTATTTTCTAATCTATATTCTATGTACTTATTTTCTAATCTATATTCTATGCACTTATTTTCTAATCTTTATTCTATGTACTTATTTTCTAGTCTATATTCTATGCACTTATTTTCTAATCTATATTCTATGCACTTATTTTCTAGTCTATATTCTATGCACTTATTTTCTTTTCTATATTCTATGCACTTTTTTTCTAGTCTACATTCTATGTACTTATTTTCTAATCTATATTCTATGTACTTATTTTCTAGTCTATATTCTATGCACTTATTTTCTTATCTATATTCTATGTACTTATTTTCTAATCTATATTCTGTGCACTTATTTTCTAATCTATATTCTATGTACTTATTTTCTAGTCTATATTCTATGCACTTATTTTCTAATCTATATTCTATGCACTTATTTTCTAGTCTATATTCTATGCACTTATTTTCTATTCTATATTCTATGCACTTATTTTCTAGTCTATATTCTATGCATTTATTTTGTAGTCTATATTCTATGCACTTATTTTCTATTCTATATTCTATGCACTTATTTTCTAGTCTATATTCTATGCACTTATTTTGTAGTCTATATTCTATGCACTTATTTTCTATTCTATATTCTATGCACTTATTTTCTAGTCTATATTCTATGCACTTATTTTCTATTCTATATTCTATGCACTTATTTTCTAGTCTATATTCTATGCACTTATTATCTAGTCTATATTCTATGCACTTATTTTCTAGTCTATATTCTATGCACTTATTTACTAGTCTATATTCTATGCACTTATTTTCTATTCTATATTCTATGTACTTATTTTGTAGTCTTTATTCTATGCGCTTATTTACTAGTCTATATTCTATGCACTTATTTTCTAGTCTATATTCTATGCACTTATTTTCTAGTCTATATTCTATGCACTTATTTTCTATTCTATATTCTATGTACTTATTTTCTAGTCTATATTCTATGCACTTATTTTCTAATCTATATTCTATGTACTTATTTTGTAGTCTATATTCTATGCGCTTATTTACTAGTCTATATTCTATGCACTTATTTTCTAGTCTATATTCTATGCACTTATTTTCTAGTCTATATTCTATGCACTTATTTTATAGTCTATATTCTATGCACTTATTTTCTAATCTATATTCTATGCACTTATTTTCTAGTCTATATTCTATGCACTTATTTTCTTTTCTATATTCTATGCACTTATTTTCTAGTCTACATTCTATGTACTTATTTTCTAATCTATATTCTATGCACTTATTTTCTAGTCTATATTCTATGCACTTATTTTCTAATCTATATTTTATGCACTTATTTTGTAATCTATATTCTATGCACTTATTTTCTATTCTTTTTTCTATGCACTTATTTTCTAATCTATATTCTATGCACTTATTTTCTATTCTATATTCTATGCACTTATTTTCTAGTCTATATTCTATGCACCTATTTTCTAATCTATATTCTATGTACTTATTTTCTAGTCTATATTCTATGCACTTATTTTGTAGTCTATATTCTATGCACTTATTTTCTAGTCTATATTCTATGCACTTATTTTTTAGTCTATATTCTAAGTACTTATTTTCTAGTCTATATTCTATGCACTTATTTTGTAGTCTATATTCTATGTACTTATTTTCTAGTCTATATTCTATATACTTATTTTCTATTCTATATTCTATGTACTTATTTTCTATTCTATATTCTATGTACTTATTTTCTATTCTATATTCTATACATTTATCTTCTAGTCTATATTCTATGCACTTATTTTGTAGTCTATATTCTATGCACTTATTTTCTAGTCTATATTCTATGCACTTATTTTCTAGTCTATATTCTATGCAATTATTTTCTAATCTATATTCTATGTACTTATTTTCTAGTCTATATTCTATGCACTTATTTTGTAGTCTATATTCTATGCACTTATTTTCTAGTCTATTATCTATGCACTTATTTTCTAGTCTATATTCTATGTACTTATTTTCTAGTCTATTTTCTATGCACTTATTTTGTAGTCTATATTCTATGTACTTATTTTCTAGTCTATATTGTATGCACTTATTTTGAAGTCTATATTTTATGCACTTATTTTCTAGTCTATATTCTATGCACTTATTTTCTAGTCTATATTCTATGCACTTTTTTTGTAGTCTATATTATATGCACTTATTTTCTAATCTATATTCTATGCACTTATTTTCTAGTCTATATTCTATGCACTTATTTTCTATTCTATATTCGATGCACTTATTTTCTATTCTATATTCTATGTACTTATTTTGTAGTCTATATTCTATGCGCTTATTTACTAGTCTATATTCTATGCACTTATTTTCTAGTCTATATTCTATGCACTTTTTTTCTAGTCTATATTCTATGCACTTTTTTTCTAGTCTATATTCTATGCACTTATTTTCTATTCTATATTCTATGTACTTATTTTGTAGTCTATATTCTTTGCGTTTATTTACTAGTCTATATTCTATGCACTTATTTTCTAGTCTATATTTTATGCACTTATTTTGTAGTCTATATTCTATGTACTTATTTTCTAGTCTATATTCTATATACTTATTTTCTATTCTATATTCTATGTACTTATTTTCTATTCTATATTCTATGTACTTATTTTCTATTCTATATTCTATACATTTATCTTCTAGTCTATATTCTATGCACTTATTTTGTAGTCTATATTCTATGCACTTATTTTCTAGTCTATATTCTATGCACTTATTTTCTAGTCTATATTCTATGCAATTATTTTCTAATCTATATTTTATGTACTTATTTTCTAGTCTATATTCTATGCACTTATTTTGTAGTCTATATTCTATGCACTTATTTTCTAGTCTATTATCTATGCACTTATTTTCTAGTCTATATTCTATGTACTTATTTTCAAGTCTATTTTCTATGCACTTATTTTGTAGTCTATATTCTATGTACTTATTTTCTAGTCTATATTGTATGCACTTATTTTGAAGTCTATATTTTATGCACTTATTTTCTAGTCTATATTCTATGCACTTATTTTCTAGTCTATATTCTATGCACTTTTTTTGTAGTCTATATTATATGCACTTATTTTCTAATCTATATTCTATGCACTTATTTTCTAGTCTATATTCTATGCACTTATTTTCTATTCTATATTCGATGCACTTATTTTCTTTTCTATATTCTATGTACTTATTTTGTAGTCTATATTCTATGCGCTTATTTACTAGTCTATATTCTATGCACTTATTTTCTAGTCTATATTCTATGCACTTTTTTTCTAGTCTATATTCTATGCACTTTTTTTCTAGTCTATATTCTATGCACTTATTTTCTATTCTATATTCTATGTACTTATTTTGTAGTCTATATTCTTTGCGTTTATTTACTAGTCTATATTCTATGCACTTATTTTCTAGTCTATATTTTATGCACTTATTTTCTAGTCTTTATTCTATGCACTTATTTTCTAATCTATATTCTATGCACTTATTTTCTAATCTATATTCTATGCAGTTATTTTTTAGTCTATATTCAATGCACTTATTTTCTAGTCTATATTCTATGCACTTATTTTCTAGTCTATATTCTATGCACTTATTTTCTAGTCTATATTCTATGCATTTATTTTCTAGTCTATATTCTATGCACTTATTTTCTAGTCTATATTATATGCACTTATTTTCTAATCTATATTCTATGCACTTATTTTCTAGTCTTTATTTTTTGCACTTATTTTCTAGTCTATATTCTATGCACTTATTTTCTAATCTATATTCTATGCACTTATTTTCTAGTCTATATTCTATGCACTTATTTTATAGTCTATATTCTATGCACTTATTTTCTAGTCTATATTCTAAGCACTTATTTTCTAATCTATATTCCATGCACTTATTTTCCAATCTATATTCTATGCACTTATTTTCTAGTCTATATTCTATGCACTTATTTTCTAGTCTATATTCTATGCACTTATTTTCTAGTCTATATTCTATGCACTTATTGTCTAGTCTATATTCTATGCACTTATTTTCTAGTCTATATTCTATGCACTTATTTTCTAATCTATATTCTATGCACTTATTTTCGAGTCTATATTCTATGCACTTATTTTCTAGTCTATATTCTATGCACTTATTTTCTAGTCTATATTCTATGCACTTTTTTTCTAGTCTATATTCTATGCACTTATTTTCTAGTCTATATTCTATGCACTTATTTTCTAGTCTATATTCTATGCACTTATTTTCTAATCTATATTCTATGCACTTATTTTCTAGTCTATATTCTATGCACTTATTTTCTAATCTATATTCTATGCACTTATTTTCTAGTCTTTAATCTATGCACTTATTTTCTAGTCTATATTCTATGCACTTATTTTGTAGTCTATATTCTATGCAGTTATTTTCTAATCTATATTCTATGCACTTATTTTCTAATCTATATTCTATGTACTTATTTTCTAATCTATATTCTATGCACTTATTTTCTAGTCTATATTCTATGCACTTATTTTCTAGTCTATATTCTATGCACTTTTTTTCTAGTCTATATTCTATGTACTTATTTTCTAGTCTATATTCTATGCACTTATTTTGTAGTCTATATTCTATGCACTTATTTTCTAGTCTATATTCTATGCACTTATTTTCTAATCTATATTCTATGCACTTATTTTCTATTCTATTTTCTATGTACTTATTTTCTATTCTATATTCTATGCATTTATTTTCTAGTCTATATTCTATGCACTTATTTTCCAGTCTATATTCTATGCACTTATTTTCTAATCTATATTCTATGCACTTATTTTCTATTCTATATTCTAAGCACTTATTTTCTAGTCTATATTCTATGCACTTATTTTCTAATCTATATTCTATGTACTTATTTTCTAGTCTATATTCTATGCACTTATTTTCTATTCTATATTCTATGCACTTATTTTCTAGTCTATATTCTATGCACTTATTTTCTAGTATATATTTTGTGCACTTATTTTCTAGTCTATATTCTAAGTACTTATTTTCTAGTCTATATTCTATGCACTTATTTTGTAGTCTATATTCTATGTACTTATTTTCTAGTCTATATTCTATGTACTTTTTTTCTATTCTCTATTCTATGTACTTATTTTCTATTCTATATTCTATGTACTAATTTTCTATTCTATATTCTATGCATTTATTTGTAGTCTATATTCTTTGCACTTATTTTGTAGTCTATATTCTATGCACTTATTTTCTAGTCTATATTCTATGCACTTATTTTCTAGTCTATATTCTATGCACTTATTTTCTAATCTATATTCTATGTACTTATTTTCTAGTCTATATTCTATGCACTTATTTTGTAGTCTATATTCTATGCACTTATTTTCTAGTCTATTATCTATGCACTTATTTTCTAGTCTATATTCTATACACATATTTTCTAGTATATATTCTTTGTACTTATTTTCTAGTCTATATTCTATGCACTTATTTTGTAGTCTATATTCTATGTACTTATTTTCTAGTCTATATTCTATGCACTTATTTTGTAGTCTATATTCTATGCACTTATTTTCTAGTCTATATTCTATGCACTTTTTTTCTAGTCTATATTCTATGCACTTATTTTCTAGTCTATATTCTATGCACTTATTTTCTAGTCTATATTCTATGCACTTATTTTCTAGTCTATATTCTATGCACTTATTGTCTAGTCTATATTCTATGTACTTATTTTCTAGTCTTTATTCTATGCACTTTTTTGTAGTCTATATTCTATGCACTTATTTTCTAGTCTATATTATATGCACTTATTTTCTAATGTATATTCTATGCACTTATTTTCTAATCTATATTCTATGCACTTATTTTCTAGTCTATATTCTTTGCACTTTTTTCTAGTCTATATTCTATGCACTTATTTTCTAGTCTATATTCTATGCACTTATTTTCTAGTCTATATTCTATGCACTTATTTTCTAGTCTATATTCTATGCACTTATTTTCTAGTCTATATTCTATGCACTTATTTTCTAATCTATATTCTATGCACTTATTTTTAATCTATATTCTATGCACTTATTTTCTAGTCTATATTCTATGCACTTATTTTCTAGTCTTTATTCTATGCACTTATTTTCTAGTCTATATTCTATGCACTTATTTTCTAGTCTATATTCTATGCACTTATTTTCTAGTCTATATTCTATGCACTTATTTTCTAGTCTATATTCTATGCACTTATTTTCTAGTCTATATTCTATGCCCTTATTTTCTAATCTATATTCTATGCACTTATTTTCTAGTCTATATTCTATGCACTTATTTAGTAGTCTATATTCTATGCGCTTATTTACTAATCTATATTCTATGCACTTATTTTCTAGTCTATATTCTATGCACTTATTTTCTATTCTATATTCTATGTACTTATTTTGTAGTCTATATTCTATGCGTTTATTTACTAGTCTATATTCTATGCACTTATTTTCTAGTCTTTATTCTATGCACTTTTTTCTAATCTATATTTTATGCACTTATTTTGTAATCTATATTCTATGCACTTATTTTCTATTCTTTATTCTATGCACTTTTTTTCTAGTCTATATTCTATGCACTTATTTTCTAATCTATATTCTATGCACTTATTTTCTAGTCTATATTCTTTGTACTTATTTTCTAGTCTATATTCTATGTACTTATTTTGTAGTCTATATTCTATGCGCTTATTTACTAGTCTATATTCTATGCACTTATTTTCTAGTCTATATTCTATGCACTTATTTTCTATTCTATATTCTACGTACTTATTTTCTAGTCTATATTCTATGCACTTATTTTCTAATCTATATTCTATGCATTTATTTTCTATTCTATATTCTATGCACTTATTTTCTAGTCTATATTCTATGCACTTATTTTCTAATCTATATTCTATGTACTTATTTTCTAATCTATATTCTATGTACTTATTTTCTAATCTATATTCTATGCACTTATTTTCTATTCTATATTCTATGCACTTATTTTCTAGTCTATATTCTATGCACTTATTTTCTAATTTATATTCTATGCACTTATTTTCTAATCTATATTCTATGCACTTATTTTCTAGTCTATATTCTATGCACTTATTTTCTAATCTATATTCTATGCACTTACTTTTTATTCTATATTCTATGCACTTATTTTCTAGTCTATATTCTATGCATTTATTTTCTAATCTATATTCTATGTACTTATTTTCTAATCTATATTCTGTGCACTTATTTTCTAATCTATATTCTATGTACTTATTTTCTAGTCTATATTCTATGCACTTATTTTCTAATCTTTATTCTATGCACTTATTTTCTAGTCTATATTCTATGCACTTATTTTCTATTCTATATTCTATGCACTTATTTTCTAGTCTATATTCTATGCTTTTTTTTTGTAGTCTATATTCTATGCACTTATTTTCTAGTCTATATTCTATGCACTTATTTTCTAGTCTATATTCTATGCACTTATTTTGTAGTCTATATTCTATGCAGTTATTTTCTAATCTATATTCTATGCACTTATTTTCTAATCTATATTCTATGTACTTATTTTCTAATCTATATTCTATGCACTTATTTTCTAGTTTATATTCTATGCACTTATTTTCTAGTCTATATTCTATGCACTTTTTTTCTAATCTATATTCTATGTACTTATCTTCTAGTCTATATTCTATGCACTTATTTTGTAGTCTATATTCTATGCACTTATTTTCTAGTCTATATTCTATGCACTTATTTTCTAATCTATATTCTATGCACTTATTTTCTATTCTATTTTCTATGTACTTATTTTCTATTCTATATTCTATGCATTTATTTTCTAGTCTATATTCTATGCACTTATTTTCCAGTCTATATTCTATGCACTTATTTTCTAATCTATATTCTATGCACTTATTTTCTATTCTATATTCTATGCACTTATTTTCTAGTCTATATTCTATGCACTTATTTTCTAATCTATATTCTATGTACTTATTTTCTAGTCTATATTCTATGCACTTATTTTCTAGTCTATATTCTAAGTACTTATTTTCTAGTCTATATTCTATGCACTTATTTTGTAGTCTTTATTCTATGTGATTATTTTCTAGTCTATATTCTATGTACTTTTTTCTATTCTCTATTCTATGTACTTATTTTCTATTCTATATTCTATGTACTTATTTTCTATTCTATATTCTATGCATTTATTTGTAGTCTATATTCTTTGCACTTATTTTGTAGTCTATATTCTATGCACTTATTTTCTAGTCTATATTCTATGCACTTATTTTCTAGTCTATATTCTATGCACTTATTTTCTAATCTATATTCTATGTACTTATTTTCTAGTCTATATTCTATGCACTTATTTTGTAGTCTATATTCTATGCACTTATTTTCTAGTCTATTATCTATGCACTTATTTTCTAGTCTATATTCTAAACACATATTTTCTAGTCTATATTCTTTGTACTTATTTTCTAGTCTATATTCTATGCACTTATTTTGTAGTCTATATTCTATGTACTTATTTTCTAGTCTATATTCTATGCACTTATTTTGTAGTCTATATTCTATGCACTTATTTTCTAGTCTATATTCTATGCACTTATTTTCTAGTCTATATTCTATGCACTTATTTTCTAGTCTATATTCTATGCACTTATTTTGTAGTCTATATTCTATGCACTTATTTTCTAGTCTATATTCTATGTACTTATTTTCTAGTCTTTATTCTATGCACTTTTTTGTAGTCTATATTCTATGCACTTATTTTCTAGTCTATATTATATGCACTTATTTTCTAATGTATATTCTATGCACTTATTTTCTAATCTATATTCTATGCACTTATTTTCTAGTCTATATTCTTTGCACTTATTTTGTAGTCTATATTCTATGCGTTTATTTACTAGTCTATATTCTATGCACTTATTTTCTAGTCTATATTCTATGCAATTATTTTCTAGTCTATATTCTATGCACTTATTTTCTAGTCTATATTCTATGCACTTTTTTTCTAATCTATATTCTATGCACTTATTTTCTATTCTATATTCTAAGTACTTTTTTCTAATCTATATTCTATGCACTTATTTTCTAGTCTATATTCTATGCACTTATTTTCTAGTCTATATTCTATGCACTTATTTTCTAGTCTATATTCTATGCACTTATTTTCTAGTCTATATTCTATGCACTTATTTTCTAGTCTATATTCTATGCCCTTATTTTCTAATCAATATACTATGCACTTATTTTCTAGTCTATATTCTATGCACTTATTTAGTAGTCTATATTCTATGCGCTTATTTACTAATCTATATTCTATGCACTTATTTTCTATTCTATATTCTACGTACTTATTTTCTAGTCTATATTCTATGCACTTATTTTCTAATCTATATTCTATGCATTTATTTTCTATTCTATTTTCTATGCACTTATTTTCTAATCTATATTCTATGTACTTATTTTCTAATCTATATTCTATGTACTTATTTTCTAATCTATATTCTATGCACTTATTTTCTATTCTATATTCTATGCACTTATTTTCTAGTCTATATTCTATGCACTTATTTTCTAATTTATATTCTATGCACTTATTTTGTAATCTATATTCTATGCACTTATTTTCTAGTCTATATTCTATGCACTTATTTTCTAATCTATATTCTATGCACTTATTTTCTATTCTATATTCTATGCACTTATTTTCTAGTCTATATTCTATGCACTTATTTTCTAATCTATATTCTATGTACTTATTTTCTAATCTATATTCTGTGCACTTATTTTCTAATCTATATTCTATGTACTTTTTTTCTAGTCTATATTCTATTCACTTATTTTCTAATCTTTATTTTATGCACTTATTTTCTAGTCTATATTCTATGCACTTATTTTCTAATCTATATTCTATGCACTTATTTTCTAGTCTATATTCTTAGCTTTTTTTTTGTAGTCTATATTCTATGCACTTATTTTCTAGTCTATATTCTATGCACTTATTTTCTAGTCTATATTCTATGCACTTATTTTGTAGTCTATATTCTATGCACTTATTTTCTATTCTATATTCTATGCACTTATTTTCTAGTCTATATTTTATGCACTTATTTTCTATTTTATATTCTATGCACTTATTTTCTAGTCTATATTCTATGCACTTATTTTCTAGTCTATATTCTATGCACTTATTTTCTAGTCTATATTCTATGCACTTATTTACTAGTCTATATTCTATGCACTTATTTTCTATTCTATATTCTATGTACTTATTTTGTAGTCTATATTCTATGCGCTTATTTACTAGTCTATATTCTATGCACTTATTTTCTAGTCTATATTCTATGCACTTATTTTCTAGTCTATATTCTATGCACTTATTTTCTATTCTATATTCTATGTACTTATTTTCTAGTCTATATTCTATGCACTTATTTTCTAATCTATATTCTATGCACTTATTTTCTATTCTATATTCTATGCACTTATTTTCTAGTCTATATTCTATGCACTTATTTTCTAATTTATATTCTATGCACTTATTTTCTAATCTATATTCTATGCACTTATTTTCTAGTCTATATTCTATGCACTTATTTTCTAATCTATATTCTATGTACTTATTTTCTAATCTATATTCTGTGCACTTATTTTCTAATCTATATTCTATGTACTTATTTTCTAGTCTATATTCTATGCACTTATTTTCTAATCTATATTCTATGCACCTATTTTCTAGTCTATATTCTATGCACTTATTTTCTAGTCTATATTCTATGCTTTTTTTTTGTAGTCTATATTCTATGCACTTTTTTTTTAGTCTATATTCTATGCACTTATTTTCTAGTCTATATTCTATGCACTTATTTTGTAGTCTATATTCTATGCACTTATTTTCTATTCTATATTCTATGCACTTATTTTCTAGTCTATATTTTATGCACTTATTTACTAGTCTATATTCTATGCACTTATTTTCTATTCTATATTCTATGTACTTATTTTGTAGTCTATATTCTATGCGCTTATTTACTAGTCTATATTCTATGCACTTATTTTCTAGTCTATATTCTATGCACTTATTTTCTAGTCTATTTTCTATGCACTTATTTTCTATTCTATATTCTATGTACTTTTTTTCTAGTCTATATTCTATGCACTTATTTTCTAATCTATATTCTATGTACTTATTTTCTAATCTATATTCTATGCACTTATTTTCTATTCTATATTCTATGTACTTATTTTCTAGTCTATATTCTATGCACTTATTTTCTAATCTATATTCTATGCACTTATTTTCTAGTCTATATTCTATGCACTTATTTTCTTTTCTATATTCTATGCACTTATTTTCTAGTCTACATTCTATGTACTTATTTTCTAATCTATATTCTATGTACTTATTTTCTAGTCTATATTCTATGCACTTATTTTCTAGTCTACATTCTATGTACTTATTTTCTAATCTATATTCTATGTACTTATTTTCTAGTCTATATTCTATGCACTTATTTTCTAATCTATATTCTATGTACTTATTTTCTAATCTATATTCTGTGCACTTATTTTCTAATCTATATTCTATGTACTTATTTTCTAGTCTATATTCTATGCACTTATTTTCTAATCTATATTCTATGCACTTATTTTCTAGTCTATATTCTATGCACTTATTTTCTATTCTATATTCTATGCACTTATTTTCTAGTCTATATTCTATGCATTTATTTTGTAGTCTATATTCTATGCACTTATTTTCTATTCTATATTCTATGCACTTATTTTCTAGTCTATATTCTATGCACTTATTTTGTAGTCTATATTTTATGCACTTATTTTCTATTCTATATTCTATGCACTTATTTTCTAGTCTATATTCTATGCACTTATTTTCTATTCTATATTCTATGCACTTATTTTCTAGTCTATATTCTATGCACTTATTTTCTAGTCTATATTCTATGCACTTATTTTCTAGTCTATATTCAATGCACTTATTTACTAGTCTATATTCTATGCACTTATTTTCTATTCTATATTCTATGTACTTATTTTATAGTCTATATTCTATGCGCTTATTTACTATTCTATATTCTATGCACTTATTTTCTAGTCTATATTCTATGCACTTATTTTATAGTTTATATTCTATGCACTTTTTTTCTATTCTATATTCTATGTACTTATTTTCTAGTCTATATTCTATGCACTTATTTTCTAATCTATATTCTATGTTATTATTTTGTAGTCTATATTCTATGCGCTTTTTTACTAGTCTATATTCTATGCACTTATTTTCTAGTCTATATTCTATGCACTTATTTTCTAGTCTATATTCTATGCACTTATTTTCTATTCTATATTCTATGTACTTATTTACTAGTCTATATTCTATGCACTTATTTTCTAGTCTATATTCTATGCACTTATTTTCTAATCTATATTCTATGTACTTATTTTCTAGTCTATATTCTATGCACTTATTTTCTAATCTATATTCTATGCACTTATTTTCTAGTCTATATTCTATGCACTTATTTTCTTTTCTATATTCTATGCACTTATTTTCTAGTCTACATTCTATGTACTTATTTTCTAATCTATATTCTATGCACTTATTTTCTAGTCTATATTCTATGCACTTATTTTCTAATCTATATTCTATGTACTTATTTTCTAATCTATATTCTGTGCACTTATTTTCTAATCTATATTCTATGTACTTATTTTCTAGTCTATATTCTATGCACTTATTTTCTAATCTATAATCTATGCACTTATTTTCTAGTCTATATTCTATGCACTTATTTTCTATTCTATATTCTATGCACTTATTTTCTAGTCTATATTCTATGCATGTATTTTGTAGTCTATATTCTATGCACTTATTTTCTATTCTATATTCTATGCACTTATTTTCTAGTATATATTCTATGCACTTATTTTGTAGTCTATATTCTATGCACTTATTTTCTATTCTATATTCTATGCACTTATTTTCTTGTCTATATTCTATGCACTTCTTTTCTATTCTATATTCTATGCACTTATTTTCTAGTCTATATTCTATGCACTTATTTTCTAGTCTATATTCTATGCACTTCATTTCTAGTCTATATTCTATGCACTTATTTACTAGTCTATATTCTATGCACTTATTTTCTATTCTATATTCTATGTACTTATTTTGTAGTCTATATTCTATGCGCTTATTTACTAGTCTATATTCTATGCACTTATTTTCTAGTCTATATTCTATGCACTTATTTTCTAGTCTATATTCTATGCACTTATTTTCTATTCTATATTCTATGTACTTATTTTCTAGTCTATATTCTATGCACTTATTTTCTAATCTTTATTCTATGTACTTATTTTCTAATCTATATTCTATGCACTTATTTTCAAATCTAAATACTATGCACTTATTTTCTAATCTATTTTCTATGCACTTATTTTCTAATCTATATTCTATGCACTTTTTTTCTATTCTATTTTCTATGCACTTATTTTCTAGTCTATATTCTATGCACTTTTTTCTAATCTATATTCTATGTACTTATTTTCTAATCTATATTCTATGTACTTATTTTCTAATCTATATTCTATGTACTTATTTTCTAGTCTATATTCTATGCACTTATTTTCTAATCTATATTCTATGCACTTATTTTCTAGTCTATATTCTATGCACTTATTTTCTAATCTTTATTTTATGCACTTATTTTCTAGTCTATATTCTATGCACTTATTTTCTAGTCTATATTCTATGCACTTATTTTGTAGTCTATATTCTATGCACTTATTTTCTAGTCTATATTCTATGCACTTATTTTCTAGTCTATATTCTATGCACTTATTTTCTATTCTATATATTTTATGCACTTATTTTCTATTCTATATTCTATGTACTTATTTTGTAGTCTATATTCTATGCGCTTATTTACTAGTCTATATTCTATGCACTTATTTTCTAGTCTATATTCTATGCACTTATTTTCTAGTCTATATTCTATGCAATTAATTTCTATTCTATATTCTATGTACTTATTTTCTAGTCTATATTCTATGCACTTATTTTCTAATCTATATTCTATGTACTTATTTTCTAGTTTCTATTCTATGCACTTATTTTCTAATCTATATTCTATGCATTTATTTTCTAGTCTATATTCTATGCATTTTTTTTCTTTTCTATATTCTATGTACTTATTTTCTATTCTATTTTCTAAGCACTTATTTTCTAATCTATATTCTATGCACTTATTTTCTAATCTATATTCTATGCACTTATTTTCTAGTCTATATTCTATGCACTTATTTTCTAGTCTATATTCTATGCACTTATTTTTTAGTCTATATTCTATGCACTTATTTTCTAATCTATTTTCTATGCATTTATTTTTAAGTCTATATTCTATGCACTTATTTACTAATCTATATTCTATGCACTTATTTTCTAGTCTATATTCTATGCACTTATTTTCTAGTCTATATTCTATGCACTTATTTACTAATCTATATTCTATGCACTTATTTTCTATTCTATATTCTATGCACTTATTTTCTAGTCTATATTCTATGCACTTATTTTCTAGTCTATATTATATGCACTTATTTTCTAATCTATATTCTATGCACTTATTTTCTAGTCTCTATTCTATGCACTTATTTTCTAGTCTATATTCTATGCACTTATTTTCTAGTCTATATTCTATGCACTTATTTTCTAGTCTATATTCTATGCACTTATTTTCTAATATATATTTTATGCACTTGTTTTCTATTCTATTTTCTATGCACTTATTTTCTATTCTATATTCTATGCACTTATTTTCTAATCTATATTCTATGCACTTATTTTCTAGTCTATATTCTATGCACTTATTTTTTATTCTATATTCTATGCACTTATTTTCTAATCTATATTCTATGCACTTATTTTCTAGTATATATTCTATGCACTTATTTTCTAGTCTATATTCTATGCACTTATTTTCTAGTCTATATTCTATGCACTTATTTTCTAATCTATATTCTATGCACTTATTTTCTAGTCTATATTCTATGCACTTATTTTCTATTCTATATTCTATGCACTTATTTTCTAGTCTATATTCTATGCACTTATTTTCTAGTCTATATTCTATGCACTTATTTTCTAGTCTATATTCTATGCACTTATTTTCTAGTCTATATTCTATGCACTTATTTTCTAATCTATATTCTATGCACTTATTTTCTAGTCTATATTCTATGCACTTTATATCTAATCTATATTCTGTGCACTTATTTTCTAGTCTATATTCTATGCACTTATTTTTTAATCTATATTCTATGCACTTATTTTCTAGTCTATATTCTATGCACTCATTTTCTAATCTATATTCTATGCACTTATTTTCTAATCTATATTCTATGCACTTATTTTCTAGTCTATATTCTATGCACTTATTTTCTAATCTATATTCTATGTACTTATTTTCTAATCTATATTCTATGCATTTATTTTCTATTCTATATTCTATGCACTTTTTTTCTAGTCTATATTCTATGCACTTATTTTCTAGTCTATATTCTATGCACTTATTTTCTAGTCTATATTCTATGCACTTATTTTCTAATCTATATTCTATGCACTTATTTTCTAATCTATATTCTATGTACTTATTTTGTAGTCTATATTCTATGCGCTTATTTACTAGTCTATATTCTATGACTTCTAGCCGTCCCAGTATCAGGCACACACCGGCCAAGTCCAACTTTGACTTCAGCACCAACGGACTCACAATCGATGACGTCACACCTAACACCGCCATTGTGACGTCCAGGCTGGTGCGCCAGGGGCCGGTCACTGAGCCCCTGGCCGTTCCCATCTACCACTCAAGCACCTACGCCGTGGACAAGATGGAGGACATTACTTCCGGTATTTTGGATGTAAGAAACTCCGGAGTCTTTATGTATTCAATGTACAAGTAACTTCTCAGTGATAGAACTGACAGGTCATCGCATCTACGTCTTTCTGTTTGTCTGTGTGTCTTCTGATTAACATGTCTGAGTGACATCAGTTTGAAATATTTGTTGTCTTCTTTACAACATTTCTGCGTGTTTTCCGTTCGACATGTCTTGTTCGACAAGTCTGATGTCTTCTGTTCGACATGTCTTGTTCGACACGTCTGATGTCTTCTGTTCGTCATGTCTTGTTCGACACGTCTGATGTCTTTTGTTCGTCATGTATTATTCGACACGTCTTATGTCTTCTGTTTGTCATGTCTTGTTCAACACGTCTGATGTCTTCCGTTCTTCTTGTCTTGTTCGACAAGTCTGATGTCTTCTATTTGTCATGTCTTGTTCGACAAGTCTGATGTCTTCTGTTCGTCATGTCTTGTTCGACAATTCTGTATGTCTTCTGTTGGAAATGTCTGAGTGTTCTTTTTCCACATAATATTCTTCTGTTCAAAGTGTCTGCATGTCTTTTTTTGCTTGACATTTCTTCTGTTTGACGTGTCTGCATGTCTTTTGTTTGACATGTCTGCATGTCTTCTGTTCGACATGTATGTATGTCTTCTTTGTCTGTAGATCTTCTGTTGAAGTGTATACGTGACTTCTGTTCAACATGTCTTCGTGTTTTCTGTTCAAGAACTCCCTCCCTATCTTCTGTTTGATAGTCTGAGAAACTTCCGTTTGCTATGTTTGAGTGTCTTCTATTATTTGAAATGTCTGCATGTGTTCTTTTAGACTCGTAAAAACGTTTTACAGAAAACATCTTTAGATACAGAGTACAAAAATATGCACCTGCTTTTCCAAACTACCTCCTGAGGAGAACGGCTTTGTCTGCATTACATGTAACAAAATATACAGGTCCTTATGGGCGTATGTGGTCAAGTAACATACTTTTCACATACGTAATCTTAGGAAGATATTGCATTATTAGTAATACATGGTTATACATGGATAAAAATAATAATAATTTAATTTATAAATAAAATAAATAGTCTGAATAGTTTGGATGTAAGTGTGTGTGTGTGTATATTGTTTCTAAGTCACTTTCTGTGTCCTTAGGGTGGTCCGATATACTCCAGACTTTCCAACCCGACTACCGAGGCGGCGGAGGCAATGATGAACTCCCTGGAGAAAGGAGCCGGCTGTCTGACATTTAGTAGCGGCATGGCGGCAGTGACTTCCATATTCCTGGGATTCTTAAAGAAAGGTGATCACGTGGTGAGTACACGCCCACACTTTGACGCTCTGGAGTGTCACACTCACACACACACACATATTTGACAAACACATCCATAACCGTGCAGGTGCACAAAAGTTTGAGTATAGTTTAGTTTTGAGATCCCTTCTAAAGATACACTCCAACCAATAGTGTGACTCTAGCTCCAGGGTGTGGCTTTGTTTCCTAACTAGAGACTGTAGTGATCGCTAACAAGTCAGCAGTGAGACATTGCGTCTAATGTAGTTCATTGCGTCTAATGTAGTTCATTGCGTCTAATGTAGTTCATTGCGTCTAATGTAGTTCATTGCGTCTAATGTAGTTCATTGCGTCTAATGTAGTTCATTGCGTCTTATGTAGTTCATTGCGTCTAATGTAGTTCATTGCGTCTAATGTAGTTCATTGCGTCTAATGTAGTTCATTGCGTCTAATGTAGTTCATTGCGTCTAATGTAGTTCATTGCGTCTAATAGTGTGATCTCTTGGATTATAGTAGCAATACAAGGAATATAGCTCTAGTTTTATAGCTCTTTTTTTAATTAAACCCAAATACACACAAGCAATGCATCTATCTCTCTCTCTCTCTCTCTCTCTCTCTCTCTATCTATCTATCTATCTATCTATCTATCTATCTATCTATCTATCTATCTATCTATATATATATCTATCTCTCTATCTATCTATCTATCGGTCTGTCTGTCTGTCTGTCTATCTATCTATCTATCTATCTATCTATCTATCTATCTATCTATCTATCTATCTATCTATCTATGTATCTATCTATCTATCCTTGGTTTATAGTAGCAATACAGTTAATTAAAACCAAGCACACACACATACACAAGCAATGTATCTATCTATCTATCTATCTATCTGTCTATTGTTTTATTTACAGATACAACAGATACCAGTCTATCCAGGCACAGCCACAGCATTGAAACTTTTGCGAGATTCTTATGGCGTGGAACTGACCACAGTGAAGGACGTCACAGTTGAGGAAGTGGCCAAGTTCATCAAACCTAATACCAAAGTAAGTCTTCCTTGTATCCCACTGGTCTTGTGGGGCGTGGTACAAAGTGGTGACACAATTACCTTTTAGCTACTCCCTTTTTTTTGTATATACTGTTTTCGTCTTTAATGTCTCTTCGTGTGTGAGGGCTCTTCTTGACTCCTTCCATCTTAGGTTTCGTCACACTTGCTTCCAATGTCTATGGGTCAGAGTTCAAGGGTCAATGATCTAGAGCAGTGTTTCTCAAACTTTTACTTGCGACGTTTAAGAGCAGGCAAAGAAATGACTTGAGAGACAGTACTCATCTTGCTAAGGGAGGGGGGAGCACTGAAAGTTCTCTCAGCAAGGAAGACTCGGAGGAGAGACGAAACCAACCGTTTTCTTGCATCACGATCAGCAGAAATATAGAATCCTGACCTCAACAATACATGTTATCACAGTAAAAAGAAACTAGATCAGATTTAATATAGTGAACAGTGTAAGAGAGGTTACACTCTAGCCTCAGGTTCATTCTAATTTAATAAGTTTAAACAAAAATAATAGTAACAAACGAAACAAAACCAATATTAGAGCATTATAATAATGTTATTATTCCAACCAACTATTAAACTATACAATTCACAGCAAGTTTACAAAGAGAGTTTGTAATTTTACACAAACTCAAATGCGGCCCCCATGGGTCCACTCATGTGTCATCTGTTTGGTGAGCAACGGCAAGTGAAACGTCAAGTTTTAATATTTTCAGCACGAATATCAAAAATCATAAGTAAAAAACTAAGTAGCTATTCAGATGCAGCCTTAGGGGATGGCAAGTGGTGCATCCGCCCCTGGCTCCGCGCCTTAGGGGGGGGCGTGATAAAGAGAAACTTTGTCAACGTAATCCCGTCGTACAAATATTTGTGGCCCTGAAGTGACACTCGTCTAGGCACTGGGCACTGCTAAGGCCGCCTCTGTACAATCACCATAAAAAATAGACGTCTGCTGGACGAAAGTGTTGTCATATGGATTAAATTATTTGGTAGGCTGATAGCCTACATGTATGGGGCCTGGTGGCTGAGTGATAAATCGCTTGACCTCCGAGCCGAAGGGTCTCGAGTTCAAACACCTATAATGAAAACTTGGATTTTGAACTTTAAGGGTACCTGACATACGTTGGGGAAATAAAGGCGTTTGGACGTTGTGCTGGCCACATGCCACCTTCGTTAACCGTCGGCCATAGAAACATGAGTAATATATCCTCCCGCCTCCCATGGATCAAAAGGTTTGAAAGACTTACATTCCCTTTACTACCTAATGAGCATATATAACTGTGAACCCTAAGGGAGGATTTGAGATCGTTAGTTGTGTAATAACATTATTAGTTATAATGTTAGAATACTTAGATCTGTCCAATTTATTAGACATTCACATTTTTTAATCTTATTTATGATGCAAGTTATTGTGGTTTGAGACCCCTTGTAATCCAGACTCCACTGTGGTTGACGTCGAGGAGCTGACAGCTTTAGCCAAGTCCAGAAATATCCTTGTGGCAGTGGACGGTACATTTGGCAGCCCCGCGCTACAACATTTCATGCCTTATGGAATCGACTTTTCAATGCACAGTTGGTGAGTATCTGGAATCACTTTGAGAACACTAATTAGCCGATACTAATATTCAATAAAAATAATGTAAAAACCAACAAAAAAACAACAAATTATGTCAAAAAAGAGATTTTTTAAATTTGGACAAAAAGAAATAAATAATAGTTTGTCGTGACTCAAATGTTCAGTCGGCAAGACAGAGATTATTTAAAAGATGAGGACATCAAATTAATATATTCCAATACATTCACAGCTTAACAAAAGTCAAATTCATAATTCTTATCTGATTTGCCTGCTGCCAAATTATCATACAGGTCGGATTTCCAATTTAATGTTCAAAGCTGGTAAAAACATTAGTTGGTTAACTTTTTAAGTAAGACAGTAATGTCCAGCCTATGAATCGGTGACCTTATCCGACCCGCGACTTCTTGACGCAGTGTTTTGAGATTCTATCACCCTAGGCCAGCATGTCTTCTGTAAGATAAAGTTGTTGTTTTTTTATTTGGTTCCTTTTAACATTAAACTTTGTATCACTGGTGTGAAAGCATCTCAAATCAGTTCGCAAGACACACATTTGAGACTTTTGCTGAAGACAGGCACAAACAACGAACACAGAATGTAAATAGATTTCCCGTGGATAATCGATGTGGCAAAATATGCAGGTTGCAACTGGGTCTATGTAATCAGGTGGACTACTGCACTGGTTTTATATGAGTAACATTCTTCCAATGTAAGCGCGGACTGAGCCATCTGTCCCGTTACAATGATTCTGTTTATATTGAGAGAACTTGGCGCGCTTCATGAGAGATACCATTGGTTAATATTTGGCTAATTTCAGTCCAAGACTACATTGCGTGTTTTGAACCATATTATAATTACTGATCTAGGTATTTTCGTGGACAAACAATATTCACAAGGTATTACATTTGTAACTAGCAACTCAAACAAACAACAAAGTTTGACCCTCTTCTTTTCACTCTACTGTTTACATTTATTTTCTTAGCACTAAATACATAGGAGGACATTCCGATTTGATTGGAGGAGTGGTGACCACCAGAACACTGGAGCAGTGGCGAGTCCTTAAACATATTCAGGGAACTTTTGGGAACATGTTGGTAAGTTGGCAACGTCTTTTGATATGTTTATAAGGAGAGAGCGAGAGAGAGAGAGAGAGAGAGAGAGATTTGTTTGTTAGAATGCGTGATATATAATTACGGCGGGTTGATTATTCACTTTGGATAAAGGGCATGTCCGTTCAGATCAGACTTTGAAAACAAAATGAACACTTTGCCCCATGTCATCTCCAGTCCCCCCATGACGCCAGCTTGGTCATCAGAGGCTTCAGGACATTGACATTAAGGATGGACAAAATCAGTTCTACTGCCATGCAAGTGGCCATTTTTCTAGAAGGACATCCAAAGGTCAGTTTATAGGTTAATCACTTCATATTATAATCTTAACTCTTTCTCTCCGTAATTATTTACCACAATCTGGTGGAATCAACGCTGGTATCGTCAGTTAGGAGAGAAAGAGTTAAGTTAGATTTATTGATACACAAGAAGTTCGATCAGTTAACATACGAATAGTTGTAGTGCACGTATGTGTCGAACCAAAATGTTGAAAGAGGCTTGTTGCTAGTCTCACGTGTTTCTTGTGACAGGTCTCACGTGTTTCTTGTGACAGGTCTCATGTGTTTTTGTGACAGTTCTCACGTGTTTCTTGTGACAGGTCTCACGTGTTTCTTGTGACAGGTCTCATGTGTTTCTTGTGACAGGTCTCACGTGTTTCTTGTGACAGTTCTCACGTGTTTCTTGTGACAGGTGTCCTGTATTTCTTGTGTTAGGTCTAAGGTGCGTAAAACGTGTCGGTAAAGTAATATATTCAATTATTTCAATATGTATCATTATGACGTCATCAGGTCCAGCGTGTCCACTACCCTGGCCTCAAGTCTCATCCACAGCACGAGATCGCCAAGAAGCAGATGTCTGCATACAGCGGGATGATCATGGCAGAGATCAAAGGAGGAGAACAAGGAGGCAGAACAGTGGCGGAGGTTAGTTGGTCTTAAAAGCTGGTCATAGGTAATTAACTTATTATAAGTAGTCTAGAGCAGAGATTCTCAAACTTTTTTTTACCCGGGGACCTCTTTATACTGTGAAAACTTTCCACGGACCCCTAAGTGAAAAAGCTACATAAATGCATATTATTTATTAACAAATGTAAAAAAACAACTACATTTTGTTGAAGGAGTGATTATTGATATCATAACATTTTGTCTAAAATATAATTAAGCAAAAAATAATGACTTGAATGAGGTTGCTGAGATTTTATGAGGGTATTTTGGCCCGGCTCAACGAGCACGTCAAACAGGCAGATTGTCTTTCTGACTGGACACCTGGACAGCTCTTGTCCATCTCAACAACAACAACAATTAGGTAACATTTAACCATCAGATCACAGACCACATTGAATCAGAAGGCAATGAAAGAGCAAAGATGGGTGGAGGACTAAACATTTTAAAGTCCCTCCCTACCTCGGAGAAATGAAAAAAGAAGAGAGAGTATAATAAACGAGAAAATGACAAGCACGCACACAAAGTTCATGAAAGAAAAGCTACCTATTACATGCTATACCCACGTGACCAACATAGAATATTTCGTCTCAGAACCGGACCAACAGCACAATGAGACAACACATGTTCGGGAAGCTATAAATAGGGACTAGTGAGTTTGCCCTTCAAAACTGCAGTGCATACCGAAGCCTCAACAAGACACAAACACCAAAACTCCCTCTCCTCGACAAACAACAAACTCTATAGAGAGCTGTCAGATCTGGAAACCACTTTGCAGTTCATCCCCTGATGTAGAGAAACCTAAGATGGAAGGAGTCAAGAAGAGCCCTCACACACGAAGAGACAGTAACGACAAAAACAGT
This sequence comes from Biomphalaria sudanica, assembly GCA_036873155.1. Lineage (NCBI taxonomy): Eukaryota > Metazoa > Mollusca > Gastropoda > Planorbidae > Biomphalaria > Biomphalaria sudanica. The sequence goes on from JAZGLO010002720.1 coordinate 1,237,333, forward strand.
ATATACAAAAAAAAAGGGAGTAGCTAAAAGGTAATTGTGTCACCACTTTGTAGCACACCTCACAAGCACCAGTGGGATACAAGGAAGACTTACTTTGGGATTAGGTTGGATGAACTTAGAATCTGTGGTTAGAATATGTGGTTAGAATCTGATTACAATCTGTGGTTAGAATCTGTGATTAGAATCTGTGGTTAGAATATCTGTGGTTAGAACCTGCGGTTAGAATCTGCGATTAGAATCTGTGGTTAGAATATCTGTGGTTAGAACCTGCGGTTAGAATCTGCGATTAGAATATGTGGTTAGAATATGTGGTTAGAATATGTGGTTATGTGGTTAACAAGGTTTTGTATAAATACATACTTTGTTTTCAGAGTTTAAGAATTGTACGGCTGGCTGTGTCTCTAGGCGGTGTAGTTAGTCTTGTAGAGCATCCTTTTTCCATGACCCATGGTCGCTATTTATTGACTCCTGAGGAGACAGATGAAGGCGGGATAACTCCAGGCATGTTAAGAATCAGGTGAGAGAGTTAGTGTCCTCATTGCATTCATTTAACTTGCCAAACGCCTCGTTCTTACAGCAGGCTATTATTTAACCTTGGTTAGGCCAATAATAGAATGTGCATCTTTTGTTTGGGACCCCTCAACTCAAGAAAACATTAAGAAATTGGAACAGAGACAAAATAGAGCAGTGAGATTCATAACAAATGAATATTCACATTTGACTAGAGTAACACCTATAGTAAAATCACTAAATTTAGGAAGCCTTCAGGACAGAAGACTCAAAAGTAAAGTAGCAATTATACATAAAACACTGAACCATAATCTTCAAATACAAAAACAAAATTTAATAAAATACTCAGAAAGACACAAAGATAAAGGCACATTCCTCGTCCCATATGCTAGGACAAATTTGTACAAATACTCCTTCTTCCCTAGTGCTATTAGAGCATGGAATGGGTTGCCTGAGCTAGCCAGGAAAACCAGTGACTTGGCAGAATTTAAGTCATTGGTTAAAATGCATGACTGAATGCATGACGCGTAGGACGTAATCATCTTCTTTTCTGAAGTAACGTCTGTATTCTATAAGATAAGATAAGACTACTATAAACATTGGAGTCCCCCACTTAGTTAATGTCACGTGACAGTCACGTCTTATTACTTTCCACTTTGTCCGCCATTTCTAACCTCGTCATCACGACTCAAAGGTAGTCAATAAAGCAACAATCCCAAACACCACCTCGGACAGGAATAATTCCGTAACTCAGATCCAAATGTACTAAATCAGTGTGCAATTTCCCCCTTGCCGATCATTGAACTCTACCCCTCTTCCCCAGCATCAAACAGCGCAATGCTCAGTGCATTCAATTCAAAGTATAGCAGTTCTCAACTCTGTCAATTTTAGTAAATGACAGACTTTTGTTCAAAGGACAAGATAATTACGTTCTATGACGTATTAGATCATGTATTATATTATGTATTAGATCGGGCATGTATTAGAATATGCCATATATATAGGGCATTATTAGGTCATTAAGTCATTCATTAGGTCTTTAGAACATTATTTTAAGGCATGCATTGGGACAGTTTAAATGTTATGTGCAATGTCGGGGTCTCTGAGGTCTGAATGGTTAAGCGCTTGGCTTCCGAACCTGAGTTCCTTGGTTCGAATATCGTTGAAGACTGGGATTTTGAATTTTGGGATTTTTAGGGGGCCCCTGAATCCATCCATTTCTAATGGTGTTGTGTATCATGTTCTTGTTGTGTGTTGTAAACTGTTCTTGTGTGTCAAAATGTCTTGGTGTCCAGGTCAGCTTGTGTGTGTGTGTGTACTGTGTTATCGTGAACTGCTTTGTCATTTCTGTTCGATAAAGCATAGGATCAAGACTTTTCTTCTTGTAGTGTTTCATTAGGTTACTACAAATGGGTACATAACTTTAGTTGGGGAAAGTCAAGGCGGTTGGTCGTTGTGCTGGTCACATGACACCCTGCTCGTGAATCGTTGGCCAAAGAAACAGATGACCTTCACATCATCTGCCCTAGAGATTGCAAGGTCTGAAAGGGGAACTTTACTTTACTTTACAATGTCATTATTAGATTATTTTGAGTCATATTTAAGCCATGCATAAGGTCAAGCGTTTGTTTAATCAGACAAGGCAATAAAACCATTACAGAAACATATCAGGACACAAAGGTTAAGAAACTAAAATCAACAGATGCAAAATGTTTTTATTTATTCATATTTTTTTCTAATCAATGTTTTAAATCACAATAGTTTTTTTTTCAGCATCGGCCTTGAAGACGCAGTTGATTTAATTAAAGATTTTGAACAAGCTTTGTCTCAAGTCAAGATATAGAGACGATTCTTAAATGTAAAATCTAATTCTCTTTCCTTGGCCTATGTCATCTTCATGTCTGTCTATTAAAAACTTTTTTAAAACGATATTTTTTATACATATCAAATGCTGAAAATATGAGAAGATTATGTCTGCAGTCCGTCAGGTTATGTAAATGTGTTCTTCTGTCAATTTAAAACAATGAATTGTGTTCTATTGAAGTTAGTGTGACTATCATATGGTAAACATTTGCACTGACAACTATTTTACTGTCACTTACCAGCTCTAAAAAATAATTTCAGAAATATTTCTAAAGTACATTGGATCAATCACAATTACTGTCTTGGTCAGAAAAAAAAATAAAGAGAAAAAATTGCATTGCATTTGATTTTTTATTAAGTGTTGTTTTTGTCCAATGGGCATTTTTCTAATCCAGATATTTCCACTCGCGTTAAAACCAAATTTGAATCCCGTTTTAAAGTCAAGAAACGTAAGATATAGGTAAACAAAAATTTTTAATTAATTGTTAGGTCAAATAGGTCATAGTTGAAACCACGTCAGCCAAAGATTTGATAAAGTCTGTGCTAGTGATGACCACGCAATAGATGCACAGCTGGAATTTTAGTCGGACACTCAAACTTCGCCATATGCTTACCAGAAACTCTTTTGGTGACGAGCGACACGCTGAGACAACTCCCTTAGAGCTCGTGAAAGGAATCGGAAGTCTTAAGGTCTCTCTGTTTCCATTGAAAGAATAGCATTACGCCCTGAGCTTGGCCATGAGCATGCTCCTGTTCGCTCACTCTCTTTTTCTCTCAAAACTTTAGCCCTTATTTTGCGAGACGCGACATTCCTCGAAAATGTGGTCTACTGTTTCATCGTTCTCTGGGAACATCTCGAGTCGTCATTTTCCAAGAATCGATCAATATATGGCATGCGCCTACTGGGCAATAGGACCTACAGACAGGGGGAGAACTAGTGACATTATTATTATTATTCAATAATCCTTTAATAATGTCTGCTTATTATATTTCCTTCACTAAACTATACAAACATATATTTATAAACATTGGGGGGTTTTAACTTCTTTTATAGAGAAATAACTTTTGAAATTTCGTTTGCTAAAAATTTTGGGCTAATCGTGTCTGACACATATATAATTTTTACATGCAGCAACATAGTCCATTGAATCAAGTGAAAATGTTTTCTGCGTACAATGGCGTTGCCCGTGGGCCCGGGTTCAGGAATGCGACTGTGTTTGAGCCAGATGACAACGATGTGTTAATTTGATGTTACGATGATAATTGTGTTGATCAGAAGCTGCGTCTCTGATAGTATAATTATTTATTGATATCACCTTTGAGCGTTATATGATTTCTCCAACAATATTGTAATGCCGGAGATACTACTTTAAAGGGTTAGCTAAAAATTGAAATCTTCTTTAAAAACCCCCCAACTAGGAATCACTTTAATACTATAAACACCACATAAATGTACAATACTATAAACACCACATAAATGTACAATACTATAAACACCACATAAATGTACAATACTATAAACACCACATAAATGTACAATACTATTCATTTCAATTCTTGTACTCAAGTCGCAGCTGTTCTCTAGAAACTAAATAAGACAGTCTTGAAATACTTTCTCTTGCCCCCCCCCCCCTCCCTCTAGTTACGTCCAAACTATTTTTAGAGCTTAGAGAAAAACGTCATCGTTTTAAAGAAACATGTCCGCACTTGTCAACAACATACAGCCATGACCTTGCGCTACAATCTAAAAATAAACTTGATGCATAGCTTTACATTGGTGACAACGAGGTTAAGCACCTTACGTTGATTTGAATGTGCCTGAATCCAAAGTGAGCAATATCGTATCAAGTGTGAGAGAACATAGCCAAGGAAACAACACATAGGAAAGACAACACTCAAAGTGCGCATGCTCCTCATGGAGTAAACGAGAACGAGGCCCTCATACTTAGGATTACTTGAAAAGTCAGTCATTGGTCAACTAGATCCTAGGATTCCGAGCAACATTCTGAATCTTCAGATATTAATTGTCTTGACTGAATGTATAAAATCAACTTCATAGAAAACAAAGTAATGAATGTTTATCCTGGTTGATATGTTGAGCTCAGCTTGCACGAAATACATTTTTAAATTACTTGGAATAATTGGAAGAGCAAATGTCTAATTGTAGATGAGGTCTGTGATATTTAATATACCAGATAGATAATTTAGAGGATGATGTGCAGTCATACGAATTATGTGAAGAGTATTAATTGCACATAACTATGATAATGATGCTAAACATATTAAATTTTACAGTCTATTCATACAACTAGTACATGTAATTCAACTGGTGAATCTCTGTGGCATTTTACGTCTGGAGAGACGATCTTTTACCTTTGCAACTTCTTGTGTGACTAAAGAGGCCAATCCTTGATACACAGCTGCGATCGCAGGTCGGGCATATATAATCACCAGGCGCCGTTGCATTTTCACCCTTCTTTCTGCTTCAGTTGTGTATGACATCTACAATCCGTGACCCTTCCTTTATGCTCTCTCTCCATGTGGATCTATCCAGTGCCCCCAACTGTTGAATATGTACCGTAATATTAAGGAAAGAAGGAAATAAAATGAAAAAAAAATATTGATAATTTTTTACAATTATTTATTTATCCTTTTCTTTTTTAAAGACAATGCAGCTTATATTGATATTTATTTTCTCTGAATAACTACTGAATGTTACCCTTAACATAAAAACATTTCCCCCCTCCCGAGAAAACATTCTGGTTAAGTGAATGTACAAAACTACTAGACTTAGACCAGTGGTTCCCAAACTTTTTTGTCTCGTAGACCCGTTGCCTTGTTTTCTGGTTTTCGGTAGACCCCCTGCTTAACGTTCCAATTTTTGCAAATTCAACATTTTTAAAACTAATTTCTATCTGTACAAAAAGTAAAGTAAAGTTCCCCTCAGACTTTGTGGTCTATAGAGCAGATATAAAGGTCATCTGTTTCTGTGGCCTACGATTATCGAGGGTGTCATGTGGCCAGCACACGACCAACAGCCTTTACTTTCCCCAACTATTGTCAGGTACCCATTAGAGCTGGGTGGTCTCAGATCCCGAAAATAAAAAGTCTTCAACAGGATTCAAACTCGGGACCCCCGGTTCAGAAGCCAAGCACTTTACCGCTCAGCCAAAACGCTCCTAATTTCTATCTGTAGAGAATTGAAAAGTGAAAAAGTAATTTAAAGCTACATATTAGAGGTTTTAGAGATCTCTCTTTTTTATTGAAAAATTTAAAACCAATTAAAATAGCAATATGTATTGCTGGAATCTCTTAAGACTGTCGACTAAACCACTAAGCTTCGAGCAGGAAGGGCTCATTAGCCTTGGCTGGCTACCCACCTAGCAGAAGTAAAACTGAATTCAAAACTCTCCTGTCTTGCAACTCAAACATGGGAAAGGTTTTGTGGGTTAACCTGGGGGAAAATAAGGAGCCGGCGACCATAATGCAGTTTGCAGCACACACCACTACATCCTGTCAGAACCTGTGACGCTGCTGAGCCCAAACTTATATATGTCGTTTGCAAAGAATTACATATGAAGCTTTTAATTTTATAACTTATGCCACCGAAGCAACCTTGAACTGTATTGTTGCTTAAAGAAATTCTTTTAATAATATCAGATGTAGGTTTGTGTAAAACAGGTTTTAAAACTACAACGGCTGGTAAAAATCAATGTTTTACCTATGGTGTTTTCCGCATTTTGCCATAAATAAGTACATTTCCCCTTTCAGACATTGTGATGGTGTTATGGTCATCTGTTTCTTTGGCCAACGGTTAACGAGCAGGGTGTCATGTGGGCAGAACAACGACCAACCGCCTTTACTTTTACTAACATAACTCAGGTACCCATTAGAGATGGGTGAACTCAGGGGAGCCCTGAAAATCCTGAAATTCAAAATTCACAGAGATTCGAACCGAGGACCCCAATTACGGAAGCCAAGCGCTTAACCACTACCACCACAACCATATTTTCCTATAAGTGAATAGATATTGTAAGACTCATAAACCACCATCTTCTCTACATGATGTTGAATAGAGATTTTGTGGGTCTATTCTGAACTTTATCTTTGAATGTTCAAAAGTTTTTCAAATCTATATCTTTTTATCAGGGTGACAACGTTATCAACGCTAGACAGTCTACATTTTTTTTTGTTAAACATTATTTACATGAAGACAAAATTAAGTTATTTTAATAAGTATTGAAATTAAATACAACAATTTTTCGTTTGAATAGCAGGATAAATATTTAAATGATTAACTAAGTTACAAATTAAATATAGTGTGAAGAATTACATTAATGGGATGTAAAAATTAAATTCACGACCTGCTTATATGAAATCTATTGTCATAGACCCCCTTGGACATCTCATGGACCACCAATTTGTTTTTTCACTTTCGTAGACCCCTTGAAAGTCTTTGTAGACCTCTGGGGGTCTATATAGACCACTTTGGGAATCACTGCTTTAGACTATTCAAATTCCAATGATAGGCCTTCAGATTTCACGAACATTAACTCTTTCTCTCCGTAATTATTTACCACATTCTGATGGAATCAACGCTATTAGCGTCTGTTAGGAGAGAAAGAGTTAATGTATTCATCATTCAATGCGGACATTCACGAAGACTTCTAAGTCCATTCAAGTTCAATTGTTTCTCCTTCTCCTTCGCCAAATTTGAATTTCTTTTTCTTTTTTTTTTGTTTACTTTGAAAAAAGTCTAAAGGTCAAACTAGAGGAGTTCTTTTTCAGCGTGAGCAACAAACTAGCAATTCTTTTCTCAGCGATACACATCAACAGTTACATTTCTAGGAAAACCGTTTTTGTTAGAGCCGTTTTCGATGTCCAGGTTCCAAGTTTCACGAAGATACACTTGAATAGAGTTATTAGAACAAACTTTATTTATCTTATGCTGCAGTTTCATATTGTTTACAAATTCTTCTTCTTCTTCTTCTAATTTTTTTTTTTAAATATCACACCTATAAGGAATGACTAGACTGACAATTTAAGAATCGCCTTCCTTTAATAAATGTTAAGTACAGTTGTGAAATCTACATCAATTTGTTACTTTCCTCGAACAGTGATGTAAATTAAGAATAATAAATGTACAATGATTTAAATAATCACAGTAATAATTTAAAACTTTAACACAAGAGCCAGTTTGGGCCCCAATTAATCGTGAGCCTAGGCGCAATACCCCCTCCCCCAAACGCCACGGTTGCTTCGCCACTGAGTATAGATGTCGCCATGGTTACGCACAAATAGCAGGTGTAAAGAAGGTCAAGAAGCATGTAGTGCTGCTAGTCAGTCTGGACTACTAAGGTCTACTGTAGTAAGACACGAGGCTGAGTCTCTTTCAATTGAAAGATGAATGGAAGTAGATGTCCCAACGTCCTAGATGCTTATATAACAGATGGATATAAAACCAATTTTGGAAAACTATAATTTTGTTTTAACTTCCTTAGGAAAAGAGGTGGACAATTTGTAGCATAGACAAATCACTCTTGATTTAAACTTATTTACCCTATTTTAAAACTGTTACCCACCTCTCGGACTATCTAACCAGGTGAGATGGACCTGTCATGTGACTGACACCTGGAGATATGACCAGAGGAACTAACGTGACAAAATGTTTTCATTAGTCACACTATTGTGTCCACCTTGAACTAAGGAATAGACTACCAGAATATTTCTTAAGTTGGTTTAAAAAAAAAAACAAGTAATACACACACACACACACACAACAAAAAACAGGAAAAAAATTATATTGGCCAGTATGGGGATCGAACCCACGACATTCGCGTTATTAGCACGACGCTCTAACCAACTGAGCTAACCGGCCATACCATATATCATTCTCTGAAACATAAATGTATATATCTAGACTCTAGACCTTTAAGCAACCTATAAATAATATCTAGGTGAATTAAAATAAAAATGGCCCGCCAAAAAAAAAAGTTAATTCCTTAATTAATGAAGTGATCTTTCTGTGACGTAATAAAATGTCCTGTCACGCAGCACGAGGCTAGGTGCAATGATTCAACTCGATTGGATAGTGAAAGTTTGTCAAAATAGATTGAAACTATGACCGTGAAGAAAGTGTTAGCGATTGTAAAAAGACATGAGCATTTCTTATGCAAAGTGGTTCACTTTATGTTTGTAAACAATTACCGAGGCAGAGTAAAAGAAACCGAGTAAAAAAATCTACGCCATTGCCTGGTCATATCTTGATGTCATCCCGGCCATGGAAGATAAAAGAGTCTGTGATACTAACGACTTAAGACATTGCTGTTCATAGTCCGAATAAGATGGATGGAAATGTGGACTAATTAGCTAGAAGTTATGGTTTATTTTCCAGTTCACTTTTGTTTCCCTACCCCCCCCTCTATTTTTTTCCATCCTATTTTCACTCTCTCTTTCTGTCTCTCATTTGATCTCTGTCTTATCTCTTTTCTTTCACTTTATACCCATGACATCAAGACAATGTACAACCCTTTATGAATTCCTCTACTTTCGTTATCTATATGGCTCAATGTCATGGAAGTGCTATCAATCTGGAGCAGCTCAGTGTTACACAACACGCATGTACTCTCAATGTGTAGTACACAATGACTTTGTGACTTTGGAGAGGATTGTCTCTACACACCAGTCATTGATCTGTCTAGTAGTGTTTACCTCAGCCAACAGATTAGTACCAGGTTTGTTTGCTATCAACTGAACTATAGACATCATGGGAGATTCTGAGTTGAGTATTTTTCTAGTTTTTTCTTTAAAAAAACAACAACATTAATACTTAAAGCATAAAGTCCATGAATTGCCTTTATAAGTAGCTCTATTTTTTTATGTAAAATATCTTTATACTTTTTTTGATGCTTTTTTTTGTAATGGATGTACGCACTCGATTACCTATAAAATACTTCCAATGGCACGCGTCTCAATTAGTCTGTGACAACCAGTCCTACTCCTGGCCTTCACTTATGGCTCAGATATTGTAATCTTCAGACAGAAGCGGCTCGTATGGCTCAATTATTGTAATCTTCAGACAGAAGCGGCTCGTATGGCTCAGATATTGTAATCTTCAGACAGAAGCGGCTCGTATGGCTCAGATATTGTAATCTTCAGACAGAAGAGGCTCGTATGGCTCAGATATTGTAATCTTCAGACAGAAGAGGCTCGTATGGCTCAGAAATTGTAATCTTCAGACAGAAGCGGCTCGAACGGCTCAGATATTGTAATCTGCTGACAGAAGCGGCTGGCTACTCACTCAGGTGAAGCAGAATTGTAATCTCTGCTGCCTTACGGCTATGCCCAAACATGGGAAAGGCTTCGAGAGTCAACCCTGATGAACATCTGGAGTCAGTGATCCTTAGGCAGCTTGTAGCACACAGTGCCTCACCCTGGCTGATCTTGCGACGCCGCTGATCCCAAAGTGTATCGGCACTTGGCGCTCCTTTGGACAAATCATTTGCGTGAAGAAGGGGGAACTGCTGCGTGGGTGACATCGTTCTGACATGAACATAGCTAGCACTCAGTCATTCATCTTGTTTTTATGAGTTGATCCATAATCCCTACTCGACTGGAGGAGATCAAATGTAAAGGCTTACTGAAAAAAAAAAAGACTGGAATTTAAAGACACTAGGCAGCGGTATATTTCAAGCATAATGAAAACCGACTTTGAAATCGGATTTTCAATGGGGATTTTCTTTCTGGATATATGTACGTGACAGACAACATAAACACAACCACGAGTCTTCTAGAGGCTCCATTAAAAAAATCTAACGGTAACCAATTAAAAAAAATGAAAGTACTTTTCGATGTTGGTATCTAAAAAATAGATATCGTTACCACTGCCTCTTGCTAGTATACTACGAGCTGTGAAGCAAATTGTTTCAATCCTCTTCTCAACTTGCAAATTCTTCATCGGGTACAAATACAAACTAGCCAAATAATGACAGATGACTTATGACTTAACTTACTTGACCATACATCTCCAACTAAATCGGATCTGGGCAACTTTTTTCCATCTGTCATTCCAGTATCGACCTCTTCCAGGTTTGCTGAGGCCTTCCCAGTTAACTCCTTCCTTCAGGATTCTAATGAAATGCATGCAACATTGGTAGTAGATTTTCCCAGGGTGTGTCCTATCCAGCTCCACTTTCACTTTTTAATCTCCCGGGGTATTGGTTGTTGGCTTGTTGGCAGTAAATCTCTTGTCGTGCCACCCCACAGAGAGTATCTACGTGTGTGGAAGTCTGGAGTTTGGCTTTAGTTGATAACTTTTGTACTAGCATTTCGCTTATTTTGCTGTTAATAACTAATAAATAAAAGAATTTAAGAAAATAGATTTATACATTCGCTTCACCAGGATTTATTTCATTAAGGTGGGAAGGGGGAATTGCGTCGTGTTTAAAAAAAATGCTCATTTTTTTAAATAAAAATCTATCAATCATTAGTTATTAATTTAGAGCAAAAAAATCACTTTTAGAGAAAGTCGTAATCTCCACAAAGTATGAATTGCCCTTTTTTTGTGTTTCTTGAGATTGTCGCGTAATGTGAGTCAGTAGTATTTAAAAAGTTGAAAGATATAGAGCACTGACCTAGGTCATATTCATATTTTTTTAACCGTCTAAGATTTCTGCAATAATGTTTTCCTATTGTATATCTAGTAGGTCAAGGAGAATGCAGTTACTTTTATATAGGTTAATGTAGTGGTTCTCAAACTGTGGTACGCTACCCCCCTAAGGGGTTCGCCAGATGACCGTACGGATGCAGAGAAAGATGAAACTTGTAAACAATTGAAATAACTTCTTTGCTAAAAGCAGTCAATCTGATCGCATTATTTGAATAGTAATAAACCAGCCCATCATTACTGTTTAATATGACCTAAACCAGGGATGCTCAACATACGGCCCGCGGGCCATATTCGGCCCGCGACGTGTTTCCATCCGGCCCACCTAAATGTCGGCACATAGGGTAGAAAATTCCCCCTTTTTTCAAAAAAAATAATTAAATTAATAGGTGTAAAAATGTATATACCTACGTTAGAGCTAAGGGCACTCTATTTTTCTCTGATTGATTGGTGCCCATTAGCACCATATCCTAGCTCTGCCCATTAGCACCATTTCTTAGCTGTGCCCATTAGCACCATTTCCTAGCTGTGCCCATTAGCACCATTTCCTAGCTGTGCCCATTAGCACCATTTCCTAGCTGTATCCATTAGCACCATTTCCTAGCTGTGCCCATTAGTACCATTTCCTAGCTGTGCCCATTAGCACCATTTCCTAGCTGTGCCAATTAGCACCATTTCCTAGCTGTGCCCATTAGCACCATTTCCTAGCTGTGCCCATTAGCATCATTTCCAAGTTGTGCCCATTAGCACCATTTCCTAGCTGTGCCCATTAGCACCATTTCCTAGCTGTGCCCATTAGCACCATTTTCTAGCTGTGTTCATTAGCACTATTTTCTAGCTGTGTTCATTAGCACCATTTTCTAGCCGTGTTCATGAGCACTATTTCTGCACTATGTCATAGATTATCTTGAGCAACAATACCCAGTCGTATACCCAAGAGCACCGTTTCCCAAACACGTGACTCCCTAACACGAGATGGCCGTAAGCGTTTCCCTAATAGAATAGTTCACGTTAGTCAGTTTTTAAATGTACTATATAATAATTTGTTGTTATTCTACGCTCATCCAATGTATTGTTTGTTCACCCATCCTTCTCTCCCCCCCCCCCCCACACGTGCAGGAGACAGTCTATCAGGTATGTGCCAGCCAAGTCCAACTATGAAGAAGCCGTGGCGGGTCTGAGCCTTGAAGACGTCACCCCGACCACCGCTGTGGTCTCTGCCAGGCTGCAAAGAAAAGGTCCGGTCACAGATCCCCTGATAATGCCCATCTATCACTCCAGCACGTACGTGTTAGAGAAGGCAGAGGATTGCTTGACGGCAACAGCAGAGGTCAGTTGTCTGGATCATAATTCAAAATTCTTTCCATGTTGTTTCAGAATGAAAACGCTTGATTTGCTACGAACTATAAATAACAAGATTACAAAGAGAGTTTGTGTTATCACATAAACTCAGAGACGGCCCCCATCAAATTCACCAATGGACGAGAAATATATTCCAGCCATATTCTTGTTTTGATTGTTTAAAAAAATTTAAACAATGTGGCGTTATTTTTCACATAAAAGCAAACAGTGCAACACGTCGTCTTTGATAAGACTATGCTAACTTTTCTGGAATAAGTCAAGTAGCGTTAAGTGATCACCTAAGATCAGCATGGAAACTGTAAAGGACTTTTGGTTGCTCTTTTTATAGACAAATGGCTCGATGTACTAAGGGTATGATTCTTTGATCACCTAAGATCAGCATGGAAACTGTAAAGGACTTTTGGTTGTTCTTTCTATAGACAAATGGCTCGATTTACTAAGGGTATGATTCTTTGAGGAGCGTAAGTTAATGTCCCGACTGTAGATCATTAAAGCGTACACGTATTATAAAGTACACTCATCAACAGAGTAGAACTTATTATTTATTTACAGCATTTCAACTGGTTACATACATAATATAGAATACATAATCATCAATAGTAACAGTATTAAAATGTGCCCAACTTAAATATTCCAGGGCGCCTAGACTAGATTCAATAATAAACTACTAAAGGGTATTCATGACACAACATAACATTACCCCAAATACACAATACACACACATAGCAGAAATAATGTCTCCTTAATCTAGACAATACAACTGTCAACAATCACCAACACCCTACTCAGACCAGATCAGCTCTCCAACTGACTAGACTGACCACAGGAAACCTTATTGTCCCCCCTTGAAAACCCCGCGCTAAAACAGTTCACCACTCACGACTAATAAAATAAACAAACACACATACACACAATCTCACATCTTACACACCCTTGCTCTTGACAGAAACCTCCTGATACAGTGTCGGTGGCACCTAGTGCGGTAGCTCAGGTTGCCAACACTTTTCATCAAGTTTCTTGAAATATGTTCCAATGAACACTATCGCTAGTTGTTGTTTTTTTTGATGAACAAATACAGTGAGCTGATGACCTACTTTTATTGATTTTTACTCAAATGTTTATTATATTTATTGCACATTTTACAATAATATTTAATTAAAATTATAAACAGACTTAACATCATATGAAAAGGTTTCTTTTGTTATACTTTAAGACAGAAATGGTATAACGTTTCGCTGTATCATTGACACTTAAACCACCATCTAGATGTATTTGGGCATATATCCCGAGATTTTATTATTATTTTTTCCCATGTGTCTGCTTTTACCAAGTTATAATTTTTCCAACTTGGTTGTCACCCCCAAAATGGTGTCGACTGTTGCGGACATCACCCCTCACACCCCCTCCCCCTAGTGACGCCACTGCTCCAAGATATATATTGGTGTCGATCGGTGCGGACCGCACCCTCGCCCCCCCCCCCCAATGACGCCACTGCTCCAAGATACCTGCTTCTTACCAACAATTTCGATTAATATAGTGGAGTAGACGTAGTAAGAAATTTAAAAAAAAAATGACCCTGCACAACTTAACAGGTTTCCCATGGGCCTACACTATTAGCCACTAGTAGGCCTACTAACCCTGATCATAATCGCTCTATTTACTTGATATGTCTAGACTAGATCCAGAATATAGAATATATATAGAATCTAGATCTAGACAAGATGTAGATTTCTTGACTAGTTCTAGATATAGTCTAGATCTAGAATCTAGATGTAGATCTAGATTCTAGATTTCTAGACTGGTTCTTGATCTAGATCTAGACTCTTGACCTAAACTAGATCTAAATCTCAGGTTTAGGTCTAGACTAAATAGACTCTAGATATTAAAGTTCCAGAACTAGCCTTATTTAGATTGTTGTCAAGTGTATAGCCTAATGAGGATGTGTGAAAACTGCGCGCTATAAAAGTAGTTCGTTTTTTTTAAAACTTACAATTGAAACGAAGTTCGTATCAAAATTCTTTTTAAAGACAACATTTCAATCAGTATTTCTTTCAATGAGCTAGTCAATAAATGAAAAATATATTTTATAATAATACATTGATACTTTTTCCATTGTGACGTTAGATGCATTTTTTTTTGCAACCAATGCGCGAATCTATGAATGAAGCTTGAGTTATTAATGAAGAAGTCTGTAATCTTTAAAAAAAACTTACCTCCCCTGAAGTTTTTCATTGAAAAGTGGTGTAATTTTTTGAACAATCTGCTTGCACATATAATTAGAAAAATTATATGGTTCACTTTCGGAAAAGAAAAAAAAAGTAACCGTTGCATTTGAACTTTGAATGATCTAAAATATTATGCTGTCTGATTTTTCTTTTCTTTTCTAGCTTCTGAAATCTAAACGGGATGTACGGACGGACGGACGGACAGACATTCTACTTAAAACAAATAGCGTCTTTCCCTTTTTAGGGGTCGCCCATGTCTCTGTCTTGTTCTGTTTCACTCTCTCTTTCTCGAAACAACCTCTGTCTTGTTCTGTTTCGCTCTCTCTTTCTCGGCCCATCTCTCTTCCTCGTGTGCCTCCCTCTCATTTACTCTCTCTTTCTCTCTCTCTCTCTCTACTCTCAGATTTACGCTCCTCTTCTTCACTTCTTAAGATTTCTCCTCTCTCTCTATCTTGCTCTCTCAATCTCTCTGTCTTTCTCCCTCCCTTCTATATCGTTCTATTCCTCTTTTGTCTCTCGTGTTCTGTCCATCCTTTCCTTTCTTTCTCTAATACTCGCGCTTCATCTCTCTCGCTCCTTCTCTTTCCCCACTATCGGCCTCTCTTTCAAGTGTGTGACTTAACTCTTTTGTGAAGCGACAATAACCAGGTCACACCTTCAACACGCTTCGAACGTATTTTATCGCCACGAACTTTCGATTTGAAACTTTTTCACTGCTCTCCGTAAGGTAAACAAAACTTTGAGACACTTCTAAGACTATCTCAAGTCTTCAATTTAAATACCATGACAAATATTGAACAAAAATGAATCCAGAATGTTCAGTGAGAACTTTGCGTCCGTTACACATAAAGTGAACAGTCTATTGACACAGTCTCGGGTCGAGAAGATTGAATTAGTTGCAGACGACATAATAGGAGATCGTTCAATGAACATCGACAAAAGATGAACAGCCGCCCTGTTATAACTTGGAGGTGAAAACGTTTGAGAATGAAAGAACATTTGTTTTTATTTTTTGTTGTTGTTGTTTGCTACTGATTTCATTTCAACTTTGACATTTACACTAGGAACTGTAACTTTGACATTTACTATGAACTGGAACAAGAAAGCGTAGCGCAAGAGGATTTAAAGAAAAGTGTTTTTACACTTGGGGATAGAAACTTTCAGAAATAAATAAAATAAAAACATCCATCCTTCAATTTCTTCCATAGTTAACGGACTTACCAGCATTTCAATTCAATTTTGCGTTAATACAATGCCTAATTACATGGTAACATGGAGTTCTGATACAAAGACGGCCATATTATGAAAGAATCATAAAACATTCTTATTTACGCACACTGACATAGACAGCACATTGATATACACATACACAAACACATTGACCTACACAAACACATATTTAAGAGATCTTTCTTTGAAATCAATTCAACAAGGTGGTATATACGTCAGTTATCTCGCAGAAGAAATTTCAACATTGTTCTGTCAATACGATTGTATTTTTTTTTCACGTTTAAACGGTAGATTTTTTTCTAAATCTAGCATTTATTAGCTGTTAGGAGCATACTAATCGCTCTATAAGATGTAAACACAAGCTATTGACTTATTTAAAAATATTTTTAAAAGATTGTTCTTGTTTTACTTAACCAGACCTACATAATTCTTACATATATACACACTGTGCACTTTAGATGTCAGGGGAAGAAACTTCTGCATCTCTGAATGTAGGAAATAGCTTGGTGCCTCTAACTTTCCTAGGGCAGCTAACAGAGCTCCACCCAATCCTCCAAGATTATTGTAGGGGGACCCAGTCGTATACTTTTGTTTTCTGGGGTGGCATCACAAATAAAAATTGCAGAAACACTGCCTCGTGACTATAAACTATAAAGTTGTCGTCTGGAGAAAAAAAAGATTTTTCTTTACAGTGAGATGTTATGTCCCTTACTTGTTCTTCTTGACAGGTTGATGAGTTGAAGTGAGTGTAAATACAGATCTTAAAATAGTACTCTTAAACCTCATTAGTCATTTTAGTCAAATGACCTCAATGGACAACGGAGTTTTTTTTTCCCTCTTTGTTCATTCACAAATTAAAAAGTTTCCTATTCCATGTGTATCTTTTTTATTTAGACAAGCTTTTTTTTTGTGTGTCTCACTCTCTCTACCTCTTTCTACCTTCCTTAATCTCTCAACTCACCTTACTCACTTCTCTTCCTCTCTCCATTTCTTCCTTATATCCTCCCTCCCTCCATCTCTCTCACTTGCTTTTTACCCTCTGTCCCTCTCTCGCCCCACCTCCCACTCTCATCACTTTCCATCCCTCCTTCTCTCTCTCTCTCTCTTTCTCTGTCCTCACCATCTCTGTTCTAGACTTATCTCTTCAAACCTGTTTCAGTCAGCGTGAGGTCTACAGTTAGGTAAATATAAGACTAACTGCAGTGTAGACTTCAACTTGACTTCTGATGGGAGACACATACTGTCTTCTTTGTTGTTCCAATGCCTGCACTTACCAACTTCACAGCTGCCTCCTAGAAGGTGAAGGGGAGAGGAGGTTCAGGGGGGGGGGGGCTACTGAAGACAGTTGTATCATGGTGGGGGGACTGGGGGGGACTACTGAAGACAGTTGTATCATGGTGGGGGGACTACTGAAGACAGTTGTATCATGGTGGGGGGACTACTGAAGACAGTTGTATCATGGTGGGGGGACTACTGAAGACACTTGTATCATGGTGGGGGGACTACTAAAGACAGTTGTATCATGGTGGGGGGACTACTGAAGACAGTTGTATCATGGTGAGGGACTACTGAAGACAGTTGTATCATGGTGGGTGGACTACTGAAGACAGTTGTATCATGGTGGGGGGGACTACTAAAGACAGTTGTATCATGGTGGAGGGGACTACTAAAGACAGTTGTATCATGGGGGGGACTACTGAAGACAGTTGTATCATGGTGGGGGGGACTACTGAAGACAGTTGTATCATGGGGGGGACTACTGAAGACAGTTGTATCATGGTGGAGAACATTTGCTCCAGTTCGTTGAGCATGTGAAAATAATTTATACGTTTGTTTTGCCCTTTTATTCTACATATTATACATCTAGATATTTGTTTGAATCACCTTTGAAATGTAAGTAATACGGTGAATGTGAGAAGCAACATAATAGAGGAATATATTTTCTCAAAGCAAAGATACACTTTTTAAATCAGAGAAACACTATCAAATACTGTGATACACTTCTTTAATCAGAGATACTCTTTTTAAATCAGAGATACACTCCTTTAATCAGAGATACTCTTTTTAAATCAGAGATACACCTCTTTAATCTGAGATACACCTTTTAAATCCGAGTTACACTTCTTTAATCAGAGATACTCTTTTTAAATCAGAGATACACTTCTTTAATCTGAGATACACCTTTTAAATCAGAGATACACTTCTTTAATCAGAGATACTCTTTTTTAATCAGATACACCCCTCCACACACATACCTAATACAAAACACACACACACACAACATAAACAAGTCAACTAAAGACACCTAGAAAGAAGGTATATTTGCGTACATTGGCACCTGGTCTCGGCATTGTCGTCTTGGTAATCCCGGTTCGAACCCTGTCATTCCCTATCTGTCCTGTGGGAGCTTTGGACTACGATGTAATCGTCTTCAATTCTGCAGGAACATTCAAATCATGCAAAACAAAACTAATTTAAATTGTGGACTAATTTTTATTTGTCATATTTTTTTTGGCCTGATTTCAGGGTGCGCCCATCTACTCCCGGCTGTCCAACCCAACCACGGAGGCTGCAGAGGCCATTATCAACTCCCTGGAGAGGGGCGCTGGCTCCATTACCTTCAGCAGCGGCATGGCGGCAGTGACGTCAGTGATGTTGGGTTTTCTGAGGAGCGGAGATCACGTGGTGAGTGAAACAGAATATAAAGTTGCAGAGAGAGGGTCCGAAAATGGGAAGGAGAGCTAGAAGGAAAAGGAGAGGAGGAGGGAGGGCAGGAATATTAGCAAGAAATACCCCCCTCTCTTTTTTTGTGTTGCGAAAGTAATGGGTGGGGGTGAATAAATCGACAAAGTATTTCCTGTTGCAGGCTAATCAAAATGAATCGATTCTAAGTATCATTGTAACTCTGGGTATTGTTTTGAGACGTCTTGAGTTGGAACATGCCCTCTGGTTATATTCTAATGTCTTTCTTTCTCTATATTGTTTTCTTCCTTTTTTCTGTTTTGTTTGGTTTCTCTCTTTCTTTGCCTTCTTACGTAGATAGTAGTTTATTGTTCCTGTGGCTGTGACTTCATACGCGGCCCAGACTAAGGAGAAGTGCAAGTCTTTTTAGTTCATATCAGTTCTTTAAATGACTACACTTTTAAAATGGGTTTTGGTGTGGAGTCGATTAACGTGCTTTAAAAATAATTATTATTCCACGGGAAGTGAGGATTGTATGTAGGACTGGAAGTCGGGTGTGTAGGACTGGGAGTAAGGCTCATCCCAGTGGGAGTGGGATTCACACCCTTTTGGTGGCAAGTTTGTCACCCTTGTACAAGTATGTTGATAAATGTTTACACTCTACTGAACAGATTTATCAACTTCCGGTGTATCCCGGCACAGCGACTGCTCTCAAGCACATGAAGAACGCCTTTGGAGTGGAGCTGACTTCTCTAAAGGACGTCACTGTGGAGAAAGTTGAGCAGCTCATCAAGCCCAACACTAAGGTACAAGCACACACACAAATAAAGCACAAACTCCACCCTCATAGATATAGGAATATAGTCGATTCAGAAGATTAGCTCATGTCATATACTGTGCACGGAATAACATTTAAGACATAGATTATTTGCATAATTTGTTTTCAAAACATCAACTTGGATGAGCAATGTGTGTTCCCAGCAAGATGGTGGCAAGGATCTTCCTAATAATTTCCCAATGTACCAAAATATGAGTATTCTCTAAAGTACCCATATCAGACCTTGTGGTTTATTGAGCAGATGACACAAAGGTCATCTTTTTCTGTGGCCCATGGTTAACGAGGGTGTCATGTGGCCAGCACAACGACCTATTGCCTTTATTTTTTTCCTAACTTATGTTAGGCATCCATTAAAGTTGGGTTGACTCAGGGGCGCCATAAGAAATTGAAACTCCAAGTCTTACACCCTTATCCGTACTCGAGAACCCTCGGCTGGGAAACCAATCGCTTTATGACTGCCTTTGTTATAAAAATAAATCTGATTGATTAGTTTAGATTCAGTATCATCTAGAATCACATTTAAGTGTTGCATTAATGTTATTTTGTCTATTGAGTGAACTTTATAGTTAAGCTCAAGGTTTGTAGTAGCCTGAAAAACTTTCACGAGAACGCCCCTGGAATAATTTCGAGATTGCAAATGATTTCTTTCACTTGCAGCTTCTGTGGTTTGAGACGCCTTGCAATCCTGATGCTACAGTTGTAGATGTTGAGAGACTCGCAGCGCTGGCCAAAGCCAAGAACATCCTGATAGCTGTGGATGGCACATTTGGGAGTCCGGCTTTGCAGCACTTTATAGCATACGGCATTGACTTTTCTGTCCACAGCTGGTGAGTTGCTAGAGAACTTTTAATACGTCATATATTACCCCGCCCCCCCCTTTTTTTTTAGACGCAAGAACATAATAATTATAATAATATGAAGGGTTGTCCGAAGATAATTGAGGAGTACAGTATTTCACGTTGCTACACAGCACGATATATTTAGCCACACCCAGCGTAGACATCCGTTGTCCGGCGATGGTAGGAGCTTCTCCTTTCACCCTCTACGTCTGTCCTCGACAGTGGATTTTCTTTTGGTCTCAGATGTATATCCCGCGGCCTTTGGGAAAGAAAAAAAAAACTCCAGCTATCTATGTCAAAGTTGGCGCCTAATCTGGTCTTTAATGCATTTTCTGGGGAAGGGGGTGGCACCTCTGTTACGCCAACCACTTTTCATCTCACAAAAAAATGATATGGGATATTTTTCCTGCCCAGCGTAGCTATTGAACAGTAAAGTAGTACCTCTATTGGCTGTAGCACACAGCTACATAAGGTAAACGTTTTTTTTTGTTCTCAATGTTTATGTTTTGTTGACAGCACCAAGTACATAGGCGGACACTCGGATCTGATTGGAGGAGTGGTGACCACCAAAACTGTGCATCAGTGGCGTGTCCTCAAACATATTCAAGGAACATATGGTAACATGCTAGTAAGTGGATACTTCTCAGTGATAACTAAGGGCCGCCTATGATTATTGTTAGAAAGGCACACACATAAATAAACATAAAAAACCTTTTTGTTTTTAAATTAAATTAGCAAATTTCTTTAAAAATAAGCTCTCCCATAGCAAGGCATTTTATAATTCGGCTACAATAGAGATTAATTCATTCATTTTTTTCCCTGGATTATTCGGTATATTTCACATTTTCTTACCTTATTTGACTACATTTTGTTTTTTATTATCGAGTGTTCAAATTATTGTTGTTTTTTTTAGCTTGAATGATTCATTGTTATTTAGTACAAAAAAATGTTTCAATCAAATAAAGAAACAAAGTGTTCAATTTATCGTTAGAACTTTCTTAGTCACATTTTAGATTTGCTTGTAAGCCTTTAGTTAATTCAATTCAAAGAATTTTGATCTTTTTAAATGAAATATTAAATAAATTAAGTTTTGCACAGATTAAAATCTTCTAACTGTATTTTAAAAAATTCAAAGGTCAAAACGACCTCGTGATATGCATAACGCACCCCCATGTATGTCCTCAATTATGGACGTCTAACAACTTATTCGAATTGTTCAAATCTTGGTCCTACTAAATTAACATAATTCTAGAAAATGTAGATCTCGGTCATTGAATGAAACAGAACTGAATAACCCCTGAACTTATTTCTAAACGATAGCCTATTAAAGGAACTAATCGATACAATTATTTGCTCCATTTTTAATGATTAATGTTTTAACTGTACATTCATTGTGTACTACACTCCATTGATTTCTGACGGTTTTAAAAAGACAATACAAGTGAGAGGTTGTGTAGGCGGGCCTGCGTGTATGTGTTTATATAGTGAAAATATATTGTGTGTGCGTCTCTCTCTTAACAGTCCCCGCACGACGCAAGTCTGGTCATAAGAGGGCTAAAAACATTAAATCTAAGGATGGAGAAAATCAGTGCCAACGCCTTGAGGGTGGCTACGTTTCTTGAGCAGCACCCTAAGGTGAGTAGAGAACAGTGTTGATGGAAGTACACAAGTTGACCTGGTCAATAAGTATTGCTCTTTTTTTTTATTGATATCAAACTGGGTAAAAATGTCACTTATCGCAAGTTTAGGTCAAGCGGGTCATTTGTGTCAAAGTGTGGGTTAAGAAGATCACTTATAGCGAAGTATGGTCGTTTACAGCGAAGTGCGGGCAGGGTCGGCCTTATGCAGAGGCTAACTATCACCCGCCTAGGGCCCGCGATTGGTAGGGTTTCGAACAGGACTAAAACAAAAATGTTTAAGAGAAGAAACTTAGCGTAGCTTGTCCTCAATGTTATTGTTTGAGTACTCTAGGTTTTTAAAAACATCTTGGTTTTTTTCGCTGTTTCCTTTGGGGCAACCGTATTCACTTCGCTTAGGGCCTCGAATATCTAAGGCCGTCCTGGTGTGGGTTAAGCATCTCATTTCTCATAAAGTGTGTGTTAAGAAGGTCAATCATCTCCAAGTTTAGGTCAAGAAGGTCATTCACATCGAAGTGTGGGTAAATCATGCTACCAGGCTATGACTAGCATTTCAATGACAAAAACAAATAGAAACACAGACATACTTTAATACTTATTTGTTTAACTTTAACCCAGTGGCCTTGCCGTAGAGTAAGAGTCTGATCCCAACATAGAACTTACTATTATAAAATAACCAAAAAAAAAGGGTTTAGAATTAGATTTCTAACAAGCGGAAAATTATTCGTTTCAAATAATATGTGACAAGCTAGTATCACTTTGTGTTTGCCTCTCCTACTCTCGAGACTGTGTGTGGTCTGTAGATGCTCAAAAGATTGCAGAACGTTGTAGTAGATCTCAAAGTAAAAGCCACTTCGTTGAAGTTATTCACAACTTAGTTGACCTCATTCAGTCGTACACCAAGTAGGGGTCATCTAGTAGACGTAACGAGATGCAAGCCTGGATATTAGTTATGGTCAGAACGATGTCCACCACACAGGAGTCCCACCCCCTCCACGTAGCCAATTAATAAACATACATAATTTCTGAATAAAAACAACAATGATCACAACAACAACAGTCAGATAATGTTTGTCACTATTTGATCCAGCAAGAAAACTCAAACTGGACATTTCAAATTCTTGCATATAAATTCAATTCATAAAGGCAGCACTAGGGACCAGCCTTATAACGATAGAAAACTGTGCATTAAATATAAAGAAATCAGGGTCTCACCGATACAACTCTAGCGCTGCCTAGCATCAAAGCAAGTGCTAAGCGAATTAACCTCTAGACCACAGAGATGTCCAAAAACATTGTTCTAATCTGAAGCCTTCGCTAGCTTGCCTTTGCCCTCCAAAAGTTAGCGGTCATAAGCCCTATCTAATGCCACCCCAGAAGTTAGCGGTCATAAGCCCTATCTAACGCCACCCCAGAAGTTAGCTGTCATAAGCCCTATCTAATGCCACCACAGAAGTTAGCGGTCATAAGCCCTATCTAATGCCACCCCAGAAGTTAGCGGTCATAAGCCCTATCTAATGCCACCCCAGAAGTTAGCGGTCATAAGCCCTATCTAACGCCACCCCAGAAGTTAGCGGTCATAAGCCCTATCTAATGCCACCCCAGAAGTTAGTGGTCATAAGCCCTATCTAATGCCACCCCAGAAGTTAGCGGTCATAAGCCCTATCTAACGCCTACCCAGAAGTTAGCGGTCATAAGCCCTATCTAACGCCACCCCAGAAGTTAGCGGTCATAAGCCCTATCTAATGCCACCCCAGAAGTTAGCGGTCATAAGCCCTATCTAATGCCACCCCAGAAGTTAGCGGTCATAAGCCCTATCTAACGCCACCCCAGAAGTTAGCGGTCATAAGCCCTATCTTACGTCACCCCAGAAGTTAGCGGTCATAAGCCCTATCTAATGCCACCCCAGAAGTTAGCGGTCATAAGCCCTATCTAACGCCACCCCAGAAGTTAGCGGTCATAAGCCCTATCTAATGCCACCCCAGAAGTTAGCGGTCATAAGCCCTATCTAATGCCACCACAGAAGTTAGCGGTCATAAGCCCTATCTAACGCCACCCCAGAAGTTAGCGGTCATAAGCCCTATCTAACGCCACCCCAGAAGTTAGCGGTCATAAGCCCTATCTAATGCCACCCCAACCTCTCCACACCTGCCTTCACCAACAGCTATTAACAGAGCCGACGCTGACAGTTGTTAGTCATAGACCATATTAGAAGAACAATGCCTCCATTTCAGCTGTATATCTCTCAAAAAATACAAGCAGACAACATAAATACAATACATATAGATTCAGAACCAAAAAAAAAAAAAGGCCCATGTGCTGCCTTTCTATGTGTAATATGTCTTTCAGTGTTTCAGCGTCTAATTTCTAATTTTATTAACATTTTTATTTTGTATCTATTATATTCTGTCGGTACGATGTCTGTATGACGTCACCAGGTCCAGCGTGTCCACTACCCTGGCCTCAAGTCTCACCCACAGCACGAGATCGCCAAGAAGCAGATGTCTGCATACAGCGGGATGATCATGGCAGAGATCAAAGGAGGAGAACAAGGAGGCAGAACAGTGGCGGAGGTCCGTTTTAGAATTTTAATAAGTTCGCTATATAGTCTAATTTTTGTTATATAGCTTGCAATCTTAGTGACATGGTATCATTGTTTTTTTTACATATTTAAGAGTTCTTTTTATTATTGAAGATAATTACATCTGAGCCAAACGTCCTGTAGGACGGAAGGGCTCCAATCAGGGACTATGGAGACGAAAGGTCGGAGCGCACGCGACTATGCAGTCATTCCATAGAGTTCTTTTTTTTTCCGGCTTCTACCCTAAGCACTTTGGGTGAAATTTTTATTTACATTGAAGCTCCTTGTCATGTCCCGGAAGTTACGTCACACACAAGTGCTGCCGATAATTAATGGCTGTCTATTTGGAAGATGGAAAGAAACCGTAAATAGACCGCTGGTGGACAACGGCTTTCTCTGTACGAGATGTTGAAAAATATACAGGTTGCAACAGGGTTTTCGTGTTGATCTGAAACACTGCACTCATTCTTAATATTTGAAATCGAAGAGATTGCAATTAAATTGCCATAAATTGTTAACAAGGAGTCTTGGCACCATTCATGTGTTTTGTGCCCAACTGGGCCAGTTATAAGCAATACCCATTAAAAGGTAAATAGAGCTTTTAAAGTAATAGCTTTTTATTTCATGTAAATAAATATATTTAAAGTTTCTGTGTCCCAGAATGTCAGGGTGATAAGGTTGGCCGTGTCACTCGGTGGCGTGGAGAGTCTGGTGGAACACCCCTACAGCATGACCCACGGCAAGTACTTACTGACCAGCGAGGAGACAGATGAAAGTGGAATAACTCCAGGCATGCTGAGGATCAGGTACATGACTTCGTTGTTTCCCTTTACAGAAATACCTAAGACCCCGTTTCAATAAAAAACCTAGTCGGAGGGCCCTAAAAATAGAAAAAAGTACCTAATTGTATCTCTATTAAAGAAAGAAACTTTTTAACTGCTGGGGTAAACCCGTTTTCACAGTATGTATATTTGATATGAAGATATCTGCTGAACGGGTTAACCCCTAGTTTCACAATCTACTTTTGTTTTCGTGCAACATATAAAATAAATGTGGAGGGAACATTCTCCAAGTTTCTAATTTCTAATCAGTAGGTATGTAATGTACAACCATACACCTCAGGTAGCGGGTCATATCCGGCTAGTGCACTTTAAAGAAACACATCTTTTTTGGTTTAGGTAATTTGAATAAATTGGATATTTCATTAAGTACATCTTGTCCTGCAACCTAAATGATCTTTTGTTTTGTTTCTGACAGCATCGGTATTGAAGACGCAGGCGATCTTATCAAAGATTTCGACCAGGCTTTAGAGAAAGTTGTACTGTAAACCATCTAGATGAATCCAGTAGAGCGAACTCTATCAGTCTACTTGTATGTGTTACTAACTTTCATGTTTTTCTAAGTTTTTGTTGTAAAATAAAATCTGTTTAAACAAAATTCATAACATGCTTTATTTTTTAAAGATGTAAACGTGACAGACATTCGTACAGACTGGCGAACAAAACAACAAAATATATAACTGCTGTTGTGAATGTAAGCAGCTGAAGTGATCATTTCTTAAAAAATTTTTTGCATTTCTTATCTGCTGTAGGTCTATAAATGTGACATTTGACCATTCAGCCATATTGTGTAACAATTTAGTAACAAAGATCCCATAACACTTTTGGACGCCAAGCCTTTGAATGGGTAATGTATGTGCGTCATTCTAAATGCAATGGTTCAAAGGACTGTTGAGCGTTTGATGAAATAAAATAGAGTAGTATATTTTTTTTAAAAATCGTTATATGTCAGTTTTACATTAGCAATACCTAAGCAAAAGGCTTGTGCCTTGAAATAACGCTTTATCATCTAGGGGAGATAATAAAATAATATCATGGCTCATTAAAGTATTTACGAGTTAGAACCCCTGTTATATAGACTAGAGAGTAGTAGAAGTACTTCCAAATTTGTTTAGAACTTCTGAATGTAGTCTTGTTCTGAATTTGTTGCAGCCTGGCGACTTTGCAGTCACGTATTGCCGCCAGCATAGCATTACAACCACAGTAAGCTTCTCTTCTCTATAGTTGAATGTCTTCTTTAGCACGTTAAGGCCTATAGTTCAATATGACCATAGACAACTAGCGGAACTTTTGAGTAGCGACTTTTTTCCAAACGTTAACCCTAAAGCCCAGTAAACCGTATCCTCATTCATACATCACTAGCGGATCCAGAACTTTGGAGTGGGGGGGGGGGGCGATTTTTTTCCAAACCCTAACCCTAACGCCCAGTAAACCCTAACCCTATGCATAAACGTGCGTACAGCACACACACACACATATATATATATATATATATATATGTATATATGAGAATAAAAATATCAGCATTTCTCAACCTTCGGCAAAAACAAGACAACTTGGGCAGCGCTATAAAGTACTCTTGTGGGGTTCGGGGCAAAGCCCCGACGAAAAAGCGTTTCCTTGCTTTTTTCACTGCAGAAACGTATTCACCTGACATCTACAGCTCATTGTTCATCAATAGAGTACGCCAAAAGCGTTTTCTTGCATTCTTCACTGCAGAAACGCATTCTCCTGACCAAAAGCTCATTATTCATACTATTAAAAAAGGACCTTTTGAATAATGTTGTACTTGAAAAATATTCTAATATGAATTTATAGGCCCTTAATACATTGCAAATAAACCGATTTGTTCCTTGAAAAGATAAGATATCTCACATATTTAGATTTTGGCTTTGAGGATCGCCGCCGAAACCAAAAATTCGATAAATAGTTTTCATGAAAATTAATTATGAATTGTTATAGTCCCAAATTTATTTAACTAGAAAAATATCAGATTGAGTAAAGGTTGGGAAAAGGCGACAATGAAAACATTATTAGGGTTTAGAACTCATCTCAATCATGACTCTTATACTGAAAAATTTCGTTTGAATTCTAACTTTACCAATGCAAAGTCTTTCTTAAAATAATTATGATAAATGTATGTGAAATTACATAATCTCTGTCTGGAAATGGGAGGGGCTGTAGAGTGAAAACGATTAATCCTCGCTCCTTTAATAATTTCTGCTAAAGATTGCATTAGGCACTTAAGAATAGGGGTGGGGCGACTCGATATAAGAATTTAATTTATAGTATATATAAATTGTATTAATGACAGATGTTTTATTATTTTTAATTTCTTAACTATAATACAAAAAGAAAAAGTATTGATTAGTCCGATGGGGGAAATGCGATTGCATGTATTGCCCCTCCCACCTGGTACAACCCTTTTTCATTTAAATTAACTAATGATACAATTTGAGATTAGAGTGTGGTACGACATAATATACAATGGGTCACATATCAATACGTAGTTTATATTATATAATTATATAGATATGTAATTAATTTTGTTCACAAACTATGATTCTCCACAAAAATAGGACCGCCCCCCCCCCCAGAACTCAGAGGGCTAGAGTGGGGAGGGCAGTACATGCAATCGCCCCCCACACCGAATCGGCCAACATACCAGAATGGGAGCGACATAATATAAAAATTATATATTAATTCAACTAATTTTGTTCACAAATTATGATTTCTCCATAAAACGGACCGGCCCCACCCCCACTCAAA
The DNA here is from genome assembly GCA_036873155.1 of Biomphalaria sudanica. Lineage (NCBI taxonomy): Eukaryota > Metazoa > Mollusca > Gastropoda > Planorbidae > Biomphalaria > Biomphalaria sudanica. The sequence goes on from JAZGLO010002720.1 coordinate 1,265,373, forward strand.
GGGTTTAGGTGGGAAGGGCAATTGATGTATTCTCTCCCCAAACCAGTCGGCCACCAGGAGAACGACATAATATAAAGGTCGGTTCAAATATCAATAACAAGTTTTAATTATATAGATATTTAATTGATTCTGTTAGCAAGCTGTAATTTCTACAAATAAATTGGACCGCCCCCCCCCACTCGAAAATGTATGGGGGGTGGGATTGATACCATCGCCCCCTCCAGACACCACCAAATCGGCCAACATACTGGGGGGGGGGGCGAAATAATATAAAAATAGGTTGAAATATAAATAACTAGTATGTATTTTTAACATAAGTAATAAATTCGTATACAAATTGTGTGAATTCTATAATAAATTTCGCCCGCGAGTGGGGGGGGGGGTTATCGCACCTATCGCCCCCCCCCCTGATCCGCCAGTGGCATACATGCAAAAAGTATTCTAAACTTACTTTATTCTAAACTTACTTTATTCTAAACTTACTTTATTCTAAACTTACTTTATTCTAAACTTACTTTATTCTAAACTTACTTTATTCTAAACTTACTTTATTCTAAACTTACTTTATTCTAAACTTACTTTATTCAAAACTTACTTTATTCTAAACTTACTTTATTCTAAACTTACTTTATTCTAAACTTACTTTATTCTAAACTTACTTTATTCAAAACTTACTTTATTCTAAACTTACTTTATTCTAAACTTACTTTATTCTAAACTTACTTTATTCTAAACTTACTTTATTCTAAACTTACTTTATTCTAAACTTACTTTATTCTAAACTTACTTTATTCTAAACTTACTTTATTCTAAACTGAACACAATATAGATTGAAGATCATGATAAAAAGTTTTTTTTAAAATTATCTATTTAATTCTTTTGTTGAACGGTGTTTTACTCCTAAACTGTTCACAAAATCTAGAATCAGATTTGTTCACAATATGTACACTGAAAATCTGATGATATTAATAAGTTACACATTGACAAATTGTGATAAATGCAGTACATTGTATCCTGCGTGGGGATTGCTTCAGGTATAACGCGAGTGGAAGCCTCTTGTAGAATTGGAATACCAGGATAACGGTAAGTTATAAGACATATCAAGAAACAAAATAAGTAATATATGCATGTGAAAATGTTTCTTAGTTAAAAACATATTTTTTAAACTTTAAAATGTCCAAAATTGTGCTTGTCTGTCTGAGTGTGGCACCTGGGGCTTGATGCACACCCTCCTCCATCTTACCCCCTCTCAATCCGCCCCTGCTCATAGGTCTACACGTAAATCAAAGGTGAACGCGTACAGTTTAAGAACAAATACCAGTTACGAAATAATGTTTTAAGCATGCTTTGACCAACACATTGTCTCTTATCGTCTGCCCAATTTGGTAGCCGAAACTGGGCAGATTTCACAATTTTGTTAACCAAATCTAATTTGCAGCTTTGATAATTCGTCGTCAGCAAGGACGAGCCTCCTTGAGGCTATAATAAAGAATTAATGGAAGATCTGCGGAAATTTTACAGCCCCGAGTTACCCTTTTTCTAATCGATGTCTGGAATATTTATTACTGGGTAAATCGTGTGAATCTTGGGATACTTCTTCCAATTAAAGGGACCTAATGCACGTCTGTTTCTTCTAAATTTCTCGTCTGGAAGTGATGATTGTATCAAGAAGAGAAGAAACAACAATACATTTAGTTTTGTTATACATTGTTATTCATTGAAATAATTACATTAACATACACATACACACGGAAACGGTGACCCGACATAATAGCGCGGACAAAATAGTACCGACAAAATAGTACCGACAAAATAGTACCGACAAAATAGTGCCGACAAAATAGTACCGACAAAATAGTGCGACAAATAGTGCCGACAAAATAGTGCCGACAAAATAGTGCCGACAAAATAACGCGACCAAACAGTGCCGACAGCATAGCGCGTTAAAATAGTGAGGATATTTTTTTTTAATTTTTGCAGTAAACATTTCAGATATTATGAAATATGAAAATGAAAAATTATAAATATGCAATTCATTATAAGCAAAAATCAGTCATATAATCAGGTTTGTAATAGATCTAGACCAACATCAATACATCTGTACAATTATAAATATTTCTTTCGAAAGTTTTTGTTTAGCGCCATTTCATACTTTTAGGTTTCTCAATGCACTTTCATCCTTTCACTAATCTGGACCAGTTGTGAAAATGAAAGGGTTGGGGAGAAAGAAAGGTATATCTAGGTGAAGTTTACGTAATCGTTTTGCAAAAGCATTTATAAAAACAAAAAGAAGACGACCTGAAATCGAACTCATGACTCAAGCATACTCAAACCGACATACTAACCACTCTGATAATGAGGTTTATGAAAGTAGAAGAGTTTATAGTTATCATTTGTTTGTTTCAACCTTACTTTAACTTCGGCGAGCAATCTATCTATAAATGATCTGTGTCTTTGTGTGACTAGAAGTGTGTTTAGATAAAGCAAGAGAGAGAGAGAGAAATACATAAATATTTATATAGAGAGGAAGAATTAGATAGATAGATAGATAGATAGATAGATAGATAGATAGATAGATAGATAGATAGATAGATAGATAGATAGATATTAAAAAAAGATTACTATTAAGAGTGACAAAGAGAAAGATGGACAGTAAACCAAAGATTCTCTAAATGTCACGCGCTGTCCAAGTAACCATAATGACAAATTTGGTCATCTATTTCTGTAAATGCCACAAATATTCTTCCGCTTGGTCTACCATGCCCCTCCCATGAGTCCCTTCCGCCGAGCGAACAGTTCCTTCCAACACTCCGACATATTGGTGGGAGCACACAGTAGCTTCCCTTGCCTTAAGGCACGGTGGTTAAATTAGACCTCGGGAGGGGATAACCAGCTACCAGTGCTCAGACAGAGTTGTGTTACCTTTCAAACAGTTTTTCAGCAGATAATTGGATGAGTTTGGTGCTAACACGGTCACCTAGGCAACACACAGTCAAATTGATGGGGCATAAATGTGTGTCTGAGCCAAAGCGTTTATGTACTAGGTAACACACAGTCAAATTGATGGGGCATAAATGTGTGTCTGAGCCAAAGAGTTAATGCACTAGGTAACACACAGTCAAATTGATGGGGCATAAATGTGTGTCTGAGCCAAAGAGTTAATGTACTAGGTAACACACAGTCAAATTGATGGGGTATAAATGTGTGTCTGAGCCAAAGAGTTAATGCACTAGGTAACACACAGTCAAATTGATGGGGCATAAATTTGTATCTGAGCCAAAGAGTAATTTACTAGGCAACACACAGTCAAATTGATGGGGCATAAATGTGTGTCTGAGCCAAAGAGTTAATGCACTAGGTAACACACAGTCAAATTGATGGGGCATAAATGTGTGTCTGAGCCAAAGAGTTAATGTACTAGGTAACACACAGTCAAATTGATGGGGTATAAATGTGTGTCTGAGCCAAGGAGTGAATGTACTTGGCAACACATAGTCAAATTGATGGGGCATAAATGTGTATCTGAGCCAAAGAGTAATTTACTAGGCAACACACAGTCAAATTGATGGGGCATACATATGTATCTGAGCCAAAGAGTGAATGTACTAGGCAACACACAGTCAAATTCATTGGGCATAAATGTGTATCTGAGCCAAACAGTTAATGTACTAGGCAACACAGTCAAATTGATGGGGTATAAATGTGTATTTGAGCCAAAGAGTGAATGTTCTGCACCCCTTTTCGACACAACTTATACATATCTAAGAATATACCAAATACCTTTTTAACTATTTTAAAATTGGCAATAAAGAAATGTACAAGGCAGGAGAAATAGTTGCGACGTTATTAATTATTTGAATTCTAGATGAAAATTCTTCCGATTGATAATTTATATTCTTATCTTATCTTAAAAGTTACAGATGTTCTTTCAAAATAGATGTATATGTTCTAAATGCATCAATGAGTTAACTTAATTGTATAGGTTAGACTGTAAGAAAGTTAACTTAATTGTATAGGTTAGACTGTAAGAAAGTTAACTTAATTGTATAGGTTAGACTGTAAGAAAGTTAGCTTAATTGTATAGGTTAGACTATTAGAGAGTTAACTTGGTTGTATAGGTTAGACTGTTAGAGAGTTAACTTGGTTGTATAGGTTAGACTGTTAGAGAGTTAACTTGGTTGTATAGGTTAGACTATTAGAGAGTTAACTTGGTTGTATAGGTTAGACTGTTTAAGAGTTAACTTGGTTGTATAGGTTAGACTGTTAGAGAGTTAAGACTAAGACTAAGACTGCTTTATTGATCCTTACGGAAATTTGTTGTGATTACAAGGACTCTTTTGTCATATAAAGACAACACAACAGAAAAATACACACAAATACAACAGACAACATAAAGAGTTCATTCAGCGACTACAGACAGGTATCTTGGTGCATTTCATGTTCCCTGATCAATGAGTGGCGGTGATAGAGTCTGACCGAGTGAGTTAACTTGGTTGTATAGGTTAGACTGTAAGAAAGTTAACTTAATTGTATAGGTTAGACTATTAGAGAGTTAACTTGGTTGTATAGGTTAGACTGTAAGAAAGTTAACTTAATTGTATAGGTTAGACTATTAGAGAGTTAACTTGGTTGTATAGGTTAGACTGTAAGAAAGTTAACTTAATTGTATAGGTTAGACTGTTAGAGAGTTAACTTGGTTGTATAGGTTAGACTAGACTGCTAGAGAGTCATGCTCCATTGGTGTATTGAACTGACAAACAGTCAATGCTCTTATAGCTTTTTTGTGTCCGAAATGTTTTAGACTTAAATTTGAGAGATTCAAGAGTTTCATTCTAATTAAATTTAATTTATTTTTTCTGATTTCTTCCCATGTCCTCATCCTTGGTGTGTGTGTGTTGACATGCCCAGCATTCATTGAGAAGAACTTCCTTGACCACCGCACACTTCCCTTTGATCTTCGTTTCCTACCAACTTATCTCCCCTCTGACTACATGGGGAGATGTACAACTGCAGACAAACAAGGTCTCTCACTTTGTCTTATTCTTTCTCACATTCTCTCTCTTTTTTCTCCTTTTTCTTTCCCTCTACACTTCTCTCTTTCTATTTCTCTATCTACTCCTCTTTCTCCCTCTGTCCATCTATCCATCTCTCTTTCTATTTCTCTATCTCATTGTATCTCTGTCTACAAATCTTTGTCTCTTTCTCTGTACATCTCTCTATTTCTCATTTTTCACTTTCTCATTTTGTATTTCTGTTTCTTTGTGCAGTGGAGTCCCGATAGTCAGAAATGATTAGGAACGGACCCATTTCGGATTAATAAATACTTCAAATAAAGAGAAATTAGGACTAAAATAAACGTAATTCAGAAATGCAACGTGTCATGACATAAACTGGTTGGGGATGTAGAAATAAGCAAAGTTTATTTTAATTTCTCTCTCTAATACTAACCAGTTCTGTCACAGTTCTGTGTAGGAAGTGCTGACTTGAGAACCAAATGTTTCTTATACAGAAGTCAAAGTAATTTTCTATATTACTGTATCAGATTTTGTAAATACAAGCATCGTACTGTTGGAACTGTGCAATCTATCACACATCGTTGAATAATATTAAAATACCCTTCCTGGATCATTTTTCATTCATTTCCAAGCGATTATAATTTATTACTACAATATTCTAGTTGACCGACTTAAGGTATGGCTAATACTTTATACGATATATGGAACTAAAAATCTATGTACCGTGTATCGGCACTATCTTTGAAAAATAATGTCATTTTTTAACACATAATTCACCTAGTCACTGTTATTTCTTATTTTTTTTAAATTTCTAATATCCTTATTTCGGCTTCGGATTAAGCGAACTTTTGGATTACCGAATTTCGGATTTTCTGGACTCCATTGTTTTCTATTTTAAAAATATATTTCTACCTTTTTCTTTCATTTTCTTTCAATTTCTTTCTATTTCTCTCTCTCTCTCTTTCTCCATTTCATTATCTCTAGTTGAATTACACAAAGTTCCTCTGGTGTAGACCCTGAACGATTTAGATCGTAACTTAAACATACAACTTTTACACAGTCGTTTGAATCACTCTAAAAATAATCTTGCCGAGCATTTCAGCGGCTCCTCTGTGCACTCAGGAGTTCTAAATCAAAGAGTGATTTGTATCTGATTCTCTAATGTTGATTAGAAATAAAACACGAACCTAAATATTTACATAGGGACAAAACATCTCGTTTTGAGATCTAAACATAAAAAATATCCTTTGTGAAAGTAAACATTCAGGGGGAAAAAAAGAATTTTAAAAAATTGGAAGATTCACATCAGGAAATTAAAAGCGAGGGAAAAGACATTTTAATAAGTGTGTGTGTGTGAAGAAGTGTGTGTGAATGTGTAGTGTGGTTGCATGTGTGGTTGTGTATGTGCTTTAGGAGAGTTTGATTCTCTGGTGGGAAATTGTGAACAGAATCAGAGAGAAAAAAAACAAGATTAAAAAAAAGCGTGAAAGAGCAAGAAAAAAAAGCTGAGAGATAGAGACAGCGTGAAAGAGAGTCAGAAAGAAAGCTGAGAGATAGAGACAGCGTGAAAGAGAGTCAGAAAGAAAGCTGAGAGATAGAGACAGCGTGAAAGAGAGTCAGAAAGAAACAAAGAGATAGAGACAGCGTGAAAGAGAGTCAGAAAGAAACAAAGAGATAGAGACAGCGTGAAAGAGAGTCAGAAAGAAACAAAGAGATAGAGACAGCGTGAAAGAGAGTCAGAAAGAAAGCTGAGAGATAGAGACAGCGTGAAAGAGAGTCAGAAAGAAACAAAGAGATAGAGACAGCGTGAAAGAGAGTCAGAAAGAAACAAAGAGATAGAGACAGCGTGAAAGAGAGTCAGAAAGAAACAAAGAGATAGAGACAGCGTGAAAGAGAGTCAGAAAGAAACAAAGAGATAGAGACAGCGTGAAAGAGAGTCAGAAAGAAACAAAGAGATAGAGACAGCGTGAAAGAGAGCAAGAAAAGAAAGCTGAGAGATAGAGACAGCGTGAAAGAGAGTCAGAAAGAAACAAAGAGATAGAGACAGCGTGAAAGAGAGTCAGAAACAAACAAAGAGATAGAGACAGTGTGAAAGTGAGTCAGTAAGAAAGCTGACAGATAGAGACAGCGTGAAAGAGAGTCAGAAAGAAAGCTGAGAGATAGAGACAGCGTGAAAGAGAGTCAGAAAGAAACAAAGAGATAGAGACAGCGTGAAAGAGAGTCAGAAAGAAACAAAGAGATAGAGACAGCGTGAAAGAGAGTCAGAAAGAAACAAAGAGATAGAGACAGCGTGAAAGAGAGTCAGAAAGAAAGCTGAGAGATAGAGACAGTGTGAAAGAGAGTCAGAAAGAAACAAAGAGATAGAGACAGCGTGAAAGAGAGTCAGAAAGAAACAAAGAGATAGAGACAGCGTGAAAGAGAGTCAGAAAGAAACAAAGAGATAGAGACAGCGTGAAAGAGAGTCAGAAAGAAACAAAGAGATAGAGACAGCGTGAAAGAGAGTCAGAAAGAAAGCTGAGAGATAGAGACAGCGTGAAAGAGAGTCAGAAAGAAAGCTGAGAGATAGAGACAGCGTGAAAGAGAGTCAGAAAGAAACAAAGAGATAGAGACAGCGTGAAAGAGAGTCAGAAAGAAACAAAGACATAGAGACAGCGTGAAAGAGAGTCAGAAAGAAAGCTGAGAGATAGAGACAGCGTGAAAGAGAGTCAGAAAGAAACAAAGAGATAGAGACAGCGTGAAAGAGAGTCAGAGAGAAACAAAGAGATAGAGACAGCGTGAAAGAGAGTCAGAAAGAAACAAAGAGATAGAGACAGCGTGAAAGAGAGTCAGAAAGAAACAAAGAGATAGAGACAGCGTGAAAGAGAGTCAGAAAGAAACAAAGAGATAGAGACAGCGTGAAAGAGAGCAAGAAAAGAAAGCTGAGAGATAGAGACAGCGTGAAAGAGAGTCAGAAAGAAACAAAGAGATAGAGACAGCGTGAAAGAGAGTCAGAAACAAACAAAGAGATAGAGACAGTGTGAAAGTGAGTCAGTAAGAAAGCTGACAGATAGAGACAGCGTGAAAGAGAGTCAGAAAGAAAGCTGAGAGATAGAGACAGCGTGAAAGAGAGTCAGAAAGAAACAAAGAGATAGAGACAGCGTGAAAGAGAGTCAGAAAGAAACAAAGAGATAGAGACAGCGTGAAAGAGAGTCAGAAAGAAACAAAGAGATAGAGACAGCGTGAAAGAGAGTCAGAAAGAAAGCTGAGAGATAGAGACAGTGTGAAAGAGAGTCAGAAAGAAACAAAGAGATAGAGACAGCGTGAAAGAGAGTCAGAAAGAAACAAAGAGATAGAGACAGCGTGAAAGAGAGTCAGAAAGAAACAAAGAGATAGAGACAGCGTGAAAGAGAGTCAGAAAGAAACAAAGAGATAGAGACAGCGTGAAAGAGAGTCAGAAAGAAAGCTGAGAGATAGAGACAGCGTGAAAGAGAGTCAGAAAGAAAGCTGAGAGATAGAGACAGCGTGAAAGAGAGTCAGAAAGAAACAAAGAGATAGAGACAGCGTGAAAGAGAGTCAGAAAGAAACAAAGACATAGAGACAGCGTGAAAGAGAGTCAGAAAGAAAGCTGAGAGATAGAGACAGCGTGAAAGAGAGTCAGAAAGAAACAAAGAGATAGAGACAGCGTGAAAGAGAGTCAGAGAGAAACAAAGAGATAGAGACAGCGTGAAAGAGAGTCAGAAAGAAACAAAGAGATAGAGACAGCGTGAAAGAGAGTCAGAAAGAAACAAAGAGATAGAGACAGCGTGAAAGAGAGTCAGAAAGAAACAAAGAGATAGAGACAGCGTGAAAGAGAGCAAGAAAAGAAAGCTGAGAGATAGAGACAGCGTGAAAGAGAGTCAGAAAGAAACAAAGAGATAGAGACAGCGTGAAAGAGAGTCAGAAACAAACAAAGAGATAGAGACAGTGTGAAAGAGAGTCAGTAAGAAAGCTGACAGATAGAGACAGCGTGAAAGAGAGTCAGAAAGAAAGCTGAGAGATAGAGACAGCGTGAAAGAGAGTCAGAGAGAAACAAAGAGATAGAGACAGCGTGAAAGAGAGTCAGAAAGAAACAAAGAGATAGAGACAGCGTGAAAGAGAGTCAGAAACAAACAAAGAGATAGAGACAGCGTGAAAGAGAGTCAGAAAGAAAGCTGAGAGATAGAGACAGCGTGAAAGAGAGTCAGAGAGAAACAAAGAGATAGAGACAGCGTGAAAGAGAGTCAGAAAGAAACAAAGAGATAGAGACAGCGTGAAAGAGAGTCAGAAACAAACAAAGAGATAGAGACAGTGTGAAAGAGAGTCAGTAAGAAAGCTGACAGATAGAGACAGCGTGAAAGAGAGTCAGAAAGAAAGCTGAGAGATAGAGACAGCGTGAAAGAGAGTCAGAGAGAAACAAAGAGATAGAGACAGCGTGAAAGAGAGTCAGAAAGAAAGCTGAGAGATAGAGACAGCGTGAAAGAGAGTCAGAAAGAAACAAAGAGATAGAGATAGCGTGAAAGAGAGTCAGAAAGAAACAAAGACATAGAGACAGCGTGAAAGAGAGTCAGAAAGAAAGCTGAGAGATAGAGACAGCGTGAAAGAGAGTCAGAAAGAAACAAAGAGATAGAGACAGCGTGAAAGAGAGTCAGAAAGAAACAAAGAGATAGAGACAGCGTGAAAGAGAGTCAGAAAGAAACAAAGAGATAGAGACAGCGTGAAAGAGAGTCAGAAAGAAACAAAGAGATAGAGACAGCGTGAAAGAGAGTCAGAAAGAAACAAAGAGATAGAGACAGCGTGAAAGAGAGCAAGAAAAGAAAGCTGAGAGATAGAGACAGCGTGAAAGAGAGTCAGAAAGAAACAAAGAGATAGAGACAGCGTGAAAGAGAGTCAGAAACAAACAAAGAGATAGAGACAGTGTGAAAGAGAGTCAGTAAGAAAGCTGACAGATAGAGACAGCGTGAAAGAGAGTCAGAAAGAAAGCTGAGAGATAGAGACAGCGTGAAAGAGAGTCAGAAAGAAAGCTGAGAGATAGAGACAGCGTGAAAGAGAGTCAGAAAGAAACAAAGAGATAGAGACAGCGTGAAAGAGAGTCAGAAAGAAACAAAGAGATAGAGACAGCGTGAAAGAGAGTCAGAAAGAAAGCTGAGAGATAGAGACAGCGTGAAAGAGAGTCAGAAAGAAACAAAGAGATAGAGACAGCGTAAAAGAGAGTCAGAAAGAAACAAAGAGATAGAGACAGCGTGAAAGAGAGTCAGAAAGAAACAAAGAGATAGAGACAGCGTGAAAGAGAGTCAGAAAGAAACAAAGAGATAGAGACAGCGTGAAAGAGAGCAAGAAAAGAAAGCTGAGAGATAGAGACAGCGTGAAAGAGAGTCAGAAAGAAACAAAAGAGAGAGACGAGGAGGAATACAGTTAGAAAGTTAGAAAGTGTACACGTTTGATTAAAAAAAAAAGGTAAAAAATGTCACAAGCCAATGTGGTCAGAAGTTTAGGTTAGCCTTGATATTTGTGTACAAATAAGAATTTCAGATACAATGACGTCATTCAATCGTGTGAGCTAGCAATGCCCAGAACGGTCAGACCATTCTTATGACGTCAGACAACGCTATGGAAATCACCATTTCGTTCATTCTAGTTCATATTACTAGGTTTTGGCTTATAATAAAAAAAAATCTTTGAAATTAAATGTTTTAATTAAACGACACTAACTAGCATAAGCCTCTTAGCTACCTGTCAAAGGAGGTCAAGTTCGAATCCCAAAGCGAGCTGAGTTGTTTTTTGAGCGCTAAAGGCAGCACGGAAACCTTCTTATCCCCCTCCAGGTTCACACGTTAGATTTTCATCCATAGATATCAAGGTCTTTTTTGGTGTATCCGGTGTACAAAATGAAGCTAGTGTTGATGAGTGTTGTTTAAAGCTATATGTTCTAGTTTCCTAATTTTCAGTTGAGCTGAGAGATAATAAAGAGTGAGATGCCTATTCTACTATTGGCCTAGCTAAAAGGTTCAATACAATGTTAGTTCTTGTTGGATTAGGAAACACATTCTCTTATTTAACTCGAATGTTTTGTTGGAGAGGAGGGGAAACGATTACAAGAGAAAGGTAAAAAAAGAAAAAATGAGAGAGAGAGAGAAATAGACAGGAAAAAAGAGAGAGCGGAAGAGAAAAAGAGAGAACGAGATAGGGAAAAAGAGTGAGGAAGAGAGAAAGAAGTAGATACAAGAAAGAGAGCGAGAGAGAGAAAGAAGGAGAGATTGAGAGAGAAAGAAAGTGAGAAAGAGAGCGTGAAAGAGCGAGAGAGGCAGAGAGCGAGAGAGAGAAAGAAGGAGAGATTGAGAGAGAGAGAAAGTAAGAGAGAAAGAGAGCGTGAGAGAGCGAGAGAGGCAGAGATAGAGAGAAAGAAGGAGAGATTGAGAGAGAAATGGAAAGAGAATGAGAGAGAAAAAGAGAGAACGAGATAAAAAGAAAGAGATTTAGAGAGAAAGAGAGAGAAAGAAAGAAAGAGAGAAAAAGAGAGAAAAAGAGTGAGAGAGAAAGATGGAGAGATTGAGAAAGAGAGACTGAGAGAAAAAGAGAACGAGAGAGAGAAAGAAAGAGGAAGAAAGAAAGAGGAGGAAAGAAAGAGGAAGCGAGAGAGAAAGAAGGAGAGATTGAGAAAGAGAGAGAGGGAAAGACAGAAAGAGATGTACGAATATAGAAAGAACAATTGAAGGTATAAAAACACAACAGAACCTTCAAATAAAACTTGTTGTGAAAGACATTGAATGACACTCCTGTTTGTGATGACAAAGATAAAGTGACATAGAACAGAAAAAGTAATGGAGTGGGAAGACAAAAAGGACCAACTCAATTCTCTTCAACGACAATGAAGGACAGAAAGTCACAAGGACACAAGAACAGTTAGCCAATCAAATAAAGTGTTAGGGCCAGAATTAGCCGCTTATTGATTCAACACTCGGGGGGGAAGGGGCCTCAATTCTAAGACGATGTGGCGTGTAAGATGGGGCGCCTTTGATGAGCAGGTAACAGTGGGTGGCTGTGATAAGCAGAAAGAAAAATGTGCCCAGAACATTCTAGATTGATATAATTAAGCTTCGATGTGGCCAGGTTTTCGTGTGTCTTCATGTCTCTCGTCTGGAGCGAGACAGAAACTGGCTTTGTTCTCGACAACATTGTAGCTCTGGTGGGACACGGTAGATGTCGCTAGCTACAACACTAGAAATAGAACAAGAGATCGAATTTTACATAGGCTAGTCTAATTCACAAGTCTCTTCCTTTACTGTGTATTTGGCTCTATTTGTTTTGTTTTAGTTGAACCAAGCAACTCATTTCAAAGTCGTTTTTTAAAGCTCTGTTCTCTTTTCACATTTTTACTTAAATTCTTTCTCTCTCTCTTTCTTTCTCTTTCTTTCTTTCTGTTTCTCTCTTTTCTTCTCTCTTTCGTTTCAGTTGATATCTTCATCCTAATTTTGTCCTTGCACTTAGATCTCCATTTGAAGTATTGAAGCTGTTTGTGTACATGTCTTACTATAGATCTACATTTGTAGTGTTGGACCTTGCTGTTTGTATACATGTCTTACTATAGATCTACATTTGTAGTGTTGGACCTTGCTGTTTGTATACATGTCTTACTATAGATCTCCATTTGTAGTGTTGGACCTTGCTGTTTGTATACATGTCTTACTATAGATCTCCATTTGTAGTGTTGGACCTTGCTGTTTGTATACATGTCTTACTATAGATCTCCATTTGTAGTGTTGGACCTTGCTGTTTGTATACATGTCTTACTATAGATCTCCATTTGTAGTGTTGGACCTTGCTGTTTGTATACATGTCTTACTATAGATCTACATTTGTAGTGTTGGACCTTGCTGTTTGTATACATGTCTTACTAAAGATCTACAATTGTAGTGTTGGACCTTGCTGTTTGTATACATGTCTTACTAAAGATCTACAATTGTAGTGTTGGACCTTGCTGTTTGTATACATGTCTTACAGATCGTTTCAACCATCCTGTGTTTTCTCCCTGTTCGTACACTTCCTCTACTCAGCTTGCAACATCTTCATCGAACCTGCATCGACACATATTGAAAACGGCTGTAACGATTTTCCTAGATATTTGACATTTTGATGTATATCTTTGGAAAATAATTACCAGCTTATTGGCCACACCGGGAAAACTCTAGTTTGACTGTTTAAATTTTTCGAAATATTAACTTCAAATTATACATTTTCTATATACAATCTTTATCTTGGCCTGCATGTAGGCCCGCATGTAGGCCCGCATGTAGACCCTAGTCAATAAAGAGTTAAATAAAGACATAGACGTCCAGAAATATTTTGTGACACGGCTTGTATGTCTGGATCTGTGGATCGAGCCGATTATTAGAATAGAACATAATCTGAGTAGATTTATAGTCAATTTATACATTTGCTTGATTAAGTTGACCAGGGTTGTTTTTGTCGTGGGAAAGACGAAATGGGGCGGAGAAAAAAATTCAATTGTCTAAAATAACATATAATTCATTAATTATTAAATTAGTACGAGTAAAATAGTCGCTCTTACGAAAAATCACCAGCTTCATAAGAGAGGACTTGTCGTATAAACAAAAATCACTTTTTTGTTACCTGTTTTATATCTTTATTTGTTTTGTATTTCTCAGTCATTAGTTCACTTCCCTTAATGGTCCAATCAATCACTCTAGTTGCATCAATTTTTAACTGTTCCTAAAAGACCACAAAAGAGGCAAAGAAAAACGGCTTAAGTCTCAAGGAATCCTATGATGATAAAGCTAAAATTGAATAGCCCAAATTCTGATGTTTCATTAAAAAAAAGAAATAAAAGTGTTAGAACGAGCCTTAAAAAATTGTTTTTTCAACTGGAATCTAATGAGGTGAGGTCTTGATGATTCATTACCTTGGTATTTAACACCTAATAATATGTTGTTTAATGTAGACATTTTAAATGTATGTAAAAAAAAAAGCATTTTACATTGACTATCATTCTTTAGTGAATTTCTTCCTGTAGTAAATATCAAAATTGGAAACAAACGATAACTGTTTGATAGAAAGACGGCGAAGATTTTTGGGGAAAATTCACAAGAATGAATGTACACTCACAACAAATAAATAGGAATTGAGATTGTGTACGTATGCAAAAAAAAACAACAAGATTACAACTCAGAGGCGGCCCCCGTGGGAGACGGATCACTGTCGGATCCGATTATTCGCTGGTCGACTGAGGATGGCATCGAGCAGGGTATGAAACCGAGACTGTAGAGATTATCAGTTCTGTGCGCTAACCGCACGACCAGGCATTGCTCTTAATCTAATGACAAACTGGTTACAAACTAATAGCCTACTATTGATAATAGTTACGGAATGACAACTACCGGATATGTACAATATGTCAGAAGAGCGATTTTACATAATCTTTAGGTATTGAGCATTTTCATTTAGGCCTAAATGGAATTAGAATGAGGATGTAGATCTACCTAATTAAACTACTAATTTAGCACTCTCAATATCTATATCTACTAGATCTAGATCTAAAATATATATTTGGGATAATGTAGATGTAATTTAGATAAGATTTATATAAAAAAAAACACTAGATAATTAATTAATAGACTAATTGCAATATGAAATATTAAAATAGTAGATTAGTTTTAGTATTTTATAACATTGCAATATTGACATATTGACAATCTAGACTTTAGAAAAAAAATCTACACTTTAAGCCAAGAAATTAAAATTATAGATCTTGATCAAGTCTAAATCATGGCTGTCTGGTAGTGCGGTTTGCGCGCTGGACTGTCGTTTGGATTCATCGATGGTCCCAGGTTCAAACCCTGCCCGCTCCCATCCCCCGTCGTACTACGGGAGGTTTGGACTACAACTCTGAAGGAACATCCGAAACATGTAAAACAACAAACATTCTAAACTAGACCAAGAAATTCTAGATCTAGATTCTATAATGATTTTAATTAGAACTTAAATCTAAATCTAGTTTTAAAAATCTAGCTCTAGTGTAAGAAAAAAAATGTAGATCTAGTGTAAAAAATCTAGCTCTAGAGTAAAAAAAAATCTAGGTCTAGTGTAAAAAATCTAGATTAGATCTAAATCTATTATGTCTTTTTAAAATGCGAGTCACATTATGAGGTTTAATAAACATTACTATACCGAGTTGTTTTAGCATTTAAAGAATTTATTCCATATGACGTCAAAGGAAAAAAATCCACTACGTCACACGGCCTAGTTAGACTAAAAAATGTCATCTACACGAGTAGCTTCTCGAGGGATCATAGACATTGGTGCAACGAGTTTGTTCTTTTAGCATTTCATTTGATGGCTAGTTAGACTAAATATATATATTAATAAATATATAAAAGGATTAAAGACGCTTTTTTTTGTGTTGTCTGTCAGTTTGTCTGTCCGTTATGTTAATTGCGAAAAAAAAAAAAGTCTAAAAGCTATTGAAAATCTGATTAAAATTAATTTCCCCTCCAAAACATCGCATTAGTTTTAAGTTTCTATTATAGATTGTTCCGGATGTTTATATATTTATAGTGAGAAAAAAATAAGAATTCCAGATTAATCGAATGCCGTTAATTAAATTTCTGGGATGGTCTTTCATGAAAATTAGATGTACCATACCCTTATGGAGATTTTATCAAACCATACTTTAGTGTTAGGAAGTTGTTTTCCTTAAAAATCAGAGCATTATATTAACGATAATTAGATTTGTTAACGTTTTAGATAGAAAGTTAAATGTAGTGTAAGAGAGAAGTGCGATTTTACATAAATAGAGTTAAACTATTTTTCATAAAAAATCCGGAACAAACAATTTTCGTAAATGAGAAAATTGATTTGTTTTATTTATTAGAAGAGGGATTTCAAACATTTATTAGCGTTATTAGATTTTTCATATAAAAATTTGAATCATTTCTGACGACGATTTGTAAGAAAATTAAAGTAATGTAGATCGATTTCTTTTTCCTAACAAAATCCGGAACATTCTTTACCGATTAAACAACTTTTATTATGTTTCGGCAAGACAATTAACTGTAAACTAAGTCTAAACATTGATTTTCTATAATCGTTTCTAGTAAATTACTTTCTTTTAAAATCCTGAATAACCTATTGTCGATATTTTTGAAAAAAAAAATTATTTGACATACATTTTTTTTTTATAAAACAATATCCGGAACAACTTTATAGTTAATGAAATATAAATCAGTATAGATATTTTTATTTAGCATTTATATGCTATTTACATTAAAAAACCGGAGCAAAATATTAAAGATCATATGTTTCTTGCAACGTTTAATCATGGAAATAAAATCTACTATAACTTAGAAGAGCAAACAAATATTCATTGGCATTGATTTGTTTTTCACAAAACATCCGGAACAATCTATTATAGATACTTTAAACTATTGCAATATTTCTGAATGAAAAATAAAAGGTTGAATCAGATTTACAATAGCCTCAAGTGTTATCTGTTAATCTAATCGTGACGGACAGACCGACCAACAGACAAAACGCACAAAAATAAGCTTCTTTTATTCGGATGGGGGCACTAAACAAAAAAATAAATAAAATCTGATTTTTTAAAAAGTTTAAGGAATTGGTCTAGCATTACGTTATGTTGCGACATTACGCTACTGCACGAAAGTCGCTGCTTAAAATATCCATTTTAAAAAATGTGCATGATATTTACATACAAAGTGCATTATTAGCCTTTATAAACAAACAGAAATGTTTTCTTTTATTTTTAGCAGCTAGTTATCCAGAAAAAACATATTCAAGTATTATTTATATTTGTTGTAAACATTTCCTGTACATTTTATAAATATATTTGACTTAGTGATACTGAAAATACAAAAAAATTATTCATGTTTATAAGCATATTGTAACATTGCCTCCCTTACATTTACGTAATTGTTTTAGAATAGGTGTATTTTTATTAAAAAATCGCTTACATAATTAATTTTATAAATTAAACGGTTTGCTTTTAGAAAACAAAAAGTAACCGTTGCACCTAAACTTTTCAAGCCGCATCGCATGGTGAAATAATATTTTTCATTTCTCTTCTAGTTTTTGAGATCTAAGTGTGACAGACGGACAGACGGACAGACAGACAGGCGGATATTTTGCACAAACCTAATAGCGGCTCTTTCCCCTAACAGGGGCCCCTAAAAAACTTGGCTGGACCAGTTGGAAAGGGTTCTCAATCCACTCTGATCCTATCACTTGTCTGGACCAGTTAGAAAGGGTTCTCAATCCACTCTGATCCTATCACTTGTCTGGACCAGTTGGAAAGGGTTCTCAATCCACTCTGATCGTATCACTTGTCTGGACCAGTTAGAAAGGGTTCTCAATCCACTCTGATCCTATCACTTGTCTATACCAGTTGGAAAGGGTTCTCAATCCACTCTGATCCTATCACTTGTCTATACCAGTTGGAAAGGGTTCTCAATCCACTCTGATCCTATCACTTGTCTGGACCAGTTGGAAAGGGTTCTCAATCCACTCTGATCCTATCACTTGTCTGGACCAGTTGGAAAGGGTTCTCAATCCACTCTAATCCTATCACTTGTCTATACCAGTTGGAAAGGGTTCTCAATCCACTCTGATCCTATCACTTGTCTGGACCAGTTGGAAAGGGTTCTCAATCCACTCTGATCCTATCACTTGTCTGGACCAGTTGGAAAGGGTTCTCAATCCACTCTGATCCTATCACTTGTCTGGACCAGTTGGAAAGGGTTCTCAATCCACTCTGATCCTATATTCTGTCTGGACCAGTTGGAAAGGGTTCTCAATCCACTCTGATCCTATCACTTGTCTGGACCAGTTAGAAAGGGTTCTCAATCCACTCTGATCCTATCACTTGTCTTGACCAGTTGGAAAGGGTTCTCAATTCACTCTGATCGTATCACTTGTCTGGACCAGTTGGAAAGGGTTCTCAATCCACTCTGATCCTATCACTCATCTGGACAAGTTGGAAAGGGTTCTCAATCCACTCTGATTGTATCTCTTGTCTGGAGTAGTTGGAAAGGGTTCTCAATCCACTCTGATCCTATTGTAATAATTAAAGTAAGGCAACTCAACGAGACATAGACGTTTATTTACACCGAGACATGACAAACACAAAGGGCATCTGCCTTGAGTATAGTATCTCGATATTGGCTTTCACCTTGGGCGGAAATCGTTCTCTTTATAATGTTGACATCCTTTTAGGTCTAGTCTATTACAGTGCGCACCTTCTAGCACTAGTCTGGATGGCGGTGCGCATTGCAGAGTTATAACACAATCACTTGTCTATACCAGTTGGAAAGGGTTCTCAATCCACTCTGATCCTATCACTTGTCTGGACCAGTTGGAAAGGGTTCTCAATCCACTCTGATCCTATCACTTGTCTGGACCAGTTGGAAAGGGTTCTCAATCCACTCTGATCCTATCACTTGTCTGGACCAGTTGGAAAGGGTTCTCAATCCACTCTGATCCTATCACTTGTCTGGACCAGTTGGAAAGGGTTCTCAATCCACTCTGATCCTATCACTTGTCTGGACAAGTTGGAAAGGGTTCTCAATCCACTCTGATCCTATCACTTGTCTGGACCAGTTGGAAAGGGTTCTCAATCCACTCTGATCCTATCACTTGTCTGGACCAGTTGGAAAGGGTTCTCAATCCACTCTGATCCTATCACTTGTCTGGACCAGTTGGAAAGGGTTCTCAATCCACTCTGATCCTATCACTTGTCTGGACCAGTTGGAAAGGGTTCTCAATCCACTCTGATCCTATCACTTGTCTGGACCAGTTGGTAAGGGTTCTCAATCCACTCTGATCCTATCACTTGTCTGGACCAGTTGGAAAGGGTTCTCAATCCACTCTGATCCTATCACTTGTCTGGACCAGTTGGAAAAGGTTCTCAATCCACTCTGATCCTATCACTTGTCTGGACCAGTTAGAAAGGGTTCTCAATCCACTCTGATCCTATCACTTGTCTGGACCAGTTGGAAAAGGTTCTCAATCCACTCTGATCCTATCACTTGTCTGGACCAGTTGGAAAGGGTTCTCAATCCACTCTGATCCTATCACTTGTCTGGACCAGTTGGAAAGGGTTCTCAATCCACTCTGATCCTATCACTTGTCTGGACCAGTTGGAAAGGGTTCTCAATCCACTCTGATCCTATCACTTGTCTGGACCAGTTGGAAAGGGTTCTCAATCCACTCTGATCCTATCACTTGTCTGGACCAGTTGGAAAGGGTTCTCAATCCACTCTGATCCTATCACTTGTCTGGACCAGTTGGAAAGGGTTCTCAATCCACTCTGATCCTATCACTTGTCTTGACCAGTTGGAAAGGGTTCTCAATCCACTCTGATCCTATCACTTGTCTGGACCAGTTGGAAAGGGTTCTCAATCCACTCTGATCCTATCACTTGTCTGGACCAGTTGGAAAGGGTTCTCAATCCACTCTGATCCTATCACTTGTCTGGACCAGTTGGAAAGGGTTCTCGTTCCACTCTGATCCTATCACTTGTCTGGACCAGTTGGAAAGAGTTCTCAATCCACTCTGATCCTATCACTTGTCTGGACCAGTTGGAAAGGGTTCTCAATCCACTCTGATCCTATCACTTGTCTGGACCAGTTGGAAAGGGTTCTCAATCCACTCTGATCCTATCACTTGTTTGGACCAGTTGGAAAGGGTTCTCAATCCACTCTGATCCTATCACTTGTCTGGACCAGTTGGAAAGGGTTCTCAATCCACTCTGATCCTATCACTTGTCTGGACCAGTTGGAAAGGGTTCTCAATCCACTCTGATCCTATCACTTGTCTGGACCAGTTGGAAAGGGTTCTCAATCCACTCTGATCCTATCACTTGTCTGGACCAGTTGGAAAGGGTTCTCAATCCACTCTGATCCTATCACTTGTCTGGACCAGTTAGAAAGGGTTCTCAATCAACTCTGATCCTATCACTTGTCTATACCAGTTGGAAAGGGTTCTCAATCCACTCTGATCCTATCACTTGTCTGGACCAGTTGGAAAGGGTTCTCAATCCACTCTGATCCTATCACTTGTCTGGACCAGTTGGAAAGGGTTCTCAATCCACTCTGATCCTATCACTTGTCTGGACCAGTTGGAAAGGGTTCTCAATCCACTCTGATCCTATCACTTGTCTGGACCAGTTGGAAAGGGTTCTAAATCCACTCTGATCCTATCACTTGTCTGGACCAGTTAGAAAGGGTTCTCAATCAACTCTGATCCTATCACTTGTCTATACCAGTTGGAAAGGGTTCTCAATCCACTCTGATCCTATCACTTGTCTGGAAAAGTTGGAAAGGGTTCTCAATCCACTCTGATCCTATCACTTGTCTGGACCAGTTGGAAAGGGTTCTAAATCCACTCTGATCCTATCACTTGTCTGGACCAGTTGGAAAGGGTTCTCAATCCACTCTGATCCTATCACTTGTCTGGACCAGTTGGAAAGGGTTCTCAATCCACTCTGATCCTATCACTTGTCTTGCCAGTTAGAAAGGGTTCTCAATCAACTCTGATCCTATCACTTGTCTATACCAGTTGGAAAGGGTTCTCAATCCACTCTGATCCTATCACTTGTCTGGACCAGTTGGAAAGGGTTCTCAATCCACTCTGATCCTATCACTTGTCTGGACCAGTTGGAAAGGGTTCTCAATCCACTCTGATCCTATCACTTGTCTGGACAAGTTGGAAAGGGTTCTCAATCCACTCTGATCCTATCACTTGTCTGGACCAGTTGGAAAGGGTTCTCAATCCACTCTGATCCTATCACTTGTCTGGACCAGTTGAAAAGTGTTCTCAATCCACTCTGATCCTATCACTTGTCTGGACCAGTTGGAAAGGGTTCTCAATCCACTCTGATCCTATCACTTGTCTGGACCAGTTGGAAAGGGTTCTCAATCCACTCTGATCCTATCACTTGTCTGGACCAGTTGGAAAGGGTTCTCAATCCACTCTGATCCTATCACTTGTCTGGACCAGTTGGAAAGGGTTCTCAATCCACTCTGATCCTATCACTTGTCTGGACCAGTTGGAAAGGGTTCTCAATCCACTCTGATCCTATCACTTGTCTGGACCAGTTGGAAAGGGTTCTCAATCCACTCTGATCCTATCACTTGTCTGGACCAGTTGGAAAGGGTTCTCAATCCACTCTGATCCTATCACTTGTCTGGACCAGTTGGAAAGGGTTCTCAATCCACTCTGATCCTTTCACTTGTCTATACCTGTTGGAAAGGGTTCTCAATCCACTCTGATCCTATCACTTGTCTGGACCAGTTGGAAAGGGTTCTCAATCCACTCTGATCCTATTACTTGTCTGGACCAGTTAGAAAGGGTTCTCAATCCACTCTGATCCTATCACTCATCTGGACAAGTTGGAAAGGGTTCTCAATCCACTCTGATTGTATCTCTTGTCTGTAGTAGTTGGAAAGGGTTCTCAATCCACTCTGATCCTAATGTAATAATTAAAGTAAGGCAACTCAACGAGACATAGACGTTTATTTACACCGAGACATGACAAACACAAAGGGCATCTGCCTTGAGTACAGTATCTCCATATTGGCTTTCACCTTGGGCGGAAATCGTTCTCTGTATAATGTTGACATCCTTTTAGGTCTAGTCTATTACAGTGCGCACCTTCTAGCACTAGTCTGGATGGCGGTGCGCATTGCAGAGTTATAACACTATCACTTGTCTATACCAGTTGGAAAGGGTTCTCAATCCACTCTGATCCTATCACTTGTCTGGACCAGTTGGAAAGGGTTCTCAATCCACTCTGATCCTATCACTTGTCTGGACCAGTTGGAAAGGGTTCTCAATCCACTCTGATCCTATCACTTGTCTGGACCAGTTGGAAAGGGTTCTCAATCCACTCTGATCCTATCACTTGTCTATACCAGTTGGAAAGGGTTCTCAATCCACTCTGATCCTATCACTTGTCTGGACCAGTTGGAAAGGGTTCTCAATCCACTCTGATCCTATCACTTGTCTGGACCAGTTAGAAAGGGTTCTCAATCCACTCTGATCCTATCACTTGTCTGGACCAGTTGGAAAGGGTTCTCAATCCACTCTGATCGTATCACTTGTCTGGACCAGTTGGAAAGGGTTCTCGATCCACTCTGATCCTATCACTCATCTGGACAAGTTGGAAAGGGTTCTCAATCCACTCTGATTGTATCTCTTGTCTGGAGTAGTTGGAAAGGGTTCTCAATCCACTCTGATCCTATTGTAATAATTAAAGTAAGGCATCTCAACGAGACATAGACGTTTAATTACACCGAGACATGACAAACACAAAGGGCATCTGCCTTGAGTACAGTATCTCCATATTGGCTTTCACCTTGGGCGGAAATCGTTCTCTTTATAATGTTGACATCCTTTTAGGTCTAGTCTATTACAGTGCGCACCTTCTAGCACTAGTCTGGATGGCGGAGCGCATTGCAGAGTTATAACACTATCACTTGTCTATACCAGTTGGAAAGGGTTCTCAATCCACTCTGATCCTATATCTTGTCTGGACCAGTTGGAAAGGGTTCTCAATCCACTCTGATCCTATCACTTGTCTGGACCAGTTGGATAGGGTTCTCAATCCACTCTGATCCTATCACTTGTCTGGACCAGTTGGAAAGGGTTCTCAATCCACTCTGATCCTATCACTTGTCTGGACCAGTTGGAGAGGGTTCTCAATCCACTCTGATCCTATCACTTGTCTGGACCAGTTGGAAAGGGTTCTCAATCCACTCTGATCCTATCACTTGTCTGGACCAGTTGGAAAGGGTTCTCAATCAACTCTGATCCTATCACTTGTCTGGACCAGTTGGTAAGGGTTCTCAATCCACTCTGATCCTATCACTTGTCTGGACCAGTTGGAAAGGGTTCTCAATCCACTCTGATCCTATCACTTGTCTGGACCAGTTGGAAAGGGTTCTCAATCCACTCTGATCCTATCACTTGTCTGGACCAGTTGGAAAGGGTTCTCAATCCACTCTGATCCTATCACTTGTCTGGACCAGTTATAAAGGGTTCTCAATCAACTCTGATCCTATCACTTGTCTATACCAGTTGGAAAGGGTTCTCAATCCACTCTGATCCTATCACTTGTCTGGACCAGTTGGAAAGGGTTCTCAATCCATTCTGATCCTATCACTTGTCTGGACCAGTTGGAAAGGGTTCTCAATCCACTCTGATCCTATCACTCATCTGGACAAGTTGGAAAGGGTTCTCAATCCACTCTGATTGTATCTCTTGTCTGGAGTAGTTGGAAAGGGTTCTCAATC
This sequence comes from Biomphalaria sudanica, assembly GCA_036873155.1. NCBI lineage: Eukaryota > Metazoa > Mollusca > Gastropoda > Planorbidae > Biomphalaria > Biomphalaria sudanica. The sequence goes on from JAZGLO010002720.1 coordinate 1,288,705, forward strand.
CACTCTGATCCTAATGTAATAATTAAAGTAAGGCAACTCAACGAGACATAGACGTTTATTTACACCGAGACATGACAAACACAAAGGGCATCTGCCTTAAGTACAGTATCTCCATATTGGCTTTCACCTTGGGCGGAAATCGTTCTCTGTATAATGTTGACATCCTTTTAGGTCTAGTCTATTACAGTGCGCACCTTCTAGCACTAGTCTGGATGGCGGTGCGCATTGCAGAGTTATAACACTATCACTTGTCTATACCAGTTGGAAAGGGTTCTCAATCCACTCTGATCCTATCACTTGTCTGGACCAGATGGAAAGGGTTCTCAATCCACTCTGATCCTATCACTTGTCTGGACCAGTTGGAAAGGGTTCTCAATCCACTCTGATCCTATCACTTGTCTGGACCAGTTGGAAAGGGTTCTCAATCCACTCTGATCCTATCACTTGTCTGGACCAGTTAGAAAGGGTTCTAAATCCACTCTGATCCTATCACTTGTCTGGACCAGTTAGAAAGGGTTCTCAATCCACTCTGATCCTATCACTTGTCTGGACCAGTTGGAAAGGGTTCTCAATCCACTCTGATCGTATCACTTGTCTGGACCAGTTGGAAAGGGTTCTCGATCCACTCTGATCCTATCACTCATCTGGACAAGTTGGAAAGGGTTCTCAATCCACTCTGATTGTATCTCTTGTCTGGAGTAGTTGGAAAGGGTTCTCAATCCACTCTGATCCTATTGTAATAATTAAAGTAAGGCATCTCAACGAGACATAGACGTTTATTTACACCGAGACATGACAAACACAAAGGGCATCTGCCTTGAGTACAGTATCTCCATATTGGCTTTCACCTTGGGCGGAAATCGTTCTCTTTATAATGTTGACATCCTTTTAGGTCTAGTCTATTACAGTGCGCACCTTCTAGCACTAGTCTGGATGGCGGAGCGCATTGCAGAGTTATAACACTATCACTTGTCTATACCAGTTGGAAAGGGTTCTCAATCCACTCTGATCCTATATCTTGTCTGGACCAGTTGGAAAGGGTTCTCAATCCACTCTGATCCTATCACTTGTCTGGACCAGTTGGATAGGGTTCTCAATCCACTCTGATCCTATCACTTGTCTGGACCAGTTGGAAAGGGTTCTCAATCCACTCTGATCCTATCACTTGTCTGGACCAGTTGGAAAGGGTTCTCAATCCACTCTGATCCTATCACTTGTCTGGACCAGTTGGAAAGGGTTCTCAATCCACTCTGATCCTATCACTTGTCTGGACCAGTTGGAAAGGGTTCTCAATCAACTCTGATCCTATCACTTGTCTGGACCAGTTGGTAAGGGTTCTCAATCCACTCTGATCCTATCACTTGTCTGGACCAGTTGGAAAGGGTTCTCAATCCACTCTGATCCTATCACTTGTCTGGACCAGTTGGAAAGGGTTCTCAATCCACTCTGATCCTATCACTTGTCTGGACCAGTTGGAAAGGGTTCTCAATCCACTCTGATCCTATCACTTGTCTGGACCAGTTATAAAGGGTTCTCAATCAACTCTGATCCTATCACTTGTCTATACCAGTTGGAAAGGGTTCTCAATCCACTCTGATCCTATCACTTGTCTGGACCAGTTGGAAAGGGTTCTCAATCCACTCTGATCTTATCACTTGTCTGGACCAGTTGGAAAGGGTTCTCAATCCACTCTGATCCTATCACTTGTCTGGACCAGTTGGAAAGGGTTCTCAATCCACTCTGATCCTATCACTTGTCTGGACCAGACTGAAAGGGTTCTCAATCCACTCTGATCCTATCACTTGTCTGGACCAGTTGGAAAGGGTTCTCAATCCACTCTGATCCTATCACTTGTCTGGACCAGTTGGAAAGGGTTCTCAATCCACTCTGATCCTATCACTTGTCTGGACCAGTTGGAAAGGGTTCTCGTTCCACTCTGATCCTATCACTTGTCTGGACCAGTTGGAAAGGGTTCTCAATCCACTCTGATCCTATCACTTGTCTGGACCAGTTGGAAAGGGTTCTCAATCCACTCTGATCCTATCACTTGTCTGGACCAGTTGGAAAGGGTTCTCAATCCACTCTGATCCTATCACTTGTCTGGACCAGTTGGAAAGGGTTCTCAATCCACTCTGATCCTATCACTTGTCTGGACCAGTTGGAAAGGGTTCTCAATCCACTCTGATCCTATCACTTGTCTGGACCAGTTGGAAAGGGTTCTCAATCCACTCTGATCCTATCACTTGTCTGGACCAGTTGGAAAGGGTTCTCAATCCACTCTGATCCTATCACTTGTCTGGACCAGTTGGAAAGGGTTCTCAATCCACTCTGATCCTATCACTTGTCTGGACCAGTTGGAAAGGGTTCTCAATCCACTCTGATCCTATCACTTGTCTGGACCAGTTAGAAAGGGTTCTCAATAAACTCTGATCCTATCACTTGTCTATACCTGTTGGAAAGGGTTCTCAATCCACTCTGATCTTATCACTTGTCTGGACCAGTTGGAAAGGGTTCTCAATCCACTCTGATCCTATCACTTGTCTGGACCAGTTGGAAAGGGTTCTCAATCCACTCTGATCCTATATTCTGTCTGGACCAGTTGGAAAGGGTTCTCAATCCACTCTGATCCTATCACTTGTCTGGACCAGTTAGAAAGGGTTCTCAATCCACTCTGATCCTATCACTTGTCTTGACCAGTTGGAAAGGGTTCTCAATTCACTCTGATCGTATCACTTGTCTGGACCAGTTGGAAAGGGTTCTCAATCCACTCTGATCCTATCACTCATCTGGACAAGTTGGAAAGGGTTCTCAATCCACTCTGATTGTATCTCTTGTCTGGAGTAGTTGGAAAGGGTTCTCAATCCACTCTGATCCTATTGTAATAATTAAAGTAAGGCAACTCAACGAGACATAGACGTTTATTTACACCGAGACATGACAAACACAAAGGGCATCTGCCTTGAGTATAGTATCTCGATATTGGCTTTCACCTTGGGCGGAAATCGTTCTCTTTATAATGTTGACATCCTTTTAGGTCTAGTCTATTACAGTGCGCACCTTCTAGCACTAGTCTGAATGGCGGTGCGCATTGCAGAGTTATAACACTATCACTTGTCTATACCAGTTGGAAAGGGTTCTCAATCCACTCTGATCTTATCACTTGTCTGGACCAGTTGGAAAGGGTTCTCAATCCACTCTGATCCTATCACTTGTCTGGACCAGTTGGAAAGGGTTCTCAATCCACTCTGATCCTATCACTTGTCTGGACCAGTTGGAAAGGGTTCTCAATCCACTCTGATCCTATCACTTGTCTGGACCAGTTGGAAAGGGTTCTCAATCCACTCTGATCCTATCACTTGTCTGGACCAGTTGGAAAGGGTTCTCAATCCACTCTGATCCTATCACTTGTCTGGACCAGTTGGAAAGGGTTCTCAATCCACTCTGATCCTATCTCTTGTCTGGACCAGTTGGAAAGGGTTCTCAATCCACTCTGATCCTATCACTTGTCTGGACCAGTTGGAAAGGGTTCTCAATCCACTCTGATCCTATCACTTGTCTGGACCAGTTGGTAAGGGTTCTCAATCCACTCTGATCCTATCACTTGTCTGGACCAGTTGGAAAGGGTTCTCAATCCACTCTGATCCTATCACTTGTCTGGACCAGTTGGAAAAGGTTCTCAATCCACTCTGATCCTATCACTTGTCTGGACCAGTTAGAAAGGGTTCTCAATCCACTTTGATCCTATCACTTGTCTGGACCAGTTGGAAAGGGTTCTCAATCCACTCTGATCCTATCACTTGTCTGGACCAGTTGGAAAGGGTTCTCAATCCACTCTGATCCTATCACTTGTCTGGACCAGTTGGAAAGGGTTCTCAATCCACTCTGATCCTATCACTTGTCTGGACCAGTTGGAAAGGGTTCTCAATCCACTCTGATCCTATCACTTGTCTGGACCAGTTGGAAAGGGTTCTCAATCCACTCTGTTCCTATCACTTGTCTGGACCAGTTGGAAAGGGTTCTCAATCCACTCTGATCCTATCACTTGTCTTGACCAGTTGGAAAGGGTTCTCAATCCACTCTGATCCTATCACTTGTCTGGACCAGTTGGAAAGGGTTCTCAATCCACTCTGATCCTATCACTTGTCTGGACCAGTTGGAAAGGGTTCTCAATCCACTCTGATCCTATCACTTGTCTGGACCAGTTGGAAAGGGTTCTCGTTCCACTCTGATCCTATCACTTGTCTGGACCAGTTGGAAAGAGTTCTCAATCCACTCTGATCCTATCACTTGTCTGGACCAGTTGGAAAGGGTTCTCAATCCACTCTGATCCTATCACTTGTCTGGACCAGTTGGAAAGGGTTCTCAATCCACTCTGATCCTATCACTTGTCTGGACCAGTTGAAAAGGGTTCTCAATCCACTCTGATCCTATCACTTGTTTGGACCAGTTGGAAAGGGTTCTCAATCCACTCTAATCCTATCACTTGTCTGGACCAGTTGGAAAGGGTTCTCAATCCACTCTGATCCTATCACTTGTCTGGACCAGTTGGAAAGGGTTCTCAATCCACTCTGATCCTATCACTTGTCTGGACCAGTTGGAAAGGGTTCTAAATCCACTCTGATCCTATCACTTGTCTGGACCAGTTAGAAAGGGTTCTCAATCAACTCTGATCCTATCACTTGTCTATACCAGTTGGAAAGGGTTCTCAATCCACTCTGATCCTATCACTTGTCTGGACCAGTTGGAAAGGGTTCTCAATCCACTCTGATCCTATCACTTGTCTGGACCAGTTGGAAAGGGTTCTCAATCCACTCTGATCCTATCACTTGTCTGGACCAGTTGGAAAGGGTTCTCAATCCACTCTGATCCTATCACTTTTCTGGACCAGTTGGAAAGGGTTCTAAATCCACTCTGATCCTATCACTTGTCTGGACCAGTTAGAAAGGGTTCTCAATCAACTCTGATCCTATCACTTGTCTATACCAGTTGGAAAGGGTTCTCAATCCACTCTGATCCTATCACTTGTCTGGAAAAGTTGGAAAGGGTTCTCAATCCACTCTGATCCTATCACTTGTCTGGACCAGTTGGAAAGGGTTCTAAATCCACTCTGATCCTATCACTTGTCTGGACCAGTTGGAAAGGGTTCTCAATCCACTCTGATCCTATCACTTGTCTGGACCAGTTGGAAAGGGTTCTCAATCCACTCTGATCCTATCACTTGTCTTGCCAGTTAGAAAGGGTTCTCAATCAACTCTGATCCTATCACTTGTCTATACCAGTTGGAAACGGTTCTCCATCCACTCTTATCCTATCACTTGTCTGGACCAGTTGGAAAGGGTTCTCAATCCACTCTGATCCTATCACTTGTCTGGACCAGTTGGAAAGGGTTCTCAATCCACTCTGATCCTATCACTTGTCTGGACCAGTTGGAAAGGGTTCTCAATCCACTCTGATCCTATCACTTGTCTGGACCAGTTGGAAAGGGTTCTCAATCCACTCTGATCCTATCACTTGTCTGGACCAGTTGGAAAGTGTTCTCAATCCACTCTGATCCTATCACTTGTCTGGACCAGTTGGAAAGGGTTCTAAATCCACTCTGATCCTATCACTTGTCTGGACCAGTTGGAAAGGGTTCTCAATCCACTCTGATCCTATCACTTGTCTGGACCAGTTGGAAAGGGTTCTCAATCCACTCTGATCCTATCACTTGTCTGGACCAGTTGGAAAGGGTTCTCAATCCACTCTGATCCTATCACTTGTCTGGACCAGTTGGAAAGGGTTTTCAATCCACTCTGATCCTATCACTTGTCTGGACCAGTTGGAAAGGGTTCTCAATCCACTCTGATCCTATCACTTGTCTGGACCAGTTGGAAAGGGTTCTCAATCCACTCTGATCCTATCACTTGTCTGGACCAGTTGGAAAGGGTTCTCAATCCACTCTGATCCTTTCACTTGACTTTACCTGTTGGAAAGGGTTCTCAATCCACTCTGATCCTATCACTTGTCTGGACCAGTTGGAAAGGGTTCTCAATCCACTCTGATCCTATCACTTGTCTGGACCAGTTGGAAAGGGTTCTCAATCCACTCTGATCCTATCACTTGTCTGGACCATTTGGAAAGGGTTCTCAATCCACTCTGATCCTATCACTTGTCTGGACCAGTTGGAAAGGGTTCTCAATCCACTCTGATCCTATCACTTGTCTGGACCAGTTGGAAAGGGTTCTCAATCCACTCTGATCCTATCACTTGTCTGGACCAGTTGGAAAGGGTTCTCAATCCACTCTGATCCTATCACTTGTCTGGACCAGTTGGAAAGGGTTCTCAATCCACTCTGATCCTATCACTTGTCTGGACCAGTTGGAAAGGGTTCTCAATCCACTCTGATCCTATCACTTGTCTGGACCAGTTGGAAAGGGTTCTCAATCCACTCTGATCCTATCACTTGTCTGGACCAGTTGGAAAGGGTTCTCAATCCACTCTGATCCTATCACTTGTCTGGACCAGTTGGAAAGGGTTCTCAATCCACTCTGATCCTATCACTTGTCTGGACCAGTTGGAAAGGGTTCTCAATCCACTCTGATCCTATCACTTGTCTGGACCAGTTGGAAAGGGTTCTCAATCCACTCTGATCCTATCACTTGTCTGGACCAGTTGGAAAGGGTTCTCAATCCACTCTGATCCTATCACTTGTCTGGACCAGTTGGAAAGGGTTCTCAATCCACTCTGATCCTATCACTTGTCTGGACCAGTTGGAAAGGGTTCTCAATCCACTCTGATCCTATCACTTGTCTGGACCAGTTGGAAAGGGTTCTCAATCCACTCTGATCCTATCACTTGTCTGGACCAGTTGGAAAGGGTTCTCAATCCACTCTGATCCTATCACTTGTCTGGACCAGTTGGAAAGGGTTCTCAATCCACTCTGATCCTATCACTTGTCTGGACCAGTTGGAAAGTGTTCTCAATCCACTCTGATCCTATCACTTGTCTGGACCAGTTGGAAAGGGTTCTCAATCCACTCTGATCCTATCACTTGTCTGGACCAGTTGGAAAGGGTTATCAATCCACTCTGATCCTATCACTTGTCTGGACCAGTTGGAAAGGGTTCTCAATCCACTCTGATCCTATCACTTGTCTGGACCAGTTGGAAAGGGTTCTCAATCAACTCTGATCCTATCACTTGTCTGGACCAGTTGGAAAGGGTTCTCAATCCACTCTGATCCTATCACTTGTCTGGACCAGTTGGAAAGGGTTCTCAATCCACTCTGATCCTATCACTTGTCTGGACCAGTTGGAAAGGGGTGGGGAAGAAAGATAGTTTTTTTTAAAATGTATTTATAAAAATAAAAAAAAAGGTCAACGACCTGAATTGGAACTCGTAGGCTAAAGACTTCTCATGCTTCTCAAGCCAACACGGTAACCACTCTGCTAGCAAAGTGTCTATGAACATGAGAGATTGTATAGACATTTATTGTTTCTATTTGTATAGATATCTTTTGTTTCTATTTGTATAGACATTTATTGTTTTTATTTCATATTTGTGGCTACTTAGCCTCAGACGACGACCTTTAAATGAGACTACTTCAGGCTATGCCACGTCCTCAGTCCTAGTCGTCCTAGTTAGAAATCCAAACTAAATAATTTATTACCAATAGTTAATTACCTAATTGGTTAAATAAAAATATTCTTGTGTTGTTAAGTAAATGTAGTTTTTATGTAAAACTTAAGCTTGATTAGGTGTAGGAGAAATAACGTGTATAAACTTTGTACCAGACAGACAGACAGAGTGACTTGATGTAAGCTTTGTACCAGACTGACAGAAATACAGAAAGATTGACTTGATATAAGCTTTGTACCACACAGACAGAAAGAAAGACAGAGTGACTAGATATAAGCTTTGTACCAGACAGACAGACAGAATGACTAGATATAAGCTTTGTACCAGACAGACAGAAAGAGTGACTAGATATAAGCTTTGTACCAGACAGACATCAGAGTGACTAGATATAAGCTTTGTACGAGAAAAGACAGAACTACAGAAGGAGTGACTAGATATAAGCTTTGTACCTGACAGACAGAACTACAGAAAGAGTGACTAGATATAAGCTTTGTACCAGACAGACAGACAGAGTGACTAGATATAAGCTTTGTACCAGACAGACAGACAGAGTGACTAGATATAAGTTTTGTACCAGACAGATAAACAGAGTGACTTGATGTAAGCTTTGTACCAGACAGAAAAAACACACAGAGTGACTTGATGTAAGCTGTGTACCAGAAAGACAGAAAGACAGACAGATTGACTTGATATAAGCTTTGTACCAGACAGACAGACAGAGTGACTAGATATAAGCTTTGTACCAGACAGACATCAGAGTGACTAGATATAAGCTTTGTACCAGACAAGACAGAACTACAGAAGGAGTGACTAGATATAAGCTTTGTACCAGACAGACAGAACTACAGAAAAAGTGACTAGATATAAGCTTTGTACCAGACAGACAGACAGAGTGACTAGATATAAGCTTTGTACCAGACAGACAGACAGAGTGACTAGATATAAGTTTTGTACCAGACAGATAGACAAAGTGACTTGATGTAAGCTTTGTACCAGACAGACAAACAGACAGAGTGACTTGATGTAAGCTGTGTACCAGACAGACAGAATAAAAAACATATTGACTTGATATAAGATTTGTACCAGACAGACAGAAAAACAGACAAAGTGACTTGATATAAGCTTTGTACCAGACAGACAGAACTACAGACAGAGTGACTAGATATAAGCTTTGTACCAGACAGACAGACAGAGTGACTTGATGTAAACTTTGTACCAGACAGACAAACAGACAGAGTGTCTTGATGTAAGCTTTGTACCAGACAGACAGAAAGACAGACAGATTGACTTGATATAAGCTTTGTACCAGACAGACAGACAGAGTGACTTAATGTAAGCTTTGTACCAGACAGACAAACAGACAGAGAGTCTTGATGTAAGCTTTGTACCAGACAGATAGACAGACAGACAGATTGACTTGATATAAGCTTTGTACCAGACAGACAGACAGAGTGACTTGATGTAAGCTTTGTACTAGACAGACAAACAGATCGACAGTAAGAGTGACTTGATGTAAGCTTTGTACCAGACAGACAAACAGACAGACAGATAGAGTGACTTGATATAAGCTTTGTACCAGACAGACAGAGTGACTTGATATAAGCTTTGTACCAGACAGACGGACAAAGTGATTAGATATAAGCTTTGTACCAGACAGACGGACAGAGTGATTAGATATAAGCTTTGTATCAGACAGACAGACAGAGTGACTAGATATAAGTTTTGTACCAGACAGACAGACAGAGTGACTTGATGTAAGCTTTGTACCAGACAGACAGACAGAGCGACTTGATGTAAGCTTTGTACCAGACAGACAGACAGACAGACAGAGTGACTTGATTTAAGCTTTGTACCAGACAGACAGAAAGACAGACAGAGTGACTTGATATAAGCTTTGTACCAGACAGACAAACAGAGTGACTAGATATAAGCTTTGTACCAGACAGACAGACAGAGTGATTAGATATAAGCTTTGTACCAGAGAGACAGACAGAATGACTTGATATAAACTTTGTATCAGACAGACAGACAGAGTGACTAGATATAAGTTTTGTACCAGACAGACAGACAGAGTGACTTGATGTAAGCTTTGTACCACACAGACAGACAGAATGACTAGATATAAGCTTTGTATCAGACAGACAGACAGACAGCGTGACTAGATAAAAGTTTTGTACCAGACAGACAGACAGAGTGACTTGATGTAAGCTTTGTACCAGACAGACAAAAGACAGAGTGTCTTGATGTAAGCTTTGTACCAGACAGACAGACAGAGTGACTTGATGTAAGCTTTGTACCAGACAGACAGACATACAGATTGACTTGATATAAGCTTTGTACCAGACAGAACTACAGACAGAGTGACTTGATATAAGCTTTGTACCAGACAGACAAATAGACAGAGTGACTTGATGTAAGCTTTATACCAGACAGACAGACAGACAGACAGAGTGACTTGATGTAAGCTTTGTACCAGACAGAAAGAAATACAGAAAGATTGACTTGATATAAGCTTTGTACCAGACAGACAGAAAGACAGACAGAGTGACTTGATATAAGCTTTGTACCAGACAGACAGACAGAGTGACTAGATATAAGTTTTGTACCAGACAGATAGACAGAGTGACTTGATGTAAGCTTTGTACCAGACAGACAGAAAGACAGACAGATTGACTTGATATAAGATTTGTACCAGACAGACAGAAAAACAGTCAAAGTGACTTGATATAAGCTTTGTACCAGACAGACAGAACTACAGACAGAGTGACTAGATATAAGCTTTGTACCAGACAGACAAACAGACAGAGTGTCTTGATGTAAGCTTTGTACCAGACAGACAGAAAGACAGACAGATTGACTTGATATAAGCTTTGTACCAGACAGACAGACAGAGTGACTAGATATAAGCTTTGTACCAGACAGACAGACAGAGTGACTAGATATAAGTTTTGTACCAGACAGACAGAGAGAGTGACTTAATGTAAGCTTTGTACCAGACAGACAAACAGACAGAGTGTCTTGATGTAAGCTTTGTACCAGACAGACAGACAGACAGAGTGACTTGATATAAGCTTTGTACCAGACAGACAAACAGACAGAGTGTCTTGATGTAAGCTTTGTACCAGACAGACAGAAAGACAGACAGATTGACTTGATATAAGCTTTGTACCAGACAGACAGAACTACAGACAGAGTGACTAGATATAAGCTTTGTACCAGACAGACAGACAGAGTGACTTTTTGTAAGCTTTGTACCAGACAGACAAACAGACAGAGTGTCTTGATGTAAGCTTTGTACCAGACAGACAGAAAGACAGAGAGATTGACTTGATATAAGCTTTGTACCAGACAGACAGACAGAGTGACTAGATATAAGCTTTGTACCAGACAAACAGACAGAGTGTCTTGATGTAAGCTTTGTACCAGACAGACAGACAGACAGACAGAGTGACTTGATGTAAGCTTTGTACCAGACAGACAGAAATACAGAAAGATTGACTTAATATAAGCTTTGTACCACACAGACAGAAAGAAAGACAGAGTGACTAGATATTAGCTTTGTACCAGACAGACAGACAGAATGACTAGATATAAGCTTTGTACCAGACAGACAGACAGAGTGACTAGATATAAGCTTTGTACCAGACAGACATCAGAGTGACTAGATATAAGCTTTGTACCAGACAAGACAGAACTACAGAAGGAGTGACTAGATATAAGCTTTGTACCAGACAGACAGACAGAGTGACTAGATATAAGCTTTGTACCACACAGACAGACAGAGTGACTAGATATAAGTTTTGTACCAGACAGATAGACAGAGTGACTTGATGTAAGCTTTGTACCAGACAGACAAACAGACAGAGTGACTTGATGTAAGCTGTGTACCAGACAGACAGAATAAAAAACAGATTGACCTGATATAAGCTTTGTACCAGACAGACAGAACTACAGACAGAGTGACTAGATATAAGCTTTGTACCAGACAGACAGACAGAGTGACTTGATGTAAACTTTGTACCAGACAGACAAACAGACAGAGTGTCTTGATGTAAGCTTTGTACCAGACAGACAGAAAGACAGACAGATTGACTTGATATAAGCTTTGTACCAGACAGACAGACAGAGTGACTAGATATAAGCTTTGTACCAGACAGACAGACAGAGTGACTTAATGTAAGCTTTGTACCAGACAGACAAACAGACAGAGTGTCTTGATGTAAGCTTTGTACTAGACAGACAGACAGACAGACAGATTGACTTGATATAAGCTTTGTACCAGACAGACAGACAGAGTGACTTGATGTAAGCTTTGTACCAGACAGACAAACAGACAGACAGACAGAGTGACTTGATGTAAGCTTTGTACCAGACAGACAAACAGACAGACAGATAGAGTGACTTGATATAAGCTATGTACCAGACAGACAGAGTGACTTGATATAAGCTTTGTACCAGACAGACGGACAAAGTGATTAGATATAAGCTTTGTACCAGACAGACGGACAGTGTGATTAGATATAAGCTTTGTATCAGACAGACAGACAGAGTGACTAGATATAAGTTTTGTACCAGACAGACAGACAGAGTGACTTGATGTAAGCTTTGTACCAGACAGACAGAAAGAGCGACTTGATGTAAGCTTTGTACCAGACAGACAGACAGACAGAGTGACTTGATTTAAGCTTTGTACCAGACAGACAGAAAGACAGACAGAGTGACTTGATATAAGCTTTGTACCAGACAGACAAACAGACTGACTAGATATAAGCTTTGTACCAGACAGACAGACAGAGTGATTAGATATAAGCTTTGTACCAGAGAGACAGACAGAATGACTTGATATAAACTTTGTATCAGACAGACAGACAGAGTGACTAGATATAAGTTTTGTACCAGACAGACAGAGTGACTTGATGTAAGCTTTGTACCAGACAGACAGACAGAATGACTAGATATAAGCTTTGTATCAGACAGACAGACAGACAGCGTGACTAGATAAAAGTTTTGTACCAGACAGACAGACAGAGTGACTTGATGTAAGCTTTGTACCAGACAGACAAAAGACAGAGTGTCTTGATGTAAGCTTTGTACCAGACAGACAGACAGAGTGACTTGATGTAAGCTTTGTACCAGACAGACAGACATACAGATTGACTTGATATAAGCTTTGTACCAGACAGAACTACAGACAGAGTGACTTGATATAAGCTTTGTACCAGACAGACAAATAGACAGAGTGACTTGATGTAAGCTTTATACCAGACAGACAGCCAGACAGACAGAGTGACTCGATGTAAGCTTTGTACCAGACAGAAAGAAATACAGAAAGATTGACTTGATATAAGCTTTGTACCAGACAGACAGAAAGACAGACAGAGTGACTTGATATAAGCTATGTACCAGACAGACAGACAGAGTGACTAGATATAAGTTTTTTACCAGACAGATAGACAGAGTGACTTGATGTAAGCTTTGTACCAGACAGACAGAAAGACAGACAGAATGACTAGATATAAGCTTTGTACCAGACAGACAGACAGAGTGACTAGATATAAGCTTTGTACCAGACAGACATCAGAGTGACTAGATATAAGCTTTGTACCAGACAAGACAGAACTACAGAAGGAGTGACTAGATATAAGCTTTGTACCAGACAGACAGAACTACAGAAAAAGTGACTAGATATAAGCTTTGTACCAGACAGACAGACAGAGTGACTAGATATAAGCTTTGTACCAGACAGACAGACAGAGTGACTAGATATAAGTTTTGTACCAGACAGATAGACAAAGTGACTTGATGTAAGCTTTGTACCAGACAGACAAACAGACAGAGTGACTTGATGTAAGCTGTGTACCAGACAGACAGAATAAAAAACATATTGACTTGATATAAGATTTGTACCAGACAGACAGAAAAACAGACAAAGTGACTTGATATAAGCTTTGTACCAGACAGACAGAACTACAGACAGAGTGACTAGATATAAGCTTTGTACCAGACAGACAGACAGAGTGACTTGATGTAAACTTTGTACCAGACAGACAAACAGACAGAGTGTCTTGATGTAAGCTTTGTACCAGACAGACAGAAAGACAGACAGATTGACTTGATATAAGCTTTGTACCAGACAGACAGACAGAGTGACTAGATATAAGCTTTGTACCAGACAGACAGACAGAGTGACTTAATGTAAGCTTTGTACCAGACAGACAAACAGACAGAGAGTCTTGATGTAAGCTTTGTACCAGACAGATAGACAGACAGACAGATTGACTTGATATAAGCTTTGTACCAGACAGACAGACAGAGTGACTTGATGTAAGCTTTGTACCAGACAGACAAACAGATCGACAGTAAGAGTGACTTGATGTAAGCTTTGTACCAGACAGACAAACAGACAGACAGATAGAGTGACTTGATATAAGCTTTGTACCAGACAGACAGAGTGACTTGATATAAGCTTTGTACCAGACAGACGGACAAAGTGATTAGATATAAGCTTTGTACCAGACAGACGGACAGAGTGATTAGATATAAGCTTTGTATCAGACAGACAGACAGAGTGACTAGATATAAGTTTTGTACCAGACAGACAGACAGAGTGACTTGATGTAAGCTTTGTACCAGACAGACAGACAGAGCGACTTGATGTAAGCTTTGTACCAGACAGACAGACAGACAGACAGAGTGACTTGATTTAAGCTTTGTACCAGACAGACAGAAAGACAGACAGAGTGACTTGATATAAGCTTTGTACCAGACAGACAAACAGAGTGACTAGATATAAGCTTTGTACCAGACAGACAGACAGAGTGATTAGATATAAGCTTTGTACCAGAGAGACAGACAGAATGACTTGATATAAACTTTGTATCAGACAGACAGACAGAGTGACTAGATATAAGTTTTGTACCAGACAGACAGACAGAGTGACTTGATGTAAGCTTTGTACCACACAGACAGACAGAATGACTAGATATAAGCTTTGTATCAGACAGACAGACAGACAGCGTGACTAGATAAAAGTTTTGTACCAGACAGACAGACAGAGTGACTTGATGTAAGCTTTGTACCAGACAGACAAAAGACAGAGTGTCTTGATGTAAGCTTTGTACCAGACAGACAGACAGAGTGACTTGATGTAAGCTTTGTACCAGACAGACAGACATACAGATTGACTTGATATAAGCTTTGTACCAGACAGAACTACAGACAGAGTGACTTGATATAAGCTTTGTACCAGACAGACAAATAGACAGAGTGACTTGATGTAAGCTTTATACCAGACAGACAGACAGACAGACAGAGTGACTTGATGTAAGCTTTGTACCAGACAGAAAGAAATACAGAAAGATTGACTTGATATAAGCTTTGTACCAGACAGACAGAAAGACAGACAGAGTGACTTGATATAAGCTTTGTACCAGACAGACAGACAGAGTGACTAGATATAAGTTTTGTACCAGACAGATAGACAGAGTGACTTGATGTAAGCTTTGTACCAGACAGACAGAAAGACAGACAGATTGACTTGATATAAGATTTGTACCAGACAGACAGAAAAACAGTCAAAGTGACTTGATATAAGCTTTGTACCAGACAGACAGAACTACAGACAGAGTGACTAGATATAAGCTTTGTACCAGACAGACAAACAGACAGAGTGTCTTGATGTAAGCTTTGTACCAGACAGACAGAAAGACAGACAGATTGACTTGATATAAGCTTTGTACCAGACAGACAGACAGAGTGACTAGATATAAGCTTTGTACCAGACAGACAGACAGAGTGACTAGATATAAGTTTTGTACCAGACAGACAGAGAGAGTGACTTAATGTAAGCTTTGTACCAGACAGACAAACAGACAGAGTGTCTTGATGTAAGCTTTGTACCAGACAGACAGACAGACAGAGTGACTTGATATAAGCTTTGTACCAGACAGACAAACAGACAGAGTGTCTTGATGTAAGCTTTGTACCAGACAGACAGAAAGACAGACAGATTGACTTGATATAAGCTTTGTACCAGACAGACAGAACTACAGACAGAGTGACTAGATATAAGCTTTGTACCAGACAGACAGACAGAGTGACTTGATGTAAGCTTTGTACCAGACAGACAAACAGACAGAGTGTCTTGATGTAAGCTTTGTACCAGACAGACAGAAAGACAGAGAGATTGACTTGATATAAGCTTTGTACCAGACAGACAGACAGAGTGACTAGATATAAGCTTTGTACCAGACAAACAGACAGAGTGTCTTGATGTAAGCTTTGTACCAGACAGACAGACAGACAGACAGAGTGACTTGATCTAAGCTTTGTACCAGACAGACAGAAATACAGAAAGATTGACTTAATATAAGCTTTGTACCACACAGACAGAAAGAAAGACAGAGTGACTAGATATAAGCTTTGTACCAGACAGACAGACAGAATGACTAGATATAAGCTTTGTACCAGACAGACAGACAGAGTGACTAGATATAAGCTTTGTACCAGACAGACATCAGAGTGACTAGATATAAGCTTTGTACCAGACAAGACAGAACTACAGAAGGAGTGACTAGATATAAGCTTTGTACCAGACAGACAGACAGAGTGACTAGATATAAGCTTTGTACCAGACAGACAGACAGAGTGACTAGATATAAGTTTTGTACCAGACAGATAGACAGAGTGACTTGATGTAAGCTTTGTACCAGACAGACAAACAGACAGAGTGACTTGATGTAAGCTGTGTACCAGACAGACAGAATAAAAAACAGATTGACCTGATATAAGCTTTGTACCAGACAGACAGAACTACAGACAGAGTGACTAGATATAAGCTTTGTACCAGACAGACAGACAGAGTGACTTGATGTAAACTTTGTACCAGACAGACAAACAGACAGAGTGTCTTGATGTAAGCTTTGTACCAGACAGACAGAAAGACAGACAGATTGACTTGATATAAGCTTTGTACCAGACAGACAGACAGAGTGACTAGATATAAGCTTTGTACCAGACAGACAGACAGAGTGACTTAATGTAAGCTTTGTACCAGACAGACAAACAGACAGAGTGTCTTGATGTAAGCTTTGTACTAGACAGACAGACAGACAGACAGATTGACTTGATATAAGCTTTGTACCAGACAGACAGACAGAGTGACTTGATGTAAGCTTTGTACCAGACAGACAAACAGACAGACAGACAGAGTGACTTGATGTAAGCTTTGTACCAGACAGACAAACAGACAGACAGATAGAGTGACTTGATATAAGCTTTGTACCAGACAGACAGAGTGACTTGATATAAGCTTTGTACCAGACAGACGGACAAAGTGATTAGATATAAGCTTTGTACCAGACAGACGGACAGAGTGATTAGATATAAGCTTTGTATCAGACAGACAGACAGAGTGACTAGATATAAGTTTTGTACCAGACAGACAGACAGAGTGACTTGATGTAAGCTTTGTACCAGACAGACAGACAGAGCGACTTGATGTAAGCTTTGTACCAGACAGACAGACAGACAGAGTGACTTGATTTAAGCTTTGTACCAGACAGACAGAAAGACAGACAGAGTGACTTGATATAAGCTTTGTACCAGACAGACAAACAGACTGACTAGATATAAGCTTTGTACCAGACAGACAGACAGAGTGATTAGATATAAGCTTTGTACCAGAGAGACAGACAGAATGACTTGATATAAACTTTGTATCAGACAGACAGACAGAGTGACTAGATATAAGTTTTGTACCAGACAGACAGAGTGACTTGATGTAAGCTTTGTACCAGACAGACAGACAGAATGACTAGATATAAGCTTTGTATCAGACAGACAGACAGACAGCGTGACTAGATAAAAGTTTTGTACCAGACAGACAGACAGAGTGACTTGATGTAAGCTTTGTACCAGACAGACAAAAGACAGAGTGTCTTGATGTAAGCTTTGTACCAGACAGACAGACAGAGTGACTTGATGTAAGCTTTGTACCAGACAGACAGACATACAGATTGACTTGATATAAGCTTTGTACCAGACAGAACTACAGACAGAGTGACTTGATATAAGCTTTGTACCAGACAGACAAATAGACAGAGTGACTTGATGTAAGCTTTATACCAGACAGACAGACAGACAGACAGAGTGACTCGATGTAAGCTTTGTACCAGACAGAAAGAAATACAGAAAGATTGACTTGATATAAGCTTTGTACCAGACAGACAGAAAGACAGACAGAGTGACTTGATATAAGCTTTGTACCAGACAGACAGACAGAGTGACTAGATATAAGTTTTGTACCAGACAGATAGACAGAGTGACTTGATGTAAGCTTTGTACCAGACAGACAGAAAGACAGACAGATTGACTTGATATAAGATTTGTACCAGACAGACAGAAAAACAGACAAAGTGACTTGATATAAGCTTTGTACCAGACAGACAGAACTACAGACAGTGTGACTAGATATAAGCTTTGTACCAGACAGACAAACAGACAGAGTGTCTTGATGTAAGCTTTGTACCAGACAGACAGAAAGACAGACAGATTGACTTGATATAAGCTTTGTACCAGACAGACAGACAGAGTGACTAGATATAAGCTTTGTACCAGACTGACAGACAGAGTGACTAGATATAAGTTTTGTACCAGACAGACAGAGAGAGTGACTTAATGTAAGCTTTGTACCAGACAGACAAACAGACAGAGTGTCTTGATGTAAGCTTTGTACCAGACAGACAGACAGACAGACAGAGTGACTTGATATAAGCTTTGTACCAGACAGAAAGACAGAGTGACTTGATGTAAGCTTTGTACCAGACAGACAAACAGACAGACAGACAGAGTGACTTGATGTAAGCTTTGTACCAGACAGACAAACAGACAGACAGATAGAGTTACTTGATATAAGCTTTGTACCAGACAGACAGAGTGACTTGATATAAGCTTTGTACCAGACAGACGGACAGAGTGATTAGATATAAGCTTTGTACCAGACAGACGGACAGAGTGATTAGATATAAGCTTTGTATCAGACAGACAGACAGAGTGACTAGATATAAGTTTTGTACCAGACAGACAGACAGAGTGACTTGATGTAAGCTTTGTACCAGACAGACAAATAGACAGAGTGTCTTGATGTAAGCTTTGTACCAGACAGACAGACAGAGTGACTAGATATAAGATTTGTACCAGACAGACAGACAGACAGACAGAGTGACTTGATTTAAGCTTTGTACCAGACAGACAGAAAGACAGACAGAGTGACTTGATATAAGCTTTGTACCAGACAGACAGAGTGACTAGATATAAGCTTTGTACCAGACAACAGACAGAGTGATTAGATATAAGCTTTGTACCAGAGAGACAGACAGAATGACTTGATATAAACTTTGTATCAGACAGACAGACAGAGTGACTAGATATAAGTTTTGTACCAGACAGACAGACAGATTGACTTGATGTAAGCTTTGTACCAGACAGACAGACAGAATGACTAGATATAAGCTTTGTATCAGACAGACAGACAGACAGCGTGACTAGATAAAAGTTTTGTACCAGACAGACAGACAGAGTGACTTGATGTAAGCTTTGTACCAGACAGACAAAAGACAGAGTGTCTTGATGTAAGCTTTTTACCAGACAGACAGACAGAGTGACTTGATGTAAGCTTTGTACCAGACAGACAGACAGACAGATTGACTTGATATAAGCTTTGTACCAGACAGAACTACAGACAGAGTGACTTGATATAAGCTTTGTACCAGACAGACAAATAGACAGAGTGACTTGATGTAAGCTTTATACCAGACAGACAGACAGACAGAGTGACTTGATGTAAGCTTTGTACCAGACAGAAAGAAATACAGAAAGATTGACTTGATATAAGCTTTGTACCAGACAGACAGAAAGACAGACAGAGTGACTAGATATAAGCTTTGTACCAGACAGACAGACAGTGACTAGATATAAGTTTTGTACCAGACAGACAGACAGAGTGTCTTGATGTAAGCTTTGTACCAGACAGACAGACAGAGTGACTTAATGTAAGCTTTGTACCAGACAGACAGACAGAGTGACTTGATGTAAGCTTTGTACCAGACAGACAGAAAGACAGACAGATTGACTTGATATATGCTTTGTACCAGACTGACAGAAAGACACAGTGACTTGATATAAGCTTTGTACCACACAGACAGAACTACAGACAGATTGACTTGATTTTAAGCTTTGTACCAGACAGACAGAAAGACAGACAGAGTGACTAGATATAAGCTTTTTACCAGACAGACAAACAGGCAGAGTGACTTGATGTAAGCTTTGTACCACACAGACAGACAGAGTGACTTGATGTAAGCTTTGTACAAGACAGACAGATTGACTTATATAAGCTTTGTACCAGACAGACAGAAAGACAGCCAGAGTGACTTGATTAAAGCTTTGTACCAGACAGACAGACAGAGTGACTTGATATAAGCTTTGTACCAGACAGACAGACAGAGTGACTAGATATAAGCTTTGTACCAGACAGACAGACAGGCAGCGTGACTTGATGTAAGCTTTTTACCACACAGACAGACCGACAGACAGAGTGACTTGATGTAAGCTTTGTACCAGACAGACAAACAGACAGAGTGACTTGATGTAAGCTGTGTACCAGACAGACAGATTGACTTGATATAAGCTTTGTATCAGACAGACAGAAAGACAGACAGAGTGACTTGATAAAAGCTTTGTACCAGACAGGCAGACAGAGCTACTTGATAGAAGCTTTGTACCAGACAGACAGACAGAGTTACTAGATATAAGCTTTGTACCAGACAGACAGACAGATTGACTAGATATAAGCTTTGTACCAGACAGACAGACAGAGTTACTAGATATAAGCTTTGTACCAGACAGACAGACAGATTGACTAGATATAAGCTTTGTACCAGACAGACAGACAGAGTGACTAAATATAAGCTTTGTACAAATAACAGAAAGGGGGAGGAAATGAAATAAAAAAGAAGAAATGGGGAAGTAATAAAACAAGAAAAACATTAAAAAATACTTTTAAAAAAAAGACAATGACTCCGTTGTACCGTTTATTGTTTCTCTCTTAACAATTAATGAATGTTACATTTAAAAAAACATTGGAACTTTTTTATCCCGACCTCTACTTATCGACAAATTAAATTTAAAAGCAGATGTATAGGTCTAGTACACCTTATAATAGTCCATTGGTAAACATTTTAGATCTAGACTTAGAAGGCGATGCGCAGATATAAAATACAAATAATATATCAAACTCTTCAGTCAGAAAAGCCTTACATTCGAAAATTCACGAAAGTGATAGTCATTTCAAGAACGTAATTCAAAACCGATGTTGGATATAGACCTAGATCTACATCTCTAGCCAACTTTGAATTTATCTCATTTTTTTACTAGAAAAATGATAACTGCCAAACTAGAGTTCTACCCTTGTGGCCAACGAGCTAGTAATTCTTTTCTCAGAGACATACATCAACGTTTGAAGTTCTAGAAAAATCGTTAGAGCCGCTTTTTGAGCTCACCGTTCAGGTGCTGCCCTCCACAAAGTTCTGAGTTGAGGCATTGTAATAAAACGTCAAAAACAAGAAGGATTTGTCAAAAGTCGATGTCTCTGTATAATATAACTGTACCTATCGATTCCAAACATTGCAGGCAGTGATAACCATCTTCATCTCCCCTCCCTTCTCCACCACGCCATATGACGTCACTTCCTGCGATATCTTAAAGCCAGTTCTGAGAATATCAAGTACTAGATTACGTCATATAACACACATTCACGCGAGGACCTTGCCTTCACCTCCATATGCATGAGAGCAATCCATTTCTGTTCCCTTAACATTCTGTTGAAGGCTGGTAGATTTCTGCTTCATTATGCTGTCACCCAATCTTAACTCTTGACTTGTGTCATGGTGGTGAGGAGATCATACGTGCAACTAGGTCTCAGCACTTCTCTGGTCAGACTCATCACAGGGAGGTCATCTACAGGAGCGTGGTGATGGAGAGGCAACCTACTAATTTTATTGGGTTCCTGCCATAAGTGGACCTCCATGTATATACGGATGCATGATTTTATTTTTATGTGTTGTTCATTTTGACAAAACAAAAAAAAAAACACTTTCTGGAACCTATGATTCCTACTTTCAGTTGAAATATTTTCTTTCCTCTTTATTCAGATCACATCTCTGCTTACTATTTAGATGCTTTCTCAGCTCAAAAGGCCATGTAAATTGCCATTTGCTCCTGAGTTACCAGATTGACCACTGGGCCTTGCTGTGTGTTGTGTGAACTGTAGATATTTTTTTCAGTTATTTACTGGTCTTGTGTCTTTGGGTCATCAGGAGTGGTTTGCCGTGTTCTGGAGACCTTTGGGCTAAGTTTATCTATTCATTATTTTATGTATATATATTTCAATTATATATCAATTATAAATCAATGTCTACCAGGCGGTGGTTATTTTATGTATATATATATTAATTATATATATATATATATAGTCACCTGGAGACAGAGGCACATGACAGAGAAACATTGCGTCGAGTTGTGAAAACTGGAGCAGATGTTGCTGGGGAAAAGAGAACAACGCTGGCAGAAGAAAAACGCCAGAGAAGAAAAGCAAGGCTTCAGCTGGAATAACCTGCCCAGTGTGCAGTCGAACATAGGTCTCACCAGCCACATAAGGAGGCACAAAACCCAAGTCCAAAACTCTCAGCCCCCTGGATGACAAAAGTGGTCATCATCGAACCACGATGGACGAACTATATATATATATATAGAGAGAGAGAGAGACTCAAATGCTATCACTATATACAGTATATTTTACCTCTGATGATATTCGCCCTTAGGAGTTCCCAAACGTGACGTATTTTCTAGCCTTGTGTTTGTGATGAGCTCGTCTAATTTTGAATCATCTGATAGGCTTTTTCTAAAGCTAATAGAGCATCAAGACCTTATTTCGGCTAAAATTGCCCATGTATTGCCC
Organism: Biomphalaria sudanica; assembly: GCA_036873155.1. NCBI lineage: Eukaryota > Metazoa > Mollusca > Gastropoda > Planorbidae > Biomphalaria > Biomphalaria sudanica. The sequence continues at coordinate 1,311,336 of JAZGLO010002720.1, forward strand.
TAAAGCCTAGACCTTAGAATGGCTACATATGTCAATGTGTGACCTAAAATATGACGTTACATCTCATTGACAATTTTTAGCTATACCCGCTACTGGGTAACATTAATAGATCACACCCCCCATAACATGTATGCTCATTAGAAGCAATTCCTCCGTTAAGTAAAATTACCCTTTAGAAATTTTCGGCAATGGTCTTTTCAATAATTCAATGTCAAATCAGTTTTTATAAATATTGTCCATTTACACAGATCTGAACACATACAACCGCAAACATCTCTATTTACAAAAAAATTCATGTACTCGCATACATGGGGACATACAAACATACTCTGACACACATACTGACATTCACTTAGTATACTTCAATAAATATAAAACTATACACATTATTACACATATACACAGATACATACACATTGATATAGGGCTCATTTGGTCTTGAAAGACAACGGTAGCGACCAGATGAAACTTTTTTTTTCTTGAGTCGTGATTGGGAGTGTGACTAATCAAGCGGATTCTGGAGCTGCACAATACATTTGTTTTAGGACAATCTGATAGAGCAGCTTTCCTTCTGATTCTCTTGACTAAGGCCGCTTCGTTTCTTTTGCTCTCAGCGATCACCACGCACGGTCTGTCTCCATGCACTCCGATCTTGTGCTATTTCCACCAACATATATTTATTGATGCCTGCAGTTCTCAGATCTCGCTTGCAGACATTTCTGTAGATCTTGGGCGGACGTAGGTCTGTATCCATCCGCAAGTTCAGCATTGCATGCATGATGCTGATGACATATCCGAGCAAACATAGTCTTCTCTATGTCAAAATAGCATTAATAGAGTGTGCGATCCTTCCAGAAGACGCTCATCATGTGAAAACTATTTAGTCTCTAGGATTAATGTATGTAAGTTGACCAGCTCCCAGCACCATAAAGAACAGTGTTCACCATACAGGCATTCTAGACTCGCATGGTGGTTGCCATGGTTACTTTGGCATTTTTCCAGACACGTTTGGAGAGTTTCGTCATTGCTCCTCATCTGAATGTCTAAATTCTAAATTCAAGGTTGCTGGCAAAACGTGGCAATAGTTGCTCAGAGGTAGGTTACTACAAATATAACAAGCACATACACATTTTATAACATACATGCATGCAGACTCATACACACATACACCCCCATTTTCACATACATTCCGACATACACAGCAACGTAGGACGAAATCATCATCTTTTTTTTTTTTTTTTAAGTAACGTCTTTATCATATAAGATAAGATACACACATAGTCTCGCATAGAAACATTCTCACATACATACATACACATATTCTCAAAAGCATGCTTACATATACATACATAGATCATTCATCGATTCATATCTGTACACACAAACACAAATCTTCTCATAAGCTAGCAGATATATATATATATATATATAAAGAGAGAGAGAGAGAGAGAGAGAGATACTTTAGAAACTTAACAGAAATTGAGGTTGAGCTATAAATAGATTTAAATAACTTTATTATAATGTCAATGGTCGCGTGTTCTTCGATTCTGAAACACTGTTGACAATATTCTTATATAGTATGAAACGAAATATTACATTTATAAAGTCACGTGATTTTATGAGGAGAGGCTTGCAATGATTTTTACAAAGTTCATATCAACTCACTCTGTCTGTCTAGTAAACATTTTGAACAAGGTATTTTTTTTTACACCCATTCTGTTTACACATGTATTGTACCTGACAAATATGAATCAATAAAAAAATATGAACCAATTAGTCAAATGATTACTGGTAATTAATTATTCTTTTTGATACAAACGAGGGAATATATTCGTTCATTATTCACAGAGATGGGGAGATGTCCCCTTTGATAATTTTCATGGGCGTAGCCAGGATTTTTTTCGGGGGGGGGATTTTTTTCTCCCCCCCTTCCCCCGCAACAAAATATATTTATATGTATGTATGTGTGTGTGTGTACATAATCTTTATTACATTAATTGTACACGCTATTTCTCGCACACATATTCTCTGATAAAATTCAAACTTGACACAATTATCTATTGTACTTAACAAAACATGAATCAATTTAAAACATTAAACAATTAGTCAATTTTTTTTTATATCTTGTTTGAAATCGAAAAAAGGAAATAAATTCTATTTTTGTTTTGTGTGTAAATGTGGAGTTCTTTCCCTTAGATAAGTTAAGGTACTTTGCTATTTTGCTTGTTAAAATTGTTTTTGTATTGCAGCTATAGTATGCTCATTGAGCTATGGTCCAATCACTTTTGTGGGCCTATGGGGTGGGGTGGAAGGGGTATCTGGGAGAAGGTGTCAGTTCTTTAGACGCTCAGTCAACACAATTCAGCTTGATTCGAGATTTGAGCTGAGCCCCCTACATTGGCAGCCAAGCTCAGCCACACATCGTCACATTTAAATCCTTTGACAATGTCCGTAAGTTCAAGTCTCAAGCATTGTGTGTCATTTGTCATTATTTAAAGGATTTCATAGCCGATATCATTTTTAAGAGCTCTTTACCTAGATAACTTTGGGTTATAGTTTAGCCAAGAAAATACATTTAAATTTCACACTTTGAGATCATCTCAATGACTTCCACTAAGTTGTGACATTAACGTATCACAGCTCTTCCACTGCCATGTTGGATCAAGTACAAGCAGAAGAAATGCAATCACAGAGCGAGACTTAATAGAGTTGCAATGAGATTGATGCACGCTTTATTGACTTGCTTAAGCACGAGACGTTTTGTGTGTTAATGAAAACATAGCCAGGCAAAAGCCAAATAAGCAAATGTTTTACAGTCCACTTGACGAAATAATAGAGGCACAAGTTAAAATGTATCTTGCAATGGCAATAGGTGTTTAAAATGTGATGATATTTTCAGACGTTAAATCTGATGACACAATATCCATTGTATTCCGCAAAAGTTAAATCTGATGACACAATGTCCATTGTATGCCGCAGAAGTTAAATCTGATGACACAATGTCCATTGTATGCCGCAGAAGTTAAATCTGATGACACAATGTTCATTGTATGCCGCAGAAGTTAAATCTGATGACTCAATGTCCATTGTATGCCGCAGAAGTTAAATCTGATGACACAATGTCCATTGTATGCCGCAGAAGTTAAATCTGATGACACAATGTCCATTGTATGCCGCAGAAGTTAAATCTGATGACACAATGTCCATTGTATGCCGCAGAAGTTAAATCTGATGACACAATGTCCATTGTATGCCGCAAAAGTTTAATTTGATGACACAATGTCTATTGTTTGCCGCAAAAGTTTAATTTGATGACACAATGTCCATTGTATGCCACAGAATCAATCAATCACTTCATTGTACTTCTCTGCACTTGCCGTACTTCTTTGCCTTTTTACTGTACTTCTCTGCACTTCACTGCACTTCACTCTACTTCTCTTCACTCCGATGTTCTTAAACTGCACTACATTGTACTTCTCTGCACTTCTCTGCACTCAACTCTTCTCAACGGAAATTAGTAATGTATTTCCCTCTACTCAACTGTTTCGAGCCATACTGCTTTCTACCGCCTGTCAACTATAGCGAGCTGTACATATCTACCTTCAAACTATATATATATATATCAGCTCAACTATCTCTGGTTGATATAAGTTCCCTTAGAACCTTCTTGGATATTGCAGAAACATACAGAACTTGAAGTGTTTCCATTCTGGAAGTTCACGTGACCATGAATAGAAGATTCATGTCGCTGGGGTCACGCTCGGTGTATCTAATTCATTTCTATCACCATTTTACCAGCTCCATGTTTACAACTATATCTTTCAATAATGTGTAATGTATTTCCCTTCTTCAATATCAAACAAAATAATTATTTACCATTTATTAATTGACTAATTGTGTTTTTTTAATTGATTCATGTTTCCCTATGTACAATAAATAATTATTTAAAGTTTCAACTTGATCTGAGAAAGAATGTTGGAGAAATAACGTGTTCAATTATCTAAGGCGACAAAGCCATAAATATTTAGCAATATGTTTCAATACTGAAGAATTTTTTCCCATGTCGGTATAAAAATAAATATTTACCAGTAATCAATTAATTTTTGTTGTTTTTCAATGGATTAATCTATTGTCTTTCCTAATAAATAATTGTGCAAAGTTTCAACTTGATCTGACAATGGGTGTGGGAGAAATAACGTGTTCAATCTTTTTACCACACAGACAGAGAGACAGAGTTTCAGATCGCTGATTCCTAGAAACAGTTTTATAACAGAATCGACTCTTTCAATGTCAACTGCTTTAGTTTCTTATTTAGTTCCCATGTGGGCTATACATATAAAATAGCTTGTGGATGGACAAGTCAACATCATTCTATATGACGAAACGAACCAGTTGCTAATGACGCCCAGGCTTCGGAAATTTCCGCAGTATGAAACACCTCGTGCTCACCTCGCGGCGACGTCATCGGTCATGTGACTTGTTTGGTCTTCCTCCTATCAATATTTCCTCGTTCTCTCCTGCGTCAACAGTACCGTCACCGCAGACGACCCGCACGCGCACGCTGATCGCGCACATGCGCCAGAGAAAACTGTACTTACATTGCCCATCACACAACCCCATTGCCCCACCCCATTGCCCCCCCCCGGCCTTTTTGATTCCACAGTGTCACTCAATAATTTGATCGTCAGGGTGACAGTAACCTGCTCTAATACTTCTGGAGTTGATCAAAAACACATTAGCCTACAGAGAATACAGATTCATAAGCAGCATAAGAAATCGTCCCAGAGCGAGAACACGTGAGGCTGTTGTTCCCGCCAATATTTCTTGGTCGATGTGTGAGCGAGATTCGCATTAGTTTGATTTCCAGCGAGGGCGCTAGAAGGCATCTTGCATTATCAACTGGGTTACAATAAGTTGTTGTTTTTTTTCATTTTCTTCTCGGCTGCTTGACTTGGTTAATCTGTGGTTTTTTTTTCCTCGGAACCTAGTTTGTATTAATCGAATGTCATCAAGACATTTGGAGACATCTCTCAAGCTTTTATTTTGTTTACTAAACAATTAGGAACAGATAAAACAGAAAGTTGGATTTTTGTTCTTCTTTAAATTCCAGTTAAAGGTAAAGTCAGAGAATAAGTTAGTTACAGTTTAAAAGTTCTTAATTAGTTTTATTTCGTTTGATTTTCTGAGTTTTATTTCATGGCTTGTTATTTTGTCGTTAGTTCTATTATTATGAGAGAGAGAGAGAGAGAGGGAGAGAGAGAGAGAGAGAGAGAGAGTGATGTATTGATTGACAAAAAAGATAGACAGATGGATAGAAAGATGAAATAAAATGAAACAATAAAAGGGTTAAATTCGATGCGAGAAAAAAGGAGAAAGAAGAATAAAACATAGGCGGAGAGATAGACAGGTAGGGAGATAACATAGGAAGAGATAAAGATAGGCGGAGAGATAGACAGATAGGGAGATAACAAAGGAAGAGATAAAGATAGGCGGAGAGATAGACAGATAGGGAGATAACATAGGAAGAGATAAAGATAGGCGGAGAGATAGACAGATAGGGAGATAACATAGGAAGAGATAAAGATAGGTGGAGAGATAGACAGATAGGTAGATAACATAGGAAGAGATAAAGATAGGTGGAGAGATAGACAGATAGGGAGATAACAAAGGAAGAGATAAAGATAGGCGGAGAGATAGACAGATAGGGAGATAACATAGGAAGAGATAAAGATAGGCGGAGAGATAGACAGATAGGGAGATAACATAGGAAGAGATAAAGATAGGTGGAGAGATAGACAGATAGGTAGATAACATAGGAAGAGATAAAGATAGGTGGAAAGATAGACAGATAGGGAAATAACAAAGGAAGAGATAAAGATAGCTGGAGAGATAGACAGATAGGGAGATACTTTAGAAAGAGATAAAGATAGGTGGAGAGATAGACAGATAGGGAGATAACATAGGAAGAGATAAAAATAGGCGGAGAGATAGATAGAGAGATAACATAGGAAGAGATAAAGATAGGTGGAGAGATAGACAGATAGGGAGATAACATAGGAAGAGATAAAGAAAGGCGGAGAGATAGACAGATAGGGAGATAACATAGGAAGAGATAAAGATAGGCGGACAAATAGACAGATAGGGAGATAACGCAGAAAGAGATAAAGATAGGTGGAAAGATAGACAGATAGGGAAATAACAAAGGAAGAGATAAAGATAGCTGGAGAGATAGACAGATAGGGAGATAACATAGAAAGAGATAAAGATAAGTGGAGAGATAGACAGATAGGGAGATAACATAGGAAGAGATAAAAATAGGCGGAGAGATAGATAGAGAGATAACATAGGAAGAGATAAAGATAGGTGGAGAGATAGACAGATAGGGAGATAACATAGGAAGAGATAAAGATAGGTGGAGAGATAGACAGATATAGAGATAACATAGGAAGAGATAACGATAGGTGGAGAGATAGACAGATAGAGAGATAACATAGGAAAAGATAAAGATAGGTGGAAAGATATACAGATAGGAAGATAACAAAGGAAGAGATAAAGATAGCTGGAGAGATAGACAGATATGGAGATAAAATATTTAAAGATAAAGATAGCTGAAGAGATAGACAGATAGAGAGATAACATAGGAAGAGATAAAGATAGCTGGAGAGATAGACAGATAGGGAGATAACATAGGAAGAGATAAAGATAGGTGGAAAGATAGACAGACAGGGAGATAACATAGGAAGAAATAAAGACAGCTGGAGAGATAGACAGATAGAAAAATAACATAGGGAGAGATAAAGATAGGCGGAGAGATAAACAGATAGAGGGATAGCTTAAGAAGAGATAAAGATAGATGAAGAGATAGACAGATAGGGAGATAACATAGTAAGAGATAAAGATAGGTGGAGAGATGGACAGACAGGGAGATAAAATATTTAAAGATAAAGATAGCTGAAGAGATAGACAGATAGAGAGATAACATAGGAAGAGATAAAGATAGGTGTAGAGATAGACAGACAGAGAGATAACATAGGAAGAGATAAAGATAGGTGAAGAGATAGACAGATAGGGAGATAACATAGGACGAGATTAAGATAGGTGGAGAGATAGACAGATAGAGAGATAACATAGGAAATGATAAAGATAGGTGGAGAGATAGACAGATATGGAGATAACATAGGAAGAGATAAAGATAGGTGGAGAGATAGACAGATAGGGAGATAACATAGTAAGAGATAAAGATAGGTGGAGAGATAGACAGATAGGGAGATAACAAAAGCAGAGATAAATATAGGTGGAGAGATAGACAGATAGAAAGATAACATAGGAAGAGATAAAGATAGGTGGAGAGATAGACAGATAGGAAAATAACATAGGAAGAGATAAATATAGGTGGAGAGATAGAAAGATAGAGAGATAACATAGGAAGAGATAAAGATATGTGAAGAGATAGACAGATAGGGAGATAACATAATAAGAGATAAAGATAGGTGGAGAGATAGAGAGATAGAGAGACAACATAGGAAGAGATAAAGATTGGTGGAAAGATAGACAGATATGGAGATAACATAGGAAGAGATAAAGATAGATGGAGAGATAAACAGATATGAACATAACATAGTAAGAGATAAAGATAGGTGGAGAGATAGACAGATAGAAAGATACCATAGAAAGAGATAAAGATAGGTGGAGAGATAGACAGATAGGGAGATAACATAGGAAGAGATAAATATAGGTGGAGAGATAGACAGATAGAGAGATAACATAGGAAGAAATAAAGATAGGTGGAGAGATAGACAGATAGAGAGATAACATAATAAGAGATAAAGATTGGTGTAGAGATAGACAGATAGGAAGATAACATAGGAAGAGATAAAGATAGGTGGAGAGATGGACAGATAGGGAGATAACATAAGAAGAGATAAAGATAGGTGGAGAGATAGATAGATAGGGAGATAACATAGGAAGATATAAAGATAGGTGTAGAGATAGACAGATAGAGAGATAACATAGGAAGAGATAAAGATAGGTGGAGAGATAGACAGATAGGGAGATAACATAGTAAGAGATAATGATAGGTGGAGAGATAGACACATAGAGAGATAACATAAGAAGAGAGAAAGATAGGTGTAAAGATAGACAGATAGGAAGATAACATAGGAAGAGATAAAGATAGGTGGAGATATAGACAGATAGGGAGATAACATAGGAAAAGATAAAGATAGGTGTAGAGATAGACATATAGGGAGATAACATAGGAAGAGATAAAGATAGGTGGAGAGATAGACAGATAGAGAGATAATATAATAAGAGATAAAGATAGGTGGAGAGATAGACAGATAGAGAGATAACATAGGAAGAGATAAAGATAAGTGGAGAGATGGACAGATAGGGAGATAACAAAGGAAGAGATAAAGATAGATGGGGAGATAGACAGATAGGGAGATAACAAAGGAAGAGAAAAAGATAGGCGGAGAGATAGACATATAGGGAAATAACATAGGAAGAGATAAAGATAGATGGAGAGATAGACAGATAGGGAGATAACATATGAAGAGATAAAGATAGCTGGAGAGATAGACAGATATGGAGATAACAAAGAAAGAGATAAAAATAGGTGGAGAGATAGACAGATAGGGAGATAACAATGGAAGAGATAAAGATAGCTAGAGAGATAGACAGATAGGGAGATAACATAGAAAGAGATAAAGATAGGTGGAAAGAAAGACAGATAAGAAGATGACATAGAAAGAGATAAAGATAGGTGGAGAGATAGAGAGATAGGGAGATAAGATAGGAAGAGATAAAGATAGGCGGAGAGATAGACAGATAGAGAGATAACATATGAAGAGATAAAGATAAGTGGAGAGATAGACAGATAGGGAGATAACATAGGAAGAGATAAAGATAGGTGGAGAGATAGACAGATAGAGAGATAAAATAGGAAAAGATAAAGATAGGTGGAGAGATAGACAGATAAAGAGATAACATAAGAAGAGATAAAGATAGGTGGAGAGATAAAAAAGATAGGGAGATAACATAGAAAGAGATAAAGATAGGTGGAGAGATAGACTGATAGAGAGATAACATAGGAAGAGATAAAGATAGCTATAGAGATAGACAGATATAAAGATAACATAGGAAGAGATAAAGATAAGTGGAGAGATAGACAGATAGGGAGATAACTTAGGAAGAGATAAAGATAGGTGGATTGATAAAAAGATAGAGAGATAACACAGGAAGAGATAAAAATAGGTGTAGAGATAGACAGATAGGAAGATAACATAGGAAGAGATAAAGATAGGTGGATTGATAGACAGATAACGAGATTACATATGAAGAGATAAAGATAGGTGTAGAGATATACAGATAGGAAGATAACATAGGAAGAGATAAAGATAGGTGGAGAGATGGATAGATAGGGAGATAACATAGGAAGAGATAAAGATAGGTGGAGAGATAGACAGATAGGGAGATAACATAGGAAGAGATAAAGATAGGTGGAGAGATAGACAGACAGAGAGATAACATAGAAAGAGATAAAGATAGGTGGAGAGATAGACAGATAAGGAGATAACATAGGAAGAGATAAATATTTTTGTAGAGATAGACAGATAGAGAGATAACATAGGAAGAGATAAATATAGGTGGAGAGATAGACAGATAGAGATATAACATAGAAAGTGATAAAGATAGGTGGAGAGATAGACAGATAGAGAGATAACATAAGAATAGATAAAGATAGGTGTAGAGATGGACAGATAGAAAGATAACATAGGAAGAGATAAAGATAGGTGGAGAGGTAGACAGATAGGGAGATAACATAGGAAAAGATAAAGATAGGTGGAGAGATAGACAGATAGGGAGATAACAAAGGAAGAGATAAAGATAGCTGGAGAGATAGACAGATAGGGAGATAACATAGAAAGAGATAAAGATAGGTGGAGAGATAGACAGATAGGGAGACAACATGCAAAAAGATAAAGATAGGTGGAGAGATAGACAGATAGGGAGATAACAACGGAAGATATAAAGATAGGTGGAGAGATAGACAGATAGAGAGATAACATAGGAAGAGATAAAGGTAGGTGGAGAGATAGACAGATAGGGAGATAACATAGGAAGAGATAAAGATAGCTGGAGAGATGGACAGATAGGGAGATAACAAAGGAAGAGATAAAGATAGGCGGAGAGATAGACAGATAGGGAGATAACATAGGAAGAGATAAAGATAGGTGGAGAGAAAGACAGATGGGGAGATAACATATGAAGAGATAAAGATAGATGGAGAGATAGACAGATATGGAGATAACATAGAAAGAGATAAAGATAGGTGGAGAGATAGACAGATAGGGAGATAACAAAGGAAGAGATAAAGATAGCTGGAGAGATAGACAGATAGGGAGATAACATAGAAAGAGATAAAGATAGGTGGAGAGATAGACAGATAGGGAGATAACATGCAAAAAGATAAAGATAGGTGGAGAGATAGACAGATATGGAGATAACAAAAGAAGAGATAAAGATAGGTGGAGAGATAGACAGATAGGGAGATAACACAGGAAGAGATAAAGATAGGAGGAGAGATAGACAGATAGGGGGATAACATAGGAAGATATAAAGATAGCTGGAGAGATAGACAGATAGGGAGATAACATAGGAAGAGATAAAGATAGGTGGAGAGATAGACAGATAGGGAGATAACACAGGAAAAGATAAAGATAGGTGGAGAGACAGATAGGGAGATAACATAGGAAGAGATAAAGATAGCTGGAGAGATAGACAGATAGGGAGATACTATAGGAAGAGATAAAGATAGGTGGAGAGATAGACAGATAGGGAGATAACATATGAAGAGATAAAGATAGCTGGAGAGATAGACAGGGAGATAAAATAGGAAGAGATAAAGATAGGTGGAGATATAGACAGATAGGGAGATAACATATGAAGAGATAAAGATATGTGGAGAGATAAACAGATTGGTATATAACATATTGTTACGAATCTCACTATCCAGGCTCTCTGCAAACTGCACAATACACCACCAACGGAAAGAACTTGACAGCTCCAGAGTAACGTAACACTTTAATAGTTGAATATATAACAGCCAATACTGTACAATTGGCAACATGTACACTGTACAAATATCTCTCCGATAACACCGTATCGCCGTATCAACTCTTGCACTGGCCTCTCCGTCTCGTTCCGGGCTTGCACTGGGTTCAACAGTTCTGGACTGACTTAACACACTAGGCTCGTTGTGTCGGACTCGATCGCAGACCAAGATCAAGACGCCAGTCGTCTCAACTGTACTTGACAGTACTCCGCACTGAACCGTCGTAATACTCCGTACAGAACCACACCGTTGAACTGTGCTGTTGTCGACCGGACTGTAGTGAACCGGGCTCTAAACCGTCTTGACTGGACACCTCCGCTCTTTATATAGGGTCCCTACTGGCCTTCTAGAACCGGACGGAACATCGCTGGACGTTTCTTACTTCGTCACATGACTACATCTCTCGTGATGCTCCTGAGCTCTGTTCACGACGGCGATCCTTCCCGAACCGTTCTGTTGACACTCGACTCTGCTGACCGACGTAACTCGTCACGGTTGACCGCTCGTCTAGCGCTGGCCTGGGGCGATTTGCGTCGGCTGACTACACTCACACCACTACCCCCATCTGTGCCACCACCAGGTTTATAAATCTGCAACATCATGACATTGGCTGTAAAGTTTCACCGCTGCAGGCGGGGGTCGATCAGTGGCCCGGTAAAAACAACTATGTTTTCCTACATAAATAATTCGTTAGAAAATAATTACACATATACAACATTGATTTGTTTCATTCATTTTTCAATACATAATCAAGTGATCCTATAAAATATGGCTAAAAGTGTTTGTGTTCAAATAACCACCGCACTTAGATGCTCTGCGTGCTTCATCACCACGGACATAGCTAGCTATTGTTTCGAAATAGATAGATAGATAGATAGATAGGTACATAGATAGATAGACAGATAGATAGACAGACCGACAGACAGACAAACAGACAGATATATAAATAGATAGATAGATAGATAGATAGGTTGAAAGACAGACAGACAGACAGATAGAAAGATTGATAGATAGATAGATAGACAGACAGACAGATAGAAAGATAGATAGATAGATAGATAGATAGATAGATTGATAGATTGATTGATAGACAGATAGATAGATAGATAGATAGATAGATAGATAGATGGATAGATAGATAGATAGATTGATTGATTGATAGACAGATAGATAGATAGATAGATAGATAGATAGATAGATAGATAGATAGAAAGATAGTTAGAATCAGCCAAGTCTTTGAAGTACAGTCTCGAGAAACAATACATTCTAACAGAATTCAAAGAGCTGATAAACCCACATTCATTCTATTATGAAAATCAATTATTTTTCCTGCAAAATAGCTTTTTTTTTTCCGAACACAATAGTTTAAATAAAAAGGTCTAAAGAAAAAAAAAAAGAAGGTAATTGAACGATGATATCGACAATTGATAAAAATTATTTGAATGATTTTGTTTTGTTTTATTTGTTGTAAAAAAAAAAAAAAGATTATTTTTTAAAGCGTTCATTAAAACAGGAAGAAACGGAATGAATGAACAATGCGCATGCGCGTCATTCTGGCTGATCACGACGCTTGGTGTCACTGTTAAATCATTCATAACTTCCTATGGCCACTCGAGTTTCCTTTTTTTTTAAATTTGCATTGAAAAGGAAAGACCGTGGGTGGTAGGATCGAATACCAATGGAGCCAGTACGAAGTAGCATCAGATGTTTGACTCTACATCTGTCTCTCTCTACGCTCTGAACTTGTTCTAGATTTTTTAGGAGCACATGGACTTGTGGATTCTGAGCGGACAGTTTTACGTGCCATTCAGCATATCAAACCTTTAACGTGGTTTTATTTATGGGTCAGGTTTAGGGTTAGATTTCATAGTTACAATTCGCCTTTAATTTAAAAAGTTTGTCTATCTATCTATCTATCTATCTATCTATCTATCTATCTATCTATCTATCTATCTAATCTAATCTAATCTAATTTAATTTAATTTTTAAGAAGTATATTTTTTTTATGTCTTTTTTTAAAATACTTAATTTGAATTTTTCTTAGTACAGGCCTAACTCTTCTATCAGAATCAAATTATGCTCATCCTTTCCTTAACCAACTAGGGTGGACAACATGCGATCATTTCTAGCCAATCAACTTTATTTGGTACATGTAGTCTTCGAGTTTAGGCGCTTGATTGAACAAAATGTTCACACAAGAAAGTAAATCAAGGAAATTGGTTGCTTTTGTTTTCTGCACTGGTCAGTTGGCTTTATTGACGTTTACTGGTCAGTTGGCTTTATTGACGTTTACTGGTCAGTTGGTAATGTTGGCTGTATTAAAGTTCACAGTTTAACTGATGAAAGATTTAGCTACTTAATTACTGATGTGGGATTTACTAAAGTCAACAGGTTAGTTACTAATGTTGACTTATTGTTTTAGTTCACTGGTTAAATATTAATGTAATTTTTACTGAAATTCAATGCAGTATTTACTCATGAGAGCTTGACTGGTTCTCCAAAAGATCTGCATTTTATAGGAATTTATAAATGTTGGATTGAGAAGAAATGGCTCATTACTTTTACTTGAGGTTTACTGCCCGAATCTTGCTGGTTTTGGCGCCAGTTACTCGTCCAGGCCTTTTCCCCTGTCAGTTCTGCCGACCCCAGTATCTGAAACACACGGCAAGGGACTAGGTGTCAGTCATTATTCAGGAGACATCATTCGTATGTCTGTTATATAGGTAGTGTTTATTTATAATCATTACCACTTCCGGTAATAATAACCTAGCTATTATTAAATTTCAAAAACTCAATCATGTTTGCACTCATGAGAATAATACAGAGATGAAGATTGTCGCCCCTGGCTAACAAATACTTCTGCAAGTATACAATGCTAGGTCTGTGTCAGCGAGATTTTTTTGTATCGTTCTGATGTGGAGAAATATTCTCATTCACAAACACACACACACACATTATTTTCAATTCACAAGATACATTTGCAAGGGATACTCTCGTAGATCTAAATGAATTAGTTTAACACCTTTTATTGTGTATATATGAACTCAAATGTAGGACAGTCAGGGCGACAGTAATATTCGACTGGGCAGTTTTTTTGTCGTTTTTTTGGCAGACCTGCGAGTTGGTCTAGTTAAAAAAACACTGGGTGCAAATTAGAAAAAGAAACGTCTGAATTGCATGTTTCTTCCTGTAGAGAGAATGTTCTAGACCTCTTCCATCTCTCTCGCTTGAACAAGTTTTCTCTCTTTATTTTCAATGACACTTATTTTCTTTATTCTTCGTATTTATTTTGTCTTATGTTGTTCTAGTGTTAATCTCATTTCCAGAGGCAGACTGGGTGTCCAAATCGGCCCCAGGCTTTTCGATATAATCCGGCCCAGAAATTGTATGCCACATGATGGGCGTCCAATTCTACTAGTCGTCAAGAGCATAGTGTAAAGTTCAATAAATAAATGTAACGTAAGTTGTTACTTATATGAATACTTGATTAGAGGATCCAATAAGCTAAGGGAGTTTTGAGTTTGTTTAAAAAAAACTCTAGAAATTTTTTAATTTAACCCCCCCCCCCAACAGTAGGTTTTGACAATAAAACTTCCCTTTTCGATATAAAATGTTAAGCAAACTACAGTCACCAAATTCCATGAGCGTAGCTAAGAGGGGTTACAGGACATTCTGCTTGTTAACTGTTGGCCAAAGAAACATCATCTGGCCTGTAGAATGCAAGGCCGGAAAATGAACTTTACTCACAAGGTCATGTACTGCTTTCTAAACCTAGTGTGGTGGGTTCGACACAGAAGTATAACAATCAAAATGACGAGGCAAGTCAGGAGGCCTGCAGCCTTAGCCAAAACTATAAACTTAGGAAGAACACAGCAGGATCAAACAAGGTGGTATTGGAGTAGGTGAGTGGCAGCAAGTTTCAATGGAGGATGCCAGCAGGAAAAGGAATTCAAATCCCAGCTACCGGGGCAGAGGTCAACTTGAGCCTTTGCTGACCGTGCTTGGTCAAGTTCAGCCAACCCGTATATCAGGTCCTCCCCACTACACTAGTTTGACTGTCTGCAACTTAGAGCTGACTACATTCACAACAGAACATGTCCACTTGTTAGAAGGTAATTTAATATCCTTACGTTTCAGTAAAACTAATGCTGTCAAGATTGTTTCAAATTTTAACAGTCTTTTTGTATTTCACCTTAAGTCTATATCTTTGCCGTCTTGGTATTAGTGTTTGTTTAGGCGTTGAGCCTGTTCATTCATAAATGATGTCATCATACATTTGAATCTAAGAAATAAAGGCCTTTAGTTTCTTGTTTATCGTTTAGAATGTATAAAGAATCGAAGCCTACTAGAATCACTATAAACGAATTTAGGGTATTTACGACAATGCTTTAGACTAGTATCAGACTTTAAAGTGTATACGATGTTGTTGTTGTTGTTGTTGTTGTTGATTTTGTTGTTGTTGTTGTTGTTGTTGATGTTGTTGTTGTTGTTGATGTTGTTGTTGGTGTTGTTGTTGATGTTGTTGTTGTTGTTGATGTTGTTGTTGTTGGTGTTGTTGTTGATGTTGTTGTTTTACATCACGACAGTTCAAGTGTTGCTTTAAAAGAGAATAGTATACAATCTTGAAACAATTTACTGGCATACTGACTATCGGTGCCCTGCCGGCCCGATAGGTACCTGCCCACTGGGCATATAGCCAGTCCGCCCCTGCTCATTTCTTTCAGACTAATTTTTTTAAAATCCTTTTTTCCTTGGATACTTCTTTGTGTTTCTTACAAACTGTGTCGTTTAGTTTCTTTTTCATTGAAACTTCTTTTTTATTCACTTACTAGAAGTCTTTCCTTCTTTCTTGTTCTCACCGTTTCTCTTTCATCTCATTTGATTCACTATTTCTTTCTTTTTTCTCTTTCACTATGTCTCTCTTCATTCAAACACTGTGCTGACGTCTCCATTGTTCTCTCTCAATCTGTTTGGATTTATCTCCCTTTTCTTCCTCCCTTCTCCTCTGACACGACACAGATTCTCTTTGCTCTCTTCCTGACACACACACACATACACTTTGTGTTTCAACCTTTCATTTTTCTGTGTCTTTCTCTCCTTCCATTTCTCTCTTTTTTGACATGCACATTAATTTTAAAGCCTCAGCCTCACAGAGCTGGGAACTTGAAACATCTTCAATCGATCGAGAACATTCTTCTTGTTGTTGTTGTTGTTTCTTATACTTGGCGCATGTGTAGAAGAGAGAGAGCGGATGTATTTCTAGGAGATAACTCTGTGTGTGTGTGTGTGTGTGCTTAGAATGAAATGTCTTTTACATCGAAAGTATATCTTGAATGAAATGTGTTTTACATCAAAGGTATATCTTGGAATGAAATGTGTTTTACATCGAAAGTATATCTTAGAATGAAATGTGTTTTACATGGAAAGTATATCTTGAATGAAATGTGTTTTGCATCGAAAGTATATCTTGGAATGAAATGTGTTTTACATCGAAAGTATATTCTTGGAATGAAATGTGTTTTACATCGAAAGTATATCTTGGAATGAAATGTGTTTTACATGGAAAGTATATTCTTGGAATGAAATGTGTTTTACATCGAAAGTATATTGTTATAACTTTGCCATGCGCACCGACATCTAAGCTAGAAGGTGCGCACTGTGACAGACTAGACCTAAAAGGATGTCAACATTAGGAAGAGAGAGAGAACGATTTCCGCCCAAGTTGAGAGCCGAAGTGAAAAGACTGTGCCTAAGAAAGATGATGTTTTATGATCTTGTGATGTCGTGTAAATAAAGATATATGTGCCTCGTTGAGTTGCCTCACTTAAGTTATTACAATATCTTGGAATGAAATGTGTTTTAGATCAAAAGTGTGTCTTGGAATGAAATGTGTCCGACATCGGAAGTGTGTATTGGAATGAAATGTGTCCAACATCGGAAGTGTGTATTGGAATGAAATGTGTCCGACATCGGAAGTGTGTATTGGAATGAAATGTGTCCGACATCGGAAGTGTGTATTGGAATGAAATGTGTCCGACATCGGAAGTGTGTATTGGAATGAAATGTGTCCGACATCGGAATTGTGTATTGGAATGAAATGTGTCCGACATCGGAAGTGTGTCATGAAATGAAATGTGTGTCTTGGAATTCGGAAGTCAAGACCTTCATAAAAGTTAGGAGAAGTCTTACACACTGAGTGACTCTGAGTGACCCTCTCCTTACCCAGGGATGGCAATGTCATCTCGCGTAGGAAATAATAGTTGAGAATAAAGATGGTGGAAAGGGGACGGTATAGTCTCCAATGAGTGGAAACTATTCTGGATAATTAATCAGAACCAAGAAATACTACAGTGTCTTATCCAAAGGTCTCAATTCCTACTGAGGATGTGAATTTCAAAATGATTTCCAACTCAATAGTTTTTTCTCTCGGTATAACATAGTGATATATCCCACAAACACCCTCCATAGGCCCTAAACCTTACCCTAAACCTCACTATAAACCTTACCCTAAACCTCACTCTAAACCTCATCCTAAACTTCACTCTAAACCTCATCCTAAATCTCACCCTAAACCTCACCCTAAATCTCACCCATCATTCATGCATCCAACTTTTGGGACTTCTATTTGGAGGGAAGACTTCAAGATCGCAATCAGGCACTCAAGTCTTGTGATCTTTAATTGGGAGTCTACAGCGCCTCCCCGCGTTTTGGCACTTTATCTTTGGACCTATCCTTTCTACACTTCACTCTAGCATTCAGACACCCATTCCTGTTCCTTCTATTAGGCTCTTAATCTTGAGAGCTTCCATTGGGAGACTTCTCTCCGACATGTAAACAAAAAGTATTTTATCTAGTCCAGTGCAGCCAACATTTCTTAAGGTGCTGTGTTTTATGGACCGGAAGGGGGAAGTATATCAACTTCTTTTTTGAAGTTACGTCTGTATTATATAAGATAAAAAATGTGGATACTGGGTCACAAGATTTGTACCTTAAATATTGTTTAAATGTAAGAAGTCTTTTTTATCTTCACTCATGAGAATAAGTTTTAGCGAGAGAACAAGGGACATTAAACAACAACAAACATAAAAGCTATCTAAAGATATAGTGTATTATGTTTAGCTATATCTTATAGTTCTTTCTCTCTCTCTCTCTCGCGTTCACTTTTCTATGATATTAATCTCTTTTTCACTCTCCCTCCGTTTCTTTCTCTTACACTCTCACTGTCTCCTTCATTGTGTTTCCCTCTCTCTCCTCCCTGTCTCTCTAATACAGCCTTCCCTTATGTCTGGAGAGCCTATAGAATATTTACCACTAGCCACAGGTCAGCTGGTGATGAGCATGCAGAAAGGGAATCGATCATGATGTACCTTTGAACGTGGTTGGTGACACTGGAAGGACCTTGTCGTTAGGACCAGTCTATCAAACTATAAGGAGGCTATCGAAATGACCAAATATCTATCTATCTATCTATCTATCTATCTATCTATCTATCTATCTATCTATCTATCTATATATATATATATATATATATATATATATATATATCTTAGATTATCTATCTATCTATCTATCTATCTATCTATCTATCTATCTATCTATCTTAGACTATCTATCTATCTATCTGTCTATCTATCTGTCTATCTATCTGTCTATCTATCTGTCTATCTATCTGTCTATCTATCTATCTATCTGTCTATCTATCTATCTATCTATCTATCTATCTATCTATCTACTTCACATGGTTTTCTCGTGTCAACTAAAAGTCATTGTTCTCTACTTATCTGATCAGCTTCCAGTTCCACGAATCCTAAACACTTTGTGATGGAGGAGAAAGGATGAAGCTACTCTTGCGATTTGTCTTTCCAATACATTATCAGGCCATTACTGGACACTGACCAGATCTGCTGGAGAAAAAGTGGCCATGTCCATGGCGATAACCCACGGGTCATTAGCTTGTAATGGACACTCAACGGCTTGTAATCTTTCCATTTAATATGGCAATAAAAATACACAGCCATTTTCTTCCTTTTTTTTTTAATGCTAGACGACAGAATCTCAACTCAACGTCACGTGACAAAGGTCAAAGAGCTCACATTGAAATTGAAAGCAGATTACATTTTACTTCATACAAAATTTATATAAAACTTTATACAAACTTTATACAAACTTCATACAAACTTGTATTATGATATTGAGAAATGACGATGTCATCTTCGTGAATTTGAAATGGCAGTGTCCTAGAATAGTCATTGAAATATTCAACACAAAAATGATGTTTAAAAAAACATGTAGATGGTTTTGCCGACTCAGCAATATTCTTCCTACAACGACAGAGAACTAGAACAATAGGAGGGTCGGACTTGAAGCAAGCATTTAGGACCCGGAAATTAGTTTGTACTAAGGAGAGATATAAACATAGAAATAGTTATAGGAAGAAATAACTTTCTCTCATCTCACAGCACGCGAAGAGTTTTTTAAAAAAGTGAATGAATCACAAAGAGTTCTACGAATTAAGAAGATTAGGATTGCAACGTTGAAGAACACAAAATCATCATCATCCAACTCCATTTAAGTGAGGGCTTGAGAGGTTAAAATCATCTTGTGCAAAAGCCCTACACAGAAACCCTGCTGTCTTGCGTAGTGCATACGCGCCACCATAAAGGTCGAGAATTTCTGGTTTCCCAGATCTGTCGAGACGGAGATCAGCAAGTCTGGGCAGGAGAAAACAAAATAAATTAATAAAAAAGTGATGCTGGACAGTTTGACAGTAGAGAAACTAGTTACCTCCATTGTAGTCCAACATTTGACTTGAGCCTCTAAGTTATTACCATGACTTCTCAACAATCTCAAAGAGATTCGACTGTTCTACCTCAGTTTGACAAAAGAGAGCTTTTTTGTATTCTTATAATTTGATATGAAAAATTCTTCTGTATTTACTAAAAGTTGACTAGAAAAATTCTACTGTATTTACTAAAAGTTGACTAGAAAAATTCTACTGTATTTACTATAAGTTGACAACAAACATTCTACTGTATTTACTAGAAGTTGACAACAAAAATTCTACTGTATTACTATAAGTTGACTAGAAAAATTCTACTGTATTTACTATAAGTTGACTAGAAAAATTCTACTGTATTTACTAGAAGTTGACTAGAAAAATTCTACTGTATTTACTAGAAGTTGACAATAAAAATTCTACTGTATTACTAAAAGTTGACTAGAAAAATTCTACTGTATTTACTAAAAGTTGACTAGAAAAATTCTACTGTATTTACTAGAAGTTGACAACAAAAATTCTACTGTATTACTATAAGTTGACTAGAAAAATTCTATTGTATTACTATAAGTTGACAACAAAAATTCTATTGTATTACTTACAAAAAGTTGACTAGAAAAATTCTACTGTATAAGTTAACATTAAAAATTCGACTGTATAACATTTATTGCAAAAGAGAGATGCTACTGCAGTACTGTTATTAAAAATGTACCAAACTCTCTTGTGCCAAAATTTTTTTTCCGTAAAAGTGAAATGTGAAATCCCATTCGTAATAAGACAAACAAACAGACAGACACTATTGATAAATACAAGCCTGGATTTGACCAGATTAGACGTTTTGTAATACAAGTTTCAGACCTTCCTTTTAGAAATGGCTGTATCTCATACATGTGGGCAGGGCAGGGGGCATACGCCACACACCACACGACCAGGCAGCCATCGTATGAATAAAACAGAGACTCTCGCAAGAAGCGTTCAAACACTCACACACACTCACATACTTGAGGAAAAAAAAAAAAGATTCCTAATGCTAAAGAAGAGATTAGAATTCCGACCGGAAAACGCGTCACGCTAAGCTGGGATACGTCGAGAACTCGAAGAGGAAAAGGAATAACATAATCAAAGAAAAAGATGCACGGATAAAAAAATATGGTGACAAATTTGACATGAAGAAATTTGTAACACCGGACACAACTCATGGATTTGTCTTTGATTGGAACTAACTTGAATGAATGATGGAGACAAAGCACAGGATCACGTTTTGTGTTTATACTTGAATTATAAATATGTTTCTAATGTAATTCATTTTTGTCCGTTTGTAAGTTCATTTCTTTCGCTATATCGTGAAATATGGTCTTGGTGTCGCCTCGTTTCAACATGTTGTTATAATTGGTAAAATTATTAGCATTTAATTGTGGTATCGATCGCAGCTTAACTAAATAGTATCGATTCTTATACTATCTAACTATTTCTCAGTCACGTGTTGTTGACGTGTCCATATATGTACGAGAGGAATTCCTTTTATGAGTATTTGTCACGGGAAAGGCTTTTATCCCGTGGCCAAGGTGAAGGATTGGCTCTTCACCGATCATTCTGTCTGAAGGCCCCCGTCAACTAGATGATCATTTAATCACATTCGTTTCTACATGGGTCACGGTCCCTTGAACCATTTCAATGGGTTCACCCATCTAGTGCGAGGCTAGAGGCTTAGTCCACGAAGGGAAAACTCCATATTCCTAGAATGTACCATCGCTTTCCATGAAGGTACCATCGCTATCCATGAAGGAACCATCGCTATCCATGAATGAACCATCGCTATCCATGAAGGAACCATCGCTATCCATGAAGGAACCATCGCTATCCATGAAGGAACCATCGCTATCCATGAAGGGACCATCGCTATCCATGAAGGAACCATCGCTATCCATGAAGGAACCATCGCTATCCATGAAGGAACCATCGCTATCCATGAAGGAACCATCGCTATCCATGAAGGAACCATCCACCGCCCGTAGGGTCCCGGCTATGGAACGGGGATTTCGCACAATTATTTCTTTTTCCTGACAACACAAGAATCGATAAAAGAAATTAACTAATTAGTTAATTAACTGTTGATAACTAATGATTTGCTTTGTTATCTTGAACAATGGAAATAAATCGTACATGACAGAGTGGTGAATTAGTCCCTTTGAGGACTCTTGAATCCTTAGTAAACATTTTTTAATGCATTAAAAAAAAAAAACGACCATATAAACATTCACCAAGATACCCTCTTCTTCCCTCCCCCTATCACAACTGGACCAGACTAGTGACAGGATCATAGTGCATTGAGACACGTGACTGGATCATAGTGCATTGAGACACGTGACTGGATCATAGTGCATAGAGACACGTGACAGGATCATAGTGCATAGAGACACGTGACAGGATCATAGTGCATTGAGAAAGTGACAGGGTCATAGTGCATAGAGACACGTGACTGGATCATAGTGCATAGAGACACGTGACAGGATCATAGTGCATAGAGACACGTGACAGGATCATAGTGCATTGAGACACGTGACAGGATCATAGTGCATTGAGACACTTGAGAGGATCATAGTGCATTGAGACACGTGACAGGATCATAGTGCATTGAGACACGTGACAGAATCATAGTGCATTGAGACACTTGAGAGGATCATAGTGCATAGAGACACGTGACAGGATCATAGTGTATTGAGACATGTGACAGGATCATAGCACATTGAGACACGTGACAGGATCATAGCGCATTGAGACACGTGACAGGATCATAGTGCATTGAGACACGTGAAAGGATCATAGTGCATTGAGACACGTGACAGGATCATACTGCATTGAGACACGTGACAGGATCATAGTGCATTGAGAAAGTTAAAAGATAAACAAAAACAATTGGTAAACATTTTTGTAATTGCTCAGATTTAATATGTGAAAGTAGGTCATGAGCATAATTACATGACTCATCCAAACTTATTGATACAATTACACTTAATATGAGTTTTTTTTTAAGTATTTATTTCATGTTTTTCTTGTAGTAGCTAATACAGTCAGGTCTATAAGCTACACAAAATAGTTAGTGATGGGTAAAAGTTAACTAAAAAGTTGCTAACTTTTAGTTTAACTAAAAATAATGGTTAAGGCCAAAGTTTAATTAAAAAGAAAGTTTAGTTAAAATCCTAGTTTAATTATATTTTTTGTTACAAACTTAAAAGTTTAATTACAAATTTTACAAACTTTTAACATACATACTTTCACGTACACTGTATCTATATTTAGCCATAGTTTATATTTAGCTTGTCGGCAGAATTTTAGCTACCTCGGGATTTTCCATCACGCAGCAGGATTATGTTTTCAAATAAATATGATTGGTTTAAAGTATTAATTATTGTACTTTGAGCTGCATTTATTGGTTGGCCTTGCAGCGGAGAGATGTTGGTCACGTGATTACGCTCTAGAGCCCGGGAAAGATTCTAGGTTGCGGCAGTCTTGTGTGGAACGTGCTAGAGATAACATGTACGCGAGTCTAGTGTTAGAAATCAATTATATTATTAAGTGGATCAGTTTTTTTACTCAAGTACATTTAACCATTGTAATTATTTGTGAATAGCTTTTCCAAGTTCGGAATCAAAGTAATTGTTTTAGACGAAGAGAAGTTACTTCATTAAATATTATATAATAATATACTTAGATCGTCTTGTCAACTAGTAACTTCTAGATGATCCTCTTATAAAACTGGCAACTTCTAGGTGATCCTCTTATCAACTAGCAACTTCTAGATGATCATCTTCTCAACTGACGATTTCTGAATCCTCGGCAATTACGATCATTGATTGTGCTTTAACGTGACATCTTGGCATCAAGTTTGATCGTAACATCTGGTACTATTGATGATCGTAACATCTGGCACCTCCGACTTTCGATAAAGATCGTCAGAAGATCATCAAAAAGATCATGAGAATTTTTTTTCAAGATCTAAGGAAAATGTTCAAAACTTCGTCAATTACAAAGCTTTAATTTTTTCAACTTCAGAAAAGTTCTACTGTGTTCAAAGGTCAATTTGGTTATCGATATCTTATCTTATCGTAGATATAGATCTACGATAGAGTTTTCACTATAACTCTCGAGATCTAATATCATTATTTTATATTGGCATTGGCAATAAGACCAATATTATTTAACTGGCACGATACATAAGCCCAGTAATATTTAGCTGGCATAACATAAGCCCAGTATCATTTAACTGGCATTATTATTATAGATAATATAGCCCAGTAGCAATTACCTGGCACTATAATTTATCAAGTAGACATTTTTCTACTATTACATATCAAGTCAATCGTACGAAACGACGACGTTACTACAATTTCAAAATGATGACATTTTACATGTATTATTTTATAAGCATTTCTATTACCATACAAATGCTTAAGAAAGCGGGGGGTAATATGTCACGTACACTGTATCTATATTTAGCCATAGTCTATATTTAGCTTGTCGGCAGAATTTTAGCTACCTCGGGATTTTCCATCACGCAGCAGGATTATGTTTTGAAATAAATATGATTGGTTTAAAGTATTAATTATTGTACTTTGAGCTGCATTTATTGGTTGGCCTTGCAGCGGAGAGATGTTGGTCACGGGATAACGCTCTAGAGCCCGGGAAAGATTCTATATTGCGTCAGTCTTGTGCGGAACGTGTTAGAGATAGCATGTACGAGAGTCTAGTGCTAGAACTCAATTATATTATTGTGTAGATCAGTTATTCTATTCAAGTACATTTAACCATTGTAATTATTTGTGAATAGCTTTTTCAAGTTTTGAATTAACGTAATTGTTTTAGACGAAGAGAAGTTACTTCATTGAATATATAATAATATACTTAGATCGTCTTGTCAAGTAGTAACTTCTAGATGATCGTCTTATAAAACTGGCAACTTCTAGATGATCCTCTTATCAACTAGCAATTCTAGATGATCATCTTATCAACTGACGATTTCTGAATCCTCGGCAATTACGATCATTGATCGTGCTTCAACGTGACATCTTGGCATCAAGTTTGATCGTAACATCTAGCACTATTGATGATTGTAACACATACCAATACATATTTATATCTATGTAATTTAGCGAGTATATATAATGGATAATAGTGATGAGAATAAACTAGAGGGTGCACGGGTCACTAGAAAGCCTTTTGACCTTTACCCTTTAATGGTCGCTATTCCCGCCAATTCAAGGTATTTGAAAGGTGAGAAAAATTAAAGTGTTCATTATATTTCTAAAAAGTTTCGCTGCTTGATAAATCCTGATAATTCCTTGCTTCTTAGTAGTCTTAGTCTTAGATCGAGATGTAAATTTACAATTTTATTAAAACTTTATTAGACTAGATCTATTAGTTTAGAGATTCTACTATTCTAGAATTAGAGTCTAGATTAAATCTAGATATATCTAGATTACATATTATACTAAGACCTAAGATGCATAGATGATAGATCTATAATGACTATAATACTAACTAATAACAGTCGTCACCCAGGAAACTACAGACCAGTATCACTTACCAGCATCACATGTAAAATACTAGAACACATAATATGTAGCAACATCATAAACCACTTAGACAAACATAATGTCCTCACCCCATACCAACATGGCTTTAGGAAATATAGATCATGTGAAACACAACTAAAAGGACTAATTGATGATTTTTCAAAAGGTTTAGATAATAGTGAACAAATAGATGCTATCTTACTAGATTTTTCCAAGGCTTTTGACAAAGTTCACCACCATAGCTTGCTTAAAAATTAAAATATTTCGGCATTAGTGGTCCATTGCATCAGTGGATTAAAGATTTTCTGATAGGGAGAGAACAAATTGTAATAATAAATGGCTCTAAATCAACACCGATAACAGTAAACTCTGGTGTACCTCAAGGAACAGTCTTGGGTCCACTACTATTTTTAATTTACATAAATGATTTACCAAATTGCATTACTTCAGGAACAAAAGTCAGATTATTTGCAGACGATTGTATAATATATAGAACAATAAAAACAACACAAGACTCAGATATTTTACAAAGAGAATTAGAGGAATTACAGAAATGGGAATAAAATTGGAGCACGTCTTTCCACCCAGAAAAATGTCAGTTGTTAAGAGAAACAAAAAAACTAAAACAAATTAATTCCACTTATCTTATTCATGACAAACCAGTAACACAGACTAAAAACTCAAAATACCTAGGTGTTATAATAAATGAAAAACTGTCATGGAATCCACATATTGATGAAACTATCAAAAAATCAAATAAAGCATTAGGGTTTATTAAAAGAAATTTCTTTAAATCAAATGAGAACATAAAACTAAAATGTTATTTAACCTTGGTTAGGCCAATAATAGAATATGCATCCACCGTTTGGGACCCCTCAACTCAAGAAAACATTAAGAAACTGGAACATACACAAAATAGAGCTGTGAGATTCATAACAAATGAATATTCGCATTTGACTAGGGTAACACCATTTGTAAAATCACTAAATTTAGAAAGCCTTCACTACAGAAGACTCAAAAGTAAAGTAGCAATTATACATAAAACACTGAACCATAATCTTCAAATACAAAAACAAAATTTAATAAAATACTCTGAAAGACACAAAAATAAAGGCATATTCCTCATCCCATATTCTAGGACAAATTTGTACAAATACTCCTTCTTCCCTAGTGCTATTAGAGCATGGAATGGGTTGCCTGAGCTAGCCAGAAAAACCAGTGACTTGGCAGAATTTAAGTCATCGGTTAATATGCATGACTAAATGCATGACGAGAAGGACGATATCATCTTCTTTTTTGAAGTAACGTCTGTATTATATAAGATAAGATAAGATAACTCACTATACTAGATCTAATACTAAATTAACTAAATCTAGACTAGATCAACATCTAGTTCTATTTTAATTATACTTATATCTACTATCTAGAACTAGTATTATCTACTAGAGTATATAGATCTAAATACCCATATCTAGTTATAATCATAATTATGATAATCTAAAATCTCTAGATCTAGAGTTACTAAGATATCTACGACACTGTATCTAGATTTTAGATCTAGTAGTAGTAGTAGTAACTAGTATTTCTTAGATTAGTTTAAGATTAAAATATTAATTGTTTGATCTAAGTATAGTAGCTAGATCTAATTCTAGATCCAGATTATATTTCTGATCATTTCGTTTGTAGAAGATATTAGATCCAGAATATTCTGGAATATAGAGTTGGTTAGAGAGTCAACACGCAGTTTTATCATTACTTCTAAAGGTAACTTATATTAGAACTTGGACAATTACTTCTAATTTCTTTCTATAATAGTATCATTCTAGTGATTCTATTAAGATCTACATCTATCCCATAAAGACATTTAAATCTTTTTTCATGTGCACAAATAAATGTTTATTACATTTTGCTAAAGAGATTGGTTGTGCTTTATATTTTTCATGTTTGGCTGTTTCGTCCTTTAAAAAAGGTAAAAATAGTTGGTAAAAGTTTAACTAAAGTTTCTTAGTTTAGTTTAACTTTTTTTTTTTCAATTTGTGATTAACTAAAAGTTTAATTACTTTTTTTTAGTTCAAACATAGTTTTAGTTTAACTAAAAAATTTAGTTTAGTTCCCATCACTAAAAATAGTTTATCACGTCTAAAGTCTACACATGGAGACTGATATTGTCACGTTTAAAACCTACATGTAGAGACTGCTATTGCCTAATTCTAGAAGCTGTCATATATTCAAAGCACTATAACACTAACACTAGAGTTTGCCAATACAAACAAATATTAACGAAGATAAATTCTAGTGATTGTTGAACAGCTCAGGGGCGGAGACATTTCCCTATCCCATCCTCCCTCGTGTCCAATGGATTCTGACTGTCAATGTATCGCGCCTGGGGCTACATCGTTTACTGTAACCCAATCTATTTGAAGCTATTAAGAGACGGGAAGATAGAAAGCGTTATCTCTATGTCTCTCTTTTAAAACAAAATGAAGTAGACCTAATTGGTACCAGCTAATGTACTATTTAAAAAAAACAAAACCTAATTATCGTTATACTGAAAAGTACCGGAAGGTCTGGATAGCAGATCTGAGATTTGACCAATGGTTGAGTTATTAGCCCTTTAATTTAATTGCAGTTTAAATCAGCAGCTCTTACCAGTATGTTATGAACAATTCAATCAAAGTATCTGTGAGAGTGTAAAAAAGATATATTTTACTTTTTCTGTAACTAAAATGTTTTTTAAAAAGCTTATATTATCTCACTCGGTCTGTCTGTCAGTGTTTCTGTCCGTCTAGCTAAAAGCTCGTACACCGTATTTCTCCGACACACAATCTCTGATCAAGCAGCAAATTTGGCACAATTATTTCTTTAACCCGACAAAAACAAGAATCAATAAAAATATTTAACCAATTAGTTAATTAACTATTGAAATAAATTAATTTGCTTGGTATCTCAAACAAGGAAAAGAAATAGTACTTGGCTGAAGTGGTGGTAAAAACTGCACCAGTCCCCTTTATATTAGGCTGCGTCTGAGGCTTAGTAAACACAAACATGAGATAGAAACAATAGATAACTATGCAATCTTCCATGTTCATAGACTCTTCGCTATCGGAGTGGTTACCGCGTTGAGATGGCTTTAACCCACAAGTTCGAGTTCAGGTCATTCTCATTTTTTAAAATACATTTAAAAAGCTATTCTCAGATACCCCCTTTCCAACTGGTCCAGACAATTGGTAGAATCATAGCGTTTTAAGAACGCTAAAAGCATGAAATTGCGCTAAACAAAAACAATGGTTAAAAATATTTCTAATCGCAAAAGTAATTATTGTTAGTCTAGATCTATTACAAATCAAATTACATGGCTGATCTAAACTAATTAAAACATTAATATCTGCTTTGGTTGTTGTTGTTTTTTTTGTTTTTTTTTACTTTTCCTGTATTTGTATTTGTGTAAAGTAATACTTTCTAAATTTAAATTTGACAAAGACCATTGGAACTTGAAGGTTGAAGTTGACTAAGGGAACGTGGGATCTCTTCAAGAACAGATACTGACCGTGTAAGTGACCTCTAGTCTCGTAATGAGTCCACTTAAAGACGACCTGAAATCAATATACCTTCTGAGTGTTCTTTTTTTTTATAAGCCAGAACTCGATCTTCGAGTGTTAATAAAAGTTTTATTTAAAACCTGGAGCTCAAAGATTGACAGCAGTCAATTTGAAAAGGTCTC
Source organism: Biomphalaria sudanica (assembly GCA_036873155.1). Lineage (NCBI taxonomy): Eukaryota > Metazoa > Mollusca > Gastropoda > Planorbidae > Biomphalaria > Biomphalaria sudanica. The sequence continues at coordinate 1,340,522 of JAZGLO010002720.1, forward strand.
TCAAGTTACAAACAAACTCAAACACACACATATATTTATAAACACACACACACACATTTACATATCTGTGAATACACCGACATACATACTCTCACACATGGCCAGGATTTTTTTCGGAAAGGATGTGGGTAGGGTGTCAAGCGTTTTTTTTTCTAGTATGTAGAACTTAAACAATGCATTTTCTGAGGTGTCTGCAAAGCAATAGTCTGGTATTCTTCCTTGCAATGCATTTTATTAATAGCGCCCAAGGACTGATACAAAAAAAAATGTTTTATTTATAAAGAGTTGAACATCATAGCCCCCAAGTGTTACGCATGGATTTGAGTTACTGTAGATTTCGATTCAGTTTTAATATGGGAAGAGGTCATTTTGATGACTAGAGCTTGCTTTAGTTTATCTCAGACTGTTGCTTGAATTCTCGTACATATACTCTATCAATGGAGCAAACAGACTTTTTTAAAAGGTTGTTGAGCCTTTATCCCCCTTAGCAACACTCGTGAAATCTGGTTCATTGTAAGTTTTGTTTTCAATTTGTTTATGGGGTACTTGTGTTAGTAGTTTATGGGGGACTGGTGTTAGTAGTTTATGGGGGACTGGTGTTAGTAGTTTATGGGGGACTGGTGTTAGTAGTTTATTGGGAACTGGTGTTAGTAGTTTATGGGGGACTGGTGTTAGTAGTTTATGGGGGACTGGTGTTAGTAGTTCATGGGGGACTGGTGTTAGTAGTTTATGGGGGACTGGTGTTAGTAGTTTATGGGGGACTGGTGTTAGTAGTTTATTGTATTTATTCTTTTTTTATTAACACAATAGCATTGACATGAGTAAGATTTGACAAAAAAGACGACAGAAAGACAGAGAGAGAGAGTCGACAGAAAGACAGAGAGAGAGAGACGACAGAAATACACAGAGAGAGAGAGAGACGACAGAAAGACAGAGAGAGAGAGACGACAGAAAGACAGAGAGAGAGAGAGAAGACAGAAAGACAGAGCGAGAGAGAGAGAGACGACAGAAATACAGAGAGAGAGAGAGAGAGACGACAGAAAGACAGAGAGAGAGAGAGACGACAGAAAGACAGAGAGAGAGAGAGAGACGACAGAAAGACAGAGAGAGAGAGAGAGAGACGACAGAAAGACAGAGAGAGACGACAGAAAGACAGAGAGAGAGAGAGAGAGACGACAGAAAGACAGAGAGAGAGACGACAGAAAGACAGAGAGAGAGAGAGAGAGACGACAGAAAGACAGAGAGAGAGACGACAGAAAGACAGAGAGAGAGAGACGACAGAAAGACAGAGAGAGAGAGAGAGACGACAGAAAGACACAGAGAGAGAGAGACGACAGAAAGACACAGAGAGAGAGAGAGACTCATAGAATTCAGTGACTGTGTCTGTAGTTTAGCCTTAAAACTTCATGAGGATTCGCCACTGGAATTGGGTAATCTGGGTGGTTTGCTTTAGTTTTCTTAGACTGTTTCTTGAAATCTTGTAGGTTTTCTTCATTAATGGAGCCTACGGACTTTTAATGTGGGAAGGTGGGTGCTGAATCTCAAAAACCCCTTTCTACGTGAATGGAATTCTGTTACTGTAGTTTTACATTAGCTTTAGTGTGTGAGAGAGAATGAGGAGGTTGAATGAACCCCACTGGCCACTAGCTAGAATTATATTCAGTATTTGATCTTGGAATCAGGTTTTAACCTCAAGCCCCCTTTCAGCCACCGCGCCCCCTGGCCTTTTGGGTAAATACCGAAAAAATATACAAAAGGTTTGATAGTAAAGCCTGCGGTTTTTTGCACATTGCGGTGGTTAGGTTTTGAATCTGTCTAAAAAGGTTCTTAGTGAGCGTCTAGGAAGTAAAGGAAGTACAAGAAAACTGTGTATGAAATTTCATGCGCATCCGTACGACAGTTAAAGAGATCTTTTGATCAATCGTATATCTTATCTTATAAAACACAGTTGTTACCTCAAAAAAGATGATGGTTACGTCAGTTATTCCGTTAGTACAACCCTTTTTCATTTTATATTTAGTAATGATAAAATTTGAGATCAGAGTGTGTGTGCGACATAATGTACAAATGGATTAAAACTTCAATATGAAGCTTTTATTATATAGATATTCAACTAATTTTCTTCACACAAACTATGATTTGTCCATGAAAATAGGACCCCCTCCTACCCTATTCAGAGGGCTAGAGTGGGGAGGGTAGTAAAAGCAATCGCCCTCCCCCCCCACCTCACCAAAACCAGTGACTTGGCAGAATTTAAGTCATTGGTTAATATGCATGACTAAATGCATGACGCGTAGGACGTAATCATCTTCTTTTTTGAAGTAACGTCTGTATTATATAAGAAGAAGAAGAAGAAGAAGTGTAGCGACATAATAAAATAATTATACAGTAATTAAACTAATTTTGTTCACAAACGATGATTTCTAAATAAAAATAGTACCGCCCACCCCCACTCAAAGTGTTTAGGTGGGAAGGGCATTAGATGTATTCGCCCCCCCCCCCCCCCACACCCAATCGGCTAATAGTGAAACGACATAATAAAAAGATCGGTTAAAATATCAATAACAAGTTTTAATTACATAGATATTTAATTGATTCCGTTAACAAGCTGCGATTTCTACACAAATTGGACCGACCCCCAATCGAATGTTTATGGGGAGGGGGTGAGATTGATGCTATCGCCACCTCCCCCATCCCACCAAATCGGCCAACATACTAAAGGGGGGGGGGGAGAAATAATCTTAAAATAGGTTGAAAATATAAATTATAAGTATACATTATTAACATAACTAATAAATTCGTATGCGAATTGTGTGATTTCTTTACGGGCGATCGCCCGTACCGCCCTCCCCCGGATCCGCCAATGCTATAGGGGTCCCATTCTAGTTACACCTTTACCTAGAAGACTACATTGTAATATTGGTTACAAAACGTAATTGCACCGTGTAGTTAGTTTCTAGGGTCTAAACAAATCAGACGAAGGGCACGACTCATTATTTCCCCTACGGGGGGGGGGGGGGGGGAACCACTTAAACGTTGAACGCCACAGGGCGCAGATTAACATTGTTCCTACTTTGAACACAGCACTAGTGTGGAAACTCGTTAGCATGGAATCGTTCTTATACACAGAGACAGTGAAACACACACATTTGTAGGCCTACATACAAATATAGAAAAAAAAGAGCAGTGTATATATATTAATATTCTTGAGTGTATTTATAATTTTATATTAAATCTTGAAAAGGATAGAGACCTCCAGATGATGTCAATGCCTCTACCTAATAAAATCTGGCACTACATACATCTGATCTATATCTATAAATATTTGTTTTTTTTTTTTAAATCGTACTTTTAAAATTCCTTATAGATTTCTCAGCTCGGATTATTGAATACTATTTACATACAATAATTACATGACAACTAATTTTTTTGGAATCGTTATTATATATAGCCGTTTTTTTTTTTTGGTTCTGTTGAAGTAGACAGTTATGCGCATGCGTGTGTGTGTGTGTGTGTTGGTTGAGCATTAACGAACATAAAAACACGCGGAAGTAAATGAGCGGAAATGTCTTTCATTGCTTGTACCAAATGGCAATCACTGATCTATACAAGTGTCACGTGATGGTCTACTAGGTCACGTCTGCTGCTTTGTGAGGTCTGGGAGAAGTACAAACTTTCATAAACTTAAAATGTTGTCACTGGGGCACAACCAGTAGAAGTGAAGAGTCGAAACCAAGCTGGACATAGTTGCATACGATCAGACAAGTGTACAAGAAAGTTAAAGGAAGTCTGTCACAAATCTCATAAAGTGTCGCACATCTCATAAAGTGTCGCACATCTCATAAAGTGTCACACATCCCATACAGTGTCACACATCTTATAAAGTGTCGCACATCTCATAAAGTGTCAATCTGGAAACAGGAAGGATGATGACATCAAGAGATTTCCTTATTCAAATAAACACCAGACGAGTGGGAAAATAAAAATTTGTATGTATCTTAGACTATCTATCTATCTGCAGTCAGTAACCTTTTCCCGCATATTTCATTAATAAACTAAACTATAGGATTACAACTATATGAAAAGAATGTGCATGCACTGGTCACAATGCCAAGGACTCTCAATGGAACAGCAATGGTCGTTAACTAAAAAATCAAATTCAACTAGAACTGGAAGAGTTTTGAAAATGTAAGTCTGCTGTGCTCAATCGAGAATAAATAATATAAATGTAAAGAGAATAACTTGTTCAGACTTACTTTCATTTATGCACCGGAATACATACAAGGGCAAATTGTCTTCAGTGATCATGTAATATGAAATGTTACTGTATCATTTTCTAAACAAATCATTGTATGACTGTTCCACTTTGTTTGTGCACAACAATTTCTACCTGATTTGTACACACAGCATTTACTCACAAAGCTAGAGTTACCTCGGGTAAAGAAAGAAATATGATATTTGATATGAAAAGAAACTTTAGTTTTTGTTTCCCCAGCAACTTGACCTGTCAGTCATCTCCCCTTCCCCTCCAGATTAGAAATGGCATTTGTTTACTGGAGACCTTTCATTATCCAAGTATCTTATCACTTTTCTATCCCTTTGTTTGTATCTTATTGGTTGTTATGTGGGAGAGAGTGAGACAAACGTTTCTTAAGTATGTAGATATATATGATTGAATTGTGGTTGAACAGATATTGCAACTAGACCTGTTTATTTTGATTGATGTATTTGTATGACAAGTGTCAAGCTCTACTACAGAGGTAGTAACTGTGTCAGATGTCAACTATAGCACAGAGAGAGCAGGGGAAGTGGTCGAGGTATGGTGTAACAAAGAGATGGAGGAGGACTTGATGGTGAGAAGCTCATTCTAAATGTTATCAAATATCACATATGTCTTACTTTTATAAATATGTCTATTATTGTCTATCACAACCAAACGGATTTTTTTGTTTTGTAAAATGTGTGATGTTTTTTTCGGAATTAAAATAATTTTATCTGAATCCAAACCTCGAATTTTCGGCAGAAGTTGAACTCGGGACCATCAAACAACAATCTAGATCGCATACTACACGGCTAGGACTTCCCAGCTATATATTTCCTCAACACTTTTTCAGGACTTATATTCGGCCTAGAGTGTCTCTACAAATAATACAATCGACGTTAAGCGTCATATGTTTAAAATGTAGACATTGCTATGAGTAACAGAGTGTTCAACATTCTAATGTGTACTGTCTGCTCAGAGAAGTCGTTTTATTTTTCTTCTACAAATTCTGCCACCATTAACTGTAAGCTGACCCAGTTTCACACTGTCTCGTCTAAAGACAATAACTCAAGAGATCGTTCGACACACAAGGGACTTCTGACACCATTCTAGGAAGGCCGGTTGTCTGCCCTTGAAATTCAAATTCATCTAATGTTGAAATCATTTCCGCTCTTTCTTTTGACTATCCAAAAGATTTCAAAAGAAATGTTTCAGCGGCGGCAGTGCTCTTCGTTTCTCGAACACTACACGAGCAATAGGGCATTAAAATCAATGGATAAAATACCCGAATTGAAAGAAGTGACTCTAGCATACAACGTACATGGTTTATCTGGGGATACAAAAATACGAAAGTATAATAGTTTCCATATACATAGACTTTTGTTCATCCACATTTCCTTAGATCAATGCTATAAGTAGCGTTTAGAATTTCTTTTTAATTGTTTTTTCTGCCCGACATTTCTCCAGGTCTTCTGTCTAGTTTTGATTGAATTAATAACAAAACAACTCATGCATTAATAAGGTCAAAGTTCCTATTAAACAAGACGAAACCTAAGCTGCAACCCAGACATTTATAACCTTCACTGTCAGGTATCACTACGTTTCTGTAGCGAGACTTAGTAACAAATAGTTTCATTTCTCTGCGTCACTCTTCCCTTATCTTATCTTATAAATTACAGACGTTACTTCAAAAGAGAATATAATTACGTCCTACACGTATCCGTGTGTCAATCTAACTACGCAGGTTAATCAATGACATAAAATCTGCCAAGTCGTCTGTTTTCCTGGCTGATTCAGGCAACCCATTGTGTGCTCTAATAGCAATAAGGAAGAAAACTTTTGTCTCTTTCTGAATATTCTATTAGGTTTTGTAAATTTGTAAATTATGTTTCAGTGTTTTATGTATTACAGTTACTTGACGTTAGTTTTCTGTCCTAGAGGCTTTCTTATTGAGTTCCTGTACTAAAGGGTGTTACTCTAATGAAATGTGAATACGCTTGTTATAACTTGTTCTACTTTCTTTTTGTATCTCCGAGCTGCGGGGTCCCAAACAGGGAGAAAGACAGAGAGAGAGAGAGCGAGAGAAAGAGAGAGAGAGAGAGAGAGCGAGAGAAAGAGAGAGAGAGAGAGAGCGAGAGAGAGAAAGAAGAGATAGAGAGAACGAGCGATAAATGGAAGAGAGAAAGAAAGAAAGATAGATAGATTTATAGATAGATAGATAGATAGATAGATAGATAGATATAGAGAGAGAGAGAAAGAGAGAGAGAAAGAAAGAGAAAGAATAAGGAAGAGATGAGAGATGACAATCTGATTGTCCGCCCTATTACGTTTCCCCCATTTCATTCTTTTCTTTGCCCCATCTGAAGGTCTGATTCTTTTTTTCCGAGAAAATAATATAACTAGTCGACCCTGCGGCGTAGCATACGCCGCTATTTTGCAGGGCCGGCCTTTTGGGCAATGCAACCGTAGTGGGCCTCGAACTTTCATAGGCCCCACGATAATCTTAGGTGTAAAAAATTTAATTAAACCATTTTATAACGCAGCACCTGGAAATTTCCTGAAATTGCAAAATATACGAAAATTTCCTGGAAATCTACGGAATTTATTTCAATCTTTTGAAAACTCATAAAAATCTCCTGAAATATTGACAAAATTGTTATTTTGGGATTTCATTCAATATGAAAAACGCCAACCTACTCGAGATTTAAAAAAAACGGCATTATACAATACTCGAAATAGTGGAATCTGGTGAAAGAAGCTTCTCGCGCCTCAAACTAATGAAGAATTACTTGAGATAAACAATTCTTAAAGATAGATTGAAACATTTGGTAATTCTTGCTATAGAGCGTGAGCTATGTAGGAACAGAATTATTATGATATACTGTATAACTTCGCTACACGCAAGGCTCGTAAAGTAATTCTGTAGGTAGTAAAGAATGAATAAATGCAAAGACGAATTTATTTTCTAATATTTTATTTTTCTAATACTCTTAATGTTCACTAATTATCCGTATCCCTACCCAAACTTTTGCCCTGCGCAATCCGTTTTGCATAGGCCCGCAATGGTGAAGTCTAGCCCCGCTATTTTGTGACGGGTGAATACTATTTGTTCTCCCCCCCCTCCCCTCCCCTTCTTTTTTTTCCACTTACAGGAATAAAAAAGAGTGATCTTTCCATGACTTCTTGCTGCTTTCAGGAAGGGTTGAGCCATGCAGTGAATTAGAAAAAGAGATAGTGGCCAAAATAAAGATAGAATTTTAGTTGTATGTTCTTGTTTGATCTGTAAAATATCATTCAATGGAATCAACACGACAGGTTACAAATACACGGATATAAACAGGATGTCAATAAATTATAAGATCAGAAGCCATAATAATATAGAGATTTAGATATACTAAAACTTTCCCAAACAGAAGATCTGTGCGTTGAGACTTAGGAATCCACCAGAAATAGAGTAGAAAAGGGGAGACAAGAAAGAATTAAAACTAGGTCATGAAATCATAAAGCTTGCACCAAGTGCGCGATGACATGGCTTAAGAAGCAGCTGGTCAGTAACGACCATGTTACAATTCTTGACCACTATATTCTTTGATGTCTCGCTGGGAGATCACTTGATCCTGTTCTTATGTCTCGAGACTATCTGTCAGAAGAATTAACTAGGGGGGTGTATGGGACTGAATCTACTGATGCACACCTCGTGCAGGATTAGTTGTCTTTCTTGTTACTCCAAAACTAGGATTGGTGTATTTTAAGAGTCAATGAGTTTTACACAGTCAATGTCACTCCTAATCCGAGACCAATCGTCACAGAAGGCATGAACACTGACCTGCAACGTCACATCCTATGGGCAGTTTAGACCAATAGCGTGTTGCTACTTTACAGGCCTGTACGGCGTGGCAACGAGCCATTGACTCTACAGCCCACAGGTTGCGACGTCGCAGGTCAGTGGTGAGGCCTTCTCTCTAGTCCGTTGAAATAGAAGCTTTATTTTCTTTATTCTTACCTACTTAGAATGGGTGGCAAGCTGTGTCCACTAAGATCTGTCACTGGCAATCTTAAGCCTCTACCCACTGCTCTGATGTCCTCCGTTAAAATTATACGAGGACGTCCCTGTTAGTGATTTCCATGTCATTGCAACTCTTGGAATGCGTAGTTCATTTTGTGAAAGAAAATGTTCCGCAAACCTCATGCGACGCTCTGTCACAACCTCACTTAGTGGTCGACTCCCAGTTCGGCATAGGATTTCCTTGTTTGAGACCCAATCTGACTCCTAAAATCTGTCTTAGCCATTCTTGTTGAGCCACATTTAGTCCTTTTTCAATATTGGCAGATGTCTTCCATGTCTCACATGCATAAGTTGCTGTTGGGATGACGATTGTGTTAAGAAATTTTATTTTTGACTCAAGTCCAATGGCTTGGCTTGTCCAAATAGACCGCAGCCTTTGGAAAATGCTCCACGACTTTCCTATTCGGCACGCTACGTCATGGTAGGCATCCCCATCTTTTGTTATGATGCTGTCAAGGTATGTGAACTTGTCCAGCTCTTTAAGCTCTGACTCTCCAAGTCTGACGGGGGCACCTTTTGCCTTTTATCCTATATTCTTCTCTTGCTTCCGCCCTGGCATAAGTGTTGTGGCTACAAAACTGTATACCATCTTTTGGAAGTTAAATGTTTGATGCATTATGCTAGACTCTGTAAAATACACTTACTAATAGAACTATCATTTTGATATCTGCATTTTAATCTCACACCACGTGCTTCTCTTATAATTCTACCATTCTTCCAACACGTTCCTTCTGTTTCTAGGCCCCGCTCTTTGAGTTACAAATTATTACATCATTTCCTGAACACGCAAACATCTCATAACATCCCTAGTGTAACAAACACAGTATACCCAACCCGCCTTTTCACCCAACACTAGCAACATAGCGTAGTGATTATCATGTTGTATGCACTCAGGACTGTCCTCTCGATGGTCCCGGGTTCGAGCCTTGCCCACAGCCATCCCCTGCAATCCTGCTGAACAAGCTAGGTCGTAATAAACTTCGAATCTAAAAGAAATCATCTGGAAACATATGAAACAAACAGCCCTAGCTTAGAGTAAGGTTACGTATAGCTCTCACACGTAGATACGTCGCCTTTATCTTCTTGGGCTAGCATGTTTATGACAGCTGATCAAACTTGATTTGATGCCAATGTGGACTAGCACTGACCGTGAAACTCGTTCACACAGCAAAGTGAGGAGAAGTCGGCCTTCAAAGCTTGTGTAATGTTTATCCTGGTAAAAGTAGGGCCACTTGTGTCGCTCGTCTGTGCCAACCTTAGCTTACACTTAATAAGTTTACTAGATCCAGAGGTTACTTTTCTAAGAGTCTAGCATATTGGAGATTTACAGCAATGGCGGATAACTATAAATAGCTAGTTATTTTGGCTATTAAAGAAATAATAATAGGCTATGTATTTATAAACTATATAATAAACTTTGGTATATTTTTAGCATTGTAAAATCTATTTTTGTAATTTCTTTTACTTGAAGCACTAAATTATTTTTACTATTGACCATCATTTCTCCATAACATGAAAAACAAAATCTGGAATGAAAGAAAAATACGCACACACACACACAAAAGTGTCAATAAGTTCTTTAGACGGAATGAAATATAATGTTTTTTACTTTAGACAATTAAAATGTCGGCTTTAAAAAACATATTGGGTCGAAATTGCGAATTAAAGAATCGTTTCTGGTCAATTTAACATCTGCAGTTTTGATCGTGACATTGCCTTAGTTGTTCTGTGTACCTTGAAAGTTCGAGTAGGGGAGTTCATCGTCCATAGCAAGGGGAAGAATGACTCAATTATCGCCTGAGTCTTTGGAGTTCCCTCTCTTTGTTCATTACAAACCTTCATCTCTCTTACCTTTGCCGTGGCCAAGACATTGGTTTAGTGTTTGTTCTTTCTGCTGTGATGTAGTTCAAGGTGTCATTTCAGTGTTAAACATCTTCACATGCTGGGACATCATCTTTTGGCAAACTCGATTGGTTCACTTGATTTTTTTTTGGTTTAACTTTCTTATGAATATATGTGAGACTGCAGACATCAAACGACAGACATTTTAGCGGTTAAATATCTTATCAGACAGTAGCGTAGTGTATCGTATCGTATCGTATTGACAATCGGAACTGCAGAGGCGGCGTTTACTGGGAAACAAAGGGGGGGGGAGGAGAAGGAGGGGAATGAGAGGGCTACCTCAGGTGCCTCTATTGTAGGGCCCTTAATTTGTCTTTCAGCTTCAATCTTAAATCAGCTTAAATCAGATGTTCTGCGTGAAATGTAAAAAAAATGTCTTCAATCTCAAATTGCATAGTTCTCGTATTGTGTCATTTAATCTTCTCTAGGGCTCTAAAAAGAAATCAAATAACTATCTATGAAAGGCACATTCATCTCGTGAATCCCATAGGGTTAGGTTCTTCGTGGATGGTCGGGCCCTGGTGTATACCTAAAGTTTCTTCTTCGGAGAGAAAATACAACTTAAAGAAACATTTGTTGATCAGTTGACACGGCTTGTCGACCATGAAAGAGATGTCTATACAGCTAGGATGTTTTACACAAATCACAGAGATTGCATCCAAGTGTGAGCCTGGGGACTTTCAAGACACAAGCGCCGAAGACTACAACAGACATTACTGGACATTGAGACATGAAGACCCAAAACTGACCAGACCTTCCAGTGGGGGAAAGGTAAGGGCCGGTTGGACAAGAAAATCAGAGTATAATCTCTTCCATATTCTCTGTCTCTCTCTCTCTCTCTTTCTTTCTCGCTCCTTCTCTTTCTTCCCAATTCCCTCTCTTTCTTCCTCATTTTTCCGCTTTCTCTCTCTTATTCTTCTTTTTTTTCTTTCTCTCTCGTTCTTTCTCTTTCTCTCTATTTCCTCTCTGTTGTAATATGCCTTTTTCTCATTGTTAGACTCAATGTCTGTCTCATTGTTAGACTCAATGTCTGTCTCATTGTTGGACTCAATGTCTGGCTCATTGTTAGACTAAATATTTGCTTCATTGTTGGACTAAATGTCTGTCTCATTGTTGGACTAAATGTCTGTCTCATTGTTGGACTAAATGTCTGCCTCTTTGTTAGACTAAATGTCTGTCTCATTGTTGGACTAAATGTCTGTCTCATTGTTGGACTAAATGTCTGCCTCATTGTTGGACTAAATGTCTGTCTCATTGTTGGACTAAATGTCTGCCTCATTGTTGGACTAAATGTCTGTCTGATTGTTGAACTAAATGTCTGTCTCGTTGTTGAACGAAATGTCTGTCTCATTGTTGGACTGTGTCTGTGTCATTTCTTGGATCATCCATTCCACTCGCTTTCTTGGTATCTGCCCATTGTTTGTCTCCGCTGATGCCTAGCAATGCCCTCTGACTCTCTCGTGAAAACCAACACAAAATCTTAGACCCACTAATGACTTCTTTTCAATTCCAACTCACGTCCCTTACCCCTCTCTTCAAATAATATCCTTCCATTCTGATCTTGAATCTGTCCCACATCTGGCCATTCTACTGTCACATCCATGCGCCTCTAAACCTCTCACCCCTCCTTCTTTTTTCTTCATCAACTAAATTTGTGTTCAGAAATCTCTGTGAATTTAATGTTTCGGCTTTCTAGTCAATAAGCCTGGTTTGTTGCAACGCTATTTTCTTTAAAACAAAAGCTTCTGTCAACTCATTCTTCGTCTGGTACAGCTTTTGTACACGTTATTTCTCCCAGACCTATTCTCAGATCAAGTTGAAACATTACACAATTATTTGTTATGCCTAACAAAGCATTAATAAATTACAAAAGTAACCAATTATCAAGTTAATTATTGGTAATAAATTATTTTGTTTGGCATCGAAGAAGGGAAATAAATTCTAATTATTTAGAGAGGTTTGCCTTATTACGTTTTGTACACTTTTTTCTGCCATTTCCCATTTTCGAGAAAGTTGAAATTCTAAAACCATTTTTCTGAGTCAATGACAAGAAAGGTGTCCGTAACAACAAATTAACAAATTAGTGTACCAAATTTAGGGTCATCAATTTATTTTGTTTTATATAGAAAAAGATTTTTGGTGTATATGGTGGGAGGTTTCGTGTTTCCTTCTCTAAGATAAACTTTAAAAAAAAAAGATTTTTAAAATAATTTTGCTTGTTTTACAATTAAACCTTTATCTTTGAGCTTCTTCAGTTTGTGTGTGTTCTGTATGGTGTCTGGTGGCTGAGTGGTAAAGTGTTTGGCTTCCGAATAGAGAAGTCTCAAGTTCGAATCCTGGAGAAGACTGGGATTTTAATGTAGTGCACCTAGCTCTAATGGCTACCTGGCGGTTGGTTGTTATGCTAGCTACATGTGTTAAGCTCTTCCGCGGTGTTTAGTACTTGAAAATGTAACTAAGTCCAACTAGAGGTAACACTGGACACAATACTGGAACAGAGAACACCGACGAAAGGCCAACAATGGATAAATAGAGTCGAGGCTGGTGTTGAAACAACAAACACTTTTAATACTTAATACGGGAAACCGTCCGATGTCCTCTATTACTAGCCGTCTCTATAATTCTTCTTATTCCTAGTGTAAATAAGAAACGTCTTCATTCTAAAGCGTCGCCTAGAGCGTTCTTGTTTTTTAACTATCTGTCACGTGACTTGTCACTAAGTACAACTGTCCCCTTATTCCCGAAACAAATAACTCAATTGTAATCCTGTCACAACACACACATGACATACTCGTTGACCGCATCCATAGAAATAGGCGTCTGCCCCTATAGATCACAAGGTCTTAAACGGTACCTTTACCTGTGTGTTGCGTCATTAATAACCTTAAGTTTTTTCTTTTGTTTTTTTAGTGTATCACCTGTTTTTGTTTTGGGGGGGGGGATAAAAATGTGTGAGTGGGGGGGGGGGGAAGGGGGTTACATTTCTTGACATTCAAATAGGAAATGGTAGATTTTTTTAAACGGATATCTGATTTATGTCAGTCTTCTATTGAGTGCTTACTGATTAAATAGTATTTCATATTGAGTGCTTACTGATTAAATAGTATTTCATATTGAGTGCTTACTGATTAAATAGTATTTCATATTGAGTGCTTACTGATTAAATAGTATTTCATATTGAGTGCTTACTGATTAAATAGTATTTCATATTGAGTGCTTACTGATTAAATAGTATTTCATATTGAGTGCTTACTGATTAAATAGTATTTCATATTGAGTGCTTACTGATTAAATAGTATTTCATATTGAGTGCTTACTGATTAAATAGTATTTCATATTGAGTGCTTACTGATTAAATAATATTTCATATTGAGTGCTTACTGATTAAATAGTATTTCATATTGAGTACTTACTGATTAACCAATATGATGTTGAGTGATTATTGATTAACCAGTGTCTTGTTGATTGCTTACTGATTAACCAATGTGATATTGAGTGCTTACTAATTAAGTATGTCTTATTGAGTGCTTACTGATTAACCAATGTGCTATTAAGTGCTTACTGAGTAAGTAGTGTCTTATTGAGTGCTTACTGATTAACCAATGTGATATTAAGTGTTTACTAATTAACCAATGTGATATTGAGTGCTTACTGAGTAACCAATGTGATATTGAGTGCTTACTGAGTAAGTAGTGTCTTGAGTGCTTACTAATTAGCCAGTGTGTTGTTGGGTGTTTGCTGTATTTGCTAACATGATTTTAACCCTACTCGTAACCCGAATGGGCTGAAATGAAGTAAACCCTTCAACACTAATGCACTAATACAAGAAACAAATCGTTTTAAATATTTTATTTCCTTTCCTAGAATTATATAGACCAAATATTAAAGTTATTTATCATTTGTAATCTCAATGTTTTAGTTTTAATCCAAAGATTGAGAAAATCATATAAAACAAATCTGGCTCAAGAGGGATTCAAGCCGTGGCACATATAGTCCAGTGCACTATAGTTCGTCTATCGTGTTTCGATGATGACCACTTTGTCATCCAGGGGGCTGAGGGCTTTGCACTGGGGTTTTAGGCCTCCTCATGTGGCTGGTGAGACCTATGTGAGCCCGGAATGTTCGGCCGCACACTGGGCAGGTTATGCCAGTTGGAGCTGGTGCCGTTTGCCTTGCTTTTCTTCTCTGGCGTTTTTCTTCTGCCAGCGTTGTTCTTTTTTTTCTCAGCAACCTGTGCGCCAGTTTTCACAGCGCGACGCCATGATGCTATGTCATGTGGCTCTGTCTCTTAGGTGCCTGGGTCTATGCTGAACGCCTTCAGAGAAGCTTTGAGGGTGTCCCTGAAGCGTTTTTTTTTGACCACCTTGCGAGCGCTTTCCTTCGCTTAGTTGGCCATACAAGAGTCGTTTAGGGATGCGGTGGTCTTCCATTCTGTAGACGTGACCTGCCCATCGCACCTGGGATTGCATCAGGATTGTGTGGATGCTTTGCAGACACGCTCTTCGAAGAACTTCTGTATCTGGTATTTTGTCTTGCCATTTGACATTTAGTATTTTTCTCCGACATCTCATGTGGAAGTGGTTTAGTTTCTTTGCATGTTTACTGTACACTGTCCATGTTTCTGAGGCATAGAGCAATGTAGGGAGGGTGGGTGACGGCTCTATAGACCCCTAGCTTTCTTGTTTGTGGTGATACCACGTCTGTTCCAGACATTTGTAGACAGTCTGCCATAGGATGCACTGGCCTTGGCGATACGCAGGTTGATTTCACTATCGATTTTTCCATTTCTGGAGAGTGTGCTGCCAAGATATGTGAATTTGTCCAATGCGTTTATATCCTGTCCATTTATAGTGATGCTTGGATCCGAGTAGGCTTTCTCAGGAGCAGGTAGATATAAGACTTTAGTCTTGTTCGTATTGATGGTAAGGCCAAAGTCTGAGCATGCTCTTGAGAAGTCACTGACGATGCTCAGCAGATCGTTTTCAGAGCAGACATTTAGGCCACAGTCGTCAGCAAATAGAAAGTCTCTGATTACTGCTTCATTTGTTTTTGATTTTGCTTTAAGCCGCCTCGGGTTGAATAGACCACCATCAAATCTGTATGATATATTTATCCCGTTGTTTTCTCTATTTGTGAATGCATCTGTCAGCATAGCGGAGAACATGATACTGAACAGTGTAGGTGCTAGGACACAGCCTTGTTTTACCCCGTTTGATACTTCGAAGGGCTCTGATGGTTCTCCACTTTCTTGGACACGAGCCTTCATGCCATCATGAAATAGTCTCACCATGGTTATGAATTTTTGTGGACAGCCATACTTTGACATGATTTCCAGAGCCCTTCTCTGCTAACAGTGTCGAATGCCTTTGTTAAGTCGACATATATTGAGAACAGGTCAGCATTTTGTTCTTGGCATTTTTCCTGGAGCTGCTTTGCTGCAAAGATCATGTCAATGGTTCCACGTTTATTTCTGAAGCCGCACTGGCTTTCTGGTAGTAGACCATATTCTATGTGTTGCATGAGCCGATTTAGTAGGATGCGTGCAAGGATTTTCCCAGTAATAGAGATAAGAGATATTCCTCTGTGGTTGTCGCAGATCTGGCGGTCAGAAGTGCAAAAAGCGCTTTGCACCCGGGTGCTCTGCTCCGGACTCTGCTGTATCAGCTTATAGCATTTCCCCCAGACCAATTGCTGACTACGGGGGTGGCAAAAGTATATTATCTGCATAATGTTATACCGTTTCGTCTAAAAGTTTAACAAAGGAAACATATTTGCTTTGTCAAATATGAAATAACTGTCAGGGTTGTATAATTTGGCCTGGGCTCGTCTGCCCAGGTACCCCTGACAGTTTATAGGTAAATATATTAATTAATTAACAAGAGACCACGTAAAGGCAATATGTTAACAACAAGCGTTTATATCACAAATGTTAATGAGTCCATGATAGGATGTGACATGACATAGATGATGGTTTTTACGTAATAATTAATAGTAGATGAGCGTGCTTAAGTTATGTGAAAAAAAAAACAATATAGTTGACATACAAGCAAACAGTCCACTCCGGGCTCGCGATGCCCACAACCCAATGTCATATTAGGTTGCCAATGCCAATTAGAGTCCATACAAATACAGATCAGGCTTGACCTCCGCATATAAAAGAGAAATATCCATTCCTTGTGACCGTCATTCCCATGATTATAATAACAACGACTATAGAGCTACGAAATAACGAAGCAGTTATAATAACCTCATTGGCCTCCTTCAGTCGTAGAACGACTATGGTTCATCTCAGAGCACACTTCCTCATGTGGCTGTGGAGCCCTATTTTGGAGAGACACTCCCGTCCACAGATAGCGCAGGTTAAGGTGGCTTTTGCTTCGGTGGTAGAGGAGCTGGCCGTTTTTCGGATTGTGCGTTTTTCTTCCTGGGTTGAGACCCATGTACTTTCACTGTCCATAGCTTTCTTGGTCACTGTCTCTCTCCACCTGTTGCGGTCTAGAGCTATGTCTTCCCAATTGTCAGTATTGATGTTCACTGATTTGAGGTCACGTTTTATTACATCTATGTAACGAAGGTGGGGGCGACCAGTTTTTCTTGTGCCAGTCGCGAGTTGATCATAGAGGATGACTTTCGCGATGCGTTTGTCCGCCATCCGGCGAACATGTCCAAGCTAGCACAAACGGCGTTGTCTGAGGGCTGTAAAGATGCTGGGAATACCTGATCGCGCAAGGATCTCAGTATTGCACACTTTTTCTTTCCATTTGACATTCAAGATACTACGGAGACATCTCAAATGGAATGAGTTCAGTTTTCTCTCTCGTCCATGATTCACTGCCATACAGCAGTGTACTCATAACGCATGCCTTGTAGACTTCCATTTTGGTCACCGTAGTTAGCTTATGGTTTTGCCAAACTCTTGGTCTGGGTCTAGCGAATGTCGAGGCAGCCTTCCCTATGCGTTTTTTCAACTCCTCTTCTAGAGACAGGTCATCTGTAATTGTGGATCCCAGATAGCAGAATTCGTTTACGGCGTCCAGCTTGTTATCGTCTATGAGGATGGAGGGTGGTGCTGTAGCAGGTGGTCCCATAACATTTGTTTTCTTCGTGCTAATAGTCAAGCCATATTCTTTACAGGCCTGAGAGAAGTGGGAAATTAATGACTGAAGTTCCTCTTGCGTGTGTGCCACTACCGCTGCGTCATCCACGAATAGCATATCTCTTACGGGGGTGGCTCTGATTTTAGTTTTGGCCCTCAGTCTGGCAATATTTAGGAGTTTGCCATCAAATCTGGAATGGGGATAGATGCCTTCAGTAGATTTGTCAAACGCGTTGTGGATTAGCAGTGAAAATAGTATTCCAAAGAGGGTTGGGGCCAGGACACATCCTTGTTTAACTCCGCTGTTTATACTGAAACTTTCACAGCTGGCACCGTTGTATTGCACTGTACCCATCATATTTTGGTCATATATAACCTAAATTACCCAATACTGGGAAAAACAACAAACAGAAAACTCCAGGCAAGAATCCGCTACCCAAGCAAAAAGCAATGGCGCCTATATAGCGCGCCCTTAGAAAACAGTGGACAAACTATTATGATTCACAAAAGAAACACACCTAACAAAGAACCAACTCCATATAGGCATGAAGATAACTATTGAAATAGTTGAAATGGGATTTTATAATAGAATTGACACTCATTTTACATTTGTGTAATAATCAATGAATGTAGGTCATTAAAATAACAAACTAACGGTCGCGTTTTTTTGGGAAATGTTTGTAGAAGGGTTATTGTTTTGTGTTGTTTTTTTTGGTGGGGGTGACACCCTGAGCTGACCGCAGCGGGTGACATCTACCCTCGTGACGCCTCTGACTGTAAAATGGCCATTGATTTAGTGACTATTTTGTTTGTTAGTATGTAGCTGACCAAGTCATCGAAATTCATCGTAACTAAAACGTTCTCTGTTGTGGACCCGAAAGAATGTTCCATGACGTTGTACGTAGGTGTTAAAAACATCAGCACTCATACGGCTTAGATTAAACCACGTGACATGTGTCGGCTGTCCGGTACGCCAGGAAGCATTTTAAATTATTGATGAGGAAAAAACCCACATGAGAATGATTTATCGATGCCAAAGTAATGCCTAGATAAGTGCTGCACCAAAGTAATGTCTAGATAAATGATGCCCCTAAGAAATATCTAAATAAATAATGCCCTAAAGTAATTTCTAGATAAATGTTGCCCCAAACTAATATTTAGAACAGTGCTGCACCAAAGTAATGTCTAGAATATTGGTGCCCCAAACTACTGTCTAGCAGCTAGCACAATGGTGCCTCGAAGCGATTTTTAGAACAGTGTTGCCCAAAAGTAATGTCTAGAACAGTGGTGCCCCAAAGTAATGTCTAAAACTGTGGTGCCCCAAATTAATGTCTAGATAAATGATGCCCCTAGGAAATGTCTAAATAAATGTTACCCCAAAGAAATGTCTAGATAAATGGTGCCCCTAACTACTTTCTTGAACAATGGTGCCTCCAAGCAATTTTTATAACAGTGGTGCTTAAAAGAGTCTCCGCCTGGATGCCATTAAAATTTCGACAAGCCTTTCGCCTGACATCAAAATGTGTCTAGTCCAATGATACCAAGCATGAAGGGCTCCATAATGCAATGTGGATGTTTCTTGGGGCCGCATAGCACCGCGTTTTGGGCAGGATATTGCCCGCGGATCGTAGTTTGTGCATCACTAGTCTAGAACTCAACGAATTGAGATCCAGAGAAAACACTGGTGTCAGCGTTTCGGTTTTAATTTATTCAGCATTCTGTTTGTCAAAGGAAGCTTAGAATACACATGATGCTAATAAGTAAATAAAAACTTTGAAACTGGTGGCATTGACATTTGACATTTTGAAAGAAACAATGAATTAAACAAAGGCTTCTATTTAGAAATGATAAACTAAGATGAACAATAAATACACTCTGAACTGAATCTGTCCCTTTCGTTAAGGTAGGGTTACAAGTTGACAAGGCTACTATCGCATTCATATTTCCATTTCTTATATTCTAGATCTATATAAAATTAAACTAATTTTGATGGAAAGGAATCTATACAAAATCATTCTTTGCTTTGGTGAACCATCTACTTCTTTTAATAACCTATACAGAAATATAAGTATCAGAGATCATGATTAAACATAAATATACATTAGGATCTACATCTATTATAATAGTATCTAGACTCTAGATCTAAATATATATATAGGCCAAAAAGTAAATATTTTATTTTAAAACAAGGTTACAAAAGACAGTTTGTGTGGAAACAAACTCAAAATCTGCCCCCGAAGTAAAATGTTTTACATAATTCGGATAATCCTTCAGAGTTGAAGATAGTTTACTTCCTAGTCCAAACCTTATCTTATCTTATCTTATATAATACAGACGTTACTTCAAAAAAGAAGATGATTACGTCCTACGCGTCATGCATTTAGTCATGCATATGACTTAAATTCTGCCAAGTCACTGGTTTTTCTGGCTAGCTCAGGCAACCCATTCCATGCTCTAATAGCACTAGGGAAGAAGGAGTATTTGTACAAATTTGTCCTAGCATATGGGATGAGGAATGTGCCTTTATTTTGTGTCTTTCAGAGTATTTTATTAGATTTTGTTTTTGTATTTGAAGATTATGGTTCAGTGTTTTATGTATAATTGCTACTTTACTTTTGAGTCTTCTGTCCTGAAGGCTTCCTAAAATTTAGTGATTTTACTAATGGTGTTACTCTAGTCAAATGTGAATATTCGTTTGTTATGAATCTCACTGCTCTATTTTGTGTTTGTTCCAGTTTCTTAATGTTTTCTTGAGTTGAGGGGTCCCAAACGGTGGATTCTATTATTGGCCTAACCAAGGTTAAATAACATTTTAGTTTTATGTTATTATTTGATTTATAGAAATTTCTTTTAATAAACCCTAATGCTTTGTTTGATTTTTTTTATAGTTTCATCAATATGTGGATTCCATGACAGTTTTTCATTTATTATAACACCTAGGTATTTTGCGTTTTTAGTCTGTGTTACTGGTTTGCCATGAATAAGATAAGTGGAATTAATTTGTTTTAGTTTTTTTGTTACTCTTAACAACTGACATTTTTCTGGGTGGAAAGACATGCTCCAATTTGATTCCCATTTCCGTAATTCATCTAATTCTCTCGTAAAATATCTGAGTCTTGTGTTGTTTTTATTGTTCTATATATTATACAATCGTCTGCAAATAATCTGACTTTTGTTCCTGAACTAATGCAATTTGGTAAATCGTTTATGTAAATTAAAAATAGTAGTGGACCCAAGACTGTTCCTTGAGGTACACCTGAGTTTACTGTTATTGGTGTTGATTTAGAGCCATTTATTATTACAGTTTGTTCTCTCCCTATCAGAAAATCTTTAATCCACTGATGCAGTGGACCTTTAAGGCCGAAATATTTTAATTTTTTAAGCAAACTATGGTGGTGAACTTTGTCAAAAGCCTTGGAAAAATCTAATAAGATAGCATCTATTTGTTCACTATTATCTAAACCTTTTGAAAAATCATCAATTAGTCCTATTAGTTGTGTTTCACATGATCTATATTTCCTAAAGCCATGTTGGTATGGGGTGAGGACATTATGTTTGTCTAAGTGGTTTATGATGTTGCTACATATTATGTGTTCTAGGATTTTACATGTGATGCTGGTAAGTGATACTGGTCTGTAGTTTCCTGGATCAGATTTTTCTCCTTTTTTAAATATGGGGTTGACATTAGCTTCTTTCCAGTCCTTTGGTACTCTGCCCTGGTTAAGCGATGCCTGAAAGAGTATTTTGAACACTGGGGCTAGCTCATTGCTTAGTTCTTTGAGTAATTTAGCTGGAATACCATCAGGTCCAGACGCTTTATTTGGTTTGGTGTTGGCTTATAGTTTTTGAATTCCATTTTCTTGTACTACTAAATCTTCTATGTTGTCTACTTGGTTCAAACCTCCCTCAGGACGACGGAGGATGGGAGCAGGCAGGGTTTGAACCTTCGACCGTCGATAAATCCGAACGACAGGCCTGCGCGCAAACCGCACGACCAGTGGTCCACCCAGGCAGGCTTCAATATTTTCAGAAAGAACATCCGAATGAAATTATATCAAAGACAAATGAGAGATAAGAATGGAGAAAGAAGGTTAACAGATCTTGTGTAGTACCCCAACGGTCCCGCAGATCAAAGGATAGGTGAAAGTGAATGTAAAGTTAGATGTGAACCTGGCCTAACTAGTTTCCTTTTCAGACCTTGTGGTCTATAGGGCAGATGATTTAAAGTTCATCTGTTTTTGTGGCCTACGGTTAACGAGGGTGTCATGTAGCCAGCACAACGACCAACCGCCTTTACTTTTCCCCAACTAACGTCAGGCACCCATTAGAGCTGGCTAGACTCAGAAGTTGAAAATCCCAGTCTTCACCAGGATTCGAACCCGGGATCCTCGGTTCGGTATAATTAATGTAATTTTTTTGAAAAAGGCATAATCTCATATTCGAGTCCTCAAAAAAAAAAAAAAAAAAAAAAAAATTTCGGCTATATATACTTTTTTTCACGAAAATAAAGTTTATAAGATTACTATTCGTTTTCAATTAGGTCTAACTTATAATGCATACTAATTAGCTTTTTCTCTTTAAAAAACTGCTTGCATAACTGATTTTAAAAATTAGAATTTTCGCTTTCAGGAAAAAAAAGTAGCCGTTGCATCAGAACTTTAAATGGTCTAAAATATTGTAAAGTCGGATTTTCAATATCTTTTCTAGTTTACGAGATCTAAACGGGACGGACGGATAGACGGACAGACATTTCACACAAAACTAATAGCATCTTTTCCACTTTCGGGGGCTTTCGGGGGCCGCTAAAAATGGATTCAGGTCGATTAACTATTTTAATAGCTTCATTCATGCTATTTTGTTTTTACATTCACGCTTTCGCTTTTCCTATACTATTATTATTTTTTAAAATTGTTTAACCCAGGGATGCCCAATCTAATTCGATCTGCGGGCCATTTTAATTTCCAACACTCGTCTTGCGGGCCACATGACTGAAAAGTTGCAAAAACTAAATGAAATTGTTCTGAAACTATTTTACCAGAACCCCTGGGATTTAGTACTACATTAATGTCATATTTGACGATTATATTTTTTACGCGTCAGAAAATAGCTTCCTTTCTCTACTTAAAATGTTAGCAACAGTGTAATTACCTTTAAAACCGACTCATTTTTCTTGTCTCTTCTTGTTGAATATTCTCAACGATCTTCCAATCTCTGGTTGTAGTTAATCAGTCTTTTATTCGTGGTTCAAACCAAGGATGCCGCCATATTTTTTTTATAATGCCCATATATATGTTGTTTTTTCAAACAGCCACATTCTCTTTATAATGCAAAAATGTTGGCTTTTTTTATGTTCCACAAAAAAAAAAAAAAAAAAAAAAGTAAAGATCCGCTCGATTTTCTTGGTAGATTCTTCATACATAAGCACACAAATGTTAAAGGTCATGGTACCATTAGTACCAATCTGTCAGAGCGAAAATGACAGCCCTAAAGTAGGTAAAAATACATTTTTCACCCTTTTTTTTTTTGGAGGGAGGATTTTCTCCACTTTGTGCCGCCCTTTCTGAGGGCCGGATGGAACCGCATCGCTGGCCGAATCTGGCCCTTGGGCCGTATGTATGTATGTATGTATGTATGTTACTTATAGACATCAAAACCGCTTGGCCAATCTTGATAAAACTTGGCAGGAATGGTCCTTGGGTACTAACTTAGACCGTAGTGTATGTATTGTGGCCCTAAAACAAACTTAAGACCCTCAAAAAAATAAAGTTGTCCGACTCTATTACAGCTATAGTATTTTATGGATCTAGGCCATGGTTAACAATGTTGACATGAGAAAAGATCGAAAGGATTTAGACCTAGATTTAATTTTAAGAAATACACTTTGCGCACAGTTTTTTACTTTGACACATGAAAATACAAAAAAAGATTCATTGATTTCATTATATAATAAAATTAACCTTCAATTTTGTGTTTCAAAAGCATTTTTTACATAAATTAGTTCCTGATATCTTCGACTACAGATTTCCTGGCGAACATTCTTTCATTAGACATTACCAATTGGTTACACATTAACACATCTCTCTACTGAGTCTATTCCTAGGTCTAGGTCTAAAACTCTTATTGAACTCTAAGATGATAAAACTTCTTTTCGAAAAGATAGTTTTGTGCTTTAAGACATAAACATACTAATTATTGTCCATTCATTTGCTATTTTAATCAATTTAACATTCAAATTTGTTTTTCTAAAGCATTTTTAATACATTCGTTTGCTGTTCGCTAAAGTTGCGTAGCCGTGTTTAGATAGGCCTATATTCATTCATGAAAAAAGGTCACGCATGCGCAACACAGAATGAACTCTATAAAAGCCAATTTTTAACTCTAGATTAGTGTAGATTTAGATCTGTCTACCTCAAGATCTACTTTATACTTTAACACATGAACATACAAAATTAAGTCTATTCATCTCAAATTTTAATCAAATATATGTAGGCCTACAAGCAAATGTTTTAATTTGAAAAAATGGATTTAAGCCTATTAGCTATTTTTATTTGATAGCTTCATTCACACTTATTTTACATTGACAGATTCGCTTTACTTATTACATTATTATTTTGTTTAATTGTGACTATATCGACAGTACGCAAATAAAGACCCGCGGGTCGCGGGTAACATATGTCTAGTATATATATATAGTGCTTTTAATGTAAAAAAAATAGGTGCCGGTACTCAGTGATTAGGTGCCGGTACTCAATGATGAATTGCCTAACTTTTAACTACTAATAAATTAATAATAAACGTTAAAATACAAGTAAAGTAACATTTTCACCCCACATTGAAAAAGGTGCCGGTAGGCCGTACCGGTGCGTACCGTCACTAATAAAGCCCTGTATATATATATATATATATATAAAACTTGCATTTCTTAAGTAACAACGGCCCCGAAAACACAATCTCCTTCTGGTATCTTTTTATTTTTTTGCTGGGGGTAGGAAGTGTTTTATAAAACCAGCGAGTTTCTTTTGTGCAGTTACATTAGCCTCGCTATGGAAACAGTATCTCAAAAAACTAGGTCAATATTTAGACCATGTTCAATTTACGAAATACATTTATTTCATCGCCCTATGAAGCAGCATCTGGACACACCGGAACACAAAAATAATGTGTGCATTAGCCAATCATCTGACGATGTTTCACTGGGTTCTGTCACCTACCGGATAAGGAAGGGGGGATTTGTTTTGTCCAAATACGGGACCTACTCCAGACGATGATGAAATACCTTTTGCCTATACAGACGACACCGAAGGCCATCTCTTCCTTCCTCCATGTGTCCATTTCCTTTCCCTCCTCCCTGCTTACCCTCCCCCTTCCCGTGCTAAACACTGCACGTGCGTTATTGATGTGATAATAAATCTGGTTCGTGTCAGAAGCAATAAGTGACATAAGCTTAGCATTCTGAGGTAAAAAAAATACGACATTCTGTCTCAGAAAGAAAATACGACATCCTATGAAAGGTAATACATTTGGTCTAAGAAAGATAAATAAGACGTTCTCTTTAAGACAATAGACACGACATTCTGTCATCAAAATTTATATAATTCTCTTCATGGCTCAAGAGTTTGGACAAGAAGTAAAGGAAAAATCACTCTTTTATTTCTGCAACTTTGACTAGAGTTACCCTATGAAAAAAAGAGGGGGGGAGAACAAGTAGTATTCACCCGTCTTAAAAATGGCAGGGCCGGACTTAACCATTATGACCAAGAAGTTATGTAAAGATCACTCTTTTTTATTTCTACCCCACGTAGTTTTATCGGCGAAAATAAGAGGGGGTGGGAGGAGAACAAGTAATCTACTCTGTATTCACCCGTCACTAAATAGCAGGGTCTGACTCAACCGTTGTGGGGCCCTATGCGAAACGGATTTAGCGGAACCAAGTTTGGGTAGGGATACGGATAATAAGTGAAATTTAAGAGTTTGTATTATAAAATAAATTCGTTTTTGCATTTTGTTCATTCTATACTACGTACAGAACTACTTTATGAGCCTTGCGTGTAGCGAAGTCATACAATATATCATCAAAACTTTATTTCCTACATAGATCACGCTCAATAGCAAGAATTACCAAATGTTTCGATCTATCTTCGAGAATTGTTGACCTCAAGTCTTCATTAATTTCAGGCGCGAGAAGCTTCTTTCTCTAGATTCCACAATTATGAGTATTGCATAATGCCGTTTATTTTTAGGATTGTCCTTTTCCATATTGAATGGCATCCCCAAAATGAAAATTTTTGTCTATATATTTGAGGAGATTTGTACGAGTTTTCTAAAGATTTTAATAATTTCCGGCTATTTCCAGGACTTTTTCGTATATTTTGCAATTTCAGAAGATTTAAAGGAGCTCCTGGTAAATCGACAGGAGGTCGAGAGAAATTTGTTTTAAGTCATAAAATGGTTAAATTTAATAATTTATACACCTAGAATTAGCATGGGTCCAAAATAAGTGCGGGGCCCACTGCGGTCGCATAGGTTGCAGTAGCCTAAGGTCGGCCCTGCAAAATAGTTATTGTTAGAAGAGAGCAGCTAGTTGATTGCGGCCTCAGAACGAGACAGCTGGAGGTCACTCACAAAGGCCGCGGGATACACATTTGAGACCAAAAGAAAATTCGCTGCCGAGGACAGACGCAGACAGCGAAAAGAAAATCCAAATCGACCACCTGCGGACAATGGTTATGCTTGCTCTAATGCGGCAAAATATGTAGGTCACAGCTGGGGCTGCGCAGCCACTGGAAATACTGCATCCCTCACTAATGTTCGGACTCAAAAGAAAAGCCTTATTATGATTATTGTTATTTTTTAAAAGTATCTTCCTATATTTTTCTTGTTTAGAAAAGCATTACTCAAACACCGATAAAAATTAATAGCTCTAGAAAGTCTAGATAATGTAGAAAACTAATTGATCACTTTTGTGGTACTAAGGAAGAAAAGCCGGATGTAAAGTTCCAAATAAACGTAAAGTTCTCTTCACGCCTTGCTCGCCTATTTGGTCATTTCCATCTCTCGCTCTTTACAGCAACTGTGCTGCTAATAACAATACATTCTGTACTTGATAGTCAGGCTTTAAAACCGCAATGTTCTCTACCATGATATCAACAATAGGAAGAACTGAATTAGCCAAGTTTATGATTAGGCCGCCCGCCAGAATGCTTTCTGATGTAAAAATAACATAGAATCAAGAAAAGTCAATATAGATTTCTTGTTTTCGCTTCAACTTTGAATTTTGCAATAATCGCATGTTGATCGCAAGTTGTTTTTCTATGCCGCTAAAATAGATTGGCTAACGGCAGTGCC
This sequence comes from Biomphalaria sudanica, assembly GCA_036873155.1. Classification (NCBI taxonomy): domain Eukaryota; kingdom Metazoa; phylum Mollusca; class Gastropoda; family Planorbidae; genus Biomphalaria; species Biomphalaria sudanica. The sequence goes on from JAZGLO010002720.1 coordinate 1,367,192, forward strand.
AGGAGGTTATTTTTATTTTTTTCAAACGGGACTTGTGTAAGGTTAAAAAAAAATGGCGCAATACAGATCAATGGGTGCTGAGAAGAAAAACACGAGTTGTGTGGCTGGGCAGACGATCAGAGATGATGAAACAGTTATTTGTCTCCGGTTACAGTTGAACTGTTTTGTTGCGGTGGTAGTGTCAATTGGTTTTCAATTCAGATCAGGATTTTCCCATGATCAGGTGAGGAGTTAGTTCTAATGTTGGCATTTCAAAATGTCATTAACCTATTTGTCAAACTCACTGATCACATGTTTGTCTTGAAATTAAAATACTGACACCATTTAGGTGGAATTACTGACATCTTCTGAGCTGAATTACTGATATAATTGGAATTGAACTGTTGACATCATTTGAGTTGAAGTTCTGACACCCATTGGCGTTGAATTGCTCACATCATTTATGTCCCATCTTTTGCAGCCCTGCAGGACAGATGCCCAACTTGTAAAACCAAACAATGAAATGTTCTCCCCTTCCTTGTCTAACCCAGAATTGTGACGTCAATGTCAAAGCACTACGGGCGGGCAGCAGTAGCAGCCCCCCCCTCTCCTCAATTACTAACCTCCCAGTTAACTCCACAACAAACATGCACTTACCTACCAAAAATTCTAGTCTCATTAGCAGTAAGTTTTATAGCATAATATCAGGTGACAGAGCCTCGCTCGGATGAATAATTTGTTAAGGAAGGATATATATCCGAAGTCATTTTGGGAACATTGTTGTGATTACGAAAATGAACTATCGGGTAAAGACTATCAATCCGAAGAGTTGCTTTTTTCGTTCTGTCATTTCTCAATGTAATTGTGCATGGCGATTATAATAGAAAATCCCCCCAACAGTAGGCCTTTAGAAAACCACAGCTCACTTCTTTACGTTTTACATTGCTTCTTTCGCGAAAAAATTTTGGGCTATTATAGGCTTGGAAGAAAGTCTTTGCAGTGTAACTTCTAAAATAGTTACTTTCTGACATTTAATATTGCAATAAATATATTCATTATGGCTCTGCGACATGGACACTTTACAGAAAACAACTAAGACTTCTTAAGTGCTTTCAGCAAAGATGCTTGCGCTCCATCATGGACTACAAACAGCGATGTCCTTGCCAACGCCTGTATAGACAGAATAAAGGGACTTCTTATGGTCCGACAGTTGCGCTGAGTTGGGCACGTATCCCGTATGGGAGACGAACGTATGCCAAAGGCATTCTTTTTTGGTAAGCTTAAAGGTGGTTGACGTAACAAAAGCGCCCAACGGAAACGCTTCAGAGACCAGCTTAGGCGTCAACTTTCATTGGCTGACATAGAAGAGAGCACCTGGTTGTATGCGGCCTCTGAACGAGACAGCTGGAGGTCACTCACGAAGGCCGCGAGATACACATTTGAGACCAAAAGAAAATATGCTGCCGAGGACAAACGCAGATGGCGAAAAGAACATCTAAATCGACCACCTGCGGACAATGGTTATGCTTGCCCTGGATGTGGCAAAATATGTAGGTCACAGCTGGGGCTGCGTTGCCACGGGAAATACAGCATTTATCACTAATCTTCGGACTCAAAGACAAGCTTTATTATTATGGCTTTAGTAAAATCCACATAGAGGGGTTGAGAGAATCACTGGTTGACACTGATTTTTGTAGACAGGCGGAGCGATTTATTTCGCCACACTCTCGCTTGGAGGCGTCCAAAAGCACGACTATTCCTGATCACATATCAACCTCTCTTTAAAGCAATGCGTCAAGGTGCTCCTGGAAATCTCCTTAAACTCATAAAAATGTCCTTAAAAAGACAAAATTGTCTTTTGGGGTGTCAATCAATATGGTTAAACGCCAGTCCTACGCGTGATATAAAAAAAACGGCATCGTCAGCTTTCATTTAATAAAAATTCTAATGCAAATACGAATTTATTTTCTTATACAAAATCTTTATTTTCCCTTATTATCCTTATTGGTCCGCGCGCAATCTATTTCACACAGGGCCCCGCAAATGTAGGGCCGCCCTGGTTGTGCAAGTAAGGCATAGATAAGCCTTGTTATGACCATTTCCTATGTTTTGGTATGGGACAGTAGACTTCGAAGCTTAAACACATAGCAATGATTCACCAGGAAAATAATAACAAAGTAAAAGCTACCTACGGGTGTACACAGTTAAAGTGTCAACAATTTATAAAGCCTACATACAAACATAAAGATATTTAATTTCATTATTTTTCTTCCATAGTTTCAGAATGGATCAATGTACAATAAGATGGTGCGCAAATGTTTAATTACGCCAATTGAATCATTAAAACTTTTTCTTGTTTGCGAAGAAATGTCTTAGTGTATTGCTGTGAGCCTAGTGACGTAAGCGGTGTCAAGTTTTTTTTCCCATTGACGTCATATAGAAAATTTCATTCATAAAATATTCTAGCCAAAATTAATTTTTCGATAATGAGCCATTTTCAAACCGATATAACGGTCGACCTCGATTTTTTTCCGATGTGGCCAATGAGTTGAGAATTGTTTTCTCACTAATATGCACATACCTTGAAATTTTAAAGAAAATCGTTAGAGCCGTTTTCGAAATAAAATTTATATATAAATATAAATACATACATACAAGAATTGCTCGCTTAAGAGTATAGGATGTATGCAGACATCGCAGTAAAAGCAATTTGAAAGACATTCAAACGCTAAAAATTCAGAGTAACCTGTTGTCAGTACCAGCGGACTAGTTTCATTGTTGACAAGCAGAATATACAAACCTTTTGCTCTAGTTCTAATATAGTGAAGAAAGATTTTGTTTTTGCATGGGGGTGACCATATGCACAAATGATATAACTATTGTTCATTAATAATAACAAGAAAATATTAGAAATTTATTTAAAAAAAAAACACAACAGAGCTTATATTAAGCACAGCTTTTTCATTTAATTTGGAACAATCATGACAAACAATAAAATTAGCATTTATAAATTTTAAAAAAGTAATAAAATTTTAAAAAGGGTGGAGTGACCTGAATTCGAACTCATGGCTCGAAGTCCTCCAGCCGACATTCTAGCACTCTGCTAGTCTTTTGAATATAGAAGATGTATAGTTATGTATTGTTGTCATAATCTCGTCCTATTTCATGTTTGTGTTTACTAAGACTCAGACGACGACCGACCTATAAAGGAGACTAATTCAGGTTATGCTACTACTTCAGTCAAAGTACAGTTTCTTTCCCTTGTTCGAGATAACAAACAAAATAATTAATTACCAATAGCTAATTAACTAATTGGTTAATTTCTTTTATTTGATTCTTGTGTTGTCAGGTAAAAGAAATATTTAAAAATTTCAGCTTGATCCCAGATTGGGTGTCGGAGAAATAATGTGTACACACTTTCTACCAGACAGACAGACAGAGTGAGTTGATATAAGCTTTGTAAAAAATACAATATGATTGTTTGTTCCATAGTTGCAACACTCAGTTTTAATGGCGAACAATAACTCCAAGCATTAATAAAACGATCATTCTACTAAATTTCAATAAGATGTGCTGTCACTCGGCGCTGCTTTCTGTGGCTGGGATGTTGTGGCAAGCTGCTTTCTGTGGCTGTGATGTTGTGGTAAGCTGCTTTCTGTTGCTGTGATGTTGTGGCAAGCTGCTTTATGTGGCTGTAATGTTGTGGCAAGCTGCTTTCTTTGGCTGTGATGTTGTGACAAGCTGCTTTATGTGGCTGTGATGTTGTGGCAAGCTGCTTTATGTGGCTGTGGCAAGCTGCTTTATGTGGCTGTGACAAGCTGCTTTATGTGGCTGTGGCAAGCTGCTTTCTGTGACTGGCAAGCTGCTTTATGTGGCTGTGGCAAGCTGCTTTATGTGGCTGTTGCAAGCTTCTTTATGTGGCTGTGGCAAGCTGCTTTATATGCGACATTTCAGCTGGATGGAATAATGAAATGCTGTCAAAATAAATTATTCAGATTTTTTCATTTTGTCCATGACCCATATTTTGAGTTGACAGTAGGAATTGAACAATCAGAACTTGTTGACATTGAACTTGTTCACGTGACCGTTTATATTTTCATTGCTATTTGAGTGTTGTATGTGCCACGTGACTGGGCGAGGATCTGAATGACCCTTCATGTCTAGACGATGGCCAGACAGTATCATTAGAACATAGACACTATACCCATTTCACCAATACCAGCGTGGTGTGGTCACAGCGGTCTCCCTTCATACTGACCAACTTATGGTGTGGTCACAGCGGTTACCCTTTATTCCCCCATCCCCCAAAAATTCCAATCCTAGTCCAACATTTCTCCAAGTAATTGTTAGTGATCAGATGTCAAGTGTTAATTACCCATACAGACAAATAGAAAAAGAAGGGAGATAACACGAGATTTGCAGACGATCATTGTCTCTCGGTATATCATTTAATATAGCAACAGACGTCTCTTGGGATGACTTACTTTGGTAAAATATGATAATTAAAATAGAGGCTAAGAACAAGAGAGATAGAGAGAGAGAGAGAGAGAACAGGAAAACGAAGAGGGATTGAAAGTGTTGTAAATGCATTGTGGTACAAATGTCTTTCGTAAAGTCTCACAGATATTGCATCAAATCTGAGCTCATACTTCTCTATAGAATTTTGACATTAAGATAATTTAATTTCCCTTTTTAGATTCATTAATTGCTACAATAAATATTTGTTTGAAGTTTTAAATTCATTCGAGTATTGCCTGGGAGAAATAACGTATACTATTATTTGAAGTGACAAAACCCGATTTATTTAACCATAACTGTCAATAAAAAGTAAAGTAAAGATGATGTAAAGGTCATCTGATTCTCTGGCCAACGTTTAATGAAGGTGTCATATTGCCAGCAAAACGACCAACCACCATAACCTTTTCCCAACTAATGTCAGATACCCACAGAGCTGGGTGAACTCAGAGGCGCCCAAAGATCCCGAAATTAAAAATCCTAGTCTTCACCAGGATTCGAACCCGGGACCCAGTTCGGAAACCAATGGCTTTACCGTTCAGCCATCGCGCCTCCCTAACTGTCAGTACTGAAGGATTAATTTCCCTTGTTGGTATCAATCAGAATAGTTAATAACCAGTAATTAATCGACTAATTGGTGTTTTTTTTAAATTGATTCCTGCATTGTCTACGCCAGTGATGCCCAACCTAATTCGACCCGCGGGCCATTTTAATTTCCAACCCTTGTCTCGCGGGCCACATCAGCGAAAAGTTACAAAAATAAAATTAAATCTTTATGACACTATTTTGGTAGAAACCTGTGGATTTGATACTTAACTAACAGGTTATTAGACAATTATATATTTTTATCACATCAGAAGACATCTTTGTTTCTCTACTAAATGTGAGCAACAGTGTCGGCACCTTTACTACCGAATCATTTTGTAGTCTCTTTGAGGTAAATATTCCCATGGATCCTCCAACCTCTAGGCGTAGTTTAACAATCTTTTATTTGCGACTCAAACCAAGAATGGCGTCTTTACGTTATTGTTTTAGAAGACAGCCAGTCACTTTCTTGATGCACTACATTTGTTTGGGTTTATTACCATGTTCAACAAAAAAAAAAGTAAAGATCTGTTCAAAACTTTTCCTGGTAGATTCTACATTTAGAGTCCAAGTTTATAAACACACAAATGTTTAAATCATGATACCAATCCGTCATAGAAAAAGTGAGGGCCCAAACGTAGGTAAAGATACACTTTTTCAACCTTTTTTTTTTTTGTTTAGGAGGATTTCAACACTTTGTGCCGACGTTTCGGCGGTCGGATGAAACCACGTCGCGGGCCGGATCTGGCCCGCGGGCCGTATTTTGGGCATCACTGGTTCTACGCCAATAAATAATAGTGCAAAGTTTCAACTTGATCTAAGACTTGGTTAAGGAGAAATAACGTGTTCAAACTTTTTATCAGACAGACAGACAGACAGACAGAGTTGATAAAAGCTTTGTTTAAATAGTTTACTAAAATATATATTGAGAACTCTGCTTGCTAGTTTTTGTAATTTTTTATTTTAATGAAAAATAATTGTTACACTTCTTGGAATTATGCATACTGATATCAATCTGTATTTTATATACAGTACTGTCTGAAACTACATAGAAGCCGCACATGTTGATAAGCTCACCTAATACCATCAATCATTCAAGAGAATATTTGCTTTGAGAATATATTTGTCACGCAATAAGACGCGTCACTGAAAGTTACAAACAACAGCAAGTTATTTTCTGACAATGTTCGCCGAGAAGCCTCTGAAATGTACTGGCAGAGCTAGACGACAAAACAAAAACAAAGTTAAAAATGACTCATACAAGACCCAAGAACCCTAACTCTAAGTAGAGATTTTGGCATTACGCAGATCTGAATTTTCTAGAACTAAACTTAGATCAAACAAAATATAAGGGAAGAGAATAAAGTGGAATAACTAACCGTTTATTCGTGCTTCTTTTCAGCGTTAGTATTTAGTTATTCCAGTTATTTATTATTATTATTTTTGGTTTTTAAACTGAAATACTTATATGTTCTAGTGTATTCCAGAAGGAAGTGATGTGAACTCCTGGCATATGGCTCTGACATGGACACATAATGTATGTATATTCAACCCTAAAACTCAGGCCTCTGACGACAATAACAATATTTCAAAGGGCCGTCACTCCACTTTAACTAAGCAACCAATGAAATAATAATAAATAAACATAGAATTCCTTAAATCTTACACCCAAGATTCTATCAAGTGCTGTTTACAATACTATATACACTATATACTATATAAACAATCACCAAAGAAGCTTCATTAAATTATTCTTTATCCTAAATAGTAAATAGTATTCGTTCATGCCACGCCGAACGGTAATGCAAAGCTACAATGTTATTGTCACGAGATTTATATCTTGGTATATCTAGACTGCATTCACATATATGTAGAAGTCTTTTGATAACGTACGTCGTGGCAAATATGTACAAATTGGACTGCCCAGACAAATTCATTACAATGGTGCGCTAATTTCATGATGACACGCAAGCAAAAGTCCAAGACAAAGAAGATCAGTTTAAGCTTTTCCTGTCTTAACCTGTCTCGGAGTTCACTGCCATGTTGAAAGATGCATTTCGCGAAGAAATTGTTGGAGTTGACATTCCACATCGCACTGACACAACTCTATTCAATGCTCAAAGAGTAAAGGCGAAGACCAAAGTCAAATAGGACTGCAACACAGAATTGCTGTTGGCAGCTGACGTGCCATAAATGCCTCCAATGAAGAGGACTTTCAAATGAGCTTGTCCCTCTTCGCCAACGCCTGCAAAAATGTGGCCACAGCATCAATGTAAAAAAGACAGAAGTGTTGCAACAACCTCCTTCAAATAAATCTGTCACAGAACCAGACATTCTCCTAGATGGCCAATAACTAGCAAATGTTAAAAATTGTGTCTATCTAGGAAGCACCATATCAGCAAATGCCAAACTAGACTATATAGACTTCTATGTTGCTCGTGCCAGTGCTGCTTTTAGCAGACTTCAAGAACAAGTGTGGCAATGGAGAGGACTCAGCATATCGTCAAAGCTGAAAGTCTACAGTGCTGTAGTCCTCCCTTCACTCTTAGATGCATCAGAGTTCTGGACCTTATATTCCCGCCGTCAGATGAACTAGTCTGACCACATATCAGACGTTTTCATCCTTCAGTTGTCACATAAATAAACAGTATCCATGCCACAGCAAAAAGTTCCCAGTTTCTATGAGTGGGACATGTAGACTGTATGCCAGAAAATTGCTTTCCTAAACGACGTCTTGATGGGGAGTTGTGTGCAGGAAAGCGCTCTCAGGTGGGTCAACACAAGGGTAACAAAGAGACACTTAAAAGCTCTTTCAAGGAGTGTAATATTGGCATTCACGGCTGGGAAACACTAGCTCTCGATTGCTCATCATGGCGTAAAGCCGTGAGTGTTGGAGTCTCAAGATACGATACGAGGCAAAGAGGTCAACCAGCATAAAAGAAGCAGAGTTAACGAAAGGCTGAGAGAAGAAGCAGAGTTAACAAAAGGCTGAGAGAAGAAGCAGAGTTAACAAAAGGCTGAGAGAAGAAGCAGAGCTAACAAAAGGCTGAGAGAAGAAGCAGAGCTAACAAAAGGCTGAGAGAAGAAGCAGAGCTAACAAAAGGCTGAGAGAAGAAGCAGAGCTAACAAAAGGCTGAGAGAAGAAGCAGAGCTAACAAAAGGCTGAGAGAAGAAGCAGAGCTAACAAAAGGCTGAGAGAAGAAGCAGAGCTAACAAAAGGCTGAGAGAAGAAGCAGAGCTAACAAAAGGCTGAGAGAAGAAGCAGAGCTAACAAAAGGCTGAGAGAAGAAGCAGACCTAACAAAAGGCTGAGAGAAGAAGCAGAGCTAACAAAAGGCTGAGAGAAGAAGCAGAGCTAACAAAAGGCTGTGAGAAGAAGCAGAGCTAACAAAAGGCTGAGAGAAGAAGCAGAGCTAACAAAAGGCTGAGAGAAGAAGCAGAGCTAACAAAAGGCTGAGAGAAGAAGAAGAGCTAACAAAAGGCTGAGAGAAGAAGCAGAGCTAACAAAAGGCTGAGAGAAGAAGCAGACTTATCTGCATTATACCTAACTTACACATGTCATGTATTGCCGGATTTTTAAAGCGAGGATTCGACTCTATAGCTATCTTTGAGTTCATTTGAAATATAAGAAATGTGGTCATCTTCGACCACGATGGATAAGATATATATCTTGGTATATCTAGGACAATCCTGTTGTACACTGTTTCATCCCCTGTAGCACATTGTTAATATAAAGTAGCTCAGTCTTCTTGAAGTATTTCAGTAAAGGTGCACTCGCTCCATTGTGAACATACGATGTCAAGAACACACCACAGATAGCGATGCTTTGGTTAATGCCTCTATGGATAGGGAAGATGGGCAGAACCTGGTGAGGCTAATCAAGCCAATTCTGGAGCGACAGATTTTGCCACAGTTCGTGCATGTGAAGGCATCTGCTTTAGGGCTAGCTGATAGGGCAGCTTTCTTTTTCTTTCTTTTGACTAAATCCGCTTCGTTTCTTTGTCTCTTTGCGAGGATTTTACCAGCACGCACACTCTGTCTCTATGCTGTCCGGTCTTGGGATATTTCCTCCCACATACTTTCGTTGATGCCTGTGGTTCTCATGTCTCGCTTGCAGACATCTCTATAGATTAGTCTTGGTCGGCCATTGGGTCTGATTCAAATTCAAATAGGTCTATTTCATTTTTGTAGATAATTAGTTGACTCAGAACCTCCTGTGGGAAGAATTTATAGTAAGAGTGCGTATTATTATTATTATAGAAATGAACTTATTCTCAATCTCTGCGCTGCCAGGGTCGAGCTTCGTTAAAAGGAAATAAAGTTAACTGTAGCCTCCTTAACAGTGTCCAGTTTTTATTAGGTTTTATTGATTAGTAGAATTATTTTTAGTATAATTCAAAAATATCAATAAAATCTATGGATAAATCATTATTTGTACATTCTTAAAGATTACCAAAATATGTAAATTCCGTATAACTATAATGAGAGTGTCCTAAGCTTGGTTTAGATGTTTTAAGTTTTATGATGAACATAATGGGGTCTGTATAGAAGCATAGAATCTCAAAAGAATTCGACAGTTGCGAAATGCTGAACAAATATTTTTTTCTATTGCATATTTAAAAATTCTACTTCAAAAGAATTGTCCAAAAGAAATGTCTTGGGCTGTGGGTAAAATGTCAACAAAATGGTTCACGACATCTACGTCTTTCTGTACGTCTCAGTGTGTCTCAGTGTGTGTCTCAGTGTGTCTCTGTGTGTGTCTCAGTGTGTGTCTCAGTGTGTGTCTCTCAGTGTGTCTCTCAGTGTGTCTCTGTGTGTGTCTCAGTGTGTCTCTGTGTGTGTCTCAGTGTGTCTCTGTGTAGAGCATTGGGTCTGGTATAATTAGATATCGACATCGTGCCAGGTTCGAACACGCCACGCGCCGGCACGCGCTTGACTAGCAGACTGCACACGTAAGTATGTAAGGAGGAAGGCAGAAGAGATATATTAACCATGGGGAGGGAAGAGGGGACTGAAGAAGAAGGCATAATTGATCCTACTCCCAGCGATCAATTAGAAGGAGAGAGAACTGCTTTGGTTACAAGGAAGAGAACAAACGTTTGAGATGGGGGAGGGGCGGGTTACCCTATCCTTTTTTTTTACATTTCCCTATATTGTTTGATTCCGAGAAAAGTGTACCAGAGAATCGTGTGTCTCTCCCATTCTGAGGCACTGTGTATCTGTGACATGATTCTACGGAAGGTGAGTACCCCAGGGATCAGCTGTATTTAACCAGTACGATACCGAGTGAGTAACTGTTTTAAACAAAACTGTTCACGGTCTGGGGATTCATTAGAGACTTGACTTTGGACAGACAGAAACAATAATGAATGAGAGGTGAGAGATAGAGAGAGAGAGAAAAAGAGAGAGAGAGAGAGAGAGAGAGAGAGAAGGGGTTGAGAGAAATTCTTGACAGAAAAAGATGACTATTGATCTGGTTTGTACAATAGTACATAGTGAAAACCAAACTAACTACAGAACTACCAATAAATATATACACTCATCATCTAGTGATACAGTTACTTGTTATACTAAGGATATTCTCTTGTTTAAACTAACTCAAATTATTTCCAGGGCCGGATGTACCTGTTAGCAAAAGAAGCTTTAGCTTAGGGCTCCTAAGAAATATTAGCAATGACAAATTATCTCTGAAATTATAAGTGGATCCATATCTAACAAATCTTTGAAGTGTAAATCCGTCAATAAGTAGTTTGTTACTAGTAGTTTGTTACGAGTAGTTTGTTACGAGTATATTAGTCCAAATGGTTCTAGTACTAAGGTAAAAGTACAAAGCTATAGCTGCAAAGTTCTCCACTGAAAGATCAAAGTAGTGGATTCCCAATGTACTTTTTTTAACTTTTATAATTTGACGATTTCATTCTCTCTCTCTCTCTATCTCTCTCTCGATGTCTCTCTCTATCTCTCTCTCGATGTCTCTCTCTATCTCTCTCGATGTCTCTCTTTTTATTTCTCTGTTTATTTTTTTCTCTCTGTCTTTTATCTCTTTCTCACTTGTCTCTATCTCCTTCTCTTCCTGACTCTTGTAGCTTTTTATATCTGCTTCTTTCTCTCTTTCTCTCTTTCTCTCTCTTTCTCTGTCACTTTTTCTTAATCTATTTCTCTTAGTCTTCTCTCTGTCTCTTTCTCTCTGTTTCTCTTTTCGTCCCTCTGTTTCTTGTTTCTTATCTCTGTCTCTTGTCTCCCTATGTATCCGTTTCTTTCTGCCTCTTGTCGCTTTCTTTTTTTTCTCTCTCTCAAATTCATTTGACCATCCAGGCAGGGGTGTGGGGTTCGATTCCCCTTCCCCTAACGCCTTGCAGGTGGTTGAATACGAGAGTTAAACTTGAGTCATTCATTGGTTTTCCAGATGTTTGTATTGATGAGAAAGGATTAAACTTTAGTCATTCATTGGTTTTCCAGATGTTTGTATTGATGAGAAAGGATTAAACTTTTGTAATTCATTGGTTTTCCAGATGTTTGTATTGATGAGAAAGGATTAAACTTTAGTCATTCATTGGTTTTCCAGATGTTTGTATTGATGAGAAAGGATTAAACTTTAGTCATTCATTGGTTTTCCAGATGTTTGTATTGATGAGAAAGGATTAAACTTTAGTCATTCATTGGTTTTCCAGATGTTTGTATTGATGAGAAAGGATTAAACTTTAGTCATTCATTGGTTTTCCAGATGTTTGTATTGATGAGAAAGGATTAAACTTTAGTCATTCATTGGTTTTCCAGATGTTTGTATTGATGAGAAAGGATTAAACTTTTGTAATTCATTGGTTTTCCAGATGTTTGTATTGATGAGAAAGGATTAAACTTGAGTAATTCATTGGTTTTCCAGATGTTTGTATTGATGAGAAAGGATTAAACTTTAGTCATTCATTGGTTTTCCAGATGTTTGTATTGATGAGAAAGGATTAAACTTTAGTCATTCATTGGTTTTCCAGATGTTTGTATTGATGAGAAAGGATTAAACTTTAGTCATTCATTGGTTTTCCAGATGTTTGTATTGATGAGAAAGGATTAAACTTTAGTCATTCATTGGTTTTCCAGATGTTTGTATTGATGAGAAAGGATTAAACTTTAGTCATTCATTGGTTTTCCAGATGTTTGTATTGATGAGAAAGGATTAAACTTTAGTCATTCATTGGTTTTCCAGATGTTTGTATTGATGAGAAAGGATTAAACTTTAGTCATTCATTGGTTTTCCAGATGTTTGTATTGATGAGAAAGGATTAAACTTTAGTCATTCATTGGTTTTCCAGATGTTTGTATTGATGAGAAAGGATTAAACTTTAGTCATTCATTGGTTTTCCAGATGTTTGTATTGATGAGAAAGGATTAAACTTTAGTCATTCATTGGTTTTCCAGATGTTTGTATTGATGAGAAAGGATTAAACTTTAGTCATTCATTGGTTTTCCAGATGTTTGTATTGATGAGATATGATTTCTATCTAATGTTATCTAATAAATCGTTCCTCCCCCAGACAGATGAGATATGATTTCTATCTAATGTTATCTAATAAATCGTTCCTCCCCCAGACACACCCACAAGGTACAGATCCGTTAGAGGAGGGCGGGGGGTGATATAAACGAATGAAAGGATAATAGCTATTCCTGAAGAAATACATGTATAAGTGTCTCCAGTAGCCCTACTCACCGCATACACAGAAAGTAATGACCCCAGCTACATTTTGTGTCAGCTTCAAGACAACTTTGTTGTACTGCTTGTCAGTTTCTCTTGACACGAAATAATAACTCATCTATGTTTTATTTCAATACTTGAATGAGAGCAAAAATGTTCTTAATGCTAATTAATGAAATATTCTCTCTCTCTTTATTTTTATCTGTCTCTTCCTCTCTCTGTCTCTCTCTCCCTCTATCTTTATATGTCTCCTGTCTCTGTCTCTAGCTAGATATTATGTTTTGTTTAAGTCACAACAATGCCTTCTCTTAGTTTTGCCTTCTACCCTCCTCCTCCTCACGCACCCACCCCTCCTCCGCACTATTGTCCTGGTTTAATAAAACGTACCCCATGAGTGGTGGTGATAGATGATCCACTAGGAGCATATCCTCCGGACGCTGTTCTCCGTTGGTGCATTATGGCTTAGTGTGACAGGACATGATGACGAATGTGTCAATGTTTCTTTCATTGGAAGCAACTCAAAACAAGAATACGTCACTTTTTCATAAACTTAGTGTAGAAATGTACTTAAAACATACAAGTGTTTTTTGTATGTGTTAGACCCTCATTGGCCATTAGCTGCGTTTATAGGGCGACAGTGCTTTAACAATTTAATAGTTACCTCTTCATTTATTGGAGCAATAAGACTTGTCTAGAATTGATGACCTATTAATTATGACTAATCTAGAGTTGATCTATAAACCATGGCTTATCTGGGGTTGATATTTTATAAACCAAGGTTTATCTAGTGTTGATGTGCTATAAACCATGGCTTATCGAGTGCTTATGTGCTATAAACCAACCATGGCAAATCAAGTGCTAATGTGCTATACACCTTTCACTATCTAGTGTTTATATGTCATTGATTAGGGCTTATCAAGTGCTGAATTGCTATAAACCATGGCTTATCAAGTGCTGATGTGTTATAAACCATTGCTTATTTCGATGTGTTGAAAATTCGAAAACCTGACTTCTTCTGTCTAATCAATAAGTAAGCTTACAATATTACTTAGGATTCAATCTTAACGAAGGGCTAGTGCTATTGTTTGACTAAGTTTGAATTTGTACATGACTTTGAAGAAGACAAAAAGTAATAATCTACCTTTTTTTTTTAAAGAATACTGCGCAAAAAGCGTTATAACGTGCGAATAGATTCAACCTGTCTGAGCGTTATAACATGCGAATAGATTCAACCTGTCTGAGCGTTATAACATGCGAATAGATTCAACCTGTCCGAGCGTTATAACATAAGAATAGATTAAACCTGTCTGAGCGTTATAACATGCGAATAGATTCAACCTGTCTGAGCGTTATAACATGCGAATAGATTCAACCTGTCCGAGCGTTGTAACATGCGAATAGATTCAACCTGTCTGAGCGTTGTAACATGCGAATAGATTCAACCTGTCTGAGTGAAACATGCAAATAGTTTCAACCTGTCTGAGCGTTGAAACATGCGAATAGATTCAACCTGTCTGAGTGAAACATGCGAATAGTTTCAACCTGTCTGAGTGAAACATGTGAATAGTTTCAACCTGTCTGAGCGTTGAAACATGCGAATAGTTTCAACCTGTCTGAGTGAAACATGCGAATAGTTTCAACCTGTCTGAGCGTTGAAACATGCGAATAAGCTGCTCTAATGATTTTCCTACTAATTTGACAGTTTATGTATCTTTGAAAAAAAAACTAGCTGATTGGCCAGACAGGGAAAAATTCTTGTTTGACCGCTACATTTTTCAAAATATAATAATCTTAAAATGAAATTAGGACTTGAGGTCTAGACTATAATTTCAGCAAACCTCCGGCAGAGGGTATTCCCGCGTGCATTAAAGCGTTAAATAGTACGTTCAGGATCATATTGAGCAACGATTTCTATGTCTGGATCTCTAGGCTATTCCCAAAATAGAATCTTCTAGACTGTAGAATAGTGTGCCCCAAACGTCTTGTTTAACGGAACACTTCACACATTCGGAGAACACTTCACACATGCGGGGAACACTTCACACATTCGGGAAACACTTCACACATTCGGAGAACACTTCACACATGCGGGGAACACTTCACACATTCGGGAAACACTTCACACATTCGGGGAACACTTCACACATGCGGGGAACACTTCACACATTCGGAGAACACTTCACACATGCGGGGAACACTTCACACATTCGGGGAACACTTCACACATTCGGGGAACACTTCACACATTTGGGGAACACTTCACACATTCGGGAAACACTTCACACATTCGGGGAACACTTCACACATTCGGGGAACACTTCACACATTTGGGGAACACTTCACACATTCGGGAAACACTTCACACATTCGGGGAACACTTCACACATTCGGGGAACACTTCACACATTCGGGGAACACTTCACACATTCGGAGAACACTTCACACATGCGGGGAACACTTCACACATGCGGGGAACATTTCACACATTCGGAGAACACTTCACACATGCTGGAAACACTTCACACATTCGGAGAACACTTCACACATGCGGGGAACACTTCACACATTCGGGAAACACTTCACACATTCAGGAAACACTTTACACATGCGGGGAACACTTCACACATTCGGAGAACACTTCACACATGCGGGGAACACTTCACACATTCGGGGAACACTTCACACATTCGGGGAACACTTCACACATTTGGGGAACACTTCACACATTCGGGAAACACTTCACACATTCGGGGAACACTTCACACATTCGGGGAACACTTCACACATGCGGGGACCACTTCACACATGCGGGGAACACTTCACATATTTGGGGAACACTTCACACATTCGGGGAACACTTCACATATTTGGGGAACACTTCACACATTCGGGGAACACTTTACACATGCGGGGAACACTTCACACATTCGGGGAACACTTCACATATTTGGGGAACACTTCACACATTCGGGGAACACTTCACACATTTGGAGCATTTCATTGAACACTTTCTTTTTTTTTCAAGGAGATTTATTCACGTGATGGAATACTAGTCAATTATTCCAGTACTTTGTGGAACACCTATTCACACAGTTCGGGAAAAACTACTGTATACCATACATCTAGATTTAGTATTCTAATCTAGACTACTGTCTTCTAATGTTGCATGTCTGGATCATTATCACAAAACAATATGTTAAACCCAATCTTGCCTTTAACCTTTGTAAGTAATGATGGTAAATATTAACTGGGATTTGAAGGTTTAACAATAACATTCCTCACTGCTAGTGTTAACAACTAATGTATATAAAATTACTGTTACTCGAATATTTCTTGATCATTTTTAGGTGAACTGACTTTTTTTTACTCACGAACGGATTATAAAATGTTTACATTTTGGAGAACATTGACTTTCGATCCAAATGGAAAGTTAATAAAAAGACAACAGAATTTAAGAGTTGTAACTTATTTAATAATGTTCAACACTTTGTAGATGATTCAAAGCATTTTAAATGGCTAAAACTGAGCTGGGAGAAACGAGTAACGCTAGAGGCTACTTCGAAATATGGGCCTCGGCCGTGCCTATGGTGGCAATATGTGTCATCACTATTGCCGCCAACGGGGCCATACTAACCATGTTTATCAGCAGGCGAGGGCTTCGGCGCTGCAAGAACCTTTACTTTTTCAGCCTGGCCCTGGCAGAGTTTCTGATTGGCCTGTTAGAACCATACAAGCTATCTAATGATCTACACATGACGTGGGACAGTGGATGGAGATGCAGGATCTTCCAGACTACGAGGCAGTCTCTTGGATACATCTCATTTTTAAGCGTGTTTCTAATCACTTTGGACAAGTGGCGAGCCACTCATTACCCGGTGTCTTACAGGAGCAAGTCCACTAAATGCATGACTGTTGTAGCCGTCGTATCGGTTTGGTTCATTGGCATTCTCATCAATTCTTTCTCTCAGATCTGGTGGGATGACTTTCTTCTCTCCCTAAACGCCGTATCGGTTCAATCCAAAGTGTCAAGCTCCTCTGATAACGGAATGAACGCCAGTCCTAGGCCAAGCGTGGTGCTGGGACAGATAGACAGCGCGTCTCGAGACGTTCAGTATTCCATCGGCACAGGGCCATTTCCTTACCATCATAACATATGTCCGGAAGGCTACCATCTGAGTTTCAACTTATCCATCTTCTCGACAACAATTTTCTACATCATGCCCATCATTGCCATGCTGGTGTTCGACATTAGCCTCTACCTGAAGATTAAATGGAGGAAGAGTGTCGAGGTTCAAAGGTCAACCAGCGTCACTGACACTTATTTCATGACGCTGAAGAAGCCAGCTCTTGAATTGCCTGAGAGCTGTATGAACTCTCACGATGAAGACCCCGCCAAGGAATCCTTGCTGAAGAACTCTGATAACAAGCCGATCAACAAGCATCTCGCCATTGGAGCAAGGAGCGAGAGGCGACACAGTTCTCTCCCGGCGATCTCCCCGATTATAAAAGGAAGAACATCTAGTGGGAGAAGAGTCTCGATGCCGGAAAGTAACACCGGTAGCGGTGGCTGTCGATATGTCGGCCGAAAGTGGTCTGGATGCGCTACGGCGTTAACTAATAACCAAAACGCCCCTCCCACCCCACTTGCCAACCTGGCGCCTCGCCTGCACACAGAAGACATGGTCCACGATATCCTTGTCAAGCAGGACAAAACTACCGTGACCTGTCTCTGGCTGATGCTAGGTGTCCTCGTCACGTGCTGGCTGCCCCACGCCGTGGTCAACATGGTCAACTCCAGATGCTGGTGTCTGGACAGCGGAGCCCTGACTGCCACGTCTTGGTTCTTCCTGCTGGACCACGCCGCCAACCCCATTCTCTACGGACTCATGTACGTTCAGTTTAAAAACGTCCTGAAGCAGTGGCTTCTGGTGGAAAGGATGCATGCCTTCAAGATGAGAGACACTTTGATCCTGAAGAATCTTCAGAAGAAGGTGAGCTGCGAAGAGAACAGCAAAGACAAAAGTCCGAACCCTTCAACCAAACAACAGCAGTTTCAAGTGCCTAAAATAGCCTCGCACGTCAGTCTGGCTCACAATGACTCGGACAATACAGCTTTGTAAACATCTCCTACCATGAAAGGTGAGTACATCCATTTATTTTAAAGCTAACTTCCCATGGTAATACTCAGGGATTTCTAATCTCAATGTATATCATTGCAGAAATTAGTTTCTGTCTGAAATAATGCTAGTAGTCAAAGAGTTAAAGCTATGTTCTAGTCATCGCCTTTTCAAGAAAAGAAAGGGTGAAAAATTTAAGTCAGGTCTTAAGATTCGTCAAGGGGACTAACTACACATCTACCACCAAACATTTGTCAAGAACGATTTCATTCTCATGTTCAAGAAACCAAACAAAGTAATTATTGACCAATAGTTAATTACTTTTTTTTATTGATTCTTGTGTTGTCAGTTAAAGAAATATAATTGTTCAAGATTTCAGCTTAATTCGAGAGTGGCTGTGGGAGAAAAAACGTGTAAAAACTTTTTACCAGACAGACATACAGACAGAGTTTGTATACTCATTGTAAATATGTGTTTATGCCCATATTTTAATTTTTTACGTATGTTGCTTTTTTGTTTAGCCATTTTAATATCGCCATTTGTAGGTTGGCAAAAGAATACTGAAAAGGAGGTCATCCAGATGGCTGCCTGGTCGTGCGGTTTGCGCGCTGGACTGTCGTTCGGACTTTTCGATGGTCCCGGGTTCAAACCCTGTTCGCTCTCATCTCCCTTGCGGGAGCTTTGGGCTAGAAGTAAATTATCTTCCACTCCGAAGGAACATCCAAAACACAGAAAACATTTTACAGTTATAATCAAATTGTTAGCAGTCATGTGTGCTTTGATCCATTCAGTCTGAAGCTGTTGGACTGTAAAGTGAAGTTAGCAAATTTCAAAATGTGCTTACATAAAACAGTTACCCTCAATGTAATAAATAGCAATTTTTGTTTGGCTTTGAGAACGAACGTACGACACTTAAGGAACATGAAGTTTGTTATGATTTCGGCTGCTCGCAACTCCCAGCTTTCTTGCCTCTAACTTCGTCTTGTTGCTCTTTGCTCCGGTGTCCTCTTCACAGCTTGCATACTTTGTTGTTCTCCTTTTTCTTAGGGCGTTACCATTAAATGACTAATTGACTCAAGAGACGACAATGCCAAGACAAGAAACAATTAGTTTAGTTAATACTTTTAAATGTGTCCATTAGCGAAGCGCATACAAATACATGTAACGTTTTGTTTCTAAAATGAAATCTGTATGGCAATCAGCTTTTTGTGGCATTTTCCATTCTCCATCAAGTTAAAACTTGATACAATTGTTCATTGGAATAGATAAAACATAAATCAAAAAACAAAAAAAATCACAAATTAGACAATTATTGGTAATTAATTATTTTGTTTGATACCAACAATGGAAAATAATCCTTCAGTATTTACGTATATCATTTAATTTGTTGGGTTTAGTTCACTTCAATAATTGTTAACGCTATTTCTCCCTCAAGTAGTCTGTGATCAAGTTAATAGTTTAAACAATTATTTATTGTAGCTAACAAAACATAAATCTTTTTTTTTTAAATACCCAATTTCTCAATTACTATATTCGTAAATGATTATTTTGTTTGTTATCAAATAAAGGAAATGACTTGTACATTATTGAAGTAGTTTTAAGGGAGAGTTATTCCCCTTTAGATAAACTTTTTTTGTTTTTTTTTTACATTGATTTTTTAAAATATTTTGCTTGTTTTGTAATTACAAAACATTAACAAATGTAGCGCTTAATGTAGCACCTGATGTAGCATCTTCTATTAGTTAAGTTCAGAGACAGCTTGAATGTAGCGTTAGTTTTCCGTCCTTGTGTCTGTGAGAACTCGAGATAAATGGTTTCCAAGGTAAACAAAGAAAACAAGAAATGGATTCGTCTCATTACGTCTCCCATGCAGTGCAGTTGTTGTCTAGGAATGGAAACATGACCTGTTCTTTCAATCAACAGGAAGAGAAATGATCTCAGTTGACATGGTTCGATGTCAAACCAACAAGCTAGACCAGTGGTTCTCGGACTGTGGGGTGTACCTTCCTGCTAGGGGGTATTGGGTGCTATAATGACAGAGTCGGGCCTGACATATGAGTGTCTCTCTGTAGACGTAATTTGTCCCGCTTCCCATTCTGGGTTTAGGTTGAAACTACACAATTTTTTATTGTCGATAGCTTGCGTGTGTTGATTAAATAAAAAAACCTATTGCGCTATACAAAAGAAATTGTTTAAAATTAAAAAAAAAGGTTTAATTAATTTGGATGAAAAGTTTGGGCGAAACCAGTACAGAGATTTTATTTGCAAATCTTATACTACAATATCCAAATATTTATCAACATACACAGTTATAATATCCAAAATAACTCTTTTAAATGATTGGGTTCGTTGGTCATTATATCTCTTTTTCCTCTGTTGATCGAAGGATCAGTATATTTGATACGTGTGTGTCAATGATAGCCATCCTCTCTTCTTGAGATAATCAGCTTTAACGCTCCTTGGTCACTCTAAGCTCTGGACTGGTCATTCAGTGATCGTTTCCCTTTATTGAATTGAAATCCAGCACATACACAGAGAATTTCCCTTGGTCTCTTCGTTAAGCCAGTATCTTAACAATCTCCTATCGTGTTGGTCAATTTCTCTTCTGGTTAATCACTCAGAATCGAACGAAAAGTGGAGTTGTCTACCTTATCCAGCGTTTGTCTTCTATTTGAGAATGAAATGCTGTGAAATAGAAGTTTTGTTCAATTTGTCAAAAGCTAAAGTGTTTATTTGTCGCTCTCTAAAACTAATGGAATGATACAAATATTTTAGAGGGGGGAACGCAAAATAGAAACAAAAAGCAAAAGCAATAATGGATTGCATAGAATGTATATATAAAAAAGGTAGTTTGTGTTTTCTCAAAAACTCGCAAGAGACACCTGTGGGCAAAGCCAGATGAAATGCAAGTTTTCATATCTCATGGCAATATGATCATACATATTGAAATAATGCAGCAATAGAAACATTTTTTGTTGTGACAGTAGGCACAGGTAAGGCGTATCGGCACCTTTTTCAATGTGGGGAAAAATACTTTTCTTGTATTCTAAAGTTTATTATAAATGTATTAGTAGTTAAAATTTAGGCAATCCATCATTGAGTACTGGCAACTATTTTTTTGCAAAATTCAATTTAATAATTTCATAACGACTTTTGGGAGAAGCTTAAAGCTTTCAAATAACTTTTTTTTTTAATGTACAAATCAGCGCGTTAAAATGACTAGTCTCATTACATGACTGTACAGTCTCAGGCTGACGAGAAGGAAGTCAGGATTAGATATTATGAAGATCACAAATTTAAAAGGAGATTTTAAAAGACTTCTATGCTGTTGAAAAAGATGTAGATATCTTCAAAATGCATTTTAGTGTTTACGCTAAAACAGTGAGACAAGCTAGCAGCTTAAATTAAATAAACTCCAAATTAATTATCACCTCAAACAATTATTTCTAAATATTTTTAAATATATTTCTTTTAGAGGCTTGTCGAATTCCAGTTTTCCAAATTAAATAGCTGGTTCAGAGAATATGTGCAATGTGAGCAGTCTAGAAAAATCTGTGGCAGAAAAAGATTGATGATATATAGCTTGGTTGACTCTTAAGAAATACTATTTCCCTATTGGAACTATTATCAAAACACTAGTAGCTTAAATTCATACGTACCATTAGCTTCATTTCGATAGCTTTAGATTTGATTTAAAATAACTAGTCGACCAGCGGCGCAGCATACGCCGCTATTTTGCAGGGCCGGCCTTAGGCCACTGCAACCTTTCATAGGACCCGCACTTTCATAGGACCCGCGCTAATTCTAGGTGTATAAATTATTAAATTAACCATTTTATAACTTATAACAGATTTCTATGTAGAAAATGAATTCTTATGATATACTGTATGACTTCGCTACACGCAAGGCTCGTGTAGTAATTCTGTGCGTAGTAAAGATTGAATAAAATGTAAAGACGAATATATTGTCTAATACAAACTCTTAATTTTCACCTATTTGTGACAGGTTGGGGAAAGTGTCGTGTGTTTGGCGCGTTTAATGTCTAAGGGAGGATTGTTTTTGAAATTATCACACACCAACCCGTCAGCATATAAATCGGGAGCAGGCACGCAACGAGACAAGGAATTAAAGAAAGATACAAAGTTAAAAATGAAGAATATTTATTTACATAAACATTTACATATAAGAATAAAAAGGGGGAGGGTTTGCATCTATCTATAAGCAATAATGGATTTAATCATCACTCTTGCACTTAATAAGAGAGTATGTCACTTTGTCTTCTGAACTTAGCTGGTTGTCCTGTTGTGTCGAAGCTGGTTGTGTCCTGGCTTGAGGTTCTTCAGCTGGAGGTGGCGCTCTAGCGGGTAGAGGGACGCCGGTGATACAGTTCTTGTGTAGTCTCAATCCAAAGGTCTGATATCTGTAGTGGGCACAGTAAGGCGGGTGGCCGGCTACCGTGGGCACAAGTGGTACTGCGGGCAGAGCTGATCTGCCGTGGGCAGCGTAGTTGACAGGATAAGTCCAGTGAGTTGCGGAGGGTTTGGCGTAGCTATGACGTCTCGCACAGATCTGGGTCTATAGGGATGTCGCACCTAATAAGTTGACAGGTGGGCGGGCAAATAGATCCGATAGCGCCAAGTAGTAGAGTTGAGTAGATCCACGTAGGCAGTAGATGATACTCAATAGCAAGTGGGCAAGTGATCCGATAAATAGGCAGATAATGCCGAATGAATAGGCAGGTAAATAGTTGCGTAGTGTCGAGTAGACACCGAACAGCAAATAGGCAGACACCTGAGGGAGGCTGCGGATAAATAAAGACAAGTTAGGACATGTCTCTCATGCATCTTGTCGATGCCCTCGACTGAGGTGCATTCGTAAGATTGGTAAAATTGCTTTTGAGCACAATGAGGAGATGATGACAAATGGGATAGGGAAAAATAGATGGCTGATAATAGCAATATAAAAATGTACATAAAAGGGGGAAATAATAATATCCAATAAACAACACAAGTTGGAAAGAGAAAAAGGGGGGGGGCGGAATGGGCGGTGGTCAGCGACCATGACGGTTTGTTTACACTTGGCCGTCGGCCGAGAGCAATGGAGCGCGCTTAAATGGAGAGGGTGTCCGGATCTTTAAAATAAGGTGGCAATATAAGATAACCAATGAGGAAGTGCTACAAAGAGCAGAGTGCCAGGACATCCGCTCTGTTATCAGCAGCAGACGCCTTGGCTGGCTTGGCCACGTTCGTAGAATGCCAGTAGGTCGACTTCCACCGGACATCCTGTATGGCGATCTAATTGTAGGCAGGAGAGCCGCTGGTCGCCCACTTTTACGTTATACGGATGTATGCAAACGCTACATGAAGCTCTTCAAAATCGACACTGGCAACTGGGAAAAGGTGGCACTGGACAGATCCTCATGGAGAGAGAGCATAAAGGAAGGGTCAAATATTGCAGATGTCATACACAACAGAAGCAGAAAGAAGGGTGAAAATGCAACGGCGCCTGGTGATTATATATGCCCAACCTGCGATCGCAGCTGTGTATCAAAGATTGGCCTCTTTAGTCACACAAGAAGTTGCAAAGGGAAAAGATCGTCTCTCGAGACGTAAAATGCCACAGATTAGTCCGCTAGTAAAATTATCAAGGCGGTCAGCCGAGATAAAGGAAATCAAATAAGATGTACAAATATATACATGGTTGCATCAACGATCAATTGAGCAACGTAGCATTAATAGATTACTGCAATACATAAATAAATACATATGCCATGTTTATGTTTTCTACTTGCGACAGTGAGAAATACACAATGCACTAATTAAATATAAATGAAATAATAAAATACACATGATAAAATCCAGCCTGGAAGATATGGGCGGTAACAGGAAATGTCCTAGACTAAGAATCATCTTACACGTGGGTGAAGTCCGACAAGAGTCGCATCTGGGAGTGCCACGAGGCGTGTTGACCCTAGTAATCTCTTTGATCAAAGAGAGACGTGGGAGGGGGGGGGGAGATTGGTTTGCATTCCACCCAAGGTGGTGTCAACTGCGGCCGTCAGACATCAAAGAGACTTTATCTTTACCCCGGTCAAAGGAGATAAGTGAAAGCCTTGGTCTAGTTGTCTCAAGGTGGTCGACTAAGTCTAGCCTGGAGAGGAAAGGGTGGGGCGGGTGAAGAAATTGGAGATAGGACGGGGAAATGACTAAAATAAAATAATAATATATAATATATAAATAAAAATAATGATAATAATAATTAATGCTGTGATAAAATTGAGTTACTCTGACAGCAAGCTTTTGACTTGTCACACTATTATCAGTATCCCTACCCAAACTTGGCTCCGCGAAATCCGTTTCGCATTGGGCCCACAATGATTAAGTCCGGCCCTGCTATTTAGTGACGGGGGAATACTACATGTTCTCCCCCCCCCCTCTTTTTTTTCGCCTCTAAAATTACGTGGGGTAACTCTAGTCCGTCCGATTTCTCCATTACTTGGTGTCCAAACCCTTGAGCCATGAAGAGAATTATATATAGAGATTCTGTATTTTCTTTATATATATTTTCTTTATATAAAAACATGTATAATATTATGGCCAGCAAAATTTTTCCTCTAAATTTTTAGCCCAATGTTCATCTTCAATGACATGATCTGAACTCGCCAATATTTCATAACAGTTTTATCACTAAAATCAACAAATAGCATTCATAGTTTGTTTGTTTGTATTTCTCTTCCTTTGTGTGTGTGTGATACTGAGCTGTGGGACTCCAAACTACAAAACATAGACTCACATGAACACACACACACGTACACACACACGTACACACAACGAGTCTGGGAGAATGACAATTGGAGGATCTTGAGATAAGAAAATATAATCAATTCCGCTCTACAAGTTTATACAAGTACTCACACACATACACACGCACACATATTGAATGTGTCACACATACACACACATATTGAATGTGTCACACACACACACACACACAAAGAATGCTTGGCATATGCGTTTTTTTGTTTGTTTCTTCCATTCAAAAAACTGAATTGGAATACATTTAGTTGTGAGTGGGCGGGCATTCCATTTCATTCATCAGTATACAGACTGTCGCTGTGACGCTGTTTTTTTTTATGTGCTTATTATCAATTTCTAGATGTGACTGTAGTGACACACTATCCAAGCGTACTCTATAGATGCATGAACACTTTTTAAATGAACACAAATTTAATCTAGCAAAATTGAGTATGTTAACATCACGAACTTGAAACATATGGGCACACACAATACTTCAAGAAGACACAAAATCAAAGCTTAGATACAGAGTCCATATAGACAAAGTAGCCCGGAAGTATAACGTTGGCCTCTTTATATGTTCATCAAGCTGAAAATACGTGTGACATTGTACTCTCAGTGTGAAATTGTATTCTCAGTGTGACATTGTATTTCCAGTGTGACATTGTACTCTCAGTGTGACATTGTATTCTCAGTGTGACATTGTACTCTCAGTGTGACATTGTACTCTCAGTGTGACATTGTATTCTCAGTGTGACATTGCATTCTCAGTGTGACATTGTATTTTCAGTGTGACATTGTACTCTCAGTGTGACATTGTATTCTCAGTGTGACATTATATTCTCAGTGTGACATTGCATTCTCAGTGTGACATTATATTCTCAGTGTGACATTGCATTCTCATTGTGACATTGTATTTTCAGTGTGACATTGTACTCTCAGTGTGACATTGCATTCTCAGTGTGACATTGTATTCTCAGTGTGACATTGCATTCTCAGTGTGACATTGCACTCTCAGTGTGACATTGCATTCTCAGTGTGACATTGCATTCTCAGTGTGACATTGCATTCTCAGTGTGACATTGCATTCTCAGTGTGACATTGCATTCTCAGTGTGACATTGCATTCTCAGTGTGACGTTGCATTCTCAGTGTGACATTGCATTCTCAGTGTGACATTGTATTCTCAGTGTGACATTGTATTCTCAGTGTGACATTGTATTCTCAGTGTGACATTGTATTCTCGTTGCTAAGTTTTCTTTTATGTACATTTTTTTTAATCTGACAAAAGAATCCTTGCTTTTTTTTTTTTTTTTTTTGATGCTCATGACACCTTTTATTTTATGAACCAAACCTTTGGATTTTCATACATTTTTCGTAGCAATGAGTATATTATTTAAACGAATTGACACAGTCTCTGATTCAAATGAATCCACTTAATCTTTCAATGTGCCTATAGTTCTGCTGTCGTTTTCCTTATACATTAGTGCTGTTATAATGTAAAAAAAAAGTATTGAAAAGCATAATAACTATTTCTGCAATGTGTACATATTAGTACAAAACCATTAAAAAGATATTCACGTCCACGAATAAACATTCAAAAGTCAAGCAATATGAGCCAAACAACCTAAACAATAGCTCTATGAGTGAAATCCAAACATATTTCGTTAAGCTTTTATTTCTTTGTTTGATAGTTAACTATTAGAAGTTATAATTCTATAAAAACACAGAGTACGTTTTGTATTGGACATATCTCGTCACAAGCTTTTTACTGAGATTATGTTTTTACATTTATTATTTTTTAAAGTAAGTACTATAAAGTAAAGTAGCCATTTCACACCTTACGATCTTTTGGGGCAAATAATGAAAAGCTCATCTGTATCTATGGCCACAATTGGCATGTGGCCAGCACAAGGACAAACCTTCATTGCTTAGAGCTAATCAAGAGTGGCGTCCTAAATGTCCCGAACTTCAAAATTCAGGCCTTCACTAGGACTAGAACTCAAAACCCAACTGTTTGGAAGGCAAGCGCTTTTCCTCTCGGCCACCATGGCCCTTATTTAAAATACTCATTGAAAGATAAAGTACGTCAAAAGGAAATGTTGAGTTCCACATCAACTTTCATTTCTGTCACATGACACAGAATGGAACTTAGGACCCATGTCTCAGTCAGACATTTATTATTAGTATATCAGACAGAATCGAGTCTCGCTATGCACAAGTCAGAATCGACTCTTTCCATTTTCTGTGGTTCAGATTGAAAGATTCGATACTGATTTCGCCATTTCCCAATCCTTGTTGTTCCTGTCTTTCTATATCACTGTGATTGGTTCAATTAAACGTGAGTCATTCCCCCTAGCGAACAAACTCTATGGAGAGTATACTATATAGCTGGCGCTTTGTTTTTTTTATGGGTTGAGAGAGAAATTATGTGTGTATGTTTGTGTGTTTATAGAACAAGGAATTGTATATGTAAATAAGCGTTGTATCTGTGGTCTACTACTATTACATATTACTTAATTTAAACCAAGTAGACAACATAGGAGATATAGAAGTACAAGAAAAGGGAATCCAAAATCTATTAGCCAACATCAAACCGAATAAAGTATCTGGACCTGATGGTTTTCCAGCTAAATTACTCAAAGAACTAAGCAATATGCTAGCACCAGTGTTCAAAATACTTTTTCAGGCATCTCTTAACTAGGGCAGAGTACCAAGGGACTGGAAAGATGCTAATGTCAGCCCTCTAATCAGATCCAGGAAACTACCGACCAGTATCACTTACCAGCATGACATGTAAAATCCTAGAACACATAATATTTAGGAACATCATAAACCACTTAGACAAACAATGTCCTTACTCCGTACCAACATGGTTTAGGAAATATAGATCATGTGAAACACAACTAATAGGACTAATTGATGATTTTCAAATGGGTTAGACAACAGTGAACAAATAGATGCTATCTAACTAGATTTTTCCAAAGCTTTTGACAAAGTTCACCACCATAGTTTGCTTATAAAAATAAAATATTTTGGCATTGATGGTCCATTGCATCCGTGGATTAAAGATTTTTTGATAGGGAGAGAACAAACTGTAAAAAAAATGGCTCTAAATCAACACCAATAACAGTAAACTCAGGCGTACCTCAAGGAACAGTCTTAGGTTCACTACTATTTTTAATTTACATAAACGATTTACCAAATTGCATTAGTTCAGGAACAAAAGTCAGATTATTTGCAGACGATTGCATAATAAATAGAACAATAAAACAATACAAGATACAAAATTTTGCAAAGAGAATTAGATGAATTACAGAAATGGGAATCAAATTGGAGTATGTCTTTCCACCCAGAAAAATGTCAGTTTTTAAGAGTAACAAAAAGCTAAAACAAATTAATTCCACTTATCTTAGTCATGGTAAACCAGTAACACAAACTAAAAATGCAAAATACCTAGGTGTTATAAAAAATGAAAAACTGTTATGGAATCCCCATATTGATGAAACTATCAAAAAATCAAATAAAGCATTTTGGTTTATTAAAAGAAATTTCTATAAATCAAATAAGAACATAAAACTAAAATGTTATTTAACCTTGGTTAGGCCAATAATAGAATATGCATCCTCTGTTTGGGACCACTCAACTCAAGAAAACATTAAGAAACTGGAACAAACACAAAATAGAACAGTGAGATTCATAACAAACGAATATTCACATTTGACTACAGTAAAATCTAAAGTTAAATGACTAAATTTAGAAAGCCTTCAGGACAGAAGACTCAAAAGTAAAGTAGCAATTATACATAAAACACTGAACCATAATCTTCAAATACAAAAACAAAATTTAATAAAATACTCTGAAAGACACAAAAAAAAGGCACATTCCTCATCCCAAATGCTAGGACAAATTTGTACAAATACTCCTTCTTCCCTAGTGCTATTACAGCATGGAATAGGTTGCCTGAGCTAGCCAGGACAACCAGTGACTTGGCAGAATTTAAGTCATTGGTTAATATGCATGACTGAATGCATGACACGTAGGACGTTATCATCTTCTTTTTTGAAGTAACGTCTGTATTATATAAGATAAGAAGATAAGCCACTATACTAGATCTAATACTAAATATAAATACTATAAGATAAGATAGGTACTTTTAAAAGCAAGGAATAAGTCTCTAAAAATATCATGTTTTAGTGTAGTATTTGATTATATCTTATACACCAAGTTTCAATGTAGCATTCGAATTCATAAAGTTTCAATGAAATATTCACAAAATTTTCCGGGATTAAAAAAAAAGATTACATGATTCTAAAATTACATTCTCGATTCATGTCTTACATTAAGTAAGAACTTATTCTAAAATTACATTCTAGATTCATGTCTTACATTAAGTAAGAACTTATTCTAAAATTACATTCTCGATTCATGTCTTACATTAAGTAAGAACTTATTCTAAAATTTCATTCTCGATTCATGTCTTACATTAAGTAAGAACTTATTCTAAAATTACATTCTCGATTCATGTCTTACATTAAGTAAGAACTTATTCTAAAATTTCATTCTCGATTCATGTCTCTCGTTCTTAAAAAAAAAAAACTTGTTCCTATTTCGATGGTTGACGGTTCACGAGGGTGTCATGTAGCCAGCATAACGAGAAACCAGCTCTAATTGACCTAATTAATGTCATGTAAACATGAAATTTATGCTGACTCAGGGGCATCCTAGGGATGCCGAAATACAAAATCCCAGTGTTCAAATATTTTGAACACTAATTTCTTAGTCCAAAAGCTAAGCGCTCTACCCCTCAGCCACCAGTCTCCAACAAATGTGTTGGCACGAAGACAAGGTTTCATGTTTCAACCATTTGAGCTAGAGACAAATCTAGGCTACAACATTTTCACTTCAGTTGCTATGCAGTTCCTATCAGTAAAAATAAAGACAACATTCATCTCCCTTTTCAGTTTTCTTCCTTTGGAGTCCGTATTTACAAAACTTCTTTCTGCGACAATAAATCGATACTCGGGAATACGGTACCTGGTAGGGCAAACTTTCAATTAGCTCTTTCTCATTTCGCTCACCTCATTATCTTGGTCTGTCCTGTCCTGATCCAAGTAGAGACAATAACAACGATTGATCCTGTTCAAGCTGTTGATCTTCAAGCCGTTCTCTCTGTCATCATTGTGCTCCTTCTCTTCTACGTCACTCTGTGGACCAGAGACGTTGGTGTGTGTGTGTGCTCTATGTAACCAAACCTAACACTCGAATGTCAAACATAGAACAGTAAGATAACTCACTAGGATATCTCACTCAGCTATATAACCAGGGTATATCACTGAACTATTTTTCTTAATAAGTGAACTAAACTATTGAACTAAGCCATTTCACTAACTTAACTCGCTAAGCTATTTCATTAAGTTATTTCACTAAGTTATCTCACAGAGCGACGTAACTACGCTGTCTCACTAAACTGTCTTACTTAGCAGTCTAACTTAGCTATTTCACTAAGCTTTTTCACTCATTTTTTTAACTTAGCTTTGTCACTAGGATGTCTCACTAAGCTGTTTCACTTAGCTGTTTCTATAACATATTTAATTAACATATTCCACACAGCTGTCTCACGGAGCTATTTAACTAAGCTCTCGGAGCTATTTAACTAAGCTATCTCACGGAGCTATTTAACTAAGCTATCTCACGGAGCTATTTAACTAAGCTAATCTCACGGAGCTATTTCACAGAGCTATTTCACGGAGCTATTTAACGAAGCTAATCTCAGGGAGCTATTTCACAGAGCTATTTCACAGAGCTATTTCTCTAAGCTATATTTGTTACCCAGTGACGTCATTCGTGTTTTATGGGATCGCTAACAATGATGTAGCAAGATACCCTTCAGATCGAGCTCAAGAATGTGATGGTGCCCTCCTGCACTCTTTGAATGACTTCTACTTTCCATTCACAGAGATCATGTTTCTCCTTGTTCTCCGCACAATGTGTCGACTTCTTTCGAGTACTTGCAAAGTCGACTCCAATAGCGCAGTTCTCTCTGTCATCATTGTGCTCCTTCTCTTCTACGTCACTCTGTGGACCAGAGACGTTGGTGTGTGTGTGTGCTCTATGTAACCAAACCTAACACTCGAATGTCAAACATAGAACAGTAAGATAACTCACTAGGATATCTCACTCAGCTATATAACCAGGGTATATCACTGAACTATTTTTCTTAATAAGTGAACTAAACTATTGAACTAAGCCATTTCACTAACTTAACTCGCTAAGCTATTTCATTAAGTTATTTCACTAAGTTATCTCACAGAGCGACGTAACTACGCTGTCTCACTAAACTGTCTTACTTAGCAGTCTAACTTAGCTATTTCACTAAGCTTTTTCACTCATTTTTTTAACTTAGCTTTGTCACTAGGATGTCTCACTAAGCTGTTTCACTTAGCTGTTTCTATAACATATTTAATTAACATATTCCACACAGCTGTCTCACGGAGCTATTTAACTAAGCTCTCGGAGCTATTTAACTAAGCTATCTCACGGAGCTATTTAACTAAGCTATCTCACGGAGCTATTTAACTAAGCTAATCCCAAAGCGGGATAGAATAGTGTTTGTCTAATTTCCACCAAGACTCTGCCTGCCTGGGAGAAAACTTCCCGTCCCGCTCAGAAAAGATCCCAGCTTTTGTAGCACTTGAATCTCTTCTTTACACAGATCGTGCTCGGTCACTTGCAATGCGGTCCTTATAGTGAGTTCCGAAAAGTTTTAAACATAACCAAAATATCAACTTCATCATTTCCCTTTAGGGGGACACCCAGTGCATAGTTATACAACCAGATTGTATTCTGGCAGCCCATCAACATATTCATTTCATGATCAATTATTCGTATCTTAAACTGTGAGACATTTCAAGTTCCGTTCCAAAATATCCTACGCAACGATCTCATGAATATTCATGCTAAGTTTCTACCAGCTTGGTTATATGGTGTTGATTTCTATGAATAACCTGCAAACTGACACTAGTAGCTTTATGTATACAATTGTTCGTGTTGTTGTTGGTGCTGGTGGTTTTGTTGTTGTTGGTGGTTATGTTTTTGTTGGTGCTGGTGGTTATGTTGTTGTTGGTGCTGGTGGTTATGTTGTTGTTGGTGCTGGTGGTTATGTTGTTGTTGGTGCTGGTGGTTATGTTGTTGTTGGTGCTGGTGGTTATGTTGTTGTTGTTGGTGCTGGTGGTTATGTTGTTGTTGGTGCTGGTGGTTATGTTGTTGTTGGTGCTGGTGGTTATGTTGTTGTTGTTGGTGCTGGTGGTTATGTTGTTGTTGTTGTTGGTGGTGCTGGTGGTTATGTTGTTGTTGGTGCTGGTGGTTATGTTGTTGTTGGTGGTTATGTTTTTGTTGGTGCTGGTGGTATTGTTGTTGTTGGTGCTGGTGGTTATGTTGTTGTTGGTGCTGGTGGTATTATTGTTGTTGGTGCTGGAGGTTATGTTGTTGTTGGTGCTGGTGGTATTGTTGTTGTTGGTGCTGGTGGTATTGTTGTTGTTGGTGTTAGTGGTATTGTTGTTATTAAATAAAGTGCACTAAAAAAATTTCAATTGTGCACTTATTTTATTTCCTTTTTTTAAACGCACTCAAAGTATTTCCGACATTGTCACTCAACTTTTTCTAAACCCATTTTCAAAATGTGTATGTGTATGTATGAGTGAAAGAGAAAAGATGTAGAGAGAGTATAAGAGAGAGAGAGAGAGAGAGAGAAAGAGAGAGTAAGCGATGAGAGCATAGAAAACTCATGTAGTAAAAGAGAGAACATTTAAAAGAACTGAGAGTCAGGCAAGAGAGTCAGGCAAGAGAGTCAGGCAAGAGAGTCAGGCAAGAGAGTCAGGATATATAGTGAATACAAAGTGGAATAGCGGAACGAGTTTTACAAATGTGACAGATAGTAAGAGACGGCCTCAAATGAGCCCTGTCATCCCGAAGCCAGAGAACTTAAAAACATCTTATCCAAATTTTATTGATTTCTTGATTCCAGTTGACCCTGAGAACGAGCAACAAGATCATCTGTCTAAAGCAATTACACTGGACACTTTAGACCGCCCACTGCTTGCCAGTGGGGTTCTGTCACTGCCGAGTGTTCCAGTAGTTTAGACTTCGAGGTTTCTAGTCACATTTTGAAAAACAGTTTCTTTAATCTTGGGGAAAAAAGTTGTTATGGGACTGCTTGCATACCAGAATACCTTGTTTTAAACTCGTACGGTATCACTAGTACATACCTGTAACCTTTGTTTTAAACTCGTACGGTATCACTAGTACATACCTGTAACCTTTGTTTTAAACTCGTACGGTATCACTAGTACATACCTGTAACCTTTGTTTTAAACTCGTACGGTATCACTAGTACATACCTGTAACCTTTGTTTTAAACTCGTACGGTATCAATAGTACATACCTGTAACCTTTGTTTTAAACTCGTACGGTATCAATAGTACATACCTGTAACCTTTGTTTTAAACTCGTACGGTATCACTAGTACATACCTGTAACCTTTGTTTTAAACTCGTACGGTATCACTAGTACATACCTGTAACCTTTGTTTTAAACTCGTACGGTATCACTAGTACATACCTGTAACCTTTGTTTTAAACTCGTACGGTATCACTAGTACATACCTGTAACCTTTGTTTTACACTTGAGTGATAGTGTCAGGAAAAGCTTATATATATATATATATATATATATATATATATATATATATATATATATATATATATATATATATATATATATATATATATATACAAATCTATATCTCCTTTAGTCGTTGAATGTGTTCATCTTGAACACTTTTTCATAGGGCAATGGAGCCTATTTTGGTGAGACACTCACGTCCACATATATAACACTCTCACTGAACTGCCATATTTTCTTATTGTGTTGTATTATAACCGTAGATGTAGAGGAGGTACAAAGTCGAAAAACTCGATGAACGAGAAAAAAAGGCAGAGACGCAACATCTACTAACTACATCTACTAACTACATCTACTAACTACATCTACTAACTACATCTACTAACTACATCTACTAACTACATCTACTAACTACATCTACTAACTACATCTACTAACTACATCTACTAACTACATCTACTAACTACATCTACTAACTACATCTACTAACTACATCGACTAACTACATCTACTAACTACATCTACTAACTACATCTACTAGCTACATCTACTAACTACATCTACTAACTACATCTACTAACTACATCTACTAACTACATCTACTAACTACATCTACTAACTACATCTACTAACTACATCTACTAACTACATCTACTAACTACATCTACTAACTACATCGACTAACTACATCTACTAACTACATCTACTAACTACATCTACTAACTACATCTACTAACTACATCTACTAACTACATCTACTAGCTACATCTACTAACTACATCTACTAACTACATCTACTAACTACATCTACTAACTACATCTACTAACTACATCTACTAACTACATCTACTAACTACATCGACTAACTACATCGACTAACTACATCTACTAGCTACATCTACTAACTACATCTACTAACTACATCTACTAACTACATCTACTAACTACATCTACTAGCTACATCTACTAGCTACATCGACTAACTACATCTACTAACTACATCTACTAACTACATCTACTAACTACATCGACTAACTACATCGACTAACTACATCTACTAACTACATCTACTAGCTACATCTACTAACTACATCTACTAACTACATCTACTAACTACATCTACTAACTACATCTACTAACTACATCTACTAACTACATCTACTAACTACATCTACTAACTACATCTACTAACTACATCTACTAACTACATCTACTAACTACATCTACTAACTACATCTACTAACTACATCGACTAACTACATCGACTAACTACATCTACTAGCTACATCTACTAACTACATCTACTAACTACATCTACTAACTACATCTACTAACTACATCTACTAACTACATCGACTAACTACATCGACTAACTACATCTACTAGCTACATCTACTAACTACATCTACTAACTACATCTACTAACTACATCTACTAACTACATCTACTAACTACATCTACTAGCTACATCTACTAACTACATCTACTAACTACATCTACTAACTACATCTACTAACTACATCTACTAACTACATCTACTAACTACATCTACTAACTACATCTACTAACTACATCTACTAACTACATCTACTAACTACATCTACTAACTACATCTACTAACTACATCTACTAACTACATCTACTAACTACATCTACTAGCTACATCTACTAACTACATCTACTAGCTACATCTACTAGCTACATCTACTAGCTACATCTACTAACTACATCTACTAACTACATCTACTAACTACATCTACTAACTACATCTACTAACTACATCTACTAACTACATCGACTAACTACATCTACTAACTACATCTACTAACTACATCTACTAACTACATCTACTAGCTACATCTACTAGCTACATCGACTAACTACATCTACTAACTACATCTACTAACTACATCTACTAACTACATCTACTAACTACATCTACTAGCTACATCTACTAACTACATCTACTAACTACATCTACTAACTACATCTACTAACTACATCGACTAACTACATCTACTAACTACATCGACTAACTACATCTACTAACTACATCGACTAACTACATCTACTAACTACATCTACTAGCTACATCTACTAGCTACATCTACTAACTACATCTACTAACTACATCTACTAACTACATCTACTAACTACATCTACTAACTACATCTACTAACTACATCTACTAACTACATCTACTAACTACATCTACTAACTACATCGACTAACTACATCGACTAACTACATCGACTAACTACATCTACTAACTACATCTACTAACTACATCTACTAACTACATCTACTAACTACATCGACTAACTACATCTACTAACTACATCTACTAACTACATCTACTAACTACATCTACTAACTACATCTACTAACTACATCTACTAACTACATCTACTAACTACATCTACTAACTACATCTACTAACTACATCTACTAACTACATCTACTAACTACATCTACTAACTACATCTACTAACTACATCTACTAACTACATCTACTAACTACATCTACTAGCTACATCTACTAGCTACATCTACTAACTACATCTACTAACTACATCTACTAGCTACATCTACTAACTACATCTACTAACTACATCGACTAACTACATCTACTAACTACATCTACTAACTACATCTACTAACTACATCTACTAACTACATCTACTAACTACATCTACTAACTACATCTACTAACTACATCTACTAACTACATCGACTAACTACATCGACTAACTACATCTACTAACTACATCTACTAACTACATCTACTAGCTACATCTACTAGCTACATCTACTAGCTACATCTACTAACTACATCTACTAACTACATCTACTAACTACATCTACTAACTACATCTACTAACTACATCTACTAGCTACATCTACTAGCTACATCTACTAACTACATCTACTAACTACATCTACTAACTACATCTACTAACTACATCTACTAGCTACATCTACTAGCTACATCTACTAGCTACATCGACTAACTACATCTACTAACTACATCTACTAGCTACATCGACTAACTACATCTACTAACTACATCTACTAACTACATGTACTAACTACATCTACTAACTACATCTACTAACTACATCTACTAACTACATCTACTAACTACATCTACTAGCTACATCTACTAGCTACATCTACTAACTACATCTACTAACTACATCTACTATCTACATCTACTAACTACATCTACTAACTACATCTACTAACTACATCTACTAACTACATCTACTAACTACATCTACTAACTACATCTACTAACTACATCTACTAACTACATCTACTAACTACATCTACTAACTACATCTACTAACTACATCGACTAACTACATCGACTAACTACATCTACTAACTACATCGACTAACTACATCTACTAACTACATCTACTAACTACATCTACTAACTACATCTACTAACTACATCTACTAGCTACATCTACTAACTACATCTACTAACTACATCTACTAACTACATCTACTAACTACATCTACTAACTACATCTACTAACTACATCTACTAACTACATCTACTAACTACATCTACTAACTACATCGACTAACTACATCGACTAACTACATCGACTAACTACATCGACTAACTACATCTACTAACTACATCTACTAACTACATCTACTAACTACATCTACTAACTACATCTACTAACTACATCGACTAACTACATCGACTAACTACATCTACTAACTACATCTACTAACTACATCTACTAACTACATCTACTAACTACATCTACTAACTACATCTACTAACTACATCTACTAACTACATCTACTAACTACATCTACTAACTACATCTACTAACTACATCTACTAACTACATCTACTAACTACATCTACTAACTACATCTACTAACTACATCTACTAGCTACATCTACTAGCTACATCTACTAACTACATCTACTAA
Source organism: Biomphalaria sudanica (assembly GCA_036873155.1). Lineage (NCBI taxonomy): Eukaryota > Metazoa > Mollusca > Gastropoda > Planorbidae > Biomphalaria > Biomphalaria sudanica. Next base: position 1,404,509 of record JAZGLO010002720.1, read on the forward strand.
CTACATCTACTAGCTACATCTACTAACTACATCTACTAACTACATCGACTAACTACATCTACTAACTACATCTACTAACTTCATCGACTAACTACTAACTATTAATTGTGTATAGCATGTTCCAATATTTGGCCACTGTAATTCATTTTTTTTTATTGTCAGATATTCACATAGTGATTTTTTTTTTACTTGGGTGTCACCCCCTAACGCAGCGGTTCTCAACCTTTTATGCTCGGCGACCCTTTTTTACAATCCCCCACTCTGACGCTACCCCCACACACACACACACATACAGCAATAGGAGAATAAACAACAACAATCCATATTTTCAATGGTCTTAGGCGACCCCCAAAGGCGTCGCGACTCACAGGTTGAGAACCCCTGCCCTAACGGGTGTCACCCGTTGCGGACCGCACCCCCCTAGTGACGCCACTGCTAGAACATACTTCTTTTGTTTTGAACTCGTAGACATAACCTTTGAACTACATCTGCAAGACAGCAGTTTGGTTTTGGAGTTGTCTCTCCTGCTTCTCCTTCAAGAGGCCCGAACAAGACACTTGCTTCAACCCCCCCCCCCCTTTTTTTAAAAAAGAAAATGTATGTCGAGCTGCCGAATCTAAAACTACTGCGCAGTTCATTTCAGATATTGTATTAGGCCTACTCATCTGAACCTTCCAATATAAAATGAGGACGCAGAAGAAGAAGAAACTCGGCTAATGGCATAGTCATAGAACACACTTGTATTCTTTAGATTAGATTAGATAGACAGATAGATAGATAGACTGATAGATAGATAGATGTGTGGATGATTTATGGATGGATGCTTGGATGGATAGATAGAACAAGAGACAAGAAAGAGTTAGAGAAAGCTAAGTTGTGTATCCAAACAATACTGCATATTTAAACAACAAAAAGATACAAGGTTATTGAAGTTCCCTCCAGCTATTACTACTGTTCGCTTCTATCTCCCCCCTCCTTGGAATGGGTGCGAGTTTGTCACCATCCACCACTTGCGATAGGTAATTCAGGTATTAACTTGTTCATCTGAGGGCCACCAACCTGAAGTCAGTCTCTCAACGGGTCTGTGGAGCTATGGGAAGGTGCTTTGGACAAACATTGTCTTGAAGCTGAAGTATCACTTCCGGTTCTCCATTATCAAAGCCAACAATGTTTCTGCGTGCGAGTATGTGTGTGTGTGTGTATGTATGTGTGTGTGTTTGTGTTGGAGTTTATGGTTGAGGACCGAAAGAGAAAGTGGAGAGTGAAAAGAAATTCCGACATTATGTGTTTTTTTGTGAATGGGAGGAGTGTGTGTTTTTTTGTGAATGGGAGGAGTGTGTGTTTCATTTGAGAAACTTATCTTCTTGTAAACTCTGCCTCCTAAACCACTGCAAAATCTGAGTAATTTCTTTCTAAAGTTGGTTGATTTTAATATTAAAGTTATCAGCATTCTTAAACTATTTTCAGAAAAGTTTTGTGCAGTTTTAATCCGTCTTGATCGCTTAATAAGAGTCCAATAGTTTAAAGAAATGCAAATGTGAATAAGACATGCGCTAGGTAGTAGGTAGATACTACAGAGACTTAAGACCATGAGAAATGAAGTTTTGGTGTCGATACAGTTCTAAATGATTCGCCTATAGTCTTACTCTGTATCAATCTTTTAATATCAGCAGTTTTAGACAAAGTTAACGGCCAGAGAATAGATCTCCAGCTATTGATTGATTTCTCTCTCTCTTTTTTTTATCTTTTACATCTTTTTTTTCTTATATATAACACTTCCACTCTTTTTCAAACACACACACACACACACACACCGCCTCTCGGTTATTCTTGTATAACATCCCTCTACAGTCCTCGAAACGACTAACCACCTTTGACTTTGACCTTTAATGACGTCCTGAAAACAGTTTTAACGTTCCAATGTTGAAATTTTAAGTTTTATCCTAAAATGGGCTACAAGAGAGAGAGATCCCTAAACATGGCGAGATGCCGTGCCTGGACTTCATAAGGGCCCTACGCTATTCAAGATATAGAATGCCTTGTATGGCAAGAGTTTCCTTTGCTCTTTCAATCTGGATTTCGAATTTCGGAATTTTTAGGAGTCCAGCAAACTCTAATGGGTACCTGGCATTATTTGGGAAAGCCAAAAAGAGAGTTTGTCATTGTACTTGCCACGTGACACCCTACTTCATGTAAACATACTATACAAACACATGAGCTTTATATCATCTGCGCTCAAGGTACGGAAGGGATACTTTACTTTTCTTTTTTCCTGTAAAAAAAAACAGCTTAAAATAAAACCTAAATCCATACTGACTCTAACAAAAGCTTTTCGCTTGCTTGTTATAAAACCCTCAACGTTTTCACAGCACAGAAGCGCTGGTATCAGCTACATCGTAGTCTGAAAGGTCACAAAATAGAAGGAAACAAATGTGTTAAGTTTTTATTCTTACTGTAAAAACCTAGAATCTTGGTATTTAAAAGAAGAAAAAAAAAAAACCTTAAATGTCAAGACTGGTATTGATCATTGCGCATCTCTTGGGTCACGTGAGACTAAAACGGCCGGATAATGGTTTCACCGTAGCAGAGATTGGACAAGGAGGAAACAAACGAGGGACTTGAAGGGATAGCGGCTTGGCCACGGATCTAATGTTAAGAATAGCTAGGGTTGGAGTTTCTCTTTTTTTTCCAATGACCAATGGCCATCACTAAAGGATGAACGATGGAAACTCTGGTTGAAAGGAGAGAGGCTTTCCGTTTGTACACCTCTGTCCAACTGGATCGGGGGATGGGAGAGGGGGGGGGGGGACTTGCTTCACAATATCCGGCCCCAAGGGAAGACAATCCCTATTCTTGGCGTAAATTACTAGTGAGTTCCCTGTATTATTTCACACATTATCTGTACATTAGTGTTTATTTATCTATGGAAGGAACTCTGTGGTACAAAAAATTAGAAAATATGTGGAATTAATTATAGTTATATTTTAAAGAATTAATTATAGTTATATTTTGAGGAATTAATTATAGTTATATTTTAAGGAATTAATTATTGTTATATTTTGAGGAATTAATTATAGTTATATTTTAAGGAATTAATTATAGTTATATTTTGAGGAATTAATTATAGTTATATTTTTGAGGAATTAATTGAAATGAAAAGATTGTCTGAACCAGCTTAAAGACTTCACCTAATTTTTACAATTTCAACTTCAGATATGTAATTTGAACTATATCTACATCTTATTATTGTTATATTATAGATTGTAAACAGTGGTACGATGATGACCACTGTTGTCCTCCATGGGACTGAAGGCTTTGCGCTGGGGTTATAGGCCTCTTCATGTCGATAGTGAGATATTTGTGAGCCCTGAATGTTAGACATCATGATATTTGAGATCCTTCAAAAGTTCTGATGCAAAGGCTACTTTTTTTGGCGGCCCCCGAAAGGGGTAAAGACGTTATTAGTTTTGTGTGGCCTGTCTGTCCGTCGGTACATCCGTCCGTCCCGTTTAGATCTCAGAAACTAGAAGAGAAAATGAAAATCGGACATCATGATATTTTAGATTATTCAAAGTTCTGATGCAACGGCTGAAAGCGAAAAATCTATTTTTTAAAATCAAATATGCAAGCAGCTTTTTCATAAAAATACACCATTTTTACAACTATTCACTATTAGTAGTAACAAGCACTGGAGGCTTTTGTTAAGGCAGGCAATTATATATAATTTTATAAACACATTTATGCAAATGGTTTTTGATTTTTGATAAAAAAATATTATTTTTTACAATTTTATTGTAAAGTTATGTAAGCTTTGTCATATTAAATACAACATTTACACACACAAAAAATGTTAACTTTTTTAAAAAGAAAAAATCTATTTCCTATGTAAATAAGTTGGACATAATTTAAAACAACAATTAATAAGTAGTGTATCATATTAAACGCATTGAAAGCAGAACATATGTTGCAACTCCCAAAATGAGAAAAGTTCTTTTGTTGGTGTTTTGAGTGAGAGATTAGCCTTTACAAAACAGAACATCAGATAATCATTCAATGACATCAATTAGGCCAGGTTCATATTTAAATATATATTTGTAACTTTAAGTTCATTGAATACATATGAATATTAGCAATGTAATAATTAAAACAATAATAAATCTCCGTATCCTGTTCTTTCCACACTTGTATGAACCGTATCTGTAACACTTTCGACACGAGCACGTGTCTTCTTTTTTTGTGTATCGACGGGAATAGGGTTGTAGCTGTTGATAGTTTGTAGTTCATAGTTTCTGACGGAGATAGGGTTGTAGCTGTTGATAGTTTGTAGTTCATAGTTTCTGACGGAGATAGGGTTGTAGCTGTTGATAGTTTGTAGTTCATAGTTTCTGACGGAGATAGGGTTGTAGCTGTTGATAGTTTGTAGTTCATAGTTTCTGACGGAGATAGGGTTGTAGTTGTTGATAGTTTGTAGTTCATAGTTTCTGACGGAGATAGGGTTGTAGCTGTTGATAGTTTGTAGTTCATAGTTTCTGACGGAGATAGGGTTGTAGCTGTTGATAGTTTGTAGTTCATAGTTTCTGACGGAGATAGGGTTGTAGCTGTTGATAGTTTGTAGTTCATAGTTTCTGACGGAGATAGGGTTGTAGTTGTTGATAGTTTGTAGTTCATAGTTTCTGACGGAGATAGGGTTGTAGCTGTTGATAGTTTGTAGTTCATAGTTTCTGACGGAGATAGGGTTGTAGCTGTTGATAGTTTGTAGTTCATAGTTTCTGACGGAGATAGGGTTGTAGCTGTTGATAGTTTGTAGTTCATAGTTTCTGACGGAGATAGGGTTGTAGTTGTTGATAGTTTGTAGTTCATAGTTTCTGACGGAGATAGGGTTGTAGCTTGTGATAGTTTGTAGTTCATAGTTTCTGATATTCTTTCTGAAAATATTGAAGCCTGCATTTTTACCTACCTCAGCGGACTTAGAGGGCTGATTTGGAGTTTCCACAAAAACTGTCGTTGTAAAATTGTTTCTCTGACGCTCTGCCAGCCCAGTTCTCTTGTCCTCTGCAATTTGTGCGCCAGTTTTCACAGAGACGCCACTATGCTCTATCATGTGCATCCGTCTCCCAAATTGCAGGGTCAATGCTGAATGCTTAGTTGAAGCTTTGAGGTTTCACTGAAAGCGTTTTCTTTGTCCACCTTGTGATCGCTTCCCTTCCTTGAACTGGCCATACAGGAGTTGTTAAGGGATGCAAAAGTCTCTGTCCATCATAGCTGGGACTGCATCAGGATTCTGTGGATACTTTGCAGACCAGCTCTTCGAAGGAACTCAGTATCGGGTTTTTTTTTTCTTGGCATTTAACATTTAATGTTTTTACCTCTACTTAAGTCAGAACTTCATTAAACCTGAAACAATGGACATGGACAGTTGATCTCAAAAAACAGTTCTAAAGATTTTCCTATAAATTTAAGTTTTTTTTTACAGATACATAGATAGGGTTAGATACTGGATAGATAGATAGATAGATAGATAGATAGATAGATAGATGCGACACTCCCTCCTTCTTGATTTAACCAATACACTTGTGTAATCACTCTTATTTTAAGAGTTTGTTAAGGAAATGTCTAACGCTAAGCTTTGTTTTGATGGAGGAGTTTCTTTTATTGACCTGCCTCCTACTCATACACGCAATTCGTTTGCATTCTTCTATTGGTATTGTGTACCCAACAATCTTTTATAGGACTAAGTGTGAGACGAACAAAGGACAACTTCTCCTAATGATTGAGTAAACTGCAAAGTAAACTCTCTATTTCTATATGTGGTTTCTGTTGAATCTAGAACTGGCATTTGTTCAACCAGATACCCAAATTGTTCTTCCAACCTCAAAGACTACCCTAAACAGAAATAAAGAAAGACAACCAATGATGAGCGCATTTTAAATTTGATCCTGACAATATTTTTGTCTTCAATCTCTTCAGAGCTCACTCATGATAAATGTGTTTGAATTGTTAAAAAATTGAGCAATAGGCTCAAAAAAGCATTTCAAAGCACATTGTGACATTCCTATTTTATACATGTCAATGAATTCTAGTGTATTTCCCCCCCCCCCCACTGGTTTACACAAAAATAAAATCATGTTTGTTAGCGACCAATAAACTCGACTTTTCCCAGCAGATGTTTTATAGACATTAAGGAAGTGAGTTCTGGATCGCTCTCACAAAGCTGACAACCGGGGGGGGGGGGGGGGGGGGGGGGACAGTCTTTTGACTTCAGTATAGCGTGCAACAAGCTAGTACAGACACATTTTGAGAGGATGGGGTCTATTTAAATGTGATGAAGTGTCGATTAAAAACAGAAGTTATTAGAATACAAAAAATATGTGTAACTAAAAGAAGCTGCATGTCTACTCTACACATGTTCGTAGCATGGCACAAAGTTTATTTGGTTTTGACTGAACATTGTTACGTATCTAGGCGTTGTTTTTTTTTTCTTTCTTTGACCTGTTGCGGTCGAGAGACGGGGAGGTTGTCTGCCCCTTGTGTAATAAGTTTTTTTTTTTATTCGTCAAGCCACACAGATAGTGACCGGTCCTTGACCTGTGTGTGTACCTCTGGTTGAAAGGAGGGTGTTTTTTTTCTGTCTCTTTGAAGAGCGTTCTAGATCTGGGTGTTGATGACTTTCTATTCTAGAAGTTACGAGATATCGACGCGCGGTAGATTATATAAGACCGCCCGCGTAACGTTGACAGACAGACATACGGAGACAGCCGTGAGACAGAATAGCGGAGACATTGCGTGACCCGTGCGTGGTATACCATTTATCGTGTAAGTTAATATTTTTTTTAAGGCCTTGCTTGCTTGTATTTGTAATTACATTTTCAAAACTCTTGTATTGTAATATTTTTACATGCCATTTTTGTAAAAGGGTTTTGGTCAACACCTCAATTCTGTATGGAGTAAATGTTTATTTTTTTTTTCTTTCTTGTAATTTTATATTTGATTAAACATTAAGTTGATAGTTTACCTTCCGATTTCTTGTGTCATTCTTTTTTGTTATTCATTGTAAGTCTTTGATTAAATTCAGACTTAAGATAAGTGACACAACTCCTTTTCTATTGTCACGTTCCCCTAGGCAAGCCATTTTAAAAATTAGAATTCAATTCGTAATACGTGACAACATAAAAGTTGGAAGAAACATAAGGAAACACAGGTTGTGAGACGACTATAGGAGCATCCCAACCTAATGATTGAGTCAACTGCAAAGTAAACTCCCTAGTTCTATATGTGGTCTTTTCAATCTGCAACGGTCTTTGAGACCTTTGAAACCTGTGGTCTACAGTAACAAATTATCAGTTTAACTAGAGAACATGTTTGTCCACTGGGTAGACATTCACATTTAAATGGGTTTTTTCTTGTCATAATTGACTACATTAATCCGCCACCTCATTAGAATAGGAAAACTATCTTACACCATCTCCAAAACATACATAGGGCTATACACACCTCTAATACAAACACAGGGTGATAGGCCACTGTAATACACATATGAATCAGGGCCGGATTTAAGTAGGTGGAGGTTTCGTGGCAGATATTTTGTTGGGTCCTCTACAATTTTCGAAAGCTTTAGTACAAAAATAAAGATTAATAAAAATACTAATATCTAAAAACATGAAATATTATAAAAGAAAAAGAGTACTTGTCAATTAAATTATATTTTTCTTCGATTTAAAAAATATTTAATATGCATTTTTTTAGCAACAAAAAAAAAGTAATATTTTAAGGTTTACCCAATGTAGTAAATCCGGATGTATTACGAGGCTATGAGCACACTAAAAGCTGACGCTTTTTAAACCACGACAATTTTGCCAACTGTAAAATTTAACGTAGTTTTGGTCAAATGTGAACATAATTTACATTTAAAAAAAACACGATAAGTTGCTGACCCGTCGTAATATGTTGTTTCTTTTGGGTGCCCCTTTTTGTGGAGGCTGTAGCTCCACCTGTCATCCCTTAAATCCGGCCCTGCTGGGCAAAACGTCACTCTAATACACACCGGAAAATACGCCCCTCTAGCACAAACAGGACAATACGCCCCTTTAACACACACGAGGCAATACGCCTCTCTAACACACATGGGGAAATACGCCTCTCTAACATACAAAGGACAATACGCTCCTCTAAAACTCATGGGGCAATACGCCTCTCTAACACACAAAGGACAATACGCCCCTCTAAAACTCATGGGGCAATACGACTCTCTAACACACAAAGGACAATACGCCCCTCTAAAACTCATGGGGCAATACGCCTCTCTAACACACAAAGGACAATACGTCCCTCTAAAAATCATGGGGCAATACGCCTCTCTAACACACAAAGGACAATACACAACTGAATGCTAAATTTGGAAAAAAAAAAACAGCTTGACATTTTTTCTTCCAATTTTTTGTTTATACTTGGAAAAAACCGTGTTGAAGATGAATCTAGTTAGGAGCTGGAGAAGGCGTTACTTTAGGTACCAAAGCAACATGATTGGTTGATGTGATTCCGTCAAAATGTATTTCATATAGGACAGACTATAACGAATTTTTTTTTCTAATATCTACTTTTTTAATTTTTAAAGCCTTTTGTTTATATTTTGGTTATAGTTATGATGGTTAAATGTCAATTGACAAACTATCGAAGAATGAATGAAGAGAGCTTAATGATAGTCAATAAAGTGTTTGCATGTACACTTGAATTTGTATACAGCAGCAAGTTCAGTTCTAATTGGTGTCCATTATTTTGGGTAATCGATCATAGAATGTGATTGTTTTGACCACATAATAGCCCCAATATGGGTTGAACAGTAAGCATTACTATTTTACTTACTGAATTCTGTATTATACCTTTCAGAACATTAAATACACACAGAATGGCGATTGAGGCACTGAAAAGGGGGGGCACACATTTTGTTTATAATAAAAAATATTTTTGAAAAGTAAGTACTGTAATAAGACCTTTTATATTATATCTACTAGTCGACCCACGGCGTAGAAAAAAACATGAACTACACCCTAGAGTGAAAAAAAAAACCTTAACTACACCCTAGCGTGAAAGAAAAAACATTAACTACACCCTAGCGTGAAAGAAAAAACATGAACTACACCCTAGCGTGAAAGAAAAAACATGAACTACACCCTTGCGTGAAAGAAAAAACTTTAACTACACCCTAGCGTGAAAGAAAAAACATGATCTACACCCAGGCCTGAAAGAAAAAACATGAACTACACCTTAGCGTGAAAGAAAAAACATGAACTACACCCTAGCGTGAAAGAAAAAAAAAACATTAACTACACCCTAGCGTGAAAGAAAAAAAACAAGAACTACACCCTAGCGTTAAAAAAACATAAACTACACCCTAGCGTGAAAGAAAAAACATGAACTACACCCTAGCGTGAAAGAAAAAACATGAACTACACCCTAGCGTGAAAGAAAAAAACATTAACTACACCCTATCTTGAAAGAAAAAAAACATGAATACACCCTAGCGTAAAAAAAACACGAACTACACCCTAGCGTTAAAAAAAACTTTAACTACACCCTAGCGTGAAAGAAAAAAAACATGAACTACACCCTCGCGTGAAAGAAAAAAAAACATGAATACACCCTAGCGTTAAAAAAAACATGAACTACACCCTAGCGTTAAAAAAAACATGAACTACACCCTAGCGTGAAAGAAAAAAAAACATGAACTACACCCTAGCGTGAAAGAAAAAAAAAACATGAACTACACCCTAGCGTGAAAGAAAAAAAAACATGAACTACACCCTAGCGTGAAAGGAAAAAAAACATGAACTACACCCTAGCGTGAAAGAAAAAAAACATGAACTACACCCTAGCGTAAAAGAAAAAAAACATGAACTACACCCTAGCGTGAAAGAAAAAAAACATTAACTACACCCTAGCGTGAAAGAAAAAAAAACATGAACTACACCCTAGCGTAAAAGAAAAAAAAACATGAACTACACCCTAGCGTGAAAGAAAAAAAAACATGAACTACACCCTAGCGTAAAAGAAAAAAAACATGAACTACACCCTAGCGTAAAAGGAAAAAAAACATGAACTACACCCTAGCGTAAAAGAAAAAAAAACATGAACTACACCCTAGCGTGAAATTTTAAAAAACATGAACTACACCATAGCGTGAAAGAAAAAAAAACATGAACTACACCCTAGCGTGAAAGAAAAAAAAATGAACTACACCCTAGAGTGAAAGAAAAAAAAACATGAACTACACCCTAGCGTAAAATTTTAAAAAACATGAACTACACCCTAGCGTGAAAGAAAAAAAAACATGAACTACACCCTAGCGTGAAAGAAAAATAACCTGAACTACACCCTAGCGTGAAAGAAAAAAAAAACATGAACTACACCCTAGCGTGAAAGAAAAATAAAACATGAACTACACCCTAGCGTGAAAGATAAAAAAAACATGAACTACACCCTAGAGTGAAAGAAAAAAAAAACATGAACTACACCCTAGCGTGAAAGAAAAAAAACATGAACTACACCCTAGCGTGAAAGAAAAAAAAACATGAACTACACCCTAGCGTGAAATTTTAAAAAACATGAACTACACCCTAGCGTAAAAGAAAAAAAACATGAACTACACCCTAGCGTGAAAAAAAAAACATGAACTACACCCTAGCGTGAAAGAAAAAAAAACATGAACTACACCCTAGCGTGAAAGAAAAAAAAACATGAACTACACCCTAGCGTGAAAGAAAAAAAAACATGAACTACACCCTAGCGTGAAAGAAAAAAAAACATGAACTACACCCTAGCGTGAAAGAAAAAAAAAACATTAACTACACCCTAGCCTGAAAGAAAATAAAACATGAACTACACCCTAGCGTGAAATTTTAAAAAACATGAACTACACCCTAGCGTGAAAGAAAAAAAAATGAACTACACCCTAGCGTGAAAGAAAAAAAAACATGAACTACACCCTAGCCTGAAAGAAAAAAAAAACATGAACTACACCCTAGCGTGAAAGAAAACATGAACTACACCCTAGCGTGAAAGAAAAAAAACATGAACTACACCCTAGCGTGAAATTTTAAAAAACATGAACTACACCCTAGCGTGAAAGAAAAAAACATGAACTACACCCTAGCGTGAAAGAAAAAAAACATGAACTACACCCTAGCGTGAAAGAAAAAAAGAAATGAACTACACCCTAGCGTGAAAGAAAAAAAAACATGAACTACACCCTAGCGTGAAAGAAAAAAAAACATGAACTACACCCTAGAGTGAAAGGAAAAAAAACATGAACTACACCCTAGCGTGAAAGAAAAAAAAAACATGAACTACACCCTAGCGTGAAAGAAAAAAAACATGAACTACACCCTAGCGTGAAAGAAATAAAAACATGAACTACACCCTAGCGTGAAAGAAAGAAAAACAGGAACTACACCCTAGCGTGAAAGAAAAAAAAAACATGAAATACACCCTAGCGTGAAAAAAAAAACATGAACTACACCCTAGCGTGAAATTTTAAAAAACATGAACTACACCTTAGCGTGAAAGAAAAAAAAACATGAACTACACCCTAGCGTGAAAGAAAAAAAAACAGGAACTACACCCTAGCGTGAAAGAAAAAAAACATGAACTACACCCTAGCGTGAAAGAAAAAAAAACATGAACTACACCCTAGCGTGAAATTTTAAAAAACATGAACTACACCCTAGCGTAAAAGAAAAAAAACATGAACTACACCCTAGCGTGAAAAAAAAAACATGAACTACACCCTAGCGTGAAAGAAAAAAAAACATGAACTACACCCTAGCGTGAAAGAAAAAAAAACATGAACTACACCCTAGCGTGAAAGAAAAAAAAACATGAACTACACCCTAGCGTGAAAGAAAAAAAAAACATTAACTACACCCTAGCCTGAAAGAAAATAAAACATGAACTACACCCTAGCGTGAAATTTTAAAAAACATGAACTACACCCTAGCGTGAAAGAAAAAAAAATGAACTACACCCTAGCGTGAAAGAAAAAAAAACATGAACTACACCCTAGCCTGAAAGAAAAAAAAACATGAACTACACCCTAGCGTGAAAGAAAACATGAACTACACCCTAGCGTGAAAGAAAAAAAACATGAACTACACCCTAGCGTGAAATTTTAAAAAACATGAACTACACCCTAGCGTGAAAGAAAAAAACATGAACTACACCCTAGCGTGAAAGAAAAAAAGAAATGAACTACACCCTAGCGTGAAAGAAAAAAAAACATGAACTACACCCTAGCGTGAAAAAAAAAAAACATGAACTACACCCTAGAGTGAAAGGAAAAAAAACATGAACTACACCCTAGCGTGAAAGAAAAAAAAAACATGAACTACACCCTAGCGTGAAAGAAAAAAAACATGAACTACACCCTAGCGTGAAAGAAATAAAAACATGAACTACACCCTAGCGTGAAAGAAAAAAAAACAGGAACTACACCCTAGCGTGAAAGAAAAAAAAAACATAAAATACACCCTAGCGTGAAAAAAAAACATGAACTACACCCTAGCGTGAAATTTTAAAAAACATGAACTACACCCTAGCGTAAAAGAAAAAAAACATGAACTACACCCTAGCGTGAAAAAAAAACATGAACTACACCCTAGCGTGAAAGAAAAAAAAACATGAACTACACCCTAGCGTGAAAGAAAAAAAAACATGAACTACACCCTAGCGTGAAAGAAAAAAAAACATGAACTACACCCTAGCGTGAAAGAAAAAAAAACATGAACTACACCCTAGCGTGAAAGAAAAAAAAAACATTAACTACACCCTAGCCTGAAAGAAAATAAAACATGAACTACACCCTAGCGTGAAATTTAAAAAAACATGAACTACACCCTAGCGTGAAAGAAAAAAAAATGAACTACACCCTAGCGTGAAAGAAAAAAAAACATGAACTACACCCTAGCCTGAAAGAAAAAAAAACATGAACTACACCCTAGCGTGAAAGAAAACATGAACTACACCCTAGCGTGAAAGAAAAAAAACATGAACTACACCCTAGCGTGAAATTTTAAAAAACATGAACTACACCCTAGCGTGAAAGAAAAAAACATGAACTACACCCTAGCGTGAAAGAAAAAAAACATGAACTACACCCTAGCGTGAAAGAAAAAAAGAAATGAACTACACCCTAGCGTGAAAGAAAAAAAAACATGAACTACACCCTAGCGTGAAAGAAAAAAAAACATGAACTACACCCTAGAGTGAAAGGAAAAAAAACATGAACTACACCCTAGCGTGAAAGAAAAAAAAAACATGAACTACACCCTAGCGTGAAAGAAAAAAAACATGAACTACACCCTAGCGTGAAAGAAATAAAAACATGAACTACACCCTAGCGTGAAAGAAAGAAAAACAGGAACTACACCCTAGCGTGAAAGAAAAAAAAAACATGAAATACACCCTAGCGTGAAAAAAAAAACATGAACTACACCCTAGCGTGAAATTTTAAAAAACATGAACTACACCTTAGCGTGAAAGAAAAAAAAACATGAACTACACCCTAGCGTGAAAGAAAAAAAAACATGAACTACACCCTAGCGTGAAAGAAAAAAAACATGAACTACACCCTAGCGTGAAAGAAAAAAAAACATGAACTACACCCTAGCGTGAAATTTTAAAAAACATGAACTACACCCTAGCGTAAAAGAAAAAAAACATGAACTACACCCTAGCGTGAAAAAAAAAACATGAACTACACCCTAGCGTGAAAGAAAAAAAAACATGAACTACACCCTAGCGTGAAAGAAAAAAAAACATGAACTACACCCTAGCGTGAAAGAAAAAAAAACATGAACTACACCCTAGCGTGAAAGAAAAAAAAAACATTAACTACACCCTAGCCTGAAAGAAAATAAAACATGAACTACACCCTAGCGTGAAATTTTAAAAAACATGAACTACACCCTAGCGTGAAAGAAAAAAAAATGAACTACACCCTAGCGTGAAAGAAAAAAAAACATGAACTACACCCTAGCCTGAAAGAAAAAAAAACATGAACTACACCCTAGCGTGAAAGAAAACATGAACTACACCCTAGCGTGAAAGAAAAAAAACATGAACTACACCCTAGCGTGAAATTTTAAAAAACATGAACTACACCCTAGCGTGAAAGAAAAAAACATGAACTACACCCTAGCGTGAAAGAAAAAAAGAAATGAACTACACCCTAGCGTGAAAGAAAAAAAAACATGAACTACACCCTAGCGTGAAAGAAAAAAAAACATGAACTACACCCTAGAGTGAAAGGAAAAAAAACATGAACTACACCCTAGCGTGAAAGAAAAAAAAAACATGAACTACACCCTAGCGTGAAAGAAAAAAAACATGAACTACACCCTAGCGTGAAAGAAATAAAAACATGAACTACACCCTAGCGTGAAAGAAAAAAAAACAGGAACTACACCCTAGCGTGAAAGAAAAAAAAAACATGAAATACACCCTAGCGTGAAAAAAAAAACATGAACTACACCCTAGCGTGAAATTTTAAAAAACATGAACTACACCTTAGCGTGAAAGAAAAAAAAACATGAACTACACCCTAGCGTGAAAGAAAAAAAAATGAACTACACCCTAGAGTGAAAGAAAAAAAAACATGAACTACACCCTAGCGTGAAATTTTTAAAAAACATGAACTACACCCTAGCGTGAAAGAAAAAAAAACATGAACTACACCCTAGCGTGAAATTTTAAAAAACATGAACTACACCCTAGCGTGAAAGAAAAAAAAACATAAACTACACCCTAGCGTGAAAGAAAAAAAACATGAACTACACCCTAGAGTGAAAGAAAAAAAAACATGAACTACACCCTAGCGTGAAAGAAGAAAAAAAACATGATCTACACCCTAGCGTGAAAGAAAAAAAACCTGAACTACACCCTAGCGTGAAAGAAAAAAAAAACATGAACTACACCCTAGCGTGAAAGAAAAAAAAACATGAACTACACCCTAGAGTGAAAGAAAAAAAATATGAACTACACCCTAGCGTGAAAGAAAAAAAAAATGAACTATACGCTAGCGTGAAAGAAAAAAAACATGAACTACACCCTAGCGTGAAAGAAAAAAAAACATGAACTACACCCTAGAGGAAAGTGAACACAAAAAAAAAGATTTATTGGTAAATTTTTTTATCTGATGAATTCTTCTCCAAATATTTTCGTAGTGACAATTTCATTATAAAACATTTTTAAAAATGTCCCTAAAGAAATGTAACTTGTATATTTGTTATAGTTGCTATTATGATGATGCAGAAAACCTTGATAATCATATTTACATTTTAAAGTTTGTAAAAATCAGAATTAACCCCACCAAGTTAAACAATTTTAATTAAAATTTTATTGAAATTTTTTTCAAATTATTATTTGTATAAGTCCTTTGCTAGCAAAGTTAAGCGTCCTCGTGCCGTCTGCTCTGCAAACAAACATGTCCGTTTAATTATAAAATTTAATCCTTGAAAATTGAAAGATTCAATCAAATACATTCTAGTTCTGTGTGATTAAAAACCAGCCGAGTTGCTGTGCGTCGAAGAGAAGACAACTCTCGGATTAAACTTTGTGATCTTTGTGATTATTTCTCAATGTAAAGGCAGCGATGCACAAACTGCGGCCCGGGGACCAAATCCGAACTGTAACGTAGTGCTATCTGGCTACTCGTAAGTTCAGCCAACATGGCGTAATAAGGTCATGGATGGTTATGCGACCCGTAACTCATGTGTTGGAAATTTCAATGGCCCATAACCAAAAAAAAAAAAACAAAGACAAAGCTGGTTAGATGCCAAGGGAAGAGAGAACAAGAGATCACTTAATGGGCTGTTATAACGTATACTTGCTACGGAGTGTATGTTTGTGTTTCTAGTGTAACTAAGAGGAAAGTTTTTGGTTTTATAGACTGAAGATTTTCTGATGAAACCACGATGTGGTGTGTCGTTATTGACATCTTTATTAAGACGAAAAGGCTCTATGCTATTTGCGATGTAGTGCCGTTTATAAGTTTAGATATGATGTATGTCAGAGCTAAATATTTATCGGAGGCCCTATGCTATAGCTAAAACTGGTTATAGTTAAATCCGGCCCCGAGAGAAAAAGAGAGGAAGAAACAAATAAATAAGTAAATTTGAAATGAGATTTTCTTGAAAATATAATTTTGTTTGTCTTTCTAGATATATCTACTTTCAAGTTGAGTCAGTGTATATGTAATATATAAAGTAGAATGTTTGGCGTATGTATTGTTGCAACTCTAGGTTAGGCACTCAACGACAAGGCATGCAACTCAAAACAGTTTAACAGGAAATAAATAGTTGTGTTTATTCACTAGGGTAAACACATAACATCCTTCAGCTTCCTCAGAGTCTTACTACTAAGTATACCAGTCCTTTGCTACTTAACCCGAATGTGGACCAACGACAGCCCTCCCCGCTTCGCTCCAGGTCCCTACTACAACCTTATGGCAGCACAAAAGTTGGCCTCTTAGTTTCCCAAACATTCAGACTCTTCACAGTTCCTGATGCACTGTTATTCTCTGTCTTCTAGTGTCTTCCTGTTTACGTTCACTAGTATGAATGTATGTATGTCCCTGTATAGAAATAAAAAACCGCTTGACCAATCTTGATAAATCTTAGCAGAAATGTTCCTTGGGTACCAACTTAGACCGTAGTGTATGTATTGTGGCCCTAAAACAAACTTAAGACCCTCAAAAAAAAAAAGACCAACTCTATAACAGCTCTAGTATTTCATGGATCTAGGCCATGTTTACAATGTTGACATGAGAAAAGATCGAAAGAACTAAACTTTGCACTTATAGTTGTTGTTGTTTTTTTTGACACATGAAAATGCAAAATATAGTTTATTGATTTCATTATTTAATAAAATTAACCTTCAAATTTGTGTTTCAAAAGCATTTTTACATTAATTCGTTATTTATATCTGCGAATTTGGATATCCCGATGCACATTCTTCATTAGAAATTACCAAATGGTTACACATTAACACATCTCTCTACTGAGTCTATTCCTAGGTCTAAAACTCGTGTTCAACTCTAAGATGATAAAACTTCTTTTCGAAAAGATAGTTTTATGCTTTAACACATAAACATACTAATTATAGTCCATTAATTTCATATTTTAATCAAATTAACATTCAAATTTGTTTTTTCTAAAGCATTTTTAATATACTTTATCGCTGTGGTTTAGCCGTGTTTAGATAAGCCTATATTCTTTCATGAAAAAAAGGTCACGCATGCGCAGAGCAAAGCCTTCACGAAGCACAGAATGAACTATATAAAAGCCAATTTTTAACTCTAGATTAGTGTAGATCTAGATCTATGTCTACCTCAAGATCTACTTTATACTGTAACACATGAACATACAAAATTAAATCTATTCATGAGATCATGCTTTTTGTTTCTTTACTGAAACACGTCATGTATTTAACATTTTCGAAAATGGTTTCCCAGATAACTGTTATGGTCCTCTTTGACTTCTATTTCCAGCCCTTTGAACTTTTCATGTTTTGGTAATAGGCGATATTATGCCGCCCACGCCTAATCCGGTTCTTTCTGTGGTCTTACTGTAGACAATAGGCTCATAAACCTACCCTCCAAAGCTGTACTATCGCAAATTAAAATTAAGCCGAAAAAAAATAATTCAGTTTTTACGGTTTCTTATTATTGTTGTAATAGAGGCGACGCCATATTGTTATGATGTTCTGGAGAGGCAGTAAAGAAACAAATGTCACTGAACTATATATCGTTTGGAGCACAATATTATAGTTTAGGATTAGGTTTAGTAGGATCAAAATAATAGGTTTACTGCTAGGTTTAGGGTTAGGTTTAGAATAAGAATTAGGCATTGAATTAGGGTTAGAATTAGGGTTAGAATTAGGGTTAGGTTTAGTATTTAGGTTTAGGTTTAGTGCTAGGTTTAGGGAATTAGGTTTAGTATTTAGGTTTAGGGTTTAGGACACAAAGACATATTACTGAATTTGAACCAAGTAGACAACATAGAAGATATAGTAGTACAAGAAAATGGAATTCAAAAACTATTAGCCAACACCAAACCAAATAAAGCGTCTGGACCTGATGGTATTCCAGCTAGATTACTCAAAGAACTAAGCAATGAGCTAACCCTAAACCAAATTCTAAACCTAACCCTAGTTAAAAACCTAACCCTAACCTAAACCAAATTTAAACCTAACCCTAACCCTAATTCTAACCCTAACCCTAATTCTTAACCTAATCCTAAACCTAATTCTAACCCTAATCCTAAAGCTAGCACTAAATCTAAATTTTGATCATACTAAATTCCATCAAAATAATATATAGTTCAGCGATACTTGCTCTTAGTCATAGACATAAATAAAATACAATATACAATCTGACCTATAATAACAAGCATTATCAGTCAAAATGTCACATTTTATATTAGAAATTGTACCTCTATTAGAGCTAACACATCATGGTCAGAATAGGTTGCAGTATAACTTTGCCCATTGTTATTACATGTCTTTCATGCTAAAAAATAAATATATATTTTTTCACCATAATATGTGTACTTCTACAGCCTTATATTAAAATAAACATATAAATAAAAATAACATATCAATATATAATGTTTAAATATTTTAAAATTTTAACATGTCACTACTTCATAAGACATAATGGTTACCATGTCAAATATAGTTGGAACGGCCATTGGCTTCAATTTTCTACTTTCATCAAAATCCTCAGCAGTAAAATGTGTTACTGTCAACAACATCATGTGCATCAGGGTTCTCCCCTTTCCATTGCCTTTATCCACTTCAGCCTAGTGTCAATATTGTTTGGAAATCTGCCAATAATTAAAATAAAACAGTATAGGCCTATATATGTCATATTACCATGTTTGTGAATAAAAATTATCTTTTATTTTATTTTACATTATATTTATTTTGAATATGAGCAAAAACAATATTAATTGTAGCTATATGTTGAAAAATGTGTTAACAATCAATGTGCCATGATAACAAAGATAAAATGACAGTGATTAACATGCATGACTATATTGACACCGGTTCGTAGGATGTCAATCTAGATCTAATTAGATATCTTCATAAATAAAAGACCTGTTAAATTAGATCACTTGTATATTATGATATTATCATTGGACTATCAGACCATGATATTGTTAAAATACAGCCAGATAATGAAACCAATATAAAACCTCAAAAGAAATATTTACCAAAATATCATAGGCTACTCTGGAACAAAAGCAACATGAAAAAATAAATGAATCTGCATTAAACTTTCAACAAACATAATCTTATTAGAAAAAGAAATTTCATTACAATGTATATTTAAAACATTTTAGAAAATCATATAGTTTAGGACTATAACTAAATTTATAGATCTATCTGCTCATCAAACAAAATAAATAAATGCTGGATTCATAAAAGATTAAAGAAGCTTTTCAAACATAAGGAAAAACTATATAGACGTAGAAAATGTTACAAAAATAAAGCAGAAAAAGTTTAGAAAATGTATATTCAAATAAAACACCAAAGCCAAACAGTAGCAGTTATTAAAAGTAAGAAAAAAAAAACAAATTCTACTTATCTAGATCACAATAACAATAATCTAGATCAAGAAGATGGTCAGTATAGCGACTAACCTAAAAAAAAGCTATCCCTTGATTTTTGTCTTGTCTAAATCGACTTATTGGACTTAGTCTTACGCATATACAGTTATATAGTCTACTACTCTAGGTCTATATAGAGTCTAGAGTAGATCGAAATGTGGTCAAAATATAATTTTACATTTACAATACTTACTATTGTTAACTAGTTATAGATCTAGTAACAATTAACAATAGTACTCTGACTCTAGTCTAGTGAGTGTAGTCACTAGTCTAGACTAGTAGGCCTATAAAATAAACTGTAGTATTGAGTCAAGGCTCTAGATCTAGACTAGTCTAGAGTCTAGTAACAATATTTATAATTTATATTAAGAACTTCAACTAGGTACATGAAGTTCATGACGACTGTATGCAGCTCTCCTTAAAAGTCCATAAATACCAAATCTAGATCTAGGTACATGAAATTCATGACAAATGTATGCAGCTCTCCTTAAAAGTCTATAAATACCAAATCTAGATCTAGGTACATGAAATTCATTAAGAATGTATGCAGCTATCCTTAAAAGTCCATAAATACCAAATCTAGATCTCGAAACATGAAATTCATGATGATTGTATGCAGCTATCCTTAAAAGTCCATAAATACCAAATCTAGATCTAGGTACATGAAATTCATGACGAATGTATGCAGCTCTCCTAAAAGTCCATAAATTCCAAATCTAGATCTAGGTACATGAAATTCATGTGGAATGTATGCAGCTCTCCTTAAAAGTCCATAAATACCAAATCTAGATCTAGGTACATGAAGTTCATGACGAATGTATGCAGCTATCCTTAAAAGTCCATAAATACCATATCTAGATCTAGGTACATGAAATTCATGACGAATGTATGCAGCTATCCTTAAAAGTCTATAAATACCAAATCTAGATCTAGGTACATGAAATTGATGACGAATGTATGCAGCTATCCTTAAAAGTCCATAAATACCATATCTAGATCTAGGTACATGAAATTCATGACGAATGTATGCAGCT
The DNA here is from genome assembly GCA_036873155.1 of Biomphalaria sudanica. Lineage (NCBI taxonomy): Eukaryota > Metazoa > Mollusca > Gastropoda > Planorbidae > Biomphalaria > Biomphalaria sudanica. The sequence continues at coordinate 1,425,201 of JAZGLO010002720.1, forward strand.
CTCCTTAAAAGTCCATAAATACCAAATCTAGATCTAGGTACATGAAATTCATGACGAATGTATGCAGCTCTCCTTAAAAGTCCATAAATACCAAATCTAGATCTAGGTACATGAAATTCATGACGAATGTATGCAGCTCTCCTTAAAAGTCCATAAATACCAAATCTAGATCTAGGTACATGAAATTCATGATGAATGCATGCAGCTATCCTTAAAAGTCCATAAATACCAAATCTAGTTCAAAACAAAAACTTTGTATAATAAGTTCACAAATGTAAATAAACTTGTTACATTAAAATTAAACAATGTAATTTACAGCTTCCATACACATATAACGGGTATCCATGGAAACCATCAAGTGCTTTTTTAACTTTGATACACACCTATATATATTGTAAATAAGGAGGCAGTGTAGTTTTGTTTAATCTCTAAGAATGAAGATCATGCAACTTTTCATCATTCGGAAATCCGAATACAATAGATATACATGTTTTCAAGTTTCATGAAGTTACTTCCTTTTTCCAGTTTATATTTATTTATGTCTATGCTCTTAGTTTATTGTTTTTTAAACTTCTGGGATGGAGAGTTACCTCCTCTTAAGAACGTAATAAACAAAATGGCGTATTTTTCATTACAACAATGATAAAAGAACTTGAAAACTAAATCTATTTTTTTCGGCTTAATATTAATTTGCGATGGTACAGCTTTGGAGGGTAGGTTTATAAGCCTATTGTCTACACTAAGAACACAGAAAGAACCGGATAAGGCGTGGGCGGCATAATATCGCCTATTACCCTTTTCATGAACTAAAATAAATATTTTTGACCACATAATTTTTTTAAATTGCTTTTACATAGTGCATCTTTCATGCTTATAGCATGCTCAGTGCTTAGAGATCAGTGCTGTATGATATCATCTCTTTTGTGGACCTGTGGGGGTAGGAGGAGTCTGGGAGAAGGTTTCTGTGCTGCCTCTTCCAAATTGATCCCCTTTTTAGGTGGCCAAGCCCTAACCAACAGCTTTTGGCCTCTGAGCCACACATCAGGCAGGGATGTCAAAATGGACAAAATGTATTCCCAGACCAGGAAATTTGTATTTTGAGGAGCAAATGTGTACTTTCTTAAATATTAAGCTCTGTACTGAATACTAATGCCCGTGTTGGTGATGGAAATGATGCATGGCCACAATGCTTGGGACCTCATGGTGTTGGCAAAATCAATGACAATGGCCAAAGGCTACTCGAGTTCTGTAGCTCTCATGAACTGTGTGTAACAAATACATTCTTCTCTGGCAAGGAACGCCATAAAGTCTCTTGGCAGCACCCACGCTCAAAAAGGTGGCACCAGCTTGACCTCTGCATCACCCGAAGGATTTATCTGAAAAGTGTCATCAACACCCGTTCATACCATAGTGCGGACTGCAACTCAGACCATTCACTAGTGCTAAGCAAAATCAAACTACTTCTCAAGAAGGCTTATACTTCCACTCAACCCAGAACTAGGCGAATTAACGTCAACCATGTAGGTGACCCAGAGAAGTGTGCACTCTTTGGCGAGCTCCTGAACAGTTCAATCCCCTCGTTAAGTAATGAAGAAGACATCTCTATCAGATGGGAGAAATTAAGAGATGTAATCTACAGATCGGCAATCACCGCCTTTGGGCCTCAAAAACACAAAAATGTAGACTGGTTTGAGGCGAATCTAGCACATATGAAACCTTGCATCGAGAAAAAGCAATCTGCACACCTCGCTCACAAGACAAAGCCAAGTCCAAGATCTTTGGAGGCCTTCAAAAGTGCTAATAAAGAGGCGAAACAAATGGCTAGAAAATGTGCTAACAACTTTTGGAGGGATACCTGCAACAGAATCCAAGACAGTCTCCACTCAGGAAATAGCAAAGCTCTATTTGATGGCATTAAAGCGGCCCTGGGTCCAACAGTGTCTAAGCCTGCCCCCCTTCTATCCAAATCAGGAGAAAAAATTACAGATCAAACCAAGCAGCTAGAACGTTGGAAAGAACACTACCTCGAAGTCTATGCCACACAGAACACAGTAGACGATGTCGCCCTGGCTTCTCTACCAGATCTTCCAGTACTTGAATGCCTAGATGATCATCCGAGCCTCAGTGACCTTAAAAAAGCAATTAACTGCATAAAAAATAGAAAATCTCCTGGGAGTGATGGTATCCTAGTGGAAGTAGTGAAAGTCAACGAATCACTCCTGCTCCCTGAACTCTATATTCTCCTCTGCCGCTGTTGGGAAACAGGTCATATCCCACGGGACATGCGTGACGCAACCATAGTCACAATATACAAGAACAAAGGGGATCGGAGTGACTGCAACAATTACAAGGGTATCTCTCTCCTCAGTATAGTGGGCAAGATCTTTGCTAGAGTGGCACTATCCAGGCTGCAAGTGATAGCTTCTAGAGTCTACCCAGAGACTCAGTGTGGATTCAGGAGTGGTAGATCCACTGTAGACATGATATCTTCTCTACGACTACTGCAGGAGAAATTCAGAGAGAGAGAGAGACAGACCCCTTTACATCGTTTTTGTTGATCTGACTAAAGCTTTTGACATGGTCAGCAGAAGTGGCCTTTTCAAACTCCTGAGGAAAATAGGTTGCCCTCCCAAACTACTGCAGTTCATTGAGTGTTTTCACGAGGAAACTAAATGCACTGTCAAATTCAATGGAGCCCAATCAGCACCTTTTGAGGTTTGCAGTGGTGTCAAGCAGGGATGTGTGCTCGCACCTACTCTGTTTGGCATATTCTTGTCCTGTCTACTGCATTATGCGTACAACGACATAAACGAAGGTGTGTTTCTCCATACAAGATCCCCTGGAAAACTATTTAATGTATCAAGGCTGCGGGCAAAAACCAAAGTTAGGAAGCTACTCGTCAGGGAACTCCTGTATGCTGATGATGCAGCTATTGTGGCTGATTCTGTTATTCAGCTACAGTACCTGGTTGACAAACTATCTGCTGCTTACCAGAAGTTCGGCTTAATCAGTTAAAGCAAGACTAAGATACTTGTCCAAAACACAAACACTGCACCTCAAGTAAGCATTAATGGCCAACCACTAGAAATTGTTGATCACTTTTGTTACCTTGGCTCCATCATATCCAACAACACTCTACTGGATAAAGACATAAACAACAGGATAGCCAAGGCAATGGCCACCATGTCACGGCTGCAGAAAAGAGTCTGGGACAACATATTGCTGACTAACAGTACTAAAGCCCTAGTCTACCGGACCTGTGTGTTGAGCACCTTGCTGTACGGAAGTGAAACATGGTCAACCTACTCATGGCAGGAAAAAAAGCTGAATGTTTTCCACCTCCGATGCCTAAGGCGGATCTTTAAAATAAGGTGGCAAGATAAGATAACCAATGAGGAAGTGCTCCAATGAGCAGGGTGCCAGGACATCCGCTCTGTTATCAGCAGCAGACGCCTTGGCTGGCTTGGCCACGTTCGTAGAATGCCAGAAGGTCGACTTCCACAGGACATCCTGTATGGCGAACTAATAGAAGGCAGGAGAGCCGCTGGTCGCCCACTTTTACGTTATACGGATGTATGCAAACGCGACATGAAGCTCTACAAAATCGACACTGGCAACTGGGAAGAGGTGGCACTGGACAGATCCTCATGGAGAGAGAGCATAAAGGAAGGGTAAAAGATTGCAGATGTCATACACAACAGAAGCAGAAAGAAGGGTGAAAATGCAACGGCGCCTGGTGATTATATATGCCCAACCTGCCATCGCAGCTGTGTATCAAGGATTGGCCTCTTTAGTCACACAAGAAGTTGCAAAGGGAAAAGATCGTCTCTCGAGACGTAAAATGCCACAGACTGAATACAAAGAAACATTTCAGTGGAGTGCGGTGATTTCCCTTGAAGCCACGTAATGAGAAAAAAAATACAACTTAATCATTAAATAAAACAAGGTTACAAAGACAGCTTGTGTGGAAACACAAACTCAAAAACGGCCCCCCGAAGTGCTCCTCCTAGACAGGTAAAAAGGCAGGTTTTTTATTTATTCAGAAAGAATATCAGAATGAAATTCTATCAAAGACAAATGACATAGAGGAAGGAAGAAAGAAGGTTGACAGATCTTGTGTGGTGCCCCAGCGTCCAACAGACCAAGGGATAGGTGAAAGTGAAGTTAAATATGAACCTGGCCTAACTGATGTTATATAAAGATTGATCTAATTGCTTTGTAAAGGGCCAATTTCTCATTTAAAGCCTCAACAAACAGGATTACAAAGAGAGTTTGTGTTATCACACAAACTCAGAGGCGGCCCCCATCGAATTCACCAATGGACCAGAAATATATTCAAGCCATAGCCTTGTTTTGATAATTTAAAGTAATACAATTTTAAAAATCATCTTTGATAAAAATCGTCTGGAATTTTCTGGAATAAGTAGAGTAGCGTTAAGTGATCACCTCTGATCTGCATGGAAACCTGCCGATACAGTGTCTTGAAATATGTTCCAATAAACACTATTGATAGTTAGTTCATTTTTTGTTGAACCAATACAGTGAGCTGATTACCTAGTTTTTTTATTTTTACTTAAGGACAGGTTAAACCCCCAAATTAAAATATCAACAAATCTGTCACTATTTAAGTGTTTGGATGGATCATTTAATAGTGAAAAAATATTTTAAAAAAAAAACTTTAAAAAGTGAAATTTTTCACAAAAATAGGGTAAAATAGTCAAAAACCTAAAAAAATACATGAACACACATGTCAAGATATTTTAGTATCAATTAAATATTTTCAAATGAAATTCGCACAGTGTCTTCAGCATGTTATTCCAATCACATTGATCTACAATTATTACAATCAGAGAGAACACTTTTTTTTAATGAATTTTTTAGTGTGGGAACCATAAAACTGTCGAAACTGGTTGGGGTAGGGGTAAGTATTGAGACCATAACTTTAAAACTACTTAATAGATTGTAATTCTGGTAGCATATGAACATAGAACAAAACTTTGAAATTTCAAAGCTCTAGCTAGCATAGTTTTTGTGGAAAGTTGACAAAACCAACCAAAACATTTTGAAAAAGCAGATTTTGAGAAAATCAAGAAAAACCCTATAAATATTAAAAACAAAAACTTACAATTAAAAGCCTCCTGGTAAATATCCTTCATCCCTAGCATCCTCTGCATTTGAATGAATGTTTTTTTTTACACCTGGATGTCATTTTTGATATATTTTTTGCATTTAAAGATGACAAAATTCTTTTCTTGTCCGTAGCGCGAACTCATGTTTCAGCATAATATCCGAATTGTAATCCTAAAAGTGGAAATAAATATCTGCCTTCGTCCAAGTTCCCCATCATTATATACAATTGTTGCATCAGGAACAGCTATCTCAAGCCTTTTTCTTCCAACAAATCTTTTCTATATTAAATTATGGAACGACTCGTTAGCATTTTGCGTGCCACCATTTTAACACTTTTGCAACAGTGCATCTGATGTTAACTCTTCAAATATTGGTTTCATAGCATCAGTAATATATTTGGGGAGTTTATTTTTGTTTGCTACTGCTATGTTTTGTTCTTTTGGACACCAATGGCCGCAATCACTGTGGTCTCCACACCTGTGTTTCCAAATTGTCCAAATTGCCTTTTTCATCTGTAGAAGGTTGTTGGTATTATTTCTAATGACACCACCATAATGGCCCTGGATTCTTAGAATTGCTGCTTGAGTAAGCCTTTTTACTGCTCCCATCCCTTTGTAGTGTTTGCCATCTTCTTCAAAAACTTTTCCTTTGTTAGAATTCTTTAGGTCCATAAGTCAACGTCCCATTCTTTTCTGTACATGACCGCAGCATTCCAACTTTTCAATCGTCTTACCGGGGTATATTGGTGGATCTGCATCTGCAACAGTTTTATATCTTTTTGAGTCACCATCTCCCAAATAGCCTGTATAGTTTAAGCCGTACATCTGTGAACGTCGGAAAGTTTGTAGGATCCCTTGTGATTCCATCGTACCAGAAGAGCCTGTGTGATTAGCGTCACATTCAGCTGCGTGGTTTGCTTTCCAAGCTACAAACTGTTCAGGAGTAAGTTTCTTTTTGCTTTTGCAACATTTATCACAATAGTTAGTGCTGGTAAATGTGTCTATTACTTTAGGAGCACCTCCAGGATTAACGGAAAGTACAGTTGCAACTCCATTTTTTTACACGAAATCACGCCTCTGCCCATTTTCCATCGCACGACACAGTGACATCCGATGATGGCTGAGAAGCTTTGAATTCTTCCGCAGCTGCTTCTTTGCATTTTGTAGCAACTGTCTTAGTGGCTTCTAATATTTTATTTTTAAAATAATTGCTTCTTGTAATGCTTACCGGTGGTGGCATGTTCATATTTGCTAGAAATTTGTTCCCTTGTTCATAATGGCATCCAATGGAAAACATAGACAGTTGAATCCTTAAATTTATATTTTCCTTAGAACTTTGAAGTATGAAAACATGTTTGCAATCCAGGCACACAAAGGATATAGTACAGTTAAGTCCGGTGTTTCTTTCAGTAGCTTGAAAACCACAATGCTTTTCACAATTAGAGCAAGAAAATTGATTCACAAAACACAATAAAATTTGAACATCAAACATGCGATATCCAGTCATATCATGCAAATAAATGTTGTCCCGTTGAACACTATCATTTAATTTAATAAATGAACTACTTTCAAGAACATTTCCAGTGTTAGTAGCATCAGGATTTACTGGATCTAGCTCTAATATGTCCTCAGAAACAGGTTGAATTTCACTGACTTCAGTCTCGCTAGATCTAGACTCAATTTCAGTATCATGATCATCTAGATCTAGACTAAGCTTTTTAAAAAACCTATTACCATGGAATTTCCTTTTCTTAGGACGATCTTTGCGTGGTCTAGGCATTGTTATATTTAAATAATATTAAATACAATAAACTAAAACACACTTGAATGAATACAAGAGTAATATAATGTAGAGAAATAAACAGTGTCACAGAGCATTTAAGATCACAAAGACCTCTCGCCACACAGACAGAGATGCGGTACTGTCCGTACACTGGTCAACTGTCCACTCGACTGTTTTAAAACAGCGTGGCCTCACTTTTTATACACCCCACCCTAACCTACACAAAAAGCGGAAGTGCAAATAATAAATTTGGCACTAGCCTATAAAAAATAGAATACATAAAAATATAGCTCTGGGAGCGCAAGGTCACATTCATCCCGCCTTAAATTTTTGCGTCCTCGCAAAACAAAATAGTAACAAATTACTAGAAATATAATATACAAATAGTGCTCATACCTTCCATCAATTGGAAAAAGATACATTACTCAAAATATTAGAGCTTCAATAATATGACAAAAAGTACCTAATAATAATGCATCATATTACATATAAGTATAGCCGCATACAAAAATAAATAACGAATACAAGAATCCATAAGCTGAGGAAACAAACTTCATTTCCTCCTCCCTTACATATCTGTATGCACTGCCATCTTCGGCTTCTACCATGTACCATCCTGAGGCGTATTTTGGCACGGCAGTAATTATGTAACATGAGGGTTCATACGCATGAACTGTCTGCCCTGGCCTCTGACTCTTCGTTCGACTAGCACGCGGCATCCAATGTTCAGAAGATAATTTCTAGTCATCACTCAGAAGGAGGTAGGGAAACAAATCCTTTCCTACAGTTACATCCGGTTCAACCGGAAGCCACCTTGCATTCCCATGAGGTTCCTGAGTTGCAGAGGAAAAGAAATGTTTTTAGTTGGCAGTTTATGTTTTGAGCATGTGATTTAAAGATGGCGGCGTCCATCAGTCCTGCTTTGAATTTTCTAGATCTAATAGAATATATGATTTTATGTATTGCAGGCTACTATTACTGCTGCAATTACGCTGCTGTTTTAACTGCTGATTATAACTGCTACTCCTCTGCTGTAAACTCTTGCTGTAGATCTAGAATCTAGTGTTATTTTGTTTTTGTAGTGTAGCCTTAGGCTTAGTGGCTTAGTAAACTTAGTTATAGTCTGTTTCTGTTTTAGGGAATGCTAATAGTAAGGTACTAAGACTAAGGTGATCTTGTGTTGGTTGTAGTAATAGAATTTTCTAGATCTAGACTAGTTTATTGTAGTATGTTTGTGTAGATCTAGGTCTAGTGTGGTAGTTGTAGTTCTCTTTAGTTAGATAGTTGTTTTGATCAGTTTGTGTTAGATAGTTGGTTTGGTTAGTTTGTTGGTGTTTGTGGTAGTGTAGGTTTAGTAGCAGGGGGGTTGGTATTAGTTGTTTATACTGGTTAGTGTATATATTATATTTTATTATTGATTCATTTATTTTTATGTAAATAAAGTTTCGTTTTGTTTATTTATCCTAAACTAAAGTTTCGTTACCTTGCTTTCATTTAGTTTAGGTTAGTATAGTTAGTATGGCTGGTTACTTAGGCGACTCTAGCCCCTTGGTCACTATCACAATCATCAATTAATATGGATGTCAGATGTCAAGATCTACGAAGATGCAATGATAGATGTCACGTTGAAGATTATCTTGACTTATATCACACTAACGATGATCGTGATTGCCGAGGATCTTGAAATCTTCTTTTAATAAGATGGCGTTGGTTTTGCAGTTAAGAACACACTGCTGAACACAGTAGAGCTGAATTGCAACGGTTCAGAAAGACTCCTATCACTACGCCTTAACACATCTATTGGACATGTGACTTTGATATGTGCCTACGCTCCTACTCTGAGTTCCACACCAGAGGCCAAAGATATGTTTTATGACAACCTTTCGTCTGCTCTTAGCGAGATCCCAACCACGGAACAGGTTATCATCCTCGGCGACCTCAATGCACGCGTTGGATCTGACAACAGTTGTATTGGGCGTTTTGGTGTCGGAAAAGTAAATGAAAACGGACAAAGGCTCCTCGAGGTTTGCTCACTACACTCCCTCTGCGTCACTAATACCTATTTCAAGACTAAACCGCAGCACAGAGTATCTTGGCGGCACCCTCGCTCCAAACACTGGCACCAACTAGACCTAATCATGGTAAGACAAAAGTGCTTAAAATTTGTCAAGCTTACCAGGTCCTACCACAGTGCAGACTGCGACACAGATCACTCCTTGGTATGTTGTAAGATCAATCTCCTCCCCCAAAAAATCCACCATACCAAGCAGATTGGAAGACCCCAATCGGATGTAAGCAAGATGTGTCAACCTGATCTCTAGATACAGTTTGCGGAATCTTTTGAACGCGAGTATAAAAATATCTCTGAGAATACAGCAACTGAAAAATGGGAACACCTCAAGTCCACCATACAAAAGACTTCCCTGGAAATCTTTGGAAGAAAAATTACAAAACAAAATGATTGGTTCGACTCTAAAGCAGTTATTTTAGCACCTGTCATCAGAGCAAAGAGAGATGCACTCGCTACTTACAAGGCAAAACCTACCCAACACAACCTGCTAAACCTGAAAGAAGCTAGAGCCAATGCACAGAGGACTGCAAGGATCTGTGCCAATGAATACTGGGTAGAGCTCAGTGAGAGTATTCAGCTCGCAGCCCAAGTGGGCAACATAAGAGGGATGTACGAAGGAATCAACAAGGCTCTCGGACCCTCCCAAAACAAGACAGCACCTCTGAAATCAACCACTGGGGAAATTATCACAGACAAGTGCCAACAAATGCACAGATGGGTGGAACATTACTCCGAGCTCTACGCCACAACAAGCTAGGTCTCTGACTCAGTCCTTAAAGCCATCATACAACTACCCACAATGAACGAGCTAGATAAAACACACACCCTTTCAAAGCTCAACAAAGCCATAGACAACATTGCTGCCCGCAAAGCACCCGGATGCGATGGTATCCCCCCAGATCTTCTAAAACATTGCAAAACTACTCTAATCCAACCTCTACACGAACTGCTTTGTAAATGTTGGCAAGAAGGTGCTGTGCCACAAGACCTGCGGGATGCTAAAATCATTACACTGTATAAGAACAAAGGTGACAGAAGCGACAGCAACAATTACAGGGGAATCTCCCTCTTAAGTATTGTAGGCAAAGTCTTTGCTCGAGTGATACTTCCCAGGCTACAAAAACTCGCTGATCGGGTCTACCCAGAATCACAATGCGGCTTCCGCTCAAGGAGATCCACGATTGACATGATTTTCTCCATCCGCCAACTCCAGGAAAAGTGCAGAGAACAAAGGATGCCTTTATACATTGCGTTTATTGACCTGACAAAGGCCTTCGATCTAGTTAGCAGAGATGGCCTCTTAAAAATTTTACAGTTAATAGGCTGCCCACCCAAGCTACTAAATGTAATCATATCTTTCCACCAAAATATGATGGGCACAGTGCAATTCAATGGTGCCAGCTCTGAAAGTTTCAGTATAAACAGCGGAGTTAAACAAGGATGTGTCCTGGCCCCAACCCTCTTTGGAATACTATTTTCACTGCTAATCCACAACGCGTTTGACAAATCCACTGAAGGCATCTATCTCCATTCCAGATTTGATGGCAAACTCCTAAATATTGCCAGACTGAGGGTCAAAACTAAAATCAGAGCCACCCTCGTAAGAGATATGCTATTCGCGGATGACGCAGCGGTAGTGGCACACACACAAGAGGAACTTCAGTCACTAATGTCCCGCTTCTCTCAGGCCTGTAAAGAATATGGCTTGACTATTAGCACGAAGAAAACAAATGTTATGGAACCACCTACTACAGCACCACCCTTCATCCTCATTGACGATAACAAGCTGGACGCCGTAAACGAATTCTGCTATCTGGGATCCACAATTACAGATGACCTGTCCCTAGAAGAGGAGATGAAAAAACGCATAGGGAAGGCTGCCTCAACATTTGCTAGACTCAGACTAAGAGTTTGGGAAAACCATAAGCTAACCACGGTGACCAAAATGGAAGTCTACAAGGCATGCTTTATGAGTACACTGCTATATGGCAGTGAATCATGGACCACCTACGCAAAGCAAGAGAGAAAACTAAACTCATTCCATTTGAGATGTCTCCGTAGGATCTTGAATGTCACATGGAAAGAAAAAGTGTGCAATACTGAGATCCTTGCGCGATCAGGTATTCCCAGCATTTTTACAGCCCTCAGACAACGCCGTTTGCGCTGGCTTGGACATGTTCGCCGGATGGAGGACAAGCGCATCCCGAAAGTCATCCTCTATGGTCAACTCGCGACTGGCACAAGAAAAACTGGTCGCCCCCATCTCCGTTACATAGATGTAATAAAACGTGACCTCAAATCAGTGAACATCAATACTGACAATTAGGAAGACATAGCTCTAGACCGCAACAGGTGGAGAGAGACAGTGACAAAGAAAGCTATGGACAGTGAAAGTACATGGGTCTCAGCCCAGGAAGAAAAACGCACAAACCGAAAAACGGCCAGCTCCTCTACCACCGAAGCAAAAGCCAAGGGGACCCTAACTTGCGCTTTCTGTGGACGGGAGTGTCTCTCCAAAATAGGGCTCCACAGCCACATGAGGAAGTGTGCTCTGAGATGAACCATAGTCGTCCTACGACTGAAGGAGGCCAATGAATGAATGAAAGAATGAACGTATAGAAGTAGTCAGATCTAGTTGATAATACGATCATTCAAAATGTTGCCAGTTGATCATCTAGAAGTTGTCATTCGCTAAATCGATCTAAGTATGATACTATATTCAATGAAGAAACTTCTCTTCGTCTAAAACAATTACTTTAATTCAGAACTTGAAAAAGCTATTCACAAATAATTAAAATGGTTAAACGTACTTGAATAAAATGATAGATCTATACAATAATATAATTGAGTTCTAATACAAAGCTTTAGTAGATGTTTCACTTCCAAGTTCCATACAATGACTGACTAAAAAAACAGAACTTTTCCCGGGCTCCAGCTATGTCACGTCCAACGCAGCTCATTGCAACCAATAAATGCAGCCCAAGTTACACTAATTAACATATCTCCACGTGAGAAAAAACCCGAGGTATTTGACGAGCTAAAAATAGATACTATGTACGTGACAGTCACCATACCGAGGTGCACAGATTGAACCCACCCAATAGCGCTAACATCTGCCTACTGTTGGTAAATTTTAATGTTGAGCAGTAAGAACAGGTATCTCCCACTCGCGCCTGCCTGACCTGCTCACATATAGTAGGTTGGTGTTATATTTTTGAGTGTTGACAATCTTACGCTATATACTATAATATAAAACTAGCTTTGACATAACAATTGATTGAAAACCTTGCACGTTTTTTTGTCTTCTTTTAAAACTATGTCCTAACTATCTTGATACAGAAACAGAAACTTTGGAGGATTTAAAGAAACAAAAATGTGGGACGGAATCAATCTATGGTTGGTGGATATTTATGTTGAAGTACTAGAAGGGGGCCCCAGTGAGAGTACGCCTAAACAGACCACTTACCACCATCACTTGGAGTTGTTTGTCACTCTTTAAAATACAGTTTTCATTTTCAACAAGCCCTGAGAGGGGGGTAGCTGTGGTGGGCACTAGGGATGGTGGCCATTGCCTGGATATGCTCAGATCTGACAACGTCAACTTCTTTGATGCAGGAAATCCTATTACACGACATGAAGTCATTGGTTTACGTCCCCTCCCCTTCTTTATGATGCACAGTCCGTCTGAACAATGTCTCACTGACAAACATGATACTGATCAGGTCTGTGTGGCACAGTGAGCTCTTGTGTAATGACTTCAAGCCATCATCGGAGCAGTGGATCTTGTGACGCTGAGAGACGAGGGTAGCATTTCACACATTATATATACGCTCCTACAGTTTGTAATAAACGAACAAGTCACAAGTGTTATTTGGTACACACTAGATAATGTTTTGTTTTACAAGATGTTACTTCAGATTTGAAGATAATTACATCGTAGCTCAAACAGCAGGGGATTTACATCGTAGCTCAAACAGCAGGGGGTTTACATCATAGCTCAAACAGCAGGGGATTTTCGTAGCTCAAACAGTAGGGGATTTACATCGTAGCTCAAACAGCAGGGGGTTTACATCATAGCTCAAACAGCAGGGGATTTACATTGTAGCTCAAACAACAGGGGATTTTCGTAGCTCAAACAGCAGGGGATTTACATAGTAGCTTAAACAGCGGAGGATTTACATCATATCTCAAACAGCAGGGGATTTTCGTAGCTCAAACAGCAGGGGATTTACATCGTCGCTCGAACAGCAGGGGATTTTCGTAGCTCAAACAGCAGGAGATTTACATCGTAGCTCAAACAGCAGGGGATGTCACAAGACAGGATGCGAACCAGGGAGCATCGTAGCCATCGAACAACAGTCGAGAGTTTATACCATTTGACCAGGGAGCCATCCGTACTGAGAACGTAGAAGAAACAAAATGATGAAGTTTGGATGGAAAATGAAAGGAAGAAGAGAACTAGAGAGAAATTAAGGAGCACTAGGGAGTGGCAGAAACGAAGAGAATGTAAAGTAAACAATATAAGAGAAAGAAATTGTTAATAAAATGAGAAACATTGGAAATAGTGAGATACATTAAATAAGAAGAAAAAAAAGAAAGAAAACTAAACAGAAAATATGTTTAAGTGAGCTAGTGATGGTCATGGACAAAAGTGAACTATAGAGCTAGAAACGTTTAGTTTAACTTAAGAAAAAAAAATGCCGAAGTTTAATATAAAAAAAATAGTTAAGCTTTTTGTAGTTACAAGCCCAAAAAAAAAATTAAATTAAAATTAAAATTTGTACACTTTTAAATATGTGGTAGCTGTTGTCAATAAATGATGCACTTAACATGTATCTTGTCACAGTCTGCATTTGAAGAGAGACTTAGTAAAGATGCTGGTAGAAGTTATGAATCCTGGTAGACGTTTCGAAGCCAGGTAGACGTTTCGGAGCCAGGTAGACGTTATGGAGCCTGGTAGAAGTTTCGGAGCCAGGTAGACGTTATAAAGCCTGGTAGACGTTTCGGAGCCAGGTAGACGTTATGAAGCCTGGTAGACGTTATGGAGCCAGGTAGACGTTATGGAGCAAGGTAGACGTTATGAAGCCTGGTAGACGCTATGAAGCCAGGTAGACGTTATGGAGCCAGGTAGACGTTATGAAGCCTGGTAGACGTTTCGGAGCCAGGTAGACGATTCGGAGCCAGGTAGACGTTATGAAGCCAGATAGACGTTATGAAGCCAGGTAGACGTTATGAAGCCAGGTAGACGTTATGCCGCCAGGTAGACGTTATGAAGCCTGGTAGACGTTATGAAGCCTGGTAGACGTTATGGAGCCAGGTAGACGTTATGAAGCCAGGTAGACGTTATGAAGCCAGGTAGACGTTATGAAGCCTGGTAGACGTTTCGGAGCCAGGTAGACGTTTCGGAGCCAGGTAGACGTTATGAAGCCAGGTAGACGTTATGAAGCCTGGTAGAAGTTATGAAGCCTGGTAGACGTTATGGAGCCAGGTAGACGTTATGAAGCCAGGTAGACGTTATGAAGCCAGGTAGACGTTATGGAGCCAGGTAGACGTTATGGAGCCAGGTAGACGTTATAAAGCCTGGTAGACGTTATGGAGCCAGGTAGACGTTATGAAGCCAGGTAGACGTTGTGGAGCCAGGTAGACGTTATGAAGTCAGGTAGACGTTATGGAGCCAGGTAGACGTTATGAAACCAGGTAGACGTTATGGAGCCAGGTAGACGTTATGAAGCCAGGTAGACGTTATGGAGCCAGGTAGACGTTATGAAGCCTGGTAGACTTTATGGAGCCAGTTATACGTTATGAAGCCAGGTAGACGTTATGAAGCCTGGTAGACGTTATGAAGCCTGGTAGACGTTATGGAGCCAGGTAGACGTTATGAAGCCTGGTAGACGTTTCGGAGCCAGGTAGACGTTTCGGAGCCAGGTAGACGTTATGAAGCCAGGTAGACGTTATGGAGCCAGGTAGACGTTATGGAGCCTGGTATACGTTTCGGAGCCAGGTAGACGTTTCGGAGCCAGGTAGACGTTATGAAGCCTGGTGGACTTTATGGAGCCAGGTAGACGTTATGAGGCCTGGTAGACGTTATGAAGCCAGATAGACGTTATGAAGCCAGGTAGACGTTATGTAGCCAGGTAGACGTTATGAAGCCAGGTAGACGTTATGGAGCCAGGTAGACGTTATGAAGCCTGGTAGACGTTTCGGAGCCAGGTAGACGTTTCGGAGCCAGGTAGACGTTATGAAGCCAGGTAGACGTTATGAAGCCTGGTAGACGTTATGAAGCCTGGTAGACGTTATGAAGCCAGGTAGACTTTATGAAGCCTGGTAATCGTTTCGGAGCCAGGTAGACGTTTCGGAGCCAGGTAGACGTTATGAAGCCAGGTAGACGTTATGAAGCCTGGTAGACGTTATGAAGCCTGGTAGACGTTATGAAGCCAGGTAGACTTTATGAAGCCTGGTAGTCGTTTCGGAGCCAGGTAGACGTTTCGGAGCCAGGTAGACGTTATGAAGCCAGGTAGACGTTATGAATCCTGGTAGACGTTTTGGAGCCAGGTAAACGTTTCGGAGCCAGGTAGAAAATATTCTCAGCAATATCATGAATGGAGTTGTTCCGTATTTCTTCCGAGTCACGAAGTTGTGTCTACGTTCTGTCAGTGGGAATCAGAAGTGTTTTAGGCCAATATTTAGGCCAATATTTAGTGAATTTAATTAATTCATTAGCAGCAAACAATATTTTATTTTACTGCAGGAATATCAAGTATACCCTTTTTAAATTTAGATGGTGTCGTAGCGTATAACAGATTCTAGTATGTAGGTCTATTGTTGAGATCTATGTTGAGGTCTAGATATATAGATCAAATGGCATTATGATAACCAACTCAATAAACAAACAAAAACATTTGTATCCACACCATCCCTGCCCAAAAAGTAGATAGACTTGTGTGTACGACTGATTGTAACATCCTGGTCAGATAAATGTACACGTGAAGACCTAGAGTCTACTGAAGTGTGTACGACTGATTGTAACATCCTGGTCAGATAAATGTACACGTGAAGACCTATAGTCTACTGAAGTGTGTACGACTGATTATAACAACCTGGTCAGATAAATGTACACGTGAAGACCTAGAGTCTACTGAAGTGTGTACGACTGATTGTAACAACCTGGTCAGATAAATGTACACGTGAAGACCTAGAGTCTACTGAAGTGTGTACGACTGATTGTAACAACCTGGTCAGATAAATGTACACGTGAAGACCTATAGTCTACTGAAGTGTGTACGACTGATTGTAACAACCTGGTCAGATAAATGTACACGTGAAGACCTATAGTCTACTGAAGTGTGTACGACTGATTGTAACAACCTGGTCAGATAAATGTACACGTGAAGACCTATAGTCTACTGAAGTGTGTACGACTGATTATAACAACCTGGTCAGATAAATGTACACGTGAAGACCTAGAGTCTACTGAAGTGTGTACGACTGATTGTAACAACCTGGTCAGATAAATGTACACGTGAAGACCTATAGTCTACTGAAGTGTGTACGACTGATTGTAACATCCTGGTCAGATAAATGTACACGTGAAGACCTATAGTCTACTGAAGTGTGTACGACTGATTGTAACAACCTGGTCAGAAAAATGTACACGTGAAGACCTAGAGTCTACTGAAGTGTGTACGACTGATTGTAACAACCTGGTCAGATAAATGTACACGTGAAGACCTATAGTCTACTGAAGTGTGTACGACCATTTGTAACAACCTGGTCAGATAAATGTACACGTGAAGACCTAGAGTCTACTGAAGTGTGTACGACTGATTGTAACAACCTGGTCAGATAAATGTACATTGAAGACCTAGAGTCTACTGAAGTGTGTACGACTGATTATAACAACCTGGTCAGATAAATGTACACGTGAAGACCTAGAGTCTACTGAAGTGTGTACGACTGATTGTAACAACCTGGTCAGATAAATGTACACGTGAAGACCTAGAGTCTACTGAAGTGTCTAATTAATGGTAACGGGAGTACCATTCTTTTTTCCGTGCGCGTTACACAGTAGTTTTGTCGTATGTTGAGTGGTCAGGCAAAGTTATAAAAATGGCAGTAATTGTGCGGTTCTTTCTTTTATATGAGCTTTATTGTTTCGTTTTTTTAAAAGTATTTTTCAATTTACCACAAACGACACCCATCTATTATTTAGCGTTGTATGTATTTCTATAACCAGTGTTATTGTCTTCTCCTGATATACAAGTTATCTCCCACTGAAAAGGATGTTTCAAGCATAGACCTATTAATTAAACAATAGATTTTGTTGACAAAAAGACACAAATTAAAGTCGGTACAATTGTAAAGATTGTTTGTCGTCCTCTATGAACCACCATTCTTATTAGCTGGCCTATTCCATCCCTTCTGTTGAGATCTAGTCCTATGTATTCGTTCGCCTGTGCCTGTGCCAACAAAATATAAATAGAGTAACGTCTCATCTTTGAGGACAGTGTCGTGACTGCGAACTATTAGACGTCACAGGCAATCACGGAGATCAGGGCGCCGCTTTGTGATGAGTCACTGAGTCTTGGGATACAGTGCTGGTGTTGTTCAAGAAAATGAGATTATTATAGATGACATTATTATAGATGACATAAGAAGATGACATATCATGTGATAAAAATGTATCGGAAAAGATCGAAAAAAAAGAGAGAGAGAAAAGAGGGAGGAAGGAGTGATAAAAGAGAGAGAGAGAGAGAGAGATGGAGAAATAGGGTTATATATGAGAATGTAATAAAGATTCGATGAAGCGTGACTCTCTTTTTGCTGATACTCTGATGCTATGAGGGGTTCCGAATGATCTGGTCCTAATGAATTAACACTCCAGAGAATGAAGCAGTTGGTTTAAATAAAGAGAAGAAACAGCGTGCCATATTTAAAATATAGAATTACTAGCAGTACACACCGGCTACGCCCATTGATTTGTTCCATGTTTAATGTTTTAACAACTTAATTTCGCGAATAGCAGCTGTCATGTTGCGAATCTATCAAACCAGGTTATTAGTTAACGCATAGGAGGTAAAAGGAACCTGTGTACGAAATTTAATGCTAATCCGTACTACAGTTGATGAGATCTTTTGATCAATCCGTGTTATTTTGAGCTTATAATAGAGATATAATTGAAAACAATACTTGAATTGTAGAATAAACAAGCTCTAGAACTTCTTAAAGTATTTTGACACACTATAAGTAAATGGAGTAGATCAATACAATGTCAGAATTCTGAACTAGAGACAACTGACAACTAACATTAATTTTTAATCCAGATTTTACTATTGAAATAAGTTTCGAACTAAAAAAAGAATCAAAATCTGAAATAAAGTAAAGCCTCACATTTTAGCGTTCTAATGTTTTTAAAACATTCTTAGTGCTGGAAATAACGTAATAGTCTATGCCAGGCACTTGTCAGACCTGCTTGCTAGTTAATAAATAGTACTAAACAACGTCTATGTTTATTAGTTACAGGCGATGCATTTGATTATTTGACACTTCATATTTTGTGACAGATCATCTCGTTCTGAGCCACAGGAGGGAGGGAGAGGCAGGGAATGTCACACATTTCACGAATGTCCGATAGACAGCTTGAGCACTGACATGTGAAAGTTAATATTTTGTCTACAATACAAACATTCTCTTAATCGGCAAGTCAATAGGACCTGCAGCCATGCGTCTTTATTACCCATTGGGTAGATGGGGTCAATTTGGAGACACAGATTCATTGGTCAGTAGGTCCTTGGGAACATAAAATTCCCTTAGTCTGTTGAATTCATGTTCCTTGAGATACATGCATATTGTTGAAAATTCGGTCAGGGGAATCCTTTAAAAAGTGAATTATAATGAGCTAACCGTTGGCCAGCTAACAGAAAGTTGTTAGTTCTAACTAATAGAAAGTGGATATTGCAGAATAAAAGAAAGTTGATATTGTTAACTTAACAGAAGGTTGACATTGCCAACTAACAGAAAGTTGATATTGCCAACTAAAAGTAATTTAATATTGCTAACTAACAGGGCCGGTCCTAGCAATTGCGGAAACCTATGCGAAACGGATTGCGCGGGGCCCAGTCTGGTTAGAGATAAGCATAAGGTCAAAATTCATATTTTGTATTAGAAAATACATTCGTCTTTACAATGCCGTTTTTTTTTCATCGCGTGTAAAAATTGGCACCCCAAAATGAAGCTTTTGTCTATTTTTCAGGAGATTTTTATGAGTTTTCAGGAGATTTCCATTTTTTGGGGTATATTTTGCAATTACAGGATATTTCCAGGAGCCCCTGGAAAGTCGGGAAGCCGCGGAAAACCTGCTATTATATATAAGTTTTAATGTTTTAATTTAATAAGTTACACCTAGACTTGGCGCGGGGCCTATGAAAGTGCGGGTCCCACTGCGACCGCATAGGTTGCAGTGCCCTAAGTCCGACCCTGCTAACTAACATTAAGTTGATATTGTTAATCAACAGAAAGTTGATAGTGCTAACTAAACGAATATTGATATTGATAAGAAAAATTGGATATTGCTAGCAGACAGAAAATGATATTGCCCTTTACCAAAATGAAACTATTGTTTAGAAGAAAGTTTTGTCATTTAACTGTAGCCACATGTGGTAACTTGTATTCTTTTTTTTTTTTTTTTTCAGATTTCAGGTTCGTACGATGTTCGATCATGTGTTGACATCATTCAGCCAAACCCTCGTGAAAGACTTCCTCTCGATTGATCTATTTTCTGTATTACTTGTCAAAGAATGACAATCTATCAAGGATTTTGTATTTAATGTGAGAACTATGCAGTGGAGAGCTAATGACAAATGTCATCTTCAGAAACATAGAAATATATGCAGTTGGCAGCAGATGCTATCCAAGAGATTCACACAGTGGTAATCTAATTGTGACTTGTGTTTTTCTAAGTGCAGCGTCCTTCTCAATACCCATACTCACTCTGAGCCTTGAATTCTTTTTTCTTTTTTGGTTTGGGGGGGAGGGGGGAGAGAGAAGGATGAACATGAATTCATTTTATAAATAACTTGTAGAAAACAAGACAGTTTTTCCTACCTGCGAACCTTTCAATACCAGACAGATCAAACATGCTCATTTCAAGACATGTTCAGTTAAAAAATGATCCGTTCAAGACACGGTCATTTCAAGACATGCATAGTTCAGGACATGATCAATTCAAGACATGTTCAGTTCAAGACATTCTGCGTTCAAGATATGCTCATCTGTCTCTTAACAATGACGATGTCATCTTCAAGGCAATACTGTACGTTTTAGAATACAACTTTTCGGATTTCTATTTCTCAAAATATGCATTTCTTGGTACTTAACAAAAACGCAAGGGTCCATTATTTCAAGTGTGACCCAAACTATGTATAAAACTATTTCAGAAAGAATACTTCTAGATTATTGATTGACTCAAGAGAAGCAAACAATGTGTTTCTCTTATTCCACTTAACCACCTTCAGCTTTATACAGAACAAATGAACAAATTTATTTAAAACAACAAAAACAATAAATAATTTGTGTTGGAAATAATTGACGTTATGTTTCCGCTGACCAGATTTTTCAGAGCCATCATTAGGCTGTATTCGCTCTCTTAACTGGCCAGGAAATCCTATGTAGTTTTTATAAACAACACGCCAAGAACGGAGTTGCCATTTAAGGAAGGGATGAATGTTTTCAAATATATTTTTAGTTTTAAAACAATATATTTTATGTTTATATTCTCTCAACCTCAAGGTTAGGAGACAATTTTGTGATATATATATATATATATGTATATATATATATATATTTAAAATCGTTTTGTTTCTGGACAGTTAGTGAGTTGCCAGATTTAGAAGGCTTAAACGGTAAAAGCCATTTATAAATGTTGTGTTGTAACGTTAGCTGGCAGCAATGTCTCGATGTAACTACTACAAGATAGTCAAGGAGAATGAGTTTGTCAATCTATTTATAGATCTGCTTTCCATATTTGGAAGCCAAGTTAATGAAGTTAGAGTTAGCAGAAAGAAAGAATAATAGGGCCATACAGTGAAGGTATTAGGTGGTGGGGTTCTGTCTAAGGAGGCGAATAATGTTGATGTTTTGTTAAGCTTATACTTTCTCTCTCTCTCTCTCTCTCTTATTCTCTATTTCTCTCTCTCTCTCTCTCTACTTTGGTCTCGTTTAATCTTATTCAGTTTTATTTTACCGTTCTCTCTCTCTCTCTCTCTCTGTCCCTCCCCCCTTTTTTTCTCATTCATTCTGGACTGGTGCTGACATGACATGGGCTGGACCTAATTACTTCTAGAATGTTGCACTCCACTTTCTTCCCTTCACCCGCCCTAACAAGTTTCTGGCCTCAAAACCAAATTTAACGTCAGAGACAGAAAGACAGACAGCAGAGAGAGAGAGAGAGAGAAGGAGAGAGAGAAAGGAAAGATGGAGAGAAAAGTGAAACAAATGAGAGCTTGAAGAATTACAAACATCAAGGCCATTACTGTATCTTTTTATCAGTTAATACATGAAAAGGTCACAGGTAGTCAGTGAAACTTTTTGTCTCTCAAACGCATGGTCATTGAAACGGAGGATGCTCAGTCAAATGGGTGGTCAGTCGGATATTTGGTCAATTAGAATGGTCATTCAAACGGAGGAGGCTCAGTCAAATGGGTGGTCAGTCGGATATTTGGCCAATTAGAATGGTCATTCAAACGGATGCTCAGTCAAATGGGTTATCAGTCGGATATTTGGCCAATTAGAATGGTCATTCAAACGGATGCTCAGTCAAATGGGTGGTCAGTCGGATATTTGGCCAATTAGAATGGTCATTCAAACGGATGCTCAGTCAAATGGGTGGTCGATCGGATATTTGGCCAATTAGAATGGTCATTACTCAAACGGGTGATCACTAAAACGGGTGGTCAGTCGGATATTTGGCCAATTAGAATGGTCATTACTCAAACGGGTGATCACTAAAACGGGTGTTCAGTCGAGTGTTTGGCCAATCAGACGCCTGGTAAGTCAGATGGATGGTTTGTCTAAGGGATGGCCAATCCGACCTTTGACCAATGAAAATAGTGATCACTCGGATGGTCATTTTAAAATACTGGAGAGGGAAACGGCTAGGCTGGAGATTGTAGATATGTATTTAACACATTAGAAAACGTATTTATATGGTTACACTCGATTCTAAAACATTGTTTTTAAGCTTCGCAACCTTCATTGAACTAGGGAGGTTCCAAAACCAAAATGAGCCGTGTCTCTCAATGTGTAACCTTCAAGAAACGATTTGATAATATGTAAACATTAATGTATAGCATCAGAGTTGTCATCATTTCTAGCGCCATTTCCTTTGAGGTTCAAACAAACAAAAAAGCTAGAAAGATGTCGTGACATTCTCCAGTCCATCGTACAAGTTTAACATTGTTGTAAATCATGATCAAATCATCTTCTATTAGTGTACAAGTTTAACATTGTTGTAAATCATGATCAAATCATCTTCTATTAGTGTACAAGTTTAACATTGTTGTAAATCATGATCAAATCATCTTCTATTAGTTTGAGACTCAAGAAAGAATTCAGCTCTAGCCACTGCTGACATACAATTAATTGTTAACATTTCAAATAGTCAATGCTCTGGCACTGTAAGGGATATTCATAAAAGTGAAAAGGAATTCCCTCTAGTTTAGTATATTAAGACTTTCACACAAAGCTGGAAGACCTGGAGTTCGCTGATGACCTAGCCCTAGAGTATCACACAGACTACAGGATATGCAACAAAAGGTCACAGCTTTAAGCGAAGTAGGAAAAAGAGTAGGCCTCAAAATTTACCCCCCAAAAACCTAAAGTACTTAAAATAAAGAACTAAATGGAGACATAGTACTGGATTCTCAGACAATAGACCAAGTAGATAGGTTTATATACCTTGGGAGTGTAGTCAGTGAATCAGGTGGAACAGATGAAGACATTAAACCCCCAATAAATCTAGCACGTCAGACATTTACACACCTAAAACCAACCTGGAAATCTCTCCACATCTCAAACAAGACTAAAAAAGAATCTTTAACACTAATGTCAAGGCTGTCCTACTGTATGGTTCTGAAACAGAGAACAACTGAAGCGACAACAAAAAAAGTACAGACCTTCATCAACAGATGCCTGAGAAATATCCTAAAAATACACTGGTATGACAAAGTAGAAAACATCAAACTGTGGGAGATGAGTGGGCAGAAAACTATAGAGGTGCAGATCTTAGAGAGGAAGTGGAGATGGATTGGTCACACCCTTAGAAAAGATACCAACAACAGAGCTGACAGGCCTTGGAGTCGAACCCCCAGGGCAAAAAACATAGAGGAAGACCAAAAAGAACGTGGCGACGCAGTGTTCTAAATGAAGCCATTAAAAAACTAGAAAGAGACAATTGTGTCGCATTTATTTTATGGTCCTATATTCCATGAGGAACGCAAGGAAAGATGATGATGAAGATTATAGTCCATTTAGAAATCTTCTAATGCAGCTCTGCTGCAGTACCGCTCTCAACAACTAATAAGAATCTTCTTTGGAATATTCACGGTCTTAAAGATATCGTCCAGGTTAGTTGTTACCTTTCTTTCCACAAGGGCATGTCTCGGTAGTCCCGGAACATGGGTTGTCTCATCCTATTGTGTGCTGGCAAAAAATTATTCGTTGATCGTTTCGAAATAGCTTGTAATAAACATTTGTTCCCCTCAAGTTTGAATGAGAAGTAGTCCATCTATGGGTTACAATCTATATTTATATAATTCTCTTCATGGCCCAACCATGCCTGACACCACGATAAAGTCATGGAAAGATAACTCTTTTATTTCTGCAAGTCGGACTATAGTTACCCCACGTAACTATCGAGGCGACAGAGAGCACGGCTCAGAAAAAAAAATGTGGGGGGGGGGGGAGGAGGAGAGAACAAGTAATCTTTCTCTTTATACATTCTCTATTTTACTCTATTTATGTGTATATGTTTTACACACGTCAATATCTAATGTCATTAAAATAGTTGCATGTTTTTTTCTGTAGCTTTGTTTTGATTTTATCCCTCCGTATTGCCCATCGTTTCCTAACCAAGGCCACCGCTTAACATATATTTTGTGGAGTCAACAGGTCTTTTAATGTAGTCTAAATTCCTGCATCAGGTAACTGTTTATTTCTATTAGTCGCATATTTCTGGAAAAATATAATCGACGAAACTGTTGCGCTCGAACTTCGCAAGATGGCTTCTAAGCTTTTCTTTGCGAACATTGGGATAACTATGGCGACGCCCTGTCCGTTGTTCTTATTTACGGAAGCACAGTCATACACTCTGCTCAACAATACGCTGCCTACATGACTACTTCCGGAGTTGATGGTGGCGAGGCTGAAATTGTGGCTATGTCTCAAATACTTTCCGCTACTATCACTATTCACTTCCGAGAACGTCCACATGACCCTCCTCGAGTTTACAATCCTGGTCAACGTCTCTCCATATCCCTGCTATTTAGCGGTTGCATTCACCTCAATGTACTGGAGGGTAAAACTATCGCAGCTGCTACCTAACAAATTGTCCTTATTCCCTGGATATCCCTAACTCCATCAGATTCAAATTTGCCTTTTACCTTCACGCGCAGACAATTCACTGTTAGATTAGTCTTTGTCATGACAATTAATAAAGCACAAGGCCAAACGTTCAAAAAGATATGTCTGTATCTTTCAAAACCTGTTTTCAGTCATGGGCAAGTGTATGTTGCTCTCTCCAGAGTTTCTTTTGCCCAACCCACCCCATTTGGACAACTGTGTCTTTCATGAAGTGTTCACCCGTCAATAAATAGCGGCGTATGCTACGCCGTGGTTCGACTAGTACTCATACTTTGACATTGTCCGGAAAAAATAAAAATTAATAAATAGTATTAATATTGTTTATTATTTATTATTATGTTTAAAACAAACTAATATATGTAAGCGTATTATATAATTTTAATGCAATAACTTGAAATAATTTGAACAAACTTCTTTCTTTAAAAAAAATAAAAATTAATAGAACTTTCATGTTCCTTCAGACTTGAAGATATTACAAACTAGCCCTAGCATCCCAAGAGCGTGAAGGGGGGAGTGGGAGGTAAATCCGTGGGACTATTAAAACGACAATCCACAGCGCATTCCACACGCCCAGGCAGCCATCCTGATTCTGTTTCATAAAATATATTAATTTATTTATTTGACTAATTGGTCTATCACAAACAAACAAAAAATCACACACGTGACTTCTTAACATAGTTATCACAGAGCCGCTTATGGTTTCACCTTTCTACACAACTAAAAAGACGCTCACTTTCTTCGTCGTTACCATGGAAACACACACATACGCCCTATAACAAGGGTATATTGTTAATTTCTATGGCCGTTTCAATTAATCTGTAGGCTTCGATTTACATTTTTTTTTTTTCATTTTCGTTTTTTTTTTTAATATAATATGTTGTGATATAGTGGTCAGTGAGATTTCTTGTTTTTGTCAGTGAAGAGTAAATCTGGCCAATACAGACAATTGGAACTCTGAGAAACATAGTTTGTGTCTAGGACTCTGTTTGCTTTGTCCGTCCCAACTTTCTATCTTCAGACTCTCCCCTACACTGTCTCTTGAATAACTACATCTCTTCTTGAATGTCTGTAGAGAACTAAAGCTGTAATAAATATCTTCACGTACTGCAGTTTTCAACGCTAGAATTGGCATCGCCTCTTTAGATGTATCTATAACACCCTCCTCGCGGCCTGCTCCCTCCCGCCTCTCTCAGGCTCCCCATGTTCTCCTGTCTGTGTCGGCCGAGTCGATATGGAATATCACTTTAATTCATATGTAAGGTTTTGTCAGCTAACGTCTTCGCGTCTGGTTTACAAGCACGGTTCAATACTCCACCAGACGAGATATTTGCTAACAGTGCTGCCAAGGCTGGGTATTTTCAACTATTTCTGGGCTTAACAGTTGTTTTTTAATTATTAATATTCCAGCGTTTTTTAAAGATTATCAGCCAAATTTTTGTTTAATTCTCTTTTTTCTCATATTCAAATTAATTTAAAATTGGTTCTTTAGACATCAAGCTGGGTCAAGCTTGTAGACTTTTAAAAGAACAATTTATTCCTATTGAATGATGAGTGGAAGGTATGGTATGTGTTAATTTTAAACAACCCATGTACCTAGACTCTGGGTTTATTTTGTTTATCATAATGTGCATTGCTAAATGTGGAGTGATAGAACTTTGCGAGACTGAGTTGAGTACAAATCTCATGCGTATGTTTCAATGTGCTACCAAAAAAGAAAATCACTATAGACCAGCTGTGCGTGCGTGCGCGCATGTTTGCAGAACATCTAGGCAACCGCAGAGCTCTGCTTGCTCCAAATTCGTGTCCCATTGATCCCACGGTAATCTTCGTAGCGTTTCTTTCAAGGCATCGATGCCGGTGTGTTTCAAGGCGTCTACTTTCAAAGAAGACAAACATCTCAAGTGAGAAATGTCTCCGAGAGAGGAGGATCAAGGATGAGCCCACGTGACATCAGCGGTAATACCCATTCGTAGGATTAGAACGTCCGCTGATTCAGAACCGATTTAATCCGCCAATATGTATTTTTTTGGGCAGCAATGATAATGATCCAAACTCAGGTCGTTTGTAATAGGGAAATCGATTAGTTATTTAATGCTAGGTGCATAGTTGCTGTATTCGAATATGTTCTGATGGCTAGTATAACGTTAACCGTTTCATTGCACAAATTGATCCTATATAATTGTATTTTACTCTTATTGATCGAATAGCTCTTGGAATAACTTTTGTTTCTTTGCATAAATTTTATTTATATATCAACGTCTGCTCCATGACAGATTATAAAATTCACATAGCACTATTTTTAAAACGATCCTTTATTTTATAATGGCCAGCCCAATACATAATGTATTGCATCTAATGTGGCTCTCACACGTACGAAGTGTTACTTCCCTTGCGAGACATACATTTACACATTTTGATGACGCCATTATAACTCGTGCGAGTGCAACCTGCCCAGATGGACCAATCTGATATCGATTTTTTAAAGTCAACTAATGTCAAATACATCTGACTCGTAACAGATTAGTAATGGAAGTTTTTTTTTTTAGATAACTTAATTTTACAACTATGCTACACAAAAAAAAAGCGAAAGAAAGAACTGTTAAGGCCTAAAAAAAAATTTACATATTTCAAAGAATAAAAATACAATTCTTGACAAACAGGGCAGAGCAGTGAAGTCATCTTGAAAGCGTTACAGGGTAGTGGAATGGTAGAGCAGTGAAGTCATCTTGGAAGCGTTACAGGGTAGTGGAATGGTAGAGCAGTGAAGTCATCTTGGAAGCGTTACAGGGTAGTGGAATGGTAGAGCAGTGAAGTCATCTTGGAAGCTTTACAGGGTAGTGGAATGGTAGAGCAGTGAAGTCATCTTGAAAGCGTTACAGGGTAGTGGAATGGTAGAGCAGTGAAGTCATCTTGGAAGCGTTACAGGGTAGTGGAATGGTAGAGCAGTGAAGTCATCTTGGAAGCGTTACAGGGTAGTGGAATGGTAGAGCAGTGAAGTCATCTTGGAAGCGTTACAGGGTAGTGGAATGGTAGAGCAGTGAAGTCATCTTGAAAGCGTTACAGGGTAGTGGAATGGTAGAGCAGTGAAGTCATCTTGGAAGCGTTACAGGGTAGTGGAATGGTAGAGCAGTGAAGTCATCTTGGAAGCGTTACAGGGTAGTGGAATGGTAGAGCAGTGAAGTCATCTTGGAAGCGTTACAGGGTAGTGGAATGGTAGAGCAGTGAAAGAGAACAGGAGTAAAGAGCAATGGAGCGCAAGAGTTCTCAAGCAGTAGAATTATGAAGTGTTGGGTTGGCGGACTAATGGAGTAGTCCAGTGACATTAGATAAATTATGAAGCCCTTAACTGATGGCTTTCAACATTTGTTAATCAACACTACTGGAAATATCTTATAAAGCGTTTATATGCAATCTTAAAACTATTCCCAGTTTTTTTCAGCTAATAAAGCATTTGAAAAGTGTTTTTAGTCTCTGATTGTAAACGTCACTAGAGTTTGTACTGGCAGATTGTCAATGGGATAAATTGAATAACTACCAAGGAGGGAAAAAAATCTTATCAGAGGCTATTTCCGCTCTCTGGACCCAGCGAGCCAATATGTTGTTATTTAGATGCAATGATTAGTTCACACTAGTCATCGATTCACTCCAGACTAATCAAGACTACACAGACATGTGGGTCATTATTGACCAACACTTAAACAGTGGGATGCAGGAGTTCCATAACAACGTGTTTGGTGCTACCCAGTTCGTGGCTTTGTTGCTACCCAGTTCGTAGGGTTTGGTGCTACCAAGTTCGTAGGGTTTTGGTGCTACCCAGTTCGTAGGGTTTTGTTGCTACCCAGTTTGTAGAGTTTGGTGCTACCCAGTTCGTGGCTTTGTTGCTACCCAGTTCGTAGGGTTTGGTGCTATCCAGTTCGTAGGGTTTGGTGCTACCCAGTTCGTAGGGTTTTGTTGCTACCCAGTTTGTAGAGTTTGGTGCTACCCAGTTCGTGCTTTTGTTGCTACCCAGTTCGTAGATTTTGTTGCTACCCAGTTCGTAGAGTTTGTTGCTACCCAGTTCGTAGGGTTTGGTGCTACCCAGTTAGTAGGGTTTGTTGCTACTCAGTTCTTAGGGTTTGGTGCTACCCAGTTCGTAGGGTTTGGTGCTACCCAGTTCGTAGGGTTTGGTGCTACCCAGTTTGTTAAGTTTGGTGCTGCCCAGGGTAACGTTAGTTATATAAGAGTGAATATACTAACACTTATTTCCATGTTTGACATTTGTCAAGGGCTTTGTACTCTCTTTGGTACATTTATGGGCGAATGACTTTACAAGCACAAACAAGTGAGACTGTATGTGTAGACTTGAACGAGACGTGACATGAAGTCCTCTCTCTGTTTACGCTGACATGAAAACCTTTACATACATAACGCGTCATAGTTGCCCTATTTATTACAAATGTTTACTATATGTGTACATGTACACGCTTAACGTGAACATTGAAATGTTAACTGTGACATGCGTACCTTGACATATACACCATGACATGTTTTCCTTGAAGTATTGACATGCATACCAGTGTGATGTTTATAACTCTAAGTGCAATGCGTACTTGAAATGATTTCCATGGTATGTTAAAAACTTGAAATGCATAAGTATCGTGACATGTATTCATGATGCTTTACAGTTGCCAAATATTTGTGTTACAAAGCTTACATCAACTCACTTTGTCTGGTCTACACTATTTCCATCACTCTCCATTCTCTGATTAGGTTGAAACTTTGAACCATTAATCATTGTCAAAAACAACATATTAATCAATAAAAATAGATATTAATTTTAGTGTTCATTAATTAATCTTGTTTGTTACAGGAAATGGGGGATACATTTAGCAGCATTGAGAGATATGGCAGTAAATTTGTGGTTCTTTCCCTTATATAAACTTTGTTGTTGTTTTTTTAAGCATTTTTTTTTTATATCTTGCTTGTTTCAATGTAATTTGAATATATGCTGCAAAGATTGTTACTCCACTTGAAACAGTGAGTGAGAAACTGTTCTAAAATCAGCAAAGATGCTCTTATCTATACTACTCGTTTTTTTGCAAGGTTGTATAGAAGAGGCCTAGTTAGCACATTCATTATTACGTATTGATTTCGTTATAATGCTTATTGTCAACGCTAGTGACGCCTCTGTATCCCGCTCCTTACTTGCAAACAATGTTTAGGTCGCTAATTTAAAAAAAAAAAAATCGACTGTTAAAAAAAGTATCAGAACTAAATGGGAGATAATCTGACCAAACATGTTCGTATTTGTATTTAAGCAAGAGTTATCTCCCTTACGTATTTAACGACTTTTGTCTAAATATTGTTTCTAATGTTCAATGATTGAACTATTGCAACCACGTGACCAATTTTGTATTTTATAAAAGATGTCAGGTCTTAGAGTATTTCTGAAAAACATCTAAACAAAATCATGGAAAAAGTTTCCCAGAGTTTTGAACCCATTTTCATCAATTTGGTTCACTAAGTTTCATAGACTTCACTAGACGGACCCACATTCAACATGTAAACCTTATACATCCAATGTCTCTGTTAAGTTTCATAGACTTCACTAGACGGACCCACATTCAACATGTAAACCTTATACATCCAATGTCTCTGTTTTAACAGTCCTATAGGTCATCGCTAAGGGGCGGGTTTAGTGGGTATCAAGTGCCTCGTGACTAAAATGAGCGTAAAAAATGTCTTTAGCGATTTTCATTCATCAGGATATACAGTGAAAGGTAAGAAGTCAATAATGCGGCCTCCAGGGGCATTCTGTACAGGGCCTTAACATTCCAAAGTCCGCGTTTGCAATGACATCAAAACGTGAATGTCTGATTGGCGTTATGGAACAAATGTTTTCATTGGTTGATTGTTTGAATTGAAATAGAATTATTGTGAGCAATAAGTGTTCAGATACCGCGGCCATGGGGGAAAACAAAGGAATGTAGTCTGGATCCTAACAGAAGAGGTGGGGGCCCTTTTTGTATGCATCTTGTATACGTAGTTAAAGTTCAACCAAGGGCCTAGACGTACCCAGCTGACCAAGGCCTAAATATTTCTGGCGGCTGGCCTGTTGAAAGAGATGAACAACACAATTAGAACTTGTGTGGATCTTGTCTTACAGTTTGAATGTTGGCCGAGAATGAGAAATGTCTTTTGAAGATGATATGTGTGTGTGTGGATGTGTGTATGGTAACACTTAGCCAAATGTCATTTTTAAGTTGAATGTTTTTATGGTGAGACTCAGCACTGGTTTTTATCAATTGAATGGACTATTTTGTCATATTTACTCCAATAATATAATCTAAACAAGCCATGACCTTACCTAAAGGTCCTGATCTAGCAATCTATCTGTGATGCCTAATAAAAGGTCTGTTATATACTATTGTGTATATAAGGAGACCTTTTTAAGTTGTGCAGAGGTCTTCGACCAGATTGTTGATAGTTAGTGTTGTGACTCTGTCCCCGTGTATTGTTCTCATTTAAAAACATTGGAAGCACTCAGTTAACATTGACAGTAACGTACATTGGTCTAACATCTGTGTGACATCTGTGGTGCGTCCATTTTATTTATTTATTTATTTGATCACCTTTTCTGTTCAATCTATGTTCTTGTTCCATTGATTTATACTGGTCAGTGCACTTTAATATTTGTGTCAAATCTTTTCATCGTTCGTTGATGTGGTTCTTTGAACGTCATTCCAGTGAATGTATTCGTATATTAATTAAGTTGTACATGGTGACTATAGATATGTTAATTTTGTATTCTGGCTTAAAATTACACAGACGCTTACAGTCTTTGCAAACTAAAGATCTTTGGGCGTAAAAATGAAGTAATTTCTTAGGGTATATATATATATACTAGTTCGATCCCTATTTATGCTGATTTACTAAAAACGTGTGCCAAACAGACAACTTGTGGATGTCCAATACAGATTTAGAAGTTCACAAGGAGAACACGGTAAAGGTAAAATTGTTATTCTAGTTTTGGACAGAGAGCAAACGTTTCAATGCTAACTCGTGGCGTAGTGCAATGTATCTGACAAAACCATCCTACACATTATAGTACCAGACACCAGAAAGAGAGGGAAACAAAAATGTAAAAAAAAAAAAGTTGGGAGCGAATCTTTAGAAACCTGTAGAGACATGTGATGGAGATTTAGAGGTCACGCCCGAGCAAACTTTCCTGAATCGGATGTGGAATAAACAATGATGTTTCTAGTGTAGACAACCTAAAAGCTTCTCCAGGTCAAGGACTCTGGTGACATCAAATTTTGTTTTTGCGCCTGTTTTTTTTTTTTTTGTATTTCATCTTTAGTCATCAAGATGGCTGTCTGGTTGTGTGGTTATACACTATTGTCACCCTGCCCACCGCCATCCTGCGTAAGGTTTTGGCCAGGACTTAACTCTTTCTCTCCTAACTGACGATACCAGCGTTAATTCCACCAGAATGTGATAAATAATTACGGAGAGAAAGAGTTAAAAATCTTCATTTCTGAAGGAAGAACTGAAACACGCATGCGCAGTAACTTCGCACTATTAGAAAGGGAAAACAATTACTTTAGAACGTTCCTGGTATGACTGGGATATTTATGAAATTGTTTCTGTTTTGCTTTAATATTTTTTTAGGATGATTCCAGGTGATAGTTGGTACATTTCAGATGTTCTCAATTCATTGATTTATTTTTTGACTTCATGGGCCGTTTAGGAAAGCGTATGGTATGTAAGTCTTATGGTATGTAAGCCTGATGGTATGTCCCTACTGTAATGTTATCTTCGATACTTCAAGCCCTGCATTGGTTCTTGGACTAGAATTTTTTTACTTTAAAAAAAGTCATCCTTCAGCTCCAAAACCTCTCTGCACTTTCTCTAATCAGAAACCAAGCTGGAGAAATCAAAGCTGGAGATAGTTGACTTCAATTCTGGAGATAGATTATTTCAAAGCTGGAGATAGTTGACTTCAATTCTGGAGATAGATTATTTCAAAGCTGGAGATAGTTGACTTCAATTCTAGAGATAGATTATTTCAAAGCTGGAGATAGTTGACTTCAATTCTGGTGATAGATTATTTCAAAGCTGGAGATAGTTGACTTCAATTCTAGAGATAGATTATTTCAAAGATGGAGATAGTTGACTTCAATTCTAGAGATAGATTATTTCAAAGCTGGAGATAGTTGACTTCGATGCCGTAGATAGCACTTAAATGTTTGAGCTATGACTTCAATTTCATTGCTAGAGACAGTTGACTTCAATGCTCATCACGCACTACTTCTGACCGTCTTAACAAATGGTTTCTAATTATTTTAATACAGTGGGTATTTCAAACATTCTCCAGGCTCACTAGGAAATAGAAGCAGTAGCTGGAGGCTCACTAAGAAGCAGAAGCAGTAGCTGAAGGCTCACTAGGAAGTAGAAGCAGTAGCTGGAGGCTCGCTAGAAAATAGCAGTAGCTGGATGCTCACTAGGAAGTAGAAACAGTAGCTGAAGGCTCGCTAGGAATTAGAAGCAGTAGCTGAAGGCTCACTAGGAAGTAGAAACAGTAGCTGAAGGCTCGCTAGAAAGAAGAAGCATTAGCTGGAGGCTCACTAGGAAGTAGAAGCAGTAGCTGAAGGCTCGCTAGAAAGAGGAAGCAGTAGCTGGAGGCTCACTAGGAAGTAGAAGCAGTAGCTGAAGGCTCACTAGGAAGTAGAAATAGTAGCTGGAGGCTCACTAGGAAGTAGAAGCAGTAGTTGAAGGCTCACTAGGAAGTAGAAACAGTAGCTGAAGGCTCGCTAGAAAGAAGAAACAGTAGCTGAAGGTTCGCTAGAAAGAAGAAGCATTAGCTGGAGGCTCACTAGGAAGTAGAAATAGTAGCTGGAGGCTCACTTGGAAGTAGAAACAGTAGCTGAAGGCTCGCTAGAAAGAAGAAGCATTAGCTGGAGGCTCACTAGGAAGTAGAAATAGTAGCTGGAGGCTCACTTGGAAGTAGAAGCAGTAGCTGGAGGCTCACTAGGAAGTAGAAGCAGTAGCTGAAGGCTCACTAGGAAGTAGAAGCAGTAGCTGGAGGCTCACTAGGAAGTAAAAACAGTAGCTGGAGGCTCACAAGGAAGTAGAAACAGTAGCTGGAGGCTCACTTGGAAGTGGAAGCTGTAGCTGAAGGCTCACTAGGAAGTACAAGCAGTAGCTGGAGGCTCACTAGAAAGAGGAAGCAGTAGCTGGAGTCTCGCTAGAAAGAGGAAGCAGTAGCTGGAGTCTCGCTAGAAAGTAGAAGCAGTAGCTGGAGTCTCGCTAGAAAGTAGAAGCAGTAGCTGGAGTCTCGCTAGAAAGTAGAAGCAGTAGCTGGAGTCTCGCTAGAAAGTAGAAGCAGTAGCTGGAGTCTCGCTAGAAAGTAGAAGCAGTAGCTGGAGTCTCGCTAGAAAGTAGAAGTGGTAGCTGGAGGCTCGCTAGAAAGTAGAAGTGGTAGCTGGAGGCTCGCTAGAAAGTAGAAGTGTAAGCTGGAGGCTAGCTAGAAAGTAGAAGTGGTAGCTGGAGGCTCGCTAGAAAGTAGAAGTGGTAGCTGGAGGCTAGCTAGAAAGTAGAAGTGGTAGATGGAGGCTCGCTAGAAAGTAGAAAAGGTAGCTGGAGGCTCGCTAGAAAGTAGAAGTGGTAGCTGGAGGCTTTTGAAATGCGACGATAAGAGAAAACACTATCATCGTTTAGTAGATTATCAATAATGAGTGACAATGACGTGACACTGCCAGTAATGAGTGACAATGACGTGACATTGACAGTGACATTAACACAAATGATAATGACAATGATAATAACGAGAAATTGAGTGACAATGACATTAAAAAATGTCATTTATAATATAATTTAATAACGTAATATTCAAATCAAAAGAAACAATCCATAAATGTGTATTAACACCAAACTATTTATGAAAGTAACAATTATTTCTCTCGTAAAGGTATTTGCACTATAAGAAGGTTGGATGTGTGGCCGAGACGCCAATTACTCTTGGACTTAGCTTGGCTACCCTTTCAAAAGAGCTCCAGGTTCGACACACAACTCGATCAGAGTTGTGTTTACTGCAATGGATGCATGTCTAAGTTGTATTTGAAGTATTACTAAAATACCTTGATAATTCTAGATGCGTGAGTACCTTGTAAGGTGTATTACAAATGCGAGTTCAAACATACTCCTATACAATACAATACATGATCAAAGACTCAATGTCTATGTTCTCTCCAGATGAGAAAATATAACAATCTTTAATGCAGAATGGGCCACAGTCAAGTCAGTCACTACAACGCTGTTATCCACTTGAGAGCCCAGAAATAACTGATCTAAAAGTCTATACTAATCTCTAACCAAAACGTCTATGTCATCACTATGAAATGTGCGTTCACAGTCAGTCTACTAAAGTGCGTTCCTAACTAAACTAAACTAAGTGTCTAACATTACTGAGTACCTAACGTCAGCACGAAAAACCTTCTCCCTGTCATTCCACTGGTCCACAAGGAAGATTGGACCATAGCGCTAAATGGGATTGGACCATAGCCTTAAATGAGATTGGACATAGCGCTCTGAGCATGTTAAAAGCATGAACGTTGCGTTCTATATGAAAGCTATAATTTTTTTTTAAAAACAATATCAGAATGTATGTCGATCTGTATATTTCCGGGTTGTAATTTTATTTTTCAATAACCTTTGCCTCCGGAGCAAGTCAGAGATTTATCGTGAAGTTGACTATTCTAGTTTAAAACTATTTTGTTCAAATCGCATTACGTGTTTTCACTCTAGTTAAAAAGATTGCTTCTATGAATTGACTAGCTACTACATAGCATTAAGAATGTAAATGCAGACTGGGTTTATTATGTACACTTTTGGATGGGTGGGGGGCTAATGTACACGGGTTTATCTTCATGTAGCCTACGCTTGACTGCTTGGATGACGTGTATACGATGTGTTATCTGTCAATAGACTTTCATACCCTAAGAAACATCTGATGCACGTATGGCGTTAGATCACCAAGTTTACATTATGCACAATGTATATGTGGTAACATTGATACTGTGTTGTGTATAGAACCAGGTGTGTATGTGGTAACATTGATACTGTGTTGTGTATAGAACCACGTGTGTATGTGGTAACATTGATACTGTGTTGTGTATAGAACCACCTGTGTATTTTTTGTATTCAGTTCTTACAATATCACCTACAAGTACAGTAGTGTCTGCCCTGGACTTGAAGGACCCATATCAATAATAATAAAAGATATAGGTATGTGCCAGCGTGCTTCATTTAATGCTTTGTATGGCCCATGTTTTGTATGTTCCTAGTTTTGTATGGCCCATGTTTTGTATGCTCCTAGTTTTGTATGGCCCATGTTTTGTATGTTCCTAGTTTTGTATGGCCCATGTTTTGTATGCTCCTAGTTTTGTATGGCCCATGTTTTGTATGCTCCTAGTTTTGTATGGCCCATGTTTTGTATGTTCCAAGTTTTGTATGGCCCATGTTTTGTATGCTCCTAGTTTTGTATGGCCCATGTTTTGTATGTTCCTAGTTTTGTTTGGCCCGTGTTTTGTATGTTCATAGTTTTGTATGGCCCATGTTTTGTATGCTCCTAGTTTTGTATGGCCCATGTTTTGTATGTTCCTAGTTTTGTTTGGCCCGTGTTTTGTATGTTCCTAGTTTTGTATGGCCCATGTTTTGTATGCTCCTAGTTTTGTATGGCCCATGTTTTGTATGTTCCTAGTTTTGTTTGGCCCGTGTTTTGTATGTTCATAGTTTTGTATGGCCCATGTTTTGTATGCTCCTAGTTTTGTATAGCCCATGTTTTGTATGTTCCTTGTTTTGTATGGCCATGTTTTGTATGTTCCTAGTTTTGTATGGCCCATGTTTTGTATGCTCCTAGTTTTGTATGGCCCATGTTTTGTATGTTCCTAGTTTTGTTTGGCCCGTGTTTTGTATGTTCCTAGTTTTGTATGGCCCATGTTTTGTATGCTCCTAGTTTTGTATAGCCCATGTTTTGTATGTTCCTTGTTTTGTATGGCCATGTTTTGTATGTTCCTAGTTTTGTATGGCCCATGTTTTGTATGCTCCTAGTTTTGTATGGCCCATGTTTTGTATGTTCCTCGTTTTGTATGGCTCACGTTTTGTGCGGCCCTTGTTGTATGCCCCTTGTTTACTATTGGGTAAGTCTGTTACGTAAATACACTGTGTGTGATCTTTTCCCGCTTGACCTTTTAGTTTTGCCTGAAATGACCTTGATCGCCCCAACAGTCGCTCTGGTGCTGCTAACTGACTTTGATGTTAAAATGTTTTGTTGTTTACATACACACAATAGTTATTGTTTATCTTGTTGCAGTCGCTAACATTTCCCTTTTTATAGCGTTTAAAAAATGTTTACAAAATTTATACTTAAGGAATAAATATATATTTTTATATTGTATTTTTTGTATATTGTTTACGAGTGAGCTTATTGAATGATAAACCCTTTTGTGAGCGAATGTTGATGTGTTGAGTATGTCTTTAAATATGTATACAAACCTCTCAATGGATCGTTATTATTGCTTACGTATTATCTTCCCTTGAAATATTGAATAAACATTGTTTCTTAATAATGAGTCATTGTTTTTTGTATTCTTTCCCCCATTGAATGTTTTACCCGTGACAACAAATAGACGTTACGACAACTTTAAAACAAGTGTTGCAGTCTATTGTGTGGCGTAACGTGCCTTTCTCATTTTCTATATTTAGATCTAGATACTTTGGCGCAAAATATGCATGCATGAAAGGAGCCACAATTGATATCAGTAACACGGAAGATGGATCAGATACGTGTTTGAATAGTGTGCCAGTATAGGGCCAAGTAGTGTGCCAGTATAGGGCCAGTGACGCAAGGATAAAAACACTTCACAAGTTCAACATTAAGAAAGCTAAATGAAAGTTTCTTGCAATACCAGCGAATAACTTGTGCAATACCAGCGAATAACTTGTGCAATACCAGCGAATAACTTGTGCAATACCAGCGAATAACTTGTGCAATACCAGCGAATAATTTGTGCAATACCAGCGAATAACTTGTGCAATACCAGCGAATAATTTGTGCAATACCAGCGAATAACTTGTGCAATACCAGCGAATAACCTGTGCAATATCAGCGAATAATTTGTGCAATACCAGCGAATAACTTGTGCAATAAAAGCGAATAACTTGTGCAATGCCAGCGAATAACTTGTGCAATAAAAGCGAATAACTAGTGCAATACCAGCGAATAACTTGTGCAATAAAAGCGAATAACTAGTGCAATAAAAGCGAATAACTTGTGCAATGCCAGCGAATAACTTGTGCAATAAAAGCGAATAACTTGTGCAATGCCAGCGAATAACTTGTGCAATAAAAGCGAATAACTAGTGCAATACCAGCAAATTACTTGTGCAATACCAGCGAATAAATTGTGCGATAAAAACTAATAACTTGTGCGATACCAACAAATACCTTGTGCAATACCAGCGAATAACTTGTGCAATACCAGCGAATAACTTGTGCAATACCAGCAAATAACTGTGCAATACCAGCAAATAACTTGTGCAATACCAGCGAATAACTTGTGCGATACCAGCAAATAACTTGTGCAATACCAGCGAATAACTTGTGCGATACCACGTAACTGTATGAGCGACAGACTTAAGAACACGATATCATATGATTTTTTAAAAAAATTTTAATGTATTTTTTTATATAGGGAACTCTGGGATTATACTCAAGATAAAAAGTAACTTTTCTTTTTTTTCTCTAACTTTTCACTTACCCCAAACCAGGTACACCTACGGATCTTTATCATTCAACTCCATTTGAGTAACGGCTTGAGAGATGGAAGTCCTCTCTTGCAAAGCCCCTTGACAGAAACCCTGAAACTATGCGTAGTGTGTGTCACCATACAGCTCAAGAACTTGTGGTTTCCCAGACCTGTCGAGACGGAGATTAGCCTGGAAGATCCCAAAGAAAAAACGAGACACTGTTACTTCTTCCTCCCCTCAGCGAGGGCACCATGAGTCCAAGTTTGGTCTGGGACGTGCAAAGTCTGAGCTAAGCAGTGGTCCGTTCTGGACTCAGCTATAATGGGTAGCTCATGCCTGAGTTGAGCTGTATTCACCCCCGTCCTGCACTCTATAATGGCTAGCACATGCCTGAGTTGAGTTGTATTCACACCCGTCCTGCACTCTATAATGGCTAGTGCATGCCTGAGTTGAGCTGTATTCACCCCCGTCCTGCACTCTATAATGGCTAGTGCATGCCTGAGTTGAGCTGTATTCACCCCCGTCCTGCACTCTATAATGGCTAGTGCATGCCTGAGTTGAGCTGTATTCACCCCCGTCCTGCACTCTATAATGGCTAGTGCATGCCTGAGTTGAGTTCTAGTCACCTCTATCTTGCACCAGCTTCATGAAACACCGTCTCTAGGAGCTTTGGATCTTTGCTGGTAACCTAACTTACTGTTCCTTGTTTACTTGCTCAGGGCAATAGTTAGCTTGTTTACCAAATGACTTTCAGCGTTGGGCGCTAGTGACTTTAGCTCAGCGGCTCTCAAACTGAGACTCGCATTATTAGAGGAGAGAAGCACTCAGAGGACTTAGTGCTTGGTAGAGAGAAATATCGATAATAGAGGACAATACCTTTTAGCAGAACAAAATATAATGGCGCAAGAAGTGAAGAAGTCAGGTGTAGGGGACGAGGAAAAAATGTATGAGAATCTCTCGTGAAATGATTGAAAGGTTATAGACAATAAACAGTCCTGAGAATGATACGTGACCTTATGTTTATATCTCAACACCTGATGAACAGTCTTTCAGGTTTGTATCTTAGCTTTGAGACTATGGCCTGACTAAATATTTACTGCCCCCTCAAAGACTACCACGTACATGTTTGAAAAGCTTTTAGAGAGTTGGAGAGTAAACTATTACCACTTGTTATGCTCAAGTATGTTGAGTAGTTTCCCTTCCTCCAACTCATTAAAATGAAATAAAATAGCTCCGAATTAGTTGCATCATAGTCAAAACATTCAAGAAAACAAACTCAGAAAGAGCCCCGAATGGCGTGAAAGGGACCATATTATGAGTTCCTTTAATTAAGGATACTATAATGGCTGTCTAGAAGTCAAAAAATTCTAACTGCTCAAGTGAAGATGAAAATATTGCCACCAGCCTTGCAGTTATTCCGAGGAATGCTCGAAAATTGGATGAGAATTCTGTCTTGTTTTTGTTGTGTGTTTTTCTAATTTATTTCATTTTAAGTGATTTAAAAAGGACATTTTTTCATGTATCTATACTATCTATACTATAAAGTAGAATGTGAGGTGTATGTATGTGACTTATAGCCATCAAAACCGCTTGACCAATCTTGATAAAACTTGGCAGGAATGTTTCTTGGGTACCAACTTAGACCTTAATGTATGTATTGTAGCCCTAAAACAAACTTAAGACCCTAAAAAAAAAAAAAAGTTGTCCGACTCTATTACAGCTATAGTATTTTATGGATCTAGGCCATGTCTACAATGTTGACATGAGAAAAGGTTGAAAGGATTTATACATAGATCTAATTTTAAGAAATACACTTTGCGCAGATAGTTTTTTACTTTGACACATGAAAATGCAAAAGAAGATCTATTGATTTCATTATATAATAAAATTAACCTTCAATTTTGTGTTTCAAAAGCGTTTTTTTTTTACATAAATTAGTTCCTTATATCTGTGACTACAGATTTCCTGACAAACATTCTACATTTAGACAATACCGTAATGAATCGCGTACTAAAAATTAATTCGTTTAATTGTTTACTTTATAATCCCATCCATTCATTCGCACAGATAGTTTTATACTTTAACACATAAACATACTAATTATAGACCATTCATTTCATATTTTGATTTTAAAAAAATTCAAATTTGGTTTTCTAAAGCATTTTTAAGAGACTACATTCGTTTAGGAAAGCTGCGAAGCCGAGTTGAGATAGGCCTAGATCTATATTTATTTATTAATCGCGTACTAAAAATTATTTCGTTTAATTGTTCACTTTATAATCCCATTCATTTAACAAAGCTATCTCTTTTTCATTTTAATAGATATATGTATCGGCTTCGAGTAAACCTATTTTCACAAAACAATTTTATTTTCGTAGCGAAAGAGCAAAAACTTGAAAGGATCATTAGCTAAGTTTAACATACATCTAAATCCAATCCACTAGATTAGTAAACGCAAACTTAGACCCGCAGGCCGCGGGTAATGTCAGGCTAGTGAAGTATAAAGTAAGGCGAATGTATGTATGTATGTATGTATGTATGTATGTATGTATGTATGTATGAATGTGACGAATAGACATCAAAACCGCTTGACCAATCTTGATAACACTAGGCAGGAATGTTCCTTGGGTACTAACTTAGACCGTAGTGTATGTATTGTAGCCCTAAAACAAACTTAAGACCCTCAAAAAAAAAAAAGTTGTCCGACTCTATTAAAGCTATAGTTTTTATGGATCTAGGCCATGTCTACAATGTTGACATGAGAAAAGATCGAAAGGATTTAGACCTAGCTCTAATTTTAAGAAATACACTTTGCGCAGATAGGAAGACTTCAGTTAGGCCAGGAGAGGCGCGGTAGCTGAGCGGTAAAGCGATTGTCTTCCGAACCGGAAGCCCCGGGTTCGAATCCTGGTAAAGACTGGGATTTTCAACTTCGGAATCCTTAGGCGCCTCTGAGTCCACCCAGCTCCAATTGGTACCTGATATTAGTTGGGGAAAAGTAAAGGCGGTTGGTCATTGTGCTGGCTACATGACACCCTAGTTAACTGTATGCCACAAAAACAGATGAACTATACATCATCTGCCCTATAGACCACAGGGTCTGAAAGGGGAACTAGTTAGGCCAGGTTAACATCTAACTTTGCATTCACTTGAACCTATCCCTTGATCTGCTGTACCGTTGGGGCACTACACAAGATCTGTCAACCTTCTTTCTCCATTCTTATCTCTCATTTGTCTTTGATATAATTTCATTTGGATGTTCTTTCTGAAAATATTGAAGCCTGCCTGGGTGGACCACTTCGGGGTCCGATTTTGAGTTTGTGTTTCCACACAAACTGTCTTTGTAATCTTGTTAACTCTAGATTAGTGTAGATTTAGATCTACGTCTACCTCAAGATCTTCTTTATACTGTAACACATGAACATACAAAATTAAGTCTATTCATCTCAAATTTTAATCAAATATATGTAGGCCTACAAGCAAATGTTTTAATTTGAAAAAATGGATTTAAGCCTATTAGCTATCTTGATTTTATAGCTTCATTCACACTATTTTTACATTGACACATTCGCTTTACTTATTACATTATTATTTCGTTTGATTGTTTACAAAACACTCTCAGTGACTATATCGACAGTAATGCGGGTCGCGGGTAACATATGTCTAGTCTATAATATAAAGCAGAAAATAAGGCGTATGTATATATGTATGTATGTATGTATGTATGTATGTATGTATGTATGTATGTATGTATGTATGTATGTATGTATGTATGTTCCAATTAGAACCAGGATGGCTGCCTAGACGTGCGGTTTGCGCGCTGGACTGTCTTTTGGATTTATCGACGGTCGAGGGTTCAAACCCTGCAGGCTCCCATTCCTCGTCGTCCTGCGGGAGGTTTGGACTAGGAAGTAAGCTATCTTCAACTCTGAAGGAACATCC
Source organism: Biomphalaria sudanica (assembly GCA_036873155.1). Classification (NCBI taxonomy): domain Eukaryota; kingdom Metazoa; phylum Mollusca; class Gastropoda; family Planorbidae; genus Biomphalaria; species Biomphalaria sudanica. Next base: position 1,467,546 of record JAZGLO010002720.1, read on the forward strand.
GAAACATGTAAAACAAACATTTTAGAAATCAAAACCGTTTGACCAATCTTGATGAAACTTGGAACCGTGACGTATGTATAGTAGCCCTAAAACAAACTTAAGACCCTTAAAAAAAAGTTGCCCAACATTTATGAAAGTATTACTATTTCATGGATCTAGGCCATGTTTACCATGTTTACATGAGAGAAGATTGAAAGGATCTACATCAATTTTAAGAACTACACTTTGCACATATAGTTTTTTACTTTGACACATGAAAATTACAAAATATATTCTATTGATTTCAATATTTAATAAAAATAAGGCTTCAAATATGTCTTTCAAAAGCAATTTTACATAAATTCGTTTCTTATATCTGCTAGTTTAGAGGTCCTGACGTACATTATTTCATTTGACAAGACTATTCCTCTATTCCTAGGTCTCATTCAACTCTAAGATGATAGAACTTCTCTTCGCAAAGATAGTTTTATTCTTTAATATTTATTTAATATTTTAATCAAATTAATCTTCAAATTTGTTATTCTAAAGCATTTTTCATACATTCGTTCACTATAGCTGCGAAGCCGTGTTGACATACATTTTAATAGTTCCATTCATGAGGCGCGTACATCTCAACAGCAGTTTCATTCATTCCTTCATTAGAGAAGGCAGAAAGGTCATTTATGCGCAAAGCGAAGGCTCCACGCACGCGCAGAACGAAATCTATCTAGATTTATCTCTAACTCTAGATCTGATTCAAAGATGATAGATCTACTTAACAATTATAATTTAACACATGAACATACAAAGTCCTTTCAATTCATATTTTTAATCAAATATATGTAGGCCTACAAGCAAATATTTTTATTTGAAAAAAGAATGAATTTAGGTCGATTACCTATTTTAATAGCTCCATTCATACTATTTTTACATTCACGCATTCGCTTTATTTATAACATTATCATTTCGTTTAATTGTTTCCAAAACACTCTCAGTGACTATGTCGACAGTGATACGCAAATTAAGACCAGCGGACCGCGGGTAACAAGCATATGGCTAGTGTTTAATATATTGTAAATACTATCCTCTCTCTGGCTATATCGACTTTTATTTACACATTTTAAGTATTAAATGAACACGTATCGGTATCGTAGGAAGATCATTCAGTCGAAGAATATTTGATTTTGCATAGTGTCTAAAGCCTTACGTTGGAACAGAGACCGTGTTGACAAACTCAAACACATCACAGTAAGTAACTTATTGAAGGGGACAAGAGTGTCATGCTAAACAAAAGGCTACAGCCTGTGGGCTAGAAGGAAGCATACAAGTCCAACAAGGTGCAACAAAGGACCAATACTTAGTGAACGGTACGTTATCTCAAGTGCTATAAAGGCTGTGAATGTCAAGGACGCTTGAACACTACTCAATGCAATGAATTTTAAACTTCTAGATCTACTTTGAGGCACAAAATTTTCAAGAATCAGCTGCTTCATGGTTTTGCCCTGACTAATTAAAGGTTTTCACCGGTGTTAATTTGTTGCCTGAGTTTTTCAGTACTTTAAGTAGTTTACCTTGCGTCTCGTAAGGGCTAGGCTGTTCCACTTGGTTGGAGACATTTATAAACATCAGTAAATATTTAGTGAAGGCTACCGAAACTTAAAATGTCCTGAATGCAAGTCTTCACAGACTTTGCTGCATTACCCAAAGTAGAAAAGGAAAATAACTCATCTCTTATCTGTCCCTTGACTTTCATCGTTGGGGTGCTGTAACAGGTCGCATAACCAAATCTCTCCACTTGTCCCAAACACAAGCAGGTACATTGGCCAACCAGCTTTTCGTTGAACGACCTTTTTTTAAGTGTTTCTTTCACTGTACCTTGAAGGATGACTTTTGACAGTGAGTCTTGTTTTAAATTTTATCAAAACATTAAAACTAATTTTTAGACTAATAATCTCTCCATCAAGTCCAAATCAATTCGTCAACGTACGCGAACCAAACTGATAACTAAACGCTATCTATTTGATTGTTCTAAATTCCATAGTATTACTATTTACATAAGAACTGAATCAAATATAATTTCATATTCTATAGCCTGATTCAAGTACATTTAATAACTTCTTTCAACATTGTGAAGAAATAGCTTAATTGCATGTAGTCAGAAATATCCCATCAGAATGCATTCTTGAAACAAGCAAAATATAAAAATGCTTTTAAAATAAATGATCTTAAGGAAGAATTCCACATATATAACAATATATCTCAGTAGTGTAGTATTTTTTTCCCGTTTTGATATCAACGCAATTAATCAATTACCATTAATTACCTAAATTATTTGTAGATTTTTAAAAATTGATTCATGTTTTCTTATCAACACTAAATAACTGTGCTAATTATTCACTTGATCCGAGAATGGGCAGGGGTAGAAATAACGTATGAAACATTTTGACCAGACAAACAGAGTGAGTTGATATATGCAGTGTCCACCTTTTCAACACCATCGCCATCCCAACGCCGACGTATGCAGAAACAGAAATCATCTGTAAAAATCCAAAAAAGGCTTAATGTGGCTGGAGGTGGCTAAAAGGGATTTTGGTCTCAATACCAATAGCTTGGCTTGTCCAAACAGATCGTACAATTTGGATAATGGTCCTTGCCATTCCTATTTAGCATGTTATGTCATGAAAGACATCCCCATCGCTTGTAAGGATGCTGCCTATGTCAACTTGTCTAGCTGTTTTAAGTCCTGACTGAGCGAGAGTTCTATTCAACTTGGACTTTAATTACAATGAAATCGATTTCTTTCAGTTTCGGGAAGTTTCCTCAACAAGTTTCTTTTTTAATTATATCTCTCTTCCTCTCAGTCTTTCTCTCTCTCTCTCTTTCTCTGTTAGTCTGTTTCTTCTCTTTTTTTCTCTGTTTGTCTGTCTCTTCTCTTTTTTTCTCTGTTTGTCTGTCTCTGTCTCTCTTTTCTGTTTGTCTGTTTCTTCTTTTTTTTTTTCTTTTTGTCTGTCTCTGTCTCTCTTTTCTGTTTGTCTGTCTCTTCTCTTTTTTTTTCTTTTTGTCTGTCTCTGTCTCTCTTTTCTGTTTGTCTGTTTCTTCTCTTTTTTTTTCTTTTTGTCTGTCTCTGTCTCTCTTTTCTGTTTGTCTGTCTCTTCTCTTTTTTTTTCTTTTTATCTGTCTCTTCTTTTTTCTCTGTTTGTCTGTCTCTGTATTTCTCTGTCTTTCTCTGTCTGTCTGTCTCTCTCTCTTACTCTTTTTCAGTCATTGATTTCTCTATTCTCTCATTCTTGGTTTCAGTAAAATAAAGTTCCTTCCATCCTGGTCAGCTTGTCTCTCAACATCTCTCAGGACGTAGTCTAAAGCTGTCTTCAAACTTGTAATGAACATGAAGGAAGATGCAGCTTACAAGTATTTTGATTTTGTTTTACACAATACACCTCAGGCGCGATCTTCCTTTGACACATAACTCAGTACGTGTTGTACTATCTGTTTGTCAATGTGGGCAAACAATGTTTAGTTTGGTGAATGGAGCCTTCAAATCAAAATGTTTGCCTGCCTGAACAAATAGTCCCAACTCGTATATCAGTACATCAAGAAATCTGCCCTACTTAACAAACTTGTCAACTTCAGATAAGCTGAACATGTTCATCACGAATCAAATGGCCCATAATACTGGCAAATATGTCAAAGGTTAAAACTAAGGCAGAAAGTTTTGCATATGAAGAGGACTTAAGAATCAGGTAGTGTGTGTGTGTGTGGGGGGGGTCTGTGATTGTGTTAGTATTGAGACGTCTTCATGTAAAATGCAGCATGAAGTGGTAGATCTATACATGTACTTTTTGTTTCTAAGCTTTATGAAATTGCTGGTGTGTCAAAAAAGGTTAAGGGTTATCTAGGAGGATACTTGTCAGCATTGGTTTGTTAAGTCTTGGGCTTGTTTGCCCGGGTCCCTGACATTCTAATCAAGTCGAAAACAACAAATGAATACAAAGTCCATGAGAGAGACTCACAACACGAGATCTTCACACAGTAAATGTCTCTGTGGGGTCTTCTACGTCAAGAGAGACGCGTTATTTTCTCTTTGCAACCTTCTCGTGTTCAATGGGATGAACATTTACAGTGTAAAGAAATGATAGATAACATAGGCAGCCTGGTACTAGTCATTAGTACAAATATTGGTGATAGGAATCATTATTTTTAGATTAGATTAGGTCAGATTAGATATACATATAGACATAGACATAGATATAGATACAGACAGATAGATAGATAGATAGATAGATAGATAGATAGATAGATAGATAGATAGATAGATAGATAGATAGATAGATAGATAGATAGATAGATAGATAGATAGATAGTTTGTGTATTCGTTCTACCTAAAACTATTTCAATAATAACAGCTAGGAAGCTAGAGTTTTTCTACTGATACAATATGCACAAATAGTAAAGCTGCAGATCAAGTTACGGAAGTAAAAAAAGTGCGGGCTGGATTACGTCTCAATGTTACCTATAGATTGAAGCTTAATGCAAGAAAAAGGTGAAAGGTTGCCTACAGATGACCTAAATCAGTAAGGGGTCTTTTTTTAATATGGTAGCGCTGTGCACTCAAGTCTCTATTTATTGTCACTTGGCTGACATAATTTAATTGACACCCTAGTGTGATTATTCAAAGAGGATTTTAAAATTCAAGATTTTTTTTAAAAAGGTTTGATTTTTTTACAATTTTTGTGTGCTAATGTGTTGTTGTTGTTGTTGTTTTGGCTTCTTCCTTTATTTTTTGCTCTTCGTCTGTCCCTTTGTCTGTCAAATCTATATTTCACAAGATAAAATTTTATTTGAAAACCTATTTCAACATCAAACTTATCCAAGAAACGAAGGCTATTGCGTGCTTCCGAGCTATTCCAAGAATGTATCCTTTTAATTAAAAGATAAGTATGTGTATCTTATGCACACACACATAAACCCTTTTTTAAACCAATAGAATAAAAGGCAGTTCGAGCTCCTAGAGACGTTGTTGCCTGCATAAAATAGAAAGAAATCTTTTTTTCACAGACCGAAATCCAGTGTCATTGACTACTTAGAAAAAAAAAGTAATATTCTTGAGATTGACTGTATAAGTTCATAGAAACTATTTTTAACAAATTTTGAAAGAGTGGTTATAATATACAAAGACATTAGCATTGTTATCGTTAGACACATGAAGACAAGGAGGACAAAGCATTACGCAGGAAGAAATAAAATTGATGAAGTAAACTTTACAGATTAGACTTGTGTTCGTAGCATGTATGGTGAAACTGAATGTATTTTTTTATTTAGATATGAAAGAGTAACCCTCATTCATTTCTGACTTCCCAGGGTACTGAATATTTTCAGACATGAAACTATAAATTGCGTGCTTTCTGGTGTATCCGGTGTACAAAATAAAGGAAGTGTTGAAAAGATCTGTTATTTGAGAATCAACTTCTCTGAGCGTTGACGTTTTGAACACAAACTAAATTGTATAGGTAGGGAGCATTAGACTTTCACTTTAGCACTCCAAACGTAGTTTAAAAGAAAAGGGCAACTAACTGGTGGTACTGAGACCAATAGCGAAGAATACAGTTTTAATTTTACTTGGAAGCTAGTTTTGCTCTTCGAGATTTTCCTCAGTTTGCAGCAGATGGCAAGCGGGTTTTATCTCTTTTATTGATCTTCCATTTTTTTGTTAACAAAACATAAACCTCTTCATACATTTGTATTGCGTCCTGATTAATGATGTTCTTTATTGTCTCTGTATGTGTTCATATTGGCTGCGGATTACTCCACTCTGCTAGAATCTGGCTCTTTGCTAACAATGGTCAACATGACAGAACAATTTCAAGACATTGACAGCTCCGCGTTCAAATGGCATGATACTTTATTATGTGTAATAAGTTAGCAATAAAATATATTGTACAATTGACATAACGAAACGTCTAACTGTATAACCTCTGTACTGAACTGGTGCTAGGCTCTCTGTCTCTTCCTGAACTGTCTTGATTTCTGACTTCCTTTAAACTGGGTCCCCTAAGAACTTCTGGAAAGCGTTCGAAACGGCTCTAGACTGTGGCCAGCTCTTTCTAGACGATCTTATTTTCAACTCACCGGTTACGAGCACATTCAACTTCGGTACTTTCCTGAATGGTCAACCTTTTAAAGCCGTTACTGAAGACCACTCGCATTACGCTGTTCCTTGTCACATGTTGGCTAGTCACACACACACCGCTACATCTATCAGCGTCGACAGTTTATTTACAACTAAGTTGGGTTCGTGATGACAGGGCGGCTATGACGACGGCTATTACAGGGCGGCTATGACGACGGCTATGACAGGGCGGCTGTGACAGGGCGGCTATGACAGTGCGGCTATGACAGTGCGGCTATGACAGTGCGGCTATGACAGGGCGGCTATGACGACGGCTATGACAGGACGGCTATGACAGGGCGGCTATGACGATGGCTATGACAGGGCGGCTATGACAGCGGCTATGACAGGGCGGCAATGACAGGGCAGCTATGACGGCGGCTATGACAGGGCGGCTATGACAGGGCGGCTATGACAGAGACTGTTATAATTGCCAGATAGGTGTGACTTTGTGAGTGACGCGACCAATGTTAAAAGGCAAATCAACAGAGGCTGTCTACAAGTTTGTAACAAAGAAAATTCACGTTGAAGTTATTGGCTTTGCATAAAGCCTAAACTGGATGTGGAAGGCTGTTTGAGGAAACAGAAAAAAAGCCAATGTAGTTTACAGACTTGGTAGGTGTGCAAAAGAAAACCATTCGTTTAGACGTGAGAGTAACTGATGATAGGCCTAGCAGTATGAAAGAAACATTTCTCTAAGTGTTTTCGTTTATTCTGGTATATGTTCTATGGACGAGTTTTTGAAACATCTTTGAAATAGTTCAATCAAAGTTAACAGGTGTTTTTTTCTTTAGCTATTTATTTGTATATCGTTTGAAGCCCTGAGCTGTTTACCTGAGTATATAGATCTGCGTGTTCTATGGTATATAATTGGGCTTTGTGTTTGATTAGTGGTTACTTGCTAACGTGTATAGCCCCTACTTGCATTCGTTGAAATCAAAAGGCTGCCCATTTCATTAAGCCATGTTGGAGCCTTCAAGTCTTACGACTATGTTGGCGGCTGGGGAAACGAATTTGTCTTCTCTTTCAGTTCAATTATAAACTAGTCAAATATTCAAATAAAATAGGAAGTTTAATGTTATACAATGTGTTTAGCACAATCAATAAAAAATGATTGTAACATTGATGTCTTCCATTGATCCTTTCTTTTCCAAGGATCCATTATGTCATTAAGCCTCCATTATAATCAAGCCAATGTTACAAAATGTCTGTCTGTGGCGTCTCGAGAGACGATCTGTTCTCTTGCAGCTTCTCTTGTGACTCACAAAACTTAATCCTTGATGCACAGCTGCAGTCCCCGCTTGGACATCTGTAGTCATAAGACGCTGCAGTATTTTCACCCCTTCTTTCCACTTCTGGTGTGTACACGACATCTGCAATCCAGAACCTTACCCTATATGCTTGCTCTCCAATGAGGATCTGTCCAGGACCTTTTTCTACCAATTGTGGATGTCGCGCTGGCGTACATTAGTGTTACGCTTGTGTGATTATTGATCAAATAAAAAGATAGAATTTGATCATTTTAAAAAAAAGTGAAATGAAAAAGACTTGTCCTGGTTTATAAAGCTAATGACTTATTGTAAGAGTGATCACTTTCTTCTTAATAACTAGTGAATAAGAAAATAACAAAAATGACATTTTTTACCCCACCCCAATTCCCTACTACAGAAATTATCTTCGTTACGCCCAATCTACTCAGGTTGTAGAACATTCTAGTTTATTATTATAGATCCAGACATTAAAACATAAAAAGGCAGCTGACTAGACTAGAATAGTGGGTGATCGGTCACTTCATTCATATGCAAACACTGGCCAAGAATTTACAAACGAGTTACAGCAAAACTAATCAATGGATCGTCTTCTGTATCAATAACCAATCTTATTGATTTCAATCATAGACTAGGATTTCAATTAGCACACAAAAACAATTTTTACATCATCTCTATAAAGATTTTACATTTTTATTTTTAATAACATTTTATTCTATTCGTATTTAATGTGTCAAGTAAAGGAAAATAAATGTATGAAATATTGTTAATTTCATACTTTTTATAATTATTATTTGATGAATCAGAGGATTAAAATGACCAGTGGATAAAATGACCAGCGGATGAAGTAAATTGGCTCAGCTATCGTCTCTCACAATATTGAAGAGTTCCTCCTTTTTAACAGCAAGACTGTTGACAGAGATGAAAAGCAGTACTACTTAATTCGGGGCTTGAAAGTAAATTAAAGTAAACATTTCAGACCTTACAATCTATGGGAAGATGAGGTAAAGGCAGTGGTGTCACTAGGGGGTGCGGGTAGGGTCCGCACAGGGTGACACACAAGAGGAAAATATTATATCTTGGCAAAAGAAGACATTAAAAAAAGTCTTTACATCTACCCAAACATGCCTAGGCACATATATTGCAGTAATTTAGATCTATGTATTTTATTTTAGATCTTATTGTATTTTGTGTGTCGGTACAAATGTCTACAACGTTACGTGCTTACAAAGGGGATGCAATGATGGTCTTTCTTTTACAAACAAAAATCGTTTGTATTCACATTGTATTTATTTTGTAGTTTAGAATGAATCAGGTAAAACAGACAATTATTACCCAATAATGTCAGAAGTTAAATTATTAATTTAAGGAACGTCGTTTCATCTTCTAAGTAGAACCTTTCTGTATTAGCAACAGACTCGATTGGCAAGGTTCTTTTAAAACCTTTTCAATATTTGATTCTAAAGTCTACCCCCCTTCTATTGCAGAACAAACTAATTTTTCCCGACCGACGTACAATCATACAATGGATGCTTTTCTGATTGAACGTAACAGACCGGCTACAAGATTTTAAGATAAGCCCATTATAAGCTTTCATGGTCTGCTAGAGCTTTTCTCAAGCAGGTGGGAGGGGGGACCCCTTGGCGGGTGCGACGTTCTCTCGCATTGGGCGTGATCACCTGACCAATGGGGAGGGGGGCGAGGCCATTCAATTTATTTGACAAGTGTAACATTAAAACGTTGTATTTTCACTTTAGTTCTCAATCAACATTGAATATTAACCAACTCAAATAACATTAGGAAATGAAAAGTAATCAAGAAATATTAAGTGTTTTCTTGATTGTCGAGGGGTATACCTTCTAAGACCACCCGCGGAAGTAAAATTTTTGCAGTATTTAATTTCAATTACGTAAACTATTTTTTTACGAACAGCATCACAGGGCATCCTCTAACACTTTTCAGCCCCTAAATAACTATTTGACACACCATTAGCAACCTTTGTATGCTGACTTTTTTTTTTTGAAATACTACTTAAATATTCAGTAGTTTTTTTTTAAGTGCTAAAGTACTGCATATGTCGCACTACAGTTTAAAAAGAATTGATACGTACAGTAAGTTTACTGCTACTTAAGTCTGCCATAGAACAAAAAAAAAGAGACGTTGGTATTTTGTGAGAAGGATTCCTAGCTGGTATTGAACCATTGGATGTGCTACCCAGCTATATTCCTAGCTGGTATTGAACCAATGGATATGCTACCCAGCTATATTCCTAGCTGGTATTGAACCATTGGATGTGCTACCCAGCTATATTCCTAGCTGGTATTGAACCATTGGATGTGCTACCCAGCTATATTCTTAGCTGGTATTGAACCATTGGATGTGCTACCCAGCTATATTCCTAGCTGGTATTGAACCATTGGATGTGCTACCCAGCTATATTCCTAGCTGGTATTGAACCATTGGATGTGCTACCCAGCTATATTCCTAGCTGGTATTGAACCATTGGATGTGCTACCCAGCTATATTCCTAGCTGGTATTGAACCATTGGATGTGCTACCCAGCTATATTCCTAGCTCGTATTGAACCATTGGATGTGCTACCCAGCTATATTCCTAGCTAATATTGAACCATTGGATGTGCTACCCAGCTATATTCCTAGCTCGTATTGAACCATTGGATGTGCTACCCAGCTATATTCCTAGCTCGTATTGAACCATTGGATGTGCTACCCAGCTATATTCCTAGCTGGTATTGAACCATTGGATGTGCTACCCAGCTATTTCGGTCAATCAGCATGCAGAAAGTTTGACCATCACGTATTCGTATTCGGTTGTTTCTTTTCCAATAGGCTACTGTCCATATACATCGAAGGGCCGTGGAAAAACCTATGTTCCCATGTTTAAAAAAAGCAGGAGATTTATTTCATTAGTTTTCTTAAAAACCTTCTACAAAAGTCGTAGCTGTGAAAGTCAATGGACCACTGTAGCTCCTGTCGCACACCTTGTGTTTGTAGCACCTCAGTTTGGCTTCGATATTCGGACCGCGCCTAACGAGAGAGTCTTTTCCAGTTGATTTGCTTCTGTTAGTCCGTTTATGGGGCAGAGAAAACCAGTGACCGCCATGAGTGGCACTGACAGATTCCGTCAATACAAAAGTGGGGCGGTAAAAACTAAGAAAGGGAAAGACAAGATTACCTTCAGACCCAAAAGAGATCTCTAAACAAGTTTGTTGGACATGTAAAGTTAGAGGATAAACGTCAAAAAGCTGAAAACGAGGAGGATTTGTCCGTGAGTGTGTTCTGAGAAACCGGGTTCTGATGCCAGGTTGTGAACCTGAAGAAAAAAAAAAACGGCTACGAAAGTGTTTCTATCCCCCCCCCCCACTCTTGTAGTGATTGGCTGTCTCTGATGACAACGTTAATGCGGACACAGAAAGTGAGTACTGTATCTGTTTTGTGAAAGCGGAAGTAAAACTGAACAAAAATATTTGCGTATTTCTTTGGATACTCTTCCTGAAACAACCGATGACATCTACAATCCAGATCGTGGGAAACATGGAAACTGTGAAATACGTAACATTTGTGTGGAACAGGGACAATCAGGTCACCAAATGACTCGGAATGCCCAAAGAACAATGTAACGGACAGTTTTTTAAAACGTTTTGACGCGCAGAATGTTTGACGTAGGTTAAATTATTGGAACAGAGTCTCTTTTTGTTTTCCTTATAAGTTGCTTGACACGATAGCAACTGGAGACTCTTAGCAACCGAAAGCTGCTGCAACTGGAAATATCTTGGTAATAACTTTCAGCAGTACGACATTTCTGTAAATCAGGTTAAGTGTGTATAAGCGTGGTTGGCTTTAGCTCCGAGAATGTCCAATATGTCAGCATGTTTGGATTTAGCTCTGAGGATGTCTAATATGTTAGCATGTTTGGATTTAGCTCTGAGGATGTCTAATAGTAGTTTAATGTATAACTATGATTTTTTTTTTTAATGTTGCATGGAAGTGGACACAACTTTACCTGCAGAAGATTCGCGCGATTTGGACGGAATGGAGCGTTCGAGACATGATTTCTGATAACATCAATGCAACTCAAAAGTGTCTTTTGTACATATGGCCTATTCGAGATTTTTTCTCCAATATTGGTGTTGCATACAGAATAAAGTTGACAATTCATTTTACTATTGGGAGCGCGGAAAAAAGCTTTTCAAAGTTGAAACTTTAAAAAAACTTGAAATGATCAACAATGTCCCAAACCATTCTGTGAAGTTTAGCTTTTTTGTCAATCCAAAAGGAACTTGTTATCAACATTGGACTACGAGGATCTTATCAAACAGTTTGCACAGCGAAAAGCCAGAAAAGTGGAGTTCCGTGACTTTATCCGCATGTGACCGTCTCAGCAATTATTTGGTAAGTGTTAGTTTCCTCCTATATCAATAGTTACTTTCCGACACCAGCGCGTGTAGCAAAACATTTATTATCTACTTTGTGGATTTTTCATATAAAATGTTTATGAACCATTAGTAACGTTTATTAAACTTAAAGGCAAAATCTTTCAAGTCAAACAATTACAATACAGCATATAATGTAGTCAAAAGTACCTACGTAATGTATTATGTTTTGTATAAAAAATAAGGCCTACAGCATTAGACGAGCTCGTTATCGTTATGTGGTACGTATACATCAGACATGTTAAATATTGCATTCGCATGCGGCCCGCCGTCACTTAGCATGCGGCCCGCTTGACCACCTCAAGAATTATCAAAATAATGTTTAATTATTAGGCGTTTTACAGCCACCACTAATTTTCGGGTAAAATATTTACTGAAAAAAAAAATTATAACGTAACTCTGTGTATTTATTTCTTGTTGTGTGTTGTGAACTGATCTGTAATGGTTTGTCAAAATGGCTTGGGGTCTAGGTCATCTTGTGTGTTGTGAACTGATTTGTAATGGTTTGACAAAATGGCTTGGGTCCAGGTCAGCTTGTGTATTGTGAACTGATTTGTAATGGTTTGTCAAAATGGCTTGGGTCCAGGTCAGCTTGTGTATTGTGAATTGATCTGTAATGGTTTGTCAAAATGGCATGGGGTCCAGGTCAGCTTGTGTGTTGTGAACTGATCTGTAATGGTTTGTCAAAATGGCTTGGGGTCCAGGTCAGCTTGTGTGTCGTGAACTGATCTGTAATGGTTTGTCAAAATGGCTTGGACTCCAGGTCAGCTTGTGTGTGTGTGTACAGTGTACTGTGTTAGTATGAACTGTTTTGTCATTCTCTCGTAGTAAATTCATGATAGAGACACGTCTTCGTACTGTTGTTATGTCTAACTGCTCCAACTATCGAGACATTACACTTCTGTCAGTAGCAGGAAAGATCTTTGCTCGACCGACTAACCCACTCTTTAGTAGACGAGGTCTTATCTGAGAGCCAATGTGACCTCAGAGCCGGTAGAGGCACATCTGACATGATATTTGTTCCGGGACAATTACAAGAAAAATGCAAAAATCGGAACCTAAGTCTATACGCTTTCGACACGGTCAGTCGCGATGGTTTGTGGAGGATTGTGGCCAGGCTTGGATGCCCACCCACGTTCTTATCCATTCTCATGCTGTTTCACGTGGGACAAAAAGGACAGATTAGACACAATGGTAACCTGTTTGTTCACTTTCCAATAAATATTGGTGTGAAGCACGGCTGTGTACTTGCTTCACTCTATTCGCTATATTCTTTGGCGTAATGCTGGGTCAAATGAAGCAGCGATTACACGAAGGCATCTACATCAGGTTTCGTTCAGACGACAATGTGTTCAATCTTCGACGTCTACTATCCCATACAAAAACAAAGGAGATGGTCATAACGGAGCTTCTCTATGCCGATGATTGCACCCTGCTAGCTCACAATGAACATGATCTCCAGATCGCGGTCAATAAATGTGCATACTCTTACAGTTAATCTATAAACCTTAGGAAAAATAGAAGTCATGTTCTGGAAGTCATGTTCCAGAAGTCATGTTCCAGAAGTCACTCAATAAAACCTACTCAGTTCTAAAGGTTACCGTAAACGGACAGCCCCTTAAGGTGGTAGACCACTTCACATATCTACGAAGTATAGCATCAAATGACGCCTCACTTTCAAGGGAAGTTGATAATCGTCTGGCCTGGGCCAGTAGTGCTTTTGGACGCCTTCAGGCGAGAGTTTGGTGGAATAAATAGCTCCGCTCCAACGTCTACCAAGCGATGGTTCTCTCAACTTTTCTATATAGATCTGAGACATGGGTATTATACAGAAAACAACTTAGACTACTAGAGCGCTTTCACCAAAGATGCTTGCGCTCCATCATGGACAATGGACATACGGTTGCAAGACCGCACTACAAACAACGATGTCCTTGCGAACGCCTGTATGGACAATATAGAGCGACTTCTTAGGGTCCGACTGTTACGCTGGGCAGGGCACGTAATCCGTATGGGAGACGAACGTATGCCAAAAGCAGTCTTTTTTAGTGAGCTTAAAGATGGTCGACGTAACAGAGATTCCCTAACGGAAACGCTTCAAATAACAGCTTAGGCGCCAACTTGCCTTAGCTGACATAGAAGAGTGCACCTGGTTGCATGCGGCCTCAGAACGAGACAGCTGGAGGTCACTCACAAAAGCCGCGGTATACACATTTGAGACTAAAAGAAAATCCGATGCCGATGACAGACGCAGACGGCGAAAAGAAAATCTTAATTGACCAGCGTCGGACAATGGTTATGCTTTCCCTCGATGTGGCAAAATATTGTAATAACTTAAGAGGAAGCAACTCAACGAGGTATCAATGTTTATTTACACGAGGACATTACATACATGTAGAGCAACATCTGTCTTGAGCACAGCATCTTTATCAGCTCTGACGTGTGCGGAAATCTTTCTCTCTTTCTCATGTCGACACCCCTCCTAGTCAAGTCTCTGATAGTGAGCACCTTCTGTACTAGCTTTGATGGCTGTGTGCATGGCAGAGCTATAATAATATGTTGGTCACAGCTGGGGCTGCGTAGCCACGAGAAATACTTCAGTCCTTGTAGGTCTCAACGTGACTGGAACTGAATAAGATTAAATACGGCTGCAAAATTTGGTAGATATGCCCTAGACCTGGAATCTTTATTTGATGCTTTGTATGACCGTTTTCATGACTTCGTTTCATACGAGCAAGAATCATTGTTGTTTGTATCTCCATTTTCATTTGCTCTTGAAAACGCTGCTGGTAATGTGCAACTAGAGCTGATAGAATTCTGTCAGATTCTTTTTGAAAGTGAAGTATATAGAAGTGGCTGTGTCTAACGTTTACAGTTATTTACCTGAACAGTACGTTGAATTGCAAAAATTTGCAGCCAGAACTCTTGATACTTTGTAAGCACTTATCTCTGTGAGCAGTTCTTCTCCATAATGAAAGCTACAAAATACATTTCACCGTTCGAGATTACCTGATCTAAATTAGTTATCAGTGATGAAAGTGTCTGTGGCAAACACGTTTCAACCCGACATTATTAAACTTGTATCCCAAAAAAGATGTCAAGCCTCTCAGGACAACGAAAATAATGCTTAATCATAGTAATTTTTAATTAACAAAATAGTACTACAAATTTAGCTCACTAAGGGACAGATACGACCAGGGGGGGGGGGGAATCAAGTTGCCACCTGTCTCTTTTTTACGAAAATATTAAAGAAAAGATCATTAAGTGCACTGTAAATAAAAAAAAACAAAAACTAAATATGTGAACAAATTATTTACTGTACACGTTGCAAAGTGTATACGTGCGGCCCGTGCCTACCAACAGTCAATCAAACAAAAACTGCAAACGTTGACTGTGGCTGATGAAACTATAAATTACTTTACTAATGAATTGCTTCTCGTTGCGATGGACAAGCTGGCGATGAACTCTTATCGTACACAGTGCTGATATTCTTCTTCGCGTTGCAGCTCTTGCATCAATTTTCGGATGACGACAAAACAAGCTGAATTGAACTATTATTGCTGAAAAAAAGTGAGCCGTTAATAAAGAAACTAACCAAACGGAATGTATAACTGTGTTCTGTAATAACTCCAAATATTCAAACATGTAATTTTTGCTACTCATAATCCAGAAATTGGGGGGGTTGCATGTTCAATTGCGACCTGCGTATTTTCCCGCATCTCGTGCAGTCAAAGGCGTTGACCTCTGGCGGTCTATTTACGTTTTCTTTCCGTCTTCAATACTGGCTTTTCTTTTATCCTCAAATGTTTGTCCCGCAGTCTTTGAGGAAGCTCTCAGTCTCTCTCAGATAGAGCCAGCTACTTTCCTCTATGTGAGGGCGAAATGGCACCTGACTTGATCTTTATAGCGCTTACAGGGGGCTCTTCTGTTATGCCTTCCTCCTTATAGCTCCTCCTTTATATAGTAAGCGCGTGTCTTCTGAATCAGCGTATTTTTGTATGTTTTCAGAAAGTTACTTTTGTTGTTTTTTTTTATTCGCGATCTTTTATCTGCAAAATAGTACACGAGGCTCTGTTGAGGGACTTTCTGTCAGTGCTGTTAGGGTTCGCGAGCACAGAGCAGTAGCGGGTGCATTTTTTATTAACTCTTTGATTGCTGCGTTATTCTCGTCAAGCCAGTCTCTATTGGGCCTGTTGCAATAGGCCACTGCCCTGGCCGTTGCGTCCTGGAGCGTCTGTTTTAGCTGGTTCCAATTAGTCGGCGCTTGGCTTAACCCTGGTGGGTATTACTTCACCAACATCGCATTGCTTCACTAGTATATAGTCGAGTAGATGTCAATGTTTAGAGCGCGGGTGTCTCCATGTTATCTTGAAAGTTTTTTGTCGTTGTTGTTTTGTTGTTGTTGTTTTTTTTGGTTGGAAAACGGTTTTGGCAACCACAAGTTTCAATTCGGAGCAGACTTCCAGCAAAAGTCTGCCGATGTCGTTGCAACTACCAATATTATGTCTCCTCAGGATACCCGGCAATGTGCTTTAGTCACTTCCCATTCGAGCGATGAAATCACCCAACACATGTCCTAGGATTCGCCTCAAGCCTCCATAAAATGTGTCGTTCGCGACCTATTCCGCCAGTACCGTGAAGGCATAGACGCTAATTACTGTAAGGAACTTAGATCCATTTAATTGGAGTCTAAGTGACAACAGTAGATCAGAATGAGTTATAATCCTGCCTACTCTAGATTGTCTGTTTTCCTTCGGGCTTCTCCCAGACCAGTAGAGAGTGTAACCAGCTCCCCTGTCAGTGATCATTGACCTGCCAGGCGTACTTCACTAAGGGCAGCAATGTCCACGTCCATTACCACAAGGGCAGATCTCTGCTGTGGTCAGTCGTTCACGTCATTGTCGAGCATTTTGCGGACATTCCAACATGCAATTTTAAGAGGTAGCCTTTATTTTACTTTGGGGTGATTCGCCATTATGTTTGTTTGTAAAGTGTTTTTACATGTTTCGAATGTCCCTTTAGAAGTGAAGATAATTTATTCCTAGTCCAAAACTCCTGCAGGACGACGGGAGATGGGAGCGGGCAGGGTTTGAACCCAAGACCATTGATAAGTCCGAACGACAGTCCAGCGCGAAAACCTTACGACCAGGCAGCCATCCTACATGATACACTGCAAGGCACCCATAATACGCTAAGTATTTGTTATAGTGGAATGTGGATTGTGCAGACCAAAACCACTATTTAGGCCAGAAGCCAAACTCAGTGGCTCAGTACTCTGGGACGGCTTTAGATAGCAGATGGCTGTAGGTTTTATTTTGGAGTTTCCGTCTCCTAGACTGGCTGCCGACCAACGCTGTGGAGCCCAGTCCGCACCTCGACTGCAAATAGAATTCCTTACAACAGATTCATCGCGTAGAATCAGTAAGTAGACTAAATACTTGGTGTAGATCTAGACAAGATGAGAACTATTCATAAATACGTGACGTAAATCCTAAATATGGCGCCAATCCGGGTTGCACACGTGAGAATCTAGAGATTATTTTAGACCAAATAATACGTATATAGATAATTCGATGCGCCGTTTAGTTGACCAGTAGTAAAAGGGAGAGTTTTGCACAGCACTAGTTTCACAAGAAATGTAAATAGATTTCAAGTTCTTTTGTAATGAAGACAGTCCAAAGCATAGGCTTATATACACTATATCTAGACTGGACATGAAGACTTTTTAACACTACAAAAAATGTCCTTAAAATATTTTAGAAAGTTGGATCAAGGCTTTGTTTTGTAAAGTAGTTCAAAGAAGTAGAGGCTATTTTTCTCAACCCTAACCTATGTAACATATAATTTAATTTTTAGATCTAGATCTAGTAAATGAACATCTAAAATAAGAGTACTCTCGTCTCATAATTATTATTTTGCAATTTTTAGATACATAACCTTCTTTATCAAAAGACTGAATGCAACACTAAATTGTGATTTTTTTTTTCTTTTTGATAATCAGTTACTAGATCTAGATCTAAAAAATAAAATTATATGTTTCTTGCGGCCATCTGGAAAACAAACAGGATCAGATCTATAAGTTATAAGCTATAATAAACATTCAATAATTTACATAATCATATAGACATAGAAATATAGATCCACTTGGGTACTTTGACAGTTTTTATTAATGTAATACAACAAAAATTATCTAGTTGTGTAGATCTTGATGTTAGGATTAGCGATACCGAGATACTTTTTATGTCAAATGGTAAAGAAGTTATGGCCAAAGATCTATATATATTAAATCTGGACTGGAAAACGGAAACAAATTCTTATCCGCTATTGATCAATTCACAGACATATATATATAGGAAAGTGCGAAGTTCGAGCAGCCCCGATTTGTCAAGAGGTTCGAACAGTTCACTTTTTATTGCTATAACTTTTTTATTTGAATGTTTACCAAATTACTACTATATTGCAACTGCGCATGCACCTTTTTTCTTTACTTCTGACACATACTATTTTCTTTTCCTTGTAAAGGCTAAGTACATGGTGAGGTCAAACTCAGGAGGTGTGGAGTTATTCTTTTTTACTACCCGGTAGTGAAGGAAATGGGTAATGGGCTTAAGGGTATTTTTAAGTCTGATTGCTCATCAGCTTAAAGAGACTATTTGAAGTTGTGGAGGGTGGGAAATGGTGCAATGGATGGTGTTCTTGCGCTGGAGTAAAAAGAAAATGACTTTGTAGTAAAAATAAAATATTAAAACATGTTTTTAGATATATTTCCTTTGATCTGTTCTAACCTTCCATCAACCCGATCGAGCTTACTAACTGGGGAAAAATCCGCTCGAGGAAAAGTACGCTTGGCGATACTTACCCTACACCTCTTTGACTTCGTATTTAATTTTAACTAAGCCTAGTGATACATTAAATCCAATCTATTTTCATAGAAAAAAGGACGAGGAATTCAGAGATACTATCAGTTTTTTCATAGGTCAGACCGTTACGGTGCTATAAAAATCCAAACTTGAAAATTGCTGCCAGCGGGCTTAATGCGCTCGAACTTCGCACTTTACTCTCTCTCTCTCTCTATATATATATATATAGTGCTTTTTTGTGACGGTACGCACCAGTACGGCGTACCAGCAACTTTTTCAATGTGGGCAAAAAAATATTTCTTTCTTGTATTTTAAAATTTATTATTAATTTATTAGTAGTTAAAAGTTAGGCAATCTATCACTGAGTACCAGCACCTATTTTTTTTTACAAAAAAGCACTGCATATATAGGAGCTCTGGGAAATATTACATTCCTTATAAATATTCGGACTCGAAGACAAGCTTTATTAAATATATTTTTTTTTCGAGCTGTAATGGAAGTCGCCCCGAATCTAGGAAAATTGATCTTTTCTGTTTTAGAAAAGTAATGATCATTAGTTAACAAAGTTTAGAAATAAAGTAATACCATTTTCTCGGACTTTAATTAAAATAGGCTATTAATCCGAGAACTATATATTCGAGCAAATATAAGAAATAAAGTTATTTCCTGTTAGTTTCCATAGAGAAAATGTCTCAAAAATTCTAGACTGAAATAATTCACGTCTGTTGATTTTAGCATCATATGAACATATAAATAAATTGATTACCTAGATCTTTGTAGATTATGTATCTCAAAATTGCAAAAAAATAATTATAACAAGAGAGTGCTCTAATTTTATAACTACTTTACAAAACAACGCTTTGTTTCAGCTATTTCAAAGTTTCTCACATAATAGATAATAAATAGGTCTGTGTGTCAGGACTTTGTTGATTTCTTTACTGAATTTTTAATTGTTAAAGTATTAAAAGTATGTTATGAGCATAAAGATGAGAGAGTCAAAAAACCATGCCTGTATAGTAAGGCTTTAATACTGTCACGAGTCGAGTCTGTGACCTATTTCGACCAGTTTCTAGAAGCTCGAGTTCAAACCAGTGCAAGTGTCCAGCGTAAACAAGTTAATTTTAGATATCCAATCGAAGAAAGAGGTTAAGGGAAAAAAATAGCACACGTCAGCTTCTAGAAGGTCAAAGTTACTAAAATAATTATCGGAGAAGGTTCCAGGATTCTGGAACGTACGATCAAAGAAAGTATAAATTAAGGGAAAGTCAGTCAGAAGGGGTCCTCGCATAGTAGTAGTTCTTGTAGAGCGTTGGTCCTCGCTCAGTTATAAGTTTTATGATATTAGCGGGTCCATTAAGTAAAGTTTTAGTAGTTGAAGTTGAAGTTATACTAAGTGAAGTTTCATGTATCATTTAAGTTTTATTTATAAAGTATCAAGACAAGTTGTTATTGAATTAAGAAGTTAATTTGATGTGAAAGTTGAAGAAGTTATTAAAGAAGTTTGAAGAAAATACAGAGAGATTTTTCTTTCTTCATTTCATTGAATTGTCAAGTATTGATAATATAATCCCCGGCAAGTGTGTTCGTCACATTTATGGCACCTCCGGCAAAGAGCATCGAAGAGTAAAGGCATCACATATATTGGTACTTCCTGACGAAAAAGGGCATCTATAAATAAAGGCACCGACGAAGACAGCATCACATACTGCATTTACAAAGAATAAAGTCGGCACATTCTAGCAAGTTCTACGAATTTAAAAGGAAAAGCCTCTAACGAATAAATCATAGTTTCTCTAAACGACAAAGCCTCAAATAAAGTCTGATAAGAAAAGTCTCTTTCAGAATATTACAACGAGACGTGCAATCTTTGAAACGAAAGATCATCTGTTTTAAGGTCAGTACCTTACATTTTACATATACTAAGCTGTGAAAGCTACATTTACTAAGCTGTGAAAGCTATATTTACTAAGCTGTGAAAGCTACATTTACTAAGCTGTGAAAGCTACATTTACCAAGCTGTGAAAGCTATATTTACTAAGCTGTGAAAGCTACATTTACTAAGCTGTGAAAGCTATATTTACTAAGCTGTGAAAGCTACATTTACTAAGCTGTGAAAGCTACATTTACTAAGCTGTGAAAGCTACATTTACCAAGCTGTGAAAGCTATATTTACTAAGCTGTGAAAGCTACATTTACTAAGCTGTGAAAGCTACATTTACTAAGCTGTGAAGGCAACGTTACTAAAGCTAGTTGTACACTAGTTTGTTTACAAATACTGACCACTTGCATTCCTCAAGAGGAGACACCGATCGATATTTAACTAGGTCAGCCATAGTTAACCTCTCACCTGTGGACAGGTGTCGGTCATCGCTAGTGAAGGCAGTACTTATAAATAGTACAGTTATTAAGTTATTACAATGGCATTGGTCTCGTACTTGTGGAAAGAATACATCAAAATAGCTGCTTACGGTAACATGCCACAAGAAAGAATGGAGGACAAATAAATTACTATATACGAAAACGTAAAAAAGACAAAGAGGCAGAAGAAAGAAGACGTAGAGAAGACAAAGAGGCAGAAGAAAGAAGACGTAGAGAAGACAAAGAGGCAGAAGAAAGAAGACGTAGAGAAGACAAAGAGGCAGAAGAAAGAAGACGTAGAGAAGACAAAGAGGCAGAAGAAAGAAGACGTAGAGAAGACAAAGAGGCAGAAGAAAGAAGACGTAGAGAAGACAAAGAGGCAGAAGAAAGAAGACGTAGAGAAGACAAAGAGGCAGAAGAAAGAAGACGTAGAGAAGACAAAGAGGCAGAAGAAAGAAGACGTAGAGAAGACAAAGAGGCAGAAGAAAGAAAACGTAAAGAAGACAAAGAGGCAGAAGAAAGAAGACGTAGAGAAGACAAAGAGGCAGAAGAAAGAAAAAGGATTAGAGAAGAAAAAAGAAGACAGGAAGAAAAAGAAGAAGAAGACAGAAAACTTAAAGAAATAAAAGAAACAGAAAGAAATGAAACTGAAGAAAAAGAGACAAACATTACTGAAAGACCCTGTGACATTGTTTATGAGTACAACAAGAATACTACTGAACTTCAACTAGTTAATAATGAAGAATTTAAAGCTGACCAGAAGAAAGATACAACTTTGACAAGAATGTACAAGAAGGCGCAAACAATTGTAAAGCAGCAAGGACTTAATGTACCTTATTTTAAAGAAGGAATACTTGTGAAGAAAAGTGTTAATTATGATACCTATGAGTTTGTTGAACAAATCATTTTACCACTGAAATATACTCAAGACATCATCGAAAAGAATCACAATTTTCTACATACTAAACTAGCAAGTGTAACGAGGACAAAGAAAAGAATTCTTGACAAATTTTATTGGCCGAGCATTACAAAAGATGTTAAGAAACTTGTTAGTCAATGTCAAGTTTGTCAAATGAACAATCCTAAGACAAAAGTTCAAGAGCAACGCACGAATGTTGAACAAAGTTACCAATCTGTTGCAAATATGATACCAGACAAAAATGAATCAAATGTTGATGAATTAAACAATTCTACATTTAACTCTAAGACAGAAGGTCGTCCGACATTGATGGACAATTTATGCAACAACCGTGATATGACTCAGCAACAAAGTAATATAAGTACTTACAAAGAAAGTCAACCAAAAATAGATGCGAACATATTTGTTTCGAATGAATCAATGTCAAAGTCAAAACAAGATGAATCAGAAAAGAAAACATTTCAACAAGGTTTTAATACGAATATTACATTCATAAAGACACATGAAAAAACTTAAGAAGCTGAAGTCAATATTCAAAGTGAAAGAATATTAAATGAATACAGAAAGCTTAGAAATTTTAAACAAGGAGACAAAGTGAAGTTATGGTTACCTGACATGAGCAACAAGCTGATTTATACATGGCAAGGTCCATTTACTATCATCAGAAAGATTTCAAACGTAACTTATGAAATCAACATTAACGTATATATCAAAGTGTTTCATGTTCATATGCTTGAAGAATACAACGAGGATACAGATACAGAAAACTGATCAAAAGTACTAGAAGAAAATGTTACATGCTTAGCAACAATTCAAGAGGACAATGAAGACAATATAAATGAACTATTACCAACGACATCAAAACAAACTGAATCTATCAAAGACATTGACATACATCATTTAAATTTGAAAAGTATGAAAGACATGTTGAATACAAGTGAAGGATATACTGAGATATTTCATGATGTTCCTGACATATCAACATTAATAGACAATGTGATTGACTTAAAAACTGACAAACTTGCCAACTCAAATGTTTATTCTCTAACTTTGCACAATAGAGATTTACTGCAGAAAGACTTAACTGATTTATTAGAACAATGCATACATGAACATTCGAACTCAATGTTTTCTACTTCAATCGTTTTACAACGTAAACTGTCACTAAAAGAAAGATTAAGTCTCGATTTTGGACAGTTATTGTTTGAACATATGAAAAGCAAAGAATGTTTTAAGGACAATATTTGTATGTTGCTTAAAGCTAGAATGAAACATATTCATGAACTGATAGACATTCTGTACCAATTGAAACAACGTACATTTGTAGCTAAACTAAGCAAGTTTGTATTGAAACCAAAAGTGACATTTTTCAACTGCAGAGTTGAACAAAACTCTCTGAAAACACAGGACAATAGTGTTAAACGTATTTTGAACTATAAAGAACCAAGAAAGAAGAAATGTACATATAGACTAGAATTGTTTCCAGTGCCCGAACAGAAGAAATATACAGACAGACTAGAATTGTTTCAAGTACCTGGAAAGAAGAAAGTTGTAACTCTAACAGGACTGTACAGCTGTGTCAAGATTTATTTTAATACTTATGTCATGCAATTGTTTATTACTTAGTTCATTTACATTAGTACTGTTGTTATAAGTGTTCTAGAAATTAGTAACTTGGCATAGTATTATTTTTTATTACAAATTGTATTCTGTATTATCAAGTTATATGGTGAGATGACATGTATTTTTCAGTATTGTGAAGTTGTATAATTTTGATATTTTCTCGAGTTGCAAAAGTTAGAAAAGTTCATACTCAAATTTCATGACAAGTGATGTATGGAACTAAGTTGAGTCAAGTCTGTGACCTATTTCGACCAGTTTCTAGAAGCTCGAGTTCAAACCAGTGCAAGTGTCCAGCGTAAATAAGTTAATTTTAGATATCCAATCGAAGAAAGAGGTTAAGGGAAAAAAATAGCACACGTCAGCTTCTAGAAGGTCAAAGTTACTAAAATAATTATCGGAGAAGGTTCCAGGATTCTGGAACGTACGATCAAAGAAAGTATAAATTAAGGGAAAGTCAGTCAGAAGGGGTCCTCGCATAGTAGTAGTTCTTGTAGAGCGTTGGTCCTCGCTCAGTTATAAGTTTTATGATATTAGCGGGTCCATTAAGTAAAGTTTTAGTAGTTGAAGTTGAAGTTATACTAAGTGAAGTTTCATGTATCATTTAAGTTTTATTTATAAAGTATCAAGACAAGTTGTTATTGAATTAAGAAGTTAATTTGATGTGAAAGTTGAAGAAGTTATTAAAGAAGTTTGAAGAAAATACAGAGAGATTTTTCTTTCTTCATTTCATTGAATTGTCAAGTATTGATAATATAATGCCCGGCAAGTGTGTTCGTCACAAATACACTGAATGACTACACAACACACATTTCGTGAACACATTCTCACGGACGAGTTACAAGCACATGTAAACATAAGAACGATAACCGATACAGAAAACAATTTTCATAACATTCACCCCCGGTTCAAATAATGCTAACTAGTATTATAAACAATGAAAGAATTAAGTAAGTGCAGAATAATAATAGAGATTCAAGTAAACAAACAATGTAGAATAGCATGAAATTATGTAATATGGTAATAAAAAAGCTTATTAAAATATATCATGATAGATCAAATATCACATTAAAGTCAACAAAGCCGAATGAAATTAGTAGAATAAACAAAATAATAGTTCTAGTGAGCTGATGAGCTTTTACAATTTGTAGTTGGGCCTAGTTCTCCTTACTCTAAGATTGTATGTATGTGTGGTTTCATCTGCTTGAGTTTCGGACGGTCTGGCTATGTCTTCGATGGTGCTGGTGGTTTCTTCAGGCATGATAGAATCAGTCGGTTGATTCCTGGGAGGTGAGCTTTGGATGGGGCAGCCAATATCAAGCTCTGTTCTACTCTGATTCTCATTTTCTATAACTTTTTGTTCCTCTCTAGGGGCTAACATTCGCAATGAGACAGTTTCCTCTCGACCGGTTGGTGTTCGGATTACAGCGTACTGAGAGTTGCATGTTACCAAATCAACTTCCTCTGTTATGGGATCGTATTTAAATGATCTAACGTTCTTCTTCAGCAGGACAGGACTAGGACTGGTCAACCATGTTGGCAAGGATGTCCCGGAACCACTTCTTCGGTTGAACCCAAGAAATCGTTCATGTGGTGTCCTGTTAGTTGCAGTGCATAGTAATGACCGGATGGATTGCAGAGCATCATTTAGTACTAGTTCCCATTTAGCTATGTCCAATTCCTTAGAATGTAGAGCCAAGGACTTTCCATAAAGTCCCGTTAAGCTTCTCTATTTGTCCGTTTCCTCTCGGACTGTAAGGGGTCGTTCTACTGGTTGCAATTCCTCTCTCGTGGAGGAAATGCTGCACCTCTGTAGACATAAACGAAGTTCCCCTGTCAGTGTGGACGTACGCTGGAAATCCAAATAGGGTGAATAGTTCATTGAGACATTTAACAACCGTAGAGAAAGACGTATCGGGACATGCAAATGCAAATGGAAATCTAGAGAATTCATCAATAATGGTAAGTAGATATCTATTTCTTGAAACAGTAGTGCGAGGTCCCCTGACATCCATACTAAGTCTCTCAAAAGGTTGAGTTTCTTTAATCAGTTCTCCTGTCGGCTGTCGAAAAAAACGGGGCTTTAGTTCTGCACAAGTTTGACATTGTTCTATCACAGTTCTGACGTCCTCACAGAAAAATTGAAGATTTTTAGTCCTTACGTAGTGCAATAGTCGAGTAACGCCCGGATGGCAAAGACTAGTGTGCAGCAATTGAAGGTCATTGCGAGTGATAGCAGATAGATTGTTTCTGGTAAATGTATCAGCTACGGTGTTCTGCTTGCCAGGGCGATAGATAACGTCATAGTGGAAACACGAGAATTCTAGTTTCCACCTCTGGATTTTTTCGTTTTTAATTTTTCCTTTGTTTGACCTGTTATACATGAAAGTGACAGATCGCTGATCCGTAACAAGTGTGAACGCTTTACCAACTAAGAAATGTTTCCATTTCCTCAGCGACTCAACAATGGCATATGCTTCTTTCTCAACTGAAGAATGTTTTCTTTCACTTTTTGTTAATGAGCGAGAGAAGAAAGCAACGAGCCGGCCATCTTGGTTGAGGGTAGCTGCAATGGCTATATCAGAAGCATCCGTCTCAACGGTTAAAGGGCGATTCGGGTTAATAGTATATACGGTGGCTTTTTCAAGCTCATTTTTCAAACTTTCAAATGTTCTTTTGACTTCTTCGGAGACAGAAAATTGTTGAAAAGTTAGGTATCCACTGTGAGTAGTAAGCCAGAAGACCCACTACTCGTTTCTGTTCACGCATGTTCACTGGTACGGGTAATTCCCTTAGAGCGCGAAATCTCTCAGGATCCGGCTTAAGTTGTCCTCTGGAAATCTCGTATCCTTACAGTCTCACTTTAGCAGTGCTAATTTCACTTTTTGTTTCATTAAAAGTGATTCCATACTTTTGAGCACTATCAAGAAATCGCTGTAGGTTTCGGTCGTGTGATTCAGAGTCCATACCGCAGATGGTCACATTGTCCACATAAGCAAAAGTGTCAGTGAGTCGTTCGTCTTTGATGATTTTGTCAATCGTACGCTGAAAACAGGCGACTCCATTCGTAACGCCAAACGGAATCCGACGGAATTGATACATACAGTTTCCCACATGCTTCGAAGGCTGTGAACGGCCTTTCCTCTTCTTTTATAGGAATCTGATGGTATGCACTTTTCAGGTCTAAAGTGCTATTTACAGAGTACTGGGAAATCTTTTCTGCTAGTTCATCAATTCTGGGCATAGGGTAGGCGTCTAGTTTAGTGAACCGGTTTATGGTTTGGCTGTAGTCTATAACCATTCTTTTCTTATGTCTGTCATTTGTTGTGACTAGGACTTGTGCACGCCAGGGAGATTTAGATGGTTCAATAATTTCATCCTTTATCAGTTGTTGAATTTCCTTCTCTATAAACTTTCTATCTGGAATTGAGTATCTGCGAGACCTTGTAGCCACTGGGGTACAGTTTGGTGACAGATTACTAAATAGGCTAGGAGCTTCTACCTTCGCTAACCGATACAAAATACAATTTTCATAACAAAGTATAATTTCAGTTTTATTGTGTATATGTTATAATTACTTTATAACTTCTATTATGTTTAGGCCCAAGTTCAGCCCAACACACACACCATACACACCCAGATATACATAAATTAATAAACGATGTGTGTGATGATTTAAATTAAAATTGTAAATTTTATGTAATGATATTTATGCAATGACAATGACAAATGATCAATGATAATGATAGACAATTATAAGTGCATATAGTATGGTGTAAGAAATTTCTAAATCATAATCTAGTTCCAATCAATTACTGAATTAATATTTCAAATACAGTGATAACCACCTTTTTAATATTCTCCATCAGCATTGTTCTCACAATAGACAAAGACTCTGTAATCAGGTGCCGTGTACTTCTTATATCAATGGCAACACAAGTAGATCTATCTTCAACCAAGATAAATGTTTAACAACAATGTAAACTCAAAGTTCAGAGTAGCAACACGACTTCCGATGTACACCAAGTCTGGATACAATCTGGAATCTGAATCTTCAGTCCCGAAACCTGAGACGACAATCTCAGACAGAAAAACCTGAGACTGAGAACTTTAGTTCTGATACAAAGCCCTATAGAAAGACAAATAATAGATTCTTGTAATCCTCTAACTTAATTATAAAGTACGAATACGACCAAATACATATTAAGAATAACTTTACAATGTGAAATAAAGCTCACCCTAAAGAGGGATCAAATAATCCTTCAAGAATATATACCAAAGCCAACGCTAAGGCTATCCAGTAACGAAGACACCAGTAGAATTCAGGACCTCAAAAGATACAGCTTGGCTCTACAGCCCAAGATGGAGGGAGTCTACCAAACGATCAAGAAGAAAAGTTTGACGTCAAAGGAAACATTTATGACGAGCGACAAGGGGAGATCAACTAGTACACAAAATAAAATGACTGAAAATGACGTAATCGCCTATTGATGAAAGCGGCGCAATTAGATTAAGAATATTATTATTACACACCTAATTAAATAGTTGCGACACTGTGGTTATGGCATTTTTATGTGCATGGAATAGGACTATAGAAAATATCCGAAAAATAAATATGTGTCCTTAATTCGTCCTAACTCTGTAACCATGATAGAAATTTGCAACAGTTATACTTCATTATATGCTTTTCAAATTAATTTCATTTTGTTGCATGCAAACTTTACCTGTAATGAAATAAAACATTGTAGAAAATTAGAAAATAAGGTTAAATAACAACTCTTTAGCGCTCTGCTTTCAAGGAAGCTCTATTTCAAATCCTTATTCCAGAAGAGTTAGAAGAGTCTTATATTTGACGACGTATTGTCCTGTTTGCTTTTAAGAGGAAAATAACGCCAAATGATTTTTGTTTAATGTTACTACTTTAAACAATCAAAACAAAACCATGGCTTAAATATTCCTGGTCCATGCGTGAATTAGTCTACCACTCTGAGTTTGTGTGATAATGTTAGTGCAGGTTCCTGGTTCCTGAAGGTACCTTGAAGTTCTGACTTGAATAGAAGTATTGTAAAAACATTATTTTTTATGTTTTGTAAATAAAATGTTTGAAAGTAGGAATGTGCATAAAATATCAATAGTCAAAAGTTATGTAAATGATGAGATCTCTTGCTCTAGGTAGGAACGCCCCTGGACAAGATGAATATCATTGTCGTTTCCTTGGTCATGCTGATGTCTTTAGAAGTAGCTCATGGTTTGGCGTTTGTGAACTGGAACACAACGACAGGACCGGTAATCGGATTCTTGGACGGGAGTATCAAAGTCTTTTGGGGCATACCTTTTGCTAAGCCTCCAGTTGGCCAAGGACGTTTCAAGGTAACCATCGCTCTAGGAGTGTGACTAAAGAAATGGTCCATAAAGAAATTTCTAAAACAAAATATTGATAGAATGTCTACCACTACCAGCTTGACAAAAAAAAATTGTCAGTGGCACATTTTTAAAACGTCACTGATAGAGGCTATGTAACAATTGTAAAAACTCAATAATTGTGACGTGTAAAAGTGTAAAAACATGCTTTATTGTACTAATATTAAATTTTGATAGAGATTTTTAATTGTAACAAATAAAAACTCACTTTTCAATTACAGCAATTGAACAAATTAAAAGAAATGAAAAAAGATAATGATTGTAGCGATGTTACTAATGAATTTTAAAAAGTCATTGATTGTGGCGGTATAAAAACTGAACGTGGCTATGTAACATTTTCCCCCTAAGATTGTATGATTAAGATGTACAGAACTGTATGTATTGTCCAGCTCCCTCACTTTAGGAAGTTGATGTGTGTGACTTTATATTTATACAGTTAGCTTTAAAAATATACAGATTATTCAACAATGTTATTTTCTCAATTTACAACTGTATTCCTCTTTGTATCTTATTTATCTAGCCGCCAGAGAAGGTCGCTAACTGGAGCAGACCTGTTAACGCGACCCAGAGGCCCAACGCCTGCTGGCAAAACATTGATTCATCTTTCAACAGGTCGCCCAAAGTTGAGATGTGGAACCCTAACTCTAATATGAGGTAATCTCAAATACGCCCAGCCCTAATAGCTATAAAGTATGCATCGTTATTTGTGTGACAGATATAGTCTGAAATATTTCGTATATATCTTTCAATCGAATGATTGGGAAGGGAGTTAATGTCTGATTGGAGGATTGTGGTGCGAGCTCTAACTTATCTACTTACAATGCAAATAAAAACAAATTAAATCAGAGACATAATAGAATAAAATGTAGTTTTGGGTATTTTTCAAACATTGTGTTTCTTGTTGTCGAGCCGAATGCGACTTTATTTTCGATGTATGTATATACAAAGAGACAGATAGACAGAGTCTGGACAAGTTTATTATCAGTGATTCTAATTGAGGAAAGCTAATGTTGTTTCCGATATGAAATGCAGATGCATAACAAGATTACTATGAGAGTTAGTGTTTCCCCACAAACTCATAAGCGGTCCCTGCAGGGTCTAACTATCGGTATTCTGTTGGGTAAGTAATTAAGAAAAAAAGCAGGTTTTAATAATTTAAACACGAATATCAGAAACTATGTAGTACATGCTATAAATAACCACAATTCTACTTCCTTTAAACAAAATGGAAGTGCGAGCGACACCATTCGTCATAATATGCCTCAACACTGACCTGCGACATCGCAACCTGTGGACAGTGGAGACCAATAGCTCGTTGCCACGTCGTACTAACCTGTGAGGTGGCAATGAGCTGTTGTTCTTTACTGGCTACAGGTTACTACGTTGCAGTTCAATTTTTAGGCTTTCTATGACGATTGGTCTCGGTGCGAGGGTCAAAAGTGTTGCCGATTGATTGTAGGCTACTATTATGCGGGCTTATTATTCAATTATAGAAAATACAATAAACATACATATGAAAAAAGTTATTACATTGTTAATATTTATAAGTTATATGATGTAATTGTTAGGAAGATATTGTTCATTTTGATCAACTGTGATTGCCTGGCCATGTTGTATGCGGTCCCCGATGGTCATAACTGCCTGATGCCATTCCGTACCGACTTATATTGGAATATAAGAAAAATGCATGCATAAACGTCATTTGTTATATTCAAAATGATTAATTTTGCCTGTTTTTACAACTACTAATAAATTGTTATAAAACCGGTGCATCTTTATTGAAATAAAAAAGTATAAAATATCTTCTGTATTCAATTGTAGAAAATACAATAAACATAGATATGAAATAGGTTATTGTATTTTCTATAGAGTCATTCACCTCTGCAGCAGTACACCAGTGTGATTTAATTCTTAAAACAAAAGGGTTCGCTTTCAGAAGCTAACAATCTTTTTTTACACAAAGCTTATCTATGAGGAGAACTTTCATATATCTCAATACTGCAGAAATAATCTCCTTTTTCTATATAAAACAAAGTTTATTGATTAACTAATTGGTTAATTTTGTATTGATTCGTGTATACACTGTAGTGTATCAATAATTATGCAAAATTTCAACTTAATCAGAGAATGGGAAGTGGGAGATAAAACTAGACGACGTAATAAGGGAAATAATTAGACACAAACAGCCACATCCTCAATAAGAAGCATTCATTTCCCTTTTTCGATACCAAACAGATTAATTTATTACCAATAATTTAACGAAATAATTAATGACCAATCATTAATTAACTAATGAATATTTTTTATTTATGTTTTGTTGGGTACAATAAATATTTTTTGTAAGTTTAAATTTGATCTGAGAATATGTGTGGGAGAAATAATGTGATCAAAAATTGCACCAGACAGAGCTGGTATAAGCTTTGGAAAAAGTAGCCGTTGCAACTAAACATTGCAAGTTGCAAAATATCATAAAATGGGAATTTTAAATGTTTAAATATTTTTTTTTAGTTTTTGAGATCAAAACGTGATAAACTGACAGACGGGCAGACAGACCATACAAACCTAATGCCCCCCCCCCCTTTGAAGGCCGCTAAAAACGCTTTAATTAGATCTAGTTACAAATAACCCATCTAAAAATGTATCCCATGATTTGTGTAGTGTTTGATTTGTAACACACCACAGGGAAAGTGAGAGTAGGCTACACTCTGGTCACTGGCTGTACTATTCACGAATCAGAAACCTTAGATTACTCCCTTAGAGCACGTGAAAGGAAGCGGGCTGTGAGTTTGAATGTCGCCTTGCCGCCATACAAGAACATCCCTAATGCCGTACACGAACCAGTTCTCTCTCTATCAAATTCTTGTCCTGATCACCCTTCATGCGGAACGGGACATTTATAAACGATGTGGTCTACTGTTTCTTCGTCCGTGTGTCGTAGATTTCTCGAAACCATCCGAAGTAAACATCAATAGGACAGTGACCGACTCCGAATTGGGCTAGGATGGTCTCCCAGACTCAGTTGACATTGCCTGATTGAATGTCCCAGTCTCAGTTGACATTGCCTGATTGAATATCCCAGTCTCAGTTGACATTGTCTGATTGAATGTCTCAGTCTCAGTTGACATTGCCTGATTGAATGTCTCAGTCTCAGTTGACATTGTCTGATTGAATGTCCCAGTCTTAGTTGACATTGTCTGATTGAATGTCCCAGTCTCAGTTGACATTGCCTGATTGAATGTCCCAGTCTCAGTTGACATTGTCTGAATGAATGTCTCAGTCTCAGTTGACATTGTCTGATTAAATGTCTCAGTCTCAGTTGACATTGTCTGATTTAATGTCTCAGTCTCAGTTGACATTGTCTGATTGAATGTCCCAGTCTCAGTTGACATTGTCTGATTGAATGTCCCAGTCTCAGTTGACATTGTCTGATTGAATGTCTCAGTCTCAGTTGACATTGTCTAATTGAATGTCCCAGTCTCAGTTGACATTGTCTGATTGAATTTCCCAGTCTCAGTTGACATTGTCTGATTGAATTTCCCAGTCTCAGTTGACATTGTCTGATTGAATGTCTCAGTCTCAGTTGACATTGTCTGATTGAATGTCCCAGTCTCAGTTGACATTGTCTGATTTAATGTCCCAGTCTCAGTTGACATTGTCTGATTGAATGTCCCAGTCTCAGTTGACATTGCCTGATTTAATGTCCCAGTCTCAGTTGACATTGCCTGATTGAATGTCCCAGTCACAGTTGACATTGTCTGATTGAATGTCCCAGTCTCAGTTGACATTGTCTGATTGAATGTCCCAGTCTCAGTTGACATTGCCTGATTGAATGTCCCAGTTTCAGTTGACATTGTCTGATTGAATGTCCCAGTCTTAGTTGACATTGTCTGATTGAATGTCCCAATCTCAGTTGACATTGCCTGATTGAATGTCCCAGTCTCAGTTGACATTGTCTGATTGAATGTCCCAGTCACAGTTGACATTGTCTGATTGAATGTCCCAGTCTCAGTTGACATTGTCTGATTGAATGTCCCAGTCTCAGTTGATATTGTCTGATTGAATGTCCCAGTCTCAGTTGACATTGTCTGATTGAATGTCTCAGTCTCAGTTGACATTGTCTGATTGAATGTCTCAGTCTAAGTTGACATTGTCTGATTGAATGTCTCAGTCTCAGTTGACATTGTCTGATTGAATGTCTCAGTCTCAGTTGACATTGCCTGATTGAATGTTCACCTCAGGTTAAGACGTTGAAAAGACTCGTGAATTCCTGATGTAGAAAACAGAAAGTAGAATGAATAAAATGGACTTGCAGTTCAGTCATTCAAGTCAGAAAGTCAAGTGTTATCCTCTGTACGAGGCAGTCAAGTATTATCTTAGTAGTAGCGGCTTGAGAGTCGAGTTGTAACTCTGAGTTAAGTAGGATCTTTTGGGCAGTTGAAGCCAGTGAACACTACGTATATTCCTTTTAGTTTTTCTCTACACTGAGAGTTGGATATGTATTATTGAAGTATCATTGTTACCCGCTGTGATGCGGACGTTACTTGTGGCTTATTCTGTAACTAATCATCTTGGACATTCAATACCGCTGTTATGCGGATGTAATTATGTTTCACATCGGAAGTCTTGATGTAACTGCCAATAAGGTGCAGTATTGTTATTATTGTCATTAAATAAATATTATATTTGTCTTCCAAAGAGTCAATCTGTAATGTCTGTGTCTGTCACGTGTCAAGTGTGACTCAAGGAAGCACGAACCCAGCAGTCTCAGCATTCGCGGCACATTGGTAGGGACCAGTCCAATGTGTAATAGTAATATAGTATTCTTCAACATTACACGCATTACAACGTTACACAATTTAACCTAACGTTGACAGACGGCCTGGTCCTACACAACTGCCTTTGGAGCTCGCGGCTTTTATCGGAAGCATGCCAGCCATCGTATCAAAGTGCCAACAAGCGCCTATTGCTTAAGGATCGTACACGTTGGTCATCGTTGTCAGATTTGGACTTGAATATTTCCCTGACAATTGGAAACATTTTCGAAACGTCGGCCATATCATGTCAGACCATCAGTATAACTCCATAGTCAGATTTCCAAGGAAAGCCTAAACAAAGACAGATTGCGTGCAACTATTTAAGGCTCATGATTTAAAATGTACGAAGGCAAATCATCGAGATTATTGAGAAAAAAGATGAGTTACATTTAGATTTTTAAAGCTGAAGATCGCAATTTTACTTTTGATCAGATTCCTCGAAACTTTATGCCAATGCTATAGATTGCATAATAATATGAATGAATAAAATCAGTTCTATATATTTCTATTATTTTCTATGTCAATGGCCTAATTAAACCTAAGGAAGAGGCGAAAGATAGTGATTTTGTTAGATTTGAATTAGATATTTCTAATGTCTTAGGTTTTTTTTAATAGGATAAATCTTAATTGTGAAGTAAATTATAAAAAAAAACAAGGTTACAAAGACAGACTCAAAATCGGCCCCCGAAGTGGTCCACCCAGGTAGGTAAAAAGGCAGGTTGCAATATTTTCTGAAAGAACATCAGAATGAAATTCTATCAAAGACAAATGACAGAGAAGAATGGAGTTAGAAGGTTGACAGATCTTGTGTGGTGCCCCAGCGGCCGATTTTGAGTTTATGTTTCCACACAAACTGTCTTTGTAACCTTGTTTCTTTTTTTTTAAAAGAAAACATTCTTTTGTGTGTAAATGTAGTAATTAGTATGACAGAATTGACGTAACTTAGCAATACAAATGTAAAAAAAAAATTGACAGAAAATCTAAAACCATTTGCATAAATGTGTTAAAAATATGGTAAATTCTCATCTCCCCCATTAAAGAGCCTTCAGTGTTTGTTACTATTAATAGTAAATAGTTGTAAAAGTGGTGTGTTTTTATAATAAAACTTCTTGCATAAGTGATTGGAAAAAAAAATATTTTTTTCGCTTTCTGAAAAGAAAAAAGTAGTCGTTGCATCAGAACTTTGAATGGTGTAAAATATTATGATTTCGGATTGTCACTATTTTTGCTAGTTTACGAGATCTAAACGGGACGGACGGACAGACAGACAGACATTCCACACAAAACTAATAGCGTCTTTTTCCCTTTCGGGGGCCGCTAAAAATTAATGATTAACGTTTTGATTATCCTGAGGATCTAGAATCAGACCTATATAAAACGAAATTATTCTCTGTGCTTAATGGTATTTCCCTTCTCTCCTTTATCTTATCTGGTTTATTATTAGCTGACGTCCATTTCATCTCCTCCATAGTGAAGACTGCTTATACCTGAATGTCTGGCTGCCAAATACAACAGACGTCAAGCCAATTTTGGTCTGGATCTACGGCGGTGGATTCTTCAGTGGATCTTCTGCGTTGGACGTCTACGACGGAAGCGTACTGGCCAAGAAAAACAATGTCATTGTTGTCTCGTTCAATTACAGGTTGTAGCACTTGCAAAGTTGCCCTTTAGATCGAGTCGTTTTGCAAACATCGCCCTTTAATTGTTGTTTTTGTATAACAAAAATATGGAGTTGAAGCTAGGTGCTGAAACAAAGGTGATACATACATATATAAGACATAAATGGATAGCAGCACCAGGGACCAAGTTTTTTAAGAGAGAAAGTAGTGAATACGGGCGAAATGACTCTGGATCAGAAGATGTTTATAGGACATTCTGATGGTCTAGAGCTTAAGTTCGCTTGGTGCGTTATCGCTACTAGGCGGTGGTGTCAAATCCAGAGTCACAGGTTCGAGCCTCGGTCGGCGCATTCCCTTATTTTCGTAGCATTTTAATTCACTACTTTCCTGGTCCCCTGGTGCTGCTATCCATTTATGTCTAATATATGTATGTATCACTTTTGTATAACAAATATGATTTTATTGTTCAATTTATGGTTAGAAAGGACACATCACTTCATAATGTGGGAAATGTCGATAAGCTATGAAGTCTAAATGGTATAATTGGTATTAATCTTTGGGCCTATGACAAGTCTTATTATTATTATAGTATTAACATTATTTTTAGTTAGGTTAACCTTAACCCTTTGTATAAAGACCATGCATATATAGTTGTATCCTGTCATGTAAGGAACATGGACTATTAGCTGTCATTCAGTCACCAACGTTGACTTTATGTCCTGTACTACTGACAGGGTTGGTGCGCTTGGCTTTCTCTATACCGGAGACGCTGAGTGTCCAGGAAATGTTGGTCTTCTGGATCAAGTCATGGCTTTACAGGTTAGTGAGTTCATTGTTTAGAGCAGTCATTCCCAAACTATGATTCGCTCTGCGCATCTGACCCGTATTGCCGTGCTTTCTGAACTCCACTGGTTTATGATGCCGTTTTTACAATGAATGTTATACGTAAGCGTTCTTTGAAGTAGCTTTTACAATATTTAGTATTCATTTCATATCAGGATTAACATTAACAAACTGACAAAGAACATAAAAAGGAGTCGTCTTTTGCTACATTAGGGTTGCACCTCGAGAGTAAACTAGATATCTTAAATATAGTGCCGGTAAATAAATGTTTTTAAATGGTTTATACGATCTTGCATAGAAAATGAAATGTTTCGAATATTTATAATATGTCATTGCACAATGAACATGTTTTAAAGACGTTGAAGGCGAGAATGAAATCATATCGAGACATACAACGTACTTGAAATACGTTTTTACAAAGTTTATATCAACTCTGTCTTTCTGTCTGTCTGGTAAAAAGGTTTGTACACTTTATTTTTTCCACATCCTATATCGGGTCAAGCTGAAATTTTGCACAATTATTTCTTGTACCTGAAAGCATAAGAATCATTTTTTTTAAAGTCAGGTACGTATTAGAGTTGTCTGGACTCAGGGGAGCCCAAAATCTCTTCACCGAGGTTCAGAAGCCAAGCGCGCAACCACTCAACAATAGACAGATAATAGGCAGATAGCGACAGATAATAGTTATTTTCGGCTTAATAAGGTCAACAATAGACAGATAGAAGTAATTACTTATAGTGCCGGTCTCTGGGAGATTAAAGCGCTAAGTAAAACATAGGTAATATTTTTTAATTTTTAAAGATTGCTCTCGCCATACCACTCAGCCAGTCACTAGATAAATGACACTTTAAAAAATCATTTGGTGGATTTATAGACCATGGGCGTAGCCAGGAGGGGTTGGGGTTCACCCCCCCCGAAATGAAATTCCCACCCCCCCGCATCGGAATTTAGTGACTGATTTTTTTGCTTTGATTTTGTTTATTTTAGGTAAGATTTTAATACTAAACCATCACTTGCCTCAGCACAGCCAAGGGTTTTTAAGTTTAAAACCCCCTACCAGGTTTTTTTTAGTTTAAAACCCCCTACCAGGGGGTTTTGAGTTTAAAACCCCCTACCAGGGGTTTTGCAATTAAATCCCCCTCTTCTATAAAACAAAACAAAAAAAATGCAAACAACAATCCCCAAATTCAAAGAGCACAGTTAAGGAAGATTTTGATTTTAAAACCCCCTCCAAAAATGAACGATAAACCCTCCTCCTCAATATAAAAAAAGCAAATTTTACACTCAAAATGTCATTAGCGTAGCTAAATGGGTTTAGACTCAGTTTTGAATTAAACCCCCCTTCAGCGGGGTTTGAAGCTAAAAATACCGGTTCAATATGAAAATAAAGCAAATTATGCACTGAAAATTTTATGAGCGTAGCTAAATGGGTTTTGACTCAGTTTTGAATTTAAACCCCCTTTCAGCGGGGTTTGAAGGTAAATAATACCTCTTTAATATTAAAAGCAAAGCAAATTATACACTAACAATTCTATGAGTGTACTTAAAGGGGTTTTTAGTTTAAACTCTACTCCCTTTTCTCTCTCTCTCTCTATTTCTCCCTTTTGACGATAAAACTTCCCTTTTCGATATAAAATCTAAGCAAACTACTACAGTCGCCTAATTCCAAGAGCGTATTCAAGAGAGGTTACACATTTCTACCAGTGGCGGGGCTCCATTAATAAAGTGCAGTGAATGCAAATTACACACTAAAATTATTTGAGCGTAGCCAATCCAATTGGGGGTTTTGCGTTTAAACCCCTCTCCTACAGATGGCTTTTTTAAAGTTTAAAACCTCTCCAGATGGTTTGAGTTTAAAATCCCCCTACAGAGCGTTTTGAGGTGGAAAGCCTCTATCTTCAATATTATTTTGAAGCAAACTACAGTTACTAAATTATATTACCGTAGCTAATTGGGGTTTTGAATAAAAAAAAAAAAAAAAAAAATCCAAAGAATGTTTAGTTTAAAACCCCCAACGGATGATTTTGACGATAAAACTTCCCTTTTCGGTATAAATCTAAAGCAAACTACATTCACTTAATTCCAAGAGCGTATTCAAGAGAGGTTACACATTTCTACCAATGGAGGGGCTCCATTAATAAAGTGCAGTGAATAGTCATCTGCCTAAATTGAAAACACTAAAAGTGGCTCAACAAAGATGGCTAAGACAGATTTTAGGAGTCAGTTATAGAGATCCGGTCTAAATCAAGGAAATCCTATGCCAAACTGGGAGTCGACCACTTAGTAAGATTGTGACAGAGCGTCGCATGAGGTTTGCGGAACATGTTCTCCGTAAAAATTAATACGAATAATAAGAGTTGCGATGACATCCAAGTACAACATGTGTCGCCACACATTCATGGAGGTCCTCGGAGCAGGTGGGAAGAGGCCTCAGACATTATCAGTGACAGATTTTTGTGGAAGCAGCTTGACGGAAAATGTGCCGAACGGCGCGGGAGGGTCTAAGTCAGTAAGAAGAGCAGATTAGGTTTTTGAAATGAAACTTTTTAATAGCAGGAAAATGCACTGTAGATACCTCAGAATATGCATTTTATTGGCTTTCAATACCACAAATGGCGGCGGGGCTCCTAGCGCTCCCCCAGACCCCCTTGCTGGCAATGGGGGGGGGAGTCTACAATTTTTCACTAACTCCAGAAAGAAGCTATTTTAGGGCACAATAGAAGTGTTCCGAAAGATTGAAGGGTCAGGATGTAATAAAGATTATGTACACACACACACACATACATTCTTTTTCATGGGGGGGGGCGGGGGGATTGAAAAAAATCCCCCCAACCCCCCCCCCCCAAAAAATAAAATCCTGGCTACGCCCATGTTATAGACAAATGCTAAAACTTAGACATCGGTCAGTGACATTGGATTAAGAGTTATAAAGCTCGAGCACTATAATTTTATGTTATTATTTTTATTTATTTCACAGTGGATCAAGGAGAACGCCTTGAACATGGGTGGAGATCCCGACAACATTACGTTGTTTGGAGAGAGCGCAGGGGCAGTCAGCGTTGGCTTCCATCTGATGTCCAATCTATCCCGGAATCTGTTTAATAATGCTATCATGATGAGTGGCTCTCCGATAGTAGAGTGGGGAATCAAGGTGATGGTATAATCAACTCTTAGAAGCTCTCTTGATTTCATTCTTTGACTTCTCTGGTCATTTCTGGAACCATTTTTAAAACCATTTTCTCTCACCCTCTCTCTCTCTCTCACACTACCTTCCTTCCTCCCTCTCTCCCTCCCACTCCCCCCCACCTCACTCTCTTTCTCTTTTTCTCTCTCCCTTCCTCTCCTCCCCCCTCTCCCTCCCACTCTCCCTCCTCACTCTCTCACTTTTTGTCTCTCCCTCCCTCTCTCTCTCTCTACTTCTCCCTTTTCTCTCTCTCTCTTTCTCCTTTCTCTCTCTCTCTCTATTTCTCCCTTTTCTCTCTCTCTCTCTATTTCTCCCTTTTCTCTCTCTCTATTTCTCCCTTTTCTCTCTCTCTCTATTTCTCCCTTTTCTCTCTCTCTATTTCTCCCTTTTCTCTCTCTCTCTATTTCTCCCTTTTCTCTCTCTCTATTTCTTCCTTTCTCTCTCTCTATTTCTCCCTTTTCTCTCTCTCTATTTCTCCCTTTTCTCTCTCTCTATTTCTTCCTTTTCTCTCTCTCTCTCTATTTCTCCCTTTTCTCTCTCTCTCTATTTCTCCCTTTTCTCTCTATTTCTCCCTTTTCTCTCTCTCTCTATTTCTCCCTTTTCTCTCTCTCTATTTCTTCCTTTTCTCTCTCTCTAATTCTCCTTTCTCTCTCTCTCTATTTCTCCTTTCTCTCTCTCTCTCTATTTCTCCTTTCTCTCTCTCTCTCTCTCTATTTCTCCCTTTTCTCTCTCTCTCTATTTCTCCTTTTTCTCTATCTCTCTCTATTTCTCCCTTTTCTCTCTCTCTCTATTTCTTCCTTTTCTCTCTCTCTCTATTTCTTCCTTTTCTCTCTCTCTCTATTTCTCCTTTCTCTCTCTCTCTCTCTCTCTATTTTTCCCTTTTCTTTCTCTCTCTCTATTTCTCCCTTTTCTCTCTCTCTCTCTATTTCTCCCTTTTCTCTCTCTATATATATATTTTTCCTTTTTCTCTATCTCTCTCTCTATTTCTCCTTTTTCTCTATCTCTCTCTCTATTTCTCCCTTTTCTCTCTCTCTCTATTTCTTCCTTTTCTCTCTCTCTCTATTTCTCCCTTATCTCTATCTCTCTCTCTATTTCTCCTTTTTCTTTTTAACTTTTGTTTTTCTTTCGCCTCTTTTGTTTGTTTGTTTTTAACTTTTTTTTGTTTCTACCTAATCTCTCTCTAGGTTTTTGTATCGTGTATAGAAGTTTTATTTCTTACATCTCACTATTTGTTTCTACCTAATCTCTCTCTAGGTTTTTGTATCGTGTATAGAAGTTTTATTTCTTACATCTCACTATTTGTTTCTACCTAATCTCTCTCTAGGTTTTTGTATCGTCTATAGAAGTTTTATTTCTTACATCTCACTATTTGTTTCTACCTAATCTCTCTCTAGGTTTTTGTATCGTGTATAGAAGTTTTATTTCTTACATCTCACTATTTGTTTCTACCTAATCTCTCTCTAGGTTTTTGTATCGTCTATAGAAGTTTTATTTCTTACATCTCACTATTTGTTTCTACCTAATCTTTCTCGGTTTTTGTATCGTGTATAGAAGTTTTATTTCTTACATCTCACTATTTGTTTCTACCTAATCTCTCTCTAGGTTTTTATATCGTGTATAGAAGTTTTATTTCTTACATCTCACTATTTGTTTCTACCTAATCTCTCTCTAGGTTTTTGTATCGTGTATAGAAGTTTTATTTCTTACATCTCACTCTTTGTTTCTACCTAATCTCTCTCTCGGTTTTTGTATCGTCTATAGAAGTTTTATTTCTTACATCTCACTATTTGTTTCTACCTAATCTCTCTCTAGGTTTTTGTATCGTGTATAGAAGTTTTATTTTTTACATCTCACTATTTGTTTCTACCTAATCTCTCTCTAGGTTTTTGTATCGTCTATAGAAGTTTTATTTCTTACATCTCACTATTTGTTTCTACCTAATCTCTCTCTAGGTTTTTGTATCGTGTATAGAAGTTTTATTTCTTACATCTCACTATTTGTTTCTACCTAATCTCTCTCTAGGTTTTTGTATCGTCTATAGAAGTTTTATTTCTTACATCTCACTATTTATTTGTTTCTACCTAATCTCTCTCTCGGTTTTTGTATCGTTTATAGAAGTTTTATTTCTTACATCTCATTATTTGTTTCTAACTTATCTCTCTCTAGGTTTTTGTATCGTCTATAGAATTTTTATTTCTTACATCTCACTATTTGTTTCAACCTAATCTCTCTCTAGGTTTTTGTATCGTCTATAGAAGTTTTATTTCTTACATCTCACTATTTGTTTCTACCTAATCTCTCTAGGTTTTTGTATTGTCTATAGAAGTTTTATTTCTTACATCTCACTATTTGTTTCTACCTAATCTCTCTCTAGGTTTTTGTATCGTCTATAGAAGTTTTATTTCTTACATCTCACTATTTGTTTCTACCTAATCTTTCTCGGTTTTGTATCGTCTATAGAAGTTTTATTTCTTACATCTCACTATTTGTTTCTACCTAATATCTCTCGGTTTTGTATCGTCTATAGAAGTTTTATTTCTTACATCTCACTATTTGTTATATCTACTTGTGTGTATGTGTGTGTGTGTGTTCCTTACACCTCGTTGGTTGTTACATCTGTCTAGTTTTCTTTCATCTTTCTTTGATGTTCCCTAGACCTTTATTTTTGTTTCCTAACCTATACCAAGGTTTAGTCACATACCTATATCTTGGTATTTGTTTCCTATACCAAGGTTTAGTCACATACCTATATCTTGGTATTTGTTTAC
Organism: Biomphalaria sudanica; assembly: GCA_036873155.1. Taxonomy (NCBI): domain Eukaryota; kingdom Metazoa; phylum Mollusca; class Gastropoda; family Planorbidae; genus Biomphalaria; species Biomphalaria sudanica. Next base: position 1,509,818 of record JAZGLO010002720.1, read on the forward strand.
TGTACCTAGGTTTAGTTACATACCTGTATATTGGTTTTTGTTTCCTATACCAAGGGTTAGTCACACACCTATTTTTTTTAAACTATAACATGAAATTAATATAGCATTTTCTGTAAACACGAATAAATGTCAAAATAATTTTCTGCTCTGTTAGCTCTTAATTAGTGACATGAAAGTACAAATTGAAGGAATAGTTTTATAAAATAATTCTTCGAGTGAAAAAAAAAAACTTATACTGTCAATTTGGAAGAACTAGTCCAATGTCCACTTAGCTTCCATAAGTTCACGAGAAAAATGAGAAATGTATATTGACTTTTTTTATTTGTGTGTCCTGGTCAGACTAGGGAAGACGCATTGAACAGAACGCAGTCTCTTGCCTCTGACCTCGGCTGTTCGTCCAAGAATCTGACAACTTTAGTCAACTGCCTTCGAGATATTACGTCCGAACGGCTGACTCAAGGAATTTTAAACCTATTCAGAACCTACTTTGACCCACCTTTAGCCGCGGTTGTGGATGGATATTTTCTTTTGAAACACCCAAAAGATCTGCTACGCGATGGCCAGGTAGTGTATAGGTGGCCAGGTAGTGTATAAGTGGCCAGGTAGTGTATAGGTGGCAGTAGTGTATAGTTGTTTACATTTTTTATCCACAATGTGTTCTACATGGTTGTCATTGGCTGTTTAGATTTCAAACTCGTGTGTTTAACTTAATCAGCTTCCATGGTGACTAGCATTGCAGGGGTATATAAGTAAATAGACAGACTAGTAATAAAATCATGTGTCACAAATGTAATTAGTCAAGAATTGTGTTTGAACAATAAACAAGTAACATAAAAAAAAATTTAAGAAAATCAATTCTCCTTTATAAATAGCAGGGATGCTATCGTTTGCTCAATTTATTACTTGTAATTTTTCACTATTGCAAGAAGTCTTACCTGTGAGCTCTACATAATCGAGTTCTTCTATAGTCCAGATAATGGTTTCTCCATAAGACGATGCCCACAATGTTCACGTAGGCTCACGTCTAGTCATTTATTCAGCTTTTTACTGAATACAAAGAAATATTTGAGTCGAGTGCGAGAATTTCAGCTAAGCAGTGCTAAATACGTAAGCCAAATTTAACCATGAAAAACTACAACGGTCAAACCAGAGTTTTCGACTTAGTAGTTTTTTTTTTCCCAAAAATATAAATAAACTTAAATTTCTATTTTTTTTAAAGATTGTTATAATCACACTTCCTGTCCAATGTCCAGGTTCTGCCCATTTGAACACAGGATAAATTTGCAAGCTAATAGGAGGCATTGTAAAAAAAATATATTAATAAGTATGCAAACACTACAATACTTCATTTATAAACGTACAAGTGAACTCCAAGAAGCTGTTACAAGTATGATATCTCCTTAGCGTCATCGATCATAAAGTCTCTTCGAAAATTTAACCAATTATTAGTTAACTCGAACCTAGAACAACAGCCATTTTTACGATTAAAATCGCAGCGGTTAAATTTTCCAAAAAAGATTTTTTATTCACAATTTCTACCCATATATGTTTTTTAAAGCCGACATTTAAATGTCTAGTTTTAAAATGAATAGCTTGATCTACAAGTAGGCCTATATTCTAAATCGAAAATTAAAAATCCTAAAAAAAAATTTTTAAATTGACACATTGAATATAAGAGCTTAGGATTATTTTTTTTAGGTAAGGAGGGCGGGATATGTATAATACGGTTTATGGAGATTATTCTAAATAAGGTGCGTCTCTAAATCTAGATCTATGACTGACATAATTTAAAAGAAAGAAGGTGCCTGACATGTTTATAAGTTTATTTTCAATCTGCAAAAGAATGTTTTTAAGTTGTTTTTTTATTTTTAATCAGCTAATGGGTGTTTTGCCCTTTGCACTGCATTGCATGACTGCGATACAACAAAATGTCATCTGAATCTTTGTCAAAACCTCAACGTCCCTTCCTATTCCCCGCGTTTGTATATACAAATGTTTCTACACCAGTGTAGCTCATTTCAACCGTAGCGCAGCACAGGTATACGCTCGCAGTTTTAGTTATTTGTAGGGCTCCCGATGCACGGTACTATAGGGGCGCTTCTCCCCCCCCCCTTTTTTTTTTGTTTTGTTCTAGAAACAGCGCAGTAATACACTAAATAGGATGTAGTCAATAATAAGAATGTAATACAAATAGCAATAGAATGTACTAAAGAATACTCATCACCTAATGTGGTTTCCCAAATTTGGAATGGTACTTTTACTTCAATAATTTTATATTAGAGGCTGGGGCGACTTGATATAAGAATGTAATACATCCCTGACGTTAGTTTTATATGCTATGTATTTCTTTGCATAAATTATGTAATTTTCTCCTCTAAAATACGCTCGCCCCCCCCCCTCAAAAAAAAAAATTATGATCTGTCGAGGGAGGGGTGGGGGCGATCGCATCTGCCTCCCCCTTCCTCCCCCGTATCGGCCAGTAGAACAAGCAGCCGGAAACTAGTGGCACTAAAAATTAATGCCTTTTTTTTGTTTCAGGTCAAGAAAACGAAACTTGTTATGGGCGTTGTTAAAAATGAAGGGAGTTATTGGTTGACCTATGGCCTCCCGGATATATTTAACGTTTCCAGTGTCTACATTGGTCCTTCAAATTACCCGTCCACTGTGAGTCAAGTCTTGGCGCCTTTTGGAGAAAACTATACAAAGACCATAGTCCGAGATATTGTTGCAAATGAATATTATGATAATCTCCCGCCTTGGGAGAAGCCAACAAGCTATCTCAAGTCGGTAGAGAATCTGAGGTAAGATGTCTTCTGTTCTTAAAGAAATAGAACTAGTTTTGGTGTTTATGCTTGAAGACAAAAGTTTCATTAACTAGATATTTATTTTTTGTTTCTTGAAAGTGTTCTATTGTACGTGACATTTTAAAAACAAGATTACAAAAAGAGTTTGTGTGATAACAAACTCAGAGGCGCCCACGTCGAATCCCTGTCAGATCCGCCTATTCGCAAAGAAAATTCAATACGTGATTTTATTTTGATTGTCATAAGTAATAATTTTTCAAAGATTCATTTGTCGGCATGACATCTACCGGAAATGTACAATATGTCAGACGAGCGATTTTATATAATCTTTCAGCATTGATTTGTAATTGAAAAAAAAAAAGAAAAGAACAGAAATAGTACTTGTACTTCGATGTCTCAGCACAGTTACCAACAGAGCTATTGGCATTTTCATTGAAATCGAACTAAAATGAGGATGTAGATCTAACTAAACTAAACTTCTGATTTAGCACTCTTAAGATCTATATCTAATAGATCCAGATCTAAAATATAAATTTGGAACAATTTAGATGTAATTTGAATTAGATTTATGCACACAAAAAAAGCCTAGATAATCTATCAATAGACTGAATGCAGCATTAAATTTAAAAATAGATTAGTTTTAGTATCTAGAGTAATCTAGACGTTTGGAAATCAAAATATACACTTTTTAAGTCTATCTCTTGATCTAGTCTATATCATTCTAAAGTAGAAATTCTAGATCTAGAATCTACGATGATTTTAATTAGAATATAAGTGTTGATCTAGTTTTAAAAATCTAGATATACTGTAAAAAAAATAAAAAATCTATATCTAAAGTAAAAAATCTAGTTTTAAAAATCTAGATTAGATCTAAATCTAGCTATTATGTCTTTTTTTTTTAATACTAGTCTGATAACGAGATTTAATAAACATTACTATAGCTATATGTTTTAGCATTTCATTTGAAGAATTCATTCCATATGACGTCAAAGAAAATAAATCTACTACTTCACACGGCCTAGTTAGACTAAAAATGCCTTCATCAATTCAAAGACATTGGTGCACCGAGGTTTTGTTTTTAGCTTTAGCGTTACATTTTAAAGAATTCTTCATACGACGTCAAAGGAAAAAAATTATATTACGTCACAATAGGTTAGTAACAAAAATTATTTTTATTTACACGATAGATTTAACGAGGGTTCATAGACGTAGGTACACTGATTTCTAATAGAATTCATTTAAAGAGGATTAAAGCCGCATTTTTTGTGCGTTTTATCTGTCAGTCTGTCATGTTAATATAAAAAAAAACTAAAGGGTATTGAAAATGTGATTAACCTTTAATTTTCCTTCCGAAATATCACAATAGTTTTAAGTATCTATAATATATTAGTCCGGATGTTTGTATTTATAGTGAGAGAAAAAGACAATTCCGGATAAATCTAATACCGTTAATTAAATTTTTGGGATGGTCTCGTCTTGTGGAGAGATTTTCATACCATAGTTTGGTGTTAGGAAGTTGTTTTCCTTAAAAATCGGAACGATAATAAAATTTTGTGACGTTTTAGCTAGAAAATTAAATGTAGTGTAAGGAAGTGAGATTTCACATAAATAGAGTTAAAATATTTATCATAAAAAATCCGGAGCAACTATTTTCGTAAATGAGAAGAAGATTATTTGTTTTATTTATTAGAATAGGGATTTCAAACAGTATTTTGGCGTTAGTTAATAATTCGAAAATTTTTGGCGACGATTTGTAAGAAAAGTAAAGGAATGTAGGTCGATTTCTTTTAAAAAACAAAATCCAGAACATTTTTACCAATTTAAAAAAACTTTTTGTTATGTTTCAGCAAGAAAATTAGATGTAAAATAAGTTTAAAAAGTGATTTTCAATAATCGTTTCAAGTAAATTACTTTATTTTTAAATCCTGAACAGCCTATGTCGATATTTTTGAAAAAAAAAGTCATTTGATATAAATTTGTTTTAAGATGAAAATACGGAACAATTTGATATCGATAATTAAACTGTAGGAACGTATTGTCAAAGAATATAAGTGTAATGTAAGTCAATGATGCGATTTCAAACAATCATTCGACATAATTTTTTTTTATAAAACAATATCCGGAACAACTTTATAGTTAATGAAATATACGTCAGTATAGATATTTTCATTTAGCATTTATGTGCTATTTACTTTTAAAAAACCTGAACAACATATTATTGATCATGTGTTTTGCAGCGTTTAAGCATGAAAATTAAATGTAATTATAAGTTAGAAAAGCAAACAAACATTCGTTGGCATTAATTTGTTTTTCACAAAAACATCCGGAACAATATATTATAGATACTTAAAACTATTGAAATGTTTCGTAAGGAACGTTAAAGGTTACATTAGATTTTTAAATAACTTTTGTTAAATAACTTTTTAAGTTGTTTTTTATCTAAACGTGCCCGACAGACCGACTGACAGACAAAAAGCACAAAAAAAGCGTCTTTTATTTTGATGGGGCACTAAACAAAAAATAAATAAAATCTGATTATTTTTTAAATTTTCGAGGGAACTGATTAGTACCATGTCTTCCACTGCTTGTCACGCTACTGCACGAAAGTCGCTGCATAAAAAGTCCATTTTAAAAAATGTGCGTAATATTTACATACAATGTGTTTTCTTAGTTTTTATAAACAAACATAAATGTTTTCTTTTCATTTTAGCAGCTAGTTGAACAGAAAAAACACCTATAACTAGTATTTATATTTGTTGTGAACATTTTTGTACATTTTATAAATATATTTGACTTAGTGATACTGAAAATACAAAAAAAATACATGTCTGTCTTTGCTAACATATTGTAACATTATCTCCCTATATTTATGTATTGTTTTAGAATTGGTGTATTGTTATATAGAAAATCGCTTGCATAATTATTTTTACAAATTAAACGGTTTGCTTTTAGAAGACTAAAAGTAGCCGTTGCACCTAAACTTTTCAAGCCGCATCGCATGGGGAAATAATATTTTTCATTTCTCTTCTAGTTTTCTAAATCTGAGTGTGACAGACTGACATTTTGCATAAACCTAATAGAGGCTTTTCCCCTTACGGGGGCCGCCAAAAATCATTTATTGGACGAAAATTGATGACGAACAGTTTATTAAGAAAAGAACATGATGGCACAGAAACCTATGACGCGATTGTTTGCGGAAGTGACGCGAAAGTCTATATTTATATATGTTATATGAACTTGGTGATGAACATGTCTTATCTTCTTATCTTATATAATACAGACGTTACTTCAAAGAAAAAGATGATTACGTCCTACGCGTCATGCATTTAGTCATGCATATTAACCAATGACTTAAATTCTACCAAGTCACTGGTTTTCCTGTCTAGCTCAGGCAACCCATTCCATGCTCTAATAGCACTAGGGAAGGAGTGTTTGTACAAATTTGTCCCAGCATATGGGACGAGGAATGTGCCTTTATCTTTGCGTCTTTCAGAGTATTTTATTAGCGGCCCCCGAAAGGGGAAAAGACGCTATTAGTTTTGTGCAAAATGTCTGTCCGTCTGTCCGTCCGTCCCGTTTAGATCTCGTAAACTAGAAAAAATATTGAAAATCCGACATCACAATATTTTAGACCATTCAAAGTTCTGATGCAACGGCTACTTTTTCTTTTCTGAAAGCGAAAAATCTAATTTTTAAAATCAGTTATGCAAGCAGTTTTTTAAAGAGAAAAAGCTAATTAGTATGCATTATAAATTAGACCTAAATTAAAACGAATAGTAATCTTGTAAACTTCATTTTACTAAACTTTATTTTATTGCGGGAATTTTTTTCTTTTTTTTTCTTTTGATGATTCGAATAAGATATTGATTAAGTAGGCCAAGGGGCTGTTAAGGCCACTATGGCGAGCCTAATAGAGTGCCTGAAACTAACACCGGACGAAGTGAGTTCTCTCTATCGCTTCGAGAACCCCTTTGTCTGGTCCCAACATCCGCCCGAGTGAGAACCCGTATACTAGGGAAACCATTCGGGAATGATAAGGACTTCAAGGTAGATGTCTGTACCTTAGAAGACGAAAAAATCAGGGTTACCCTTCACAGGGAAGCACCAACCATAAACAAATCAAAGATAGGAGAAATCTTTGGAGCCTTTGCAGAAGAAGGCTCCAAGATAGAGCCAATCAAGCTAGGCAACTCAGATAAGTGGGCGGCTTGGATAAAAATCCGCAAACAGACTGAACTCCCCCATTATATTCAGTTACGACACGAGGACGATCCGAGGACCTACAAGGTCTTCGTGACCATCCCGGGACGTAGACAACAGTGCTGGCATTGCGGACAGGATCAGCACTGGTCAAACCAGTGTCCAAATAGGGCGAACCCCAGACGGGACCAAAACCCCACAGAAGGTGCAAAAAAGGTAGGAAGGAAAATCTCCTATGCCATGGCCCTTAAAGGTGAGGGAGAGAAAAAGCAATCCGAGATTGATCAACAGCTAAAAAAAGATGGCTTCACAATGGTTGAAAGCAGCAAAGGAGGGGGGAAAAAACAAATAGAAGCTATGGGAGCTACTCCAAGTGGTCTCCCCCCACCTAACAGCCCTGAAAACAAATCTAAGCAAAGTAAAAAAATTAAAACATCCGGAGGGGCAAGTTAAGCACCCACCACCCCAACCAAAATAACAAGAAAGAGGGCCCTCTCTCTCTCTTCCTCATCAGAGGATCTAAACGAGGATCCCCGGGTAGAGGAGGAGAAAAGAGAGTAAGAACAGTTCAGACTCCCCGTCAGTGCTAGTCATAGATGAGGGCGAGGACCCTAACACACATTCAAACAAAACACATAAACAACAAAGCAACTCTTAAAGATAAAATGCATACACACACAATAGAATAACAAACACGCAAACCAATCACACACACTCATGGCAGACATCAAAATTTTGACACTCAACATCAGAGGGCTTAACAATAAACACACATACATAGCACACCTCACAAGGAAATACAAGCCAGATTTTATCTTTCTGCAAGAGACCAACACACAGTTAGAGTACAAGGCCAAAAAAGCAGTCTCTTATGGGCCTCCGGGAGGGTTATTTTAGTTTAGGTAGAAAGCCACGAGGGACAGCCATTTTACAAACATCCAATAGGTTTTCAATCACACACTCATATCAAGACAATAGCGGGAGGATAGTAATAATTAGGACAAGCTCACAAAAACACACATACACGTTAGTCAACATTTATGCACCCGCTCAAAAAAAAGAGAAACACGAGTTTTTTGGAATGCTAAGTGACATTCTACACACTCAGTACGCAGGAGAAAATTTGATAGTAGGGGGTGATTTAAATTACATTGATTCCCAATTAGACAAGCAAAACACAAACACAGAGGGTCCTGCTCCTCATGTAACAATTAAAACGCATGACTATATGGGGGAGTCATCAAGGCATTCCGGTTAGTAGATGCCTATAGAGAAGTAGAGGTCACGGGCCGGGTCACCACGTTCAGGGACGAAGCACACCAAATAGAAACACGGATAGATAGAGTGTATTTGCCAAGGGCGTGCGAAACAAAAAGTGTAACACATCTCGTAGAGACGTTCCAATATACAGACCACAAAGGAGTCTTAGTGGAACTGCTGAACCCAAAACTAAAAAAGAAAAAACAAAAAACACCGATCTGGAAACTTAACAACGACCTCCTAAATGAGCCGCTCTATTTAAAAACAATCGCAAACCTCCTCAAAAATATAATACATGACTCAAACACACCCCATTTCAAAGTCACACAAATATGCACGCTAATTAAAAGCTGCATTGAGCAGCAAAGCCAAATACTGGCCACACTAGTCAACTCAAAAAGGAAAAAAGAAGAGGAAAGACTTAAAAATTTACTAACACACGAAGAAGACGAAGCAGCCAAAACACATACTAACACAACTAGAAGAACTATTTAACTATCAATACAAAGGAGCGGAATTGAGGTGCAAAAGTAAAAAAATAACCGAAGGGCCTAACAAACTTTTTTTATCAGCAGAACAAAACATTCAAATTGACAGAACTATTGACAACATTGTTGATAGTAAAGGAGAAACTGTACACGACATGGACAAAATAACAGACACATTTACGAAACACTTTACTAATTTGTATGACAAGGAACAGACGGACGACAACGCACAAAAAGTATTTTTACAGAACTGCAAAGAAATACCAATGACAGAACAGATAGAGACAAACGCTCCCTTTACGCTAGACGAACTGAGGGCTGCTTTAGATACAACACAAAACAACAAATCCCCTGGCCCAGACGGTCTGACGTTTGAATTTTACAAAGCCTTTTTTCCCCAAATAGGACCCCTACTATTAAATCTATACAGCGACATGTTAGTGACCTAGAGATTTCAACTTGCCATACATCACACTTCTACCAAAAAAACAAGAAAACAACACCTCACCTAGCGACTTTCGACCGATCTCACTTCTAAACACCGACTACAAACTCCTGACGAAAATGATTTTTCTAAGACTAAAACCCCTCATACCACACTTAATAGGAACCCAGACAAAAACATCGACGAACTTAACCATTTTTTAAGAGACATTATATATTACTGTAAAGACAAAGACTTGAAAGCAGCCCTCTTTTCTATTGACCAGGAAAAGGTCTTTGACAGAATAGACCATGACTAACTTTTCAAAATACTAGACAAGACGAAGACAGATGGAAGAATGAAGAAATACATAAAGCAAGTTTACACTGATGCCACAAGCAAACTCATAGTAAACTCATAATAAACTCATAATAAACCAAACCCTTAGTGGCAGTATCCCTATTAGAAGATCTGTTATACACCCTTTGCCTAGAACCCCTTTTAGAAACCATCAGGCTAGATAGTGGAATCACGGGGATAAGAATCCCAGGCCCCACGCCCGTAGTTAAAATTAAAGCATACGCTGATGACACCACCCTTTTTCCCTCCTCAGAAAAAGACATAGCCGCAATCATAGATAAGTTTATTCAATTTGGGAGGGCAAGCGGGTCAAAAATCAACATAAATAAATCTTGTATTATGGGATTGGGCAGGTGGGAAATCCCCTCAAACATCCCCTTTAACCTTAAAATAGAGAAGGAAATTAAAATATGCGGCATCACGTGGACAAGCAACCCAACATATTACCACGCACAGCAGTGGAAAAATATTTTAAAGAAAACCAAAAACACACTTAAAAGATTTCATTATGCAGCAACTACTATATTTGGTGGAGCAATACTAGTAAACAACCTGGTCATCCCGAAGATAGTTTATTTAGCAAACATCACAGAACCTCCACCAACTTTTATACCAAGCATAAACACAATCATTAGGAATTTTATATTTAAAAGCACTATCAGAAACATTAAACACACAACACTTATACAAAACAAAGAGGATGGGGGGATAAACTTACAGGACATCAGAACCAAAATACAAGCACCTAGATTAAAATACATAGGACAGGTAGCCAAGAACCCAAACAATTTTCCATTAACAATATACTACTACGGCTTAAGGTTAAATAAAATAATTCCAATAAAAAATGACACTCCACACCACTTTGGTACAAACACACATCCATTTTACAGATCCATATCAAGAATACTCCCCAGCAATGAATATCTAATACACAGTAAATTAAAAGACACATGTACAACACTTAAGAAACAGTTACAAGAAAGATTATTCAATAGGATCAAATGGAGTAGAGAGTTAGGTGTAATAGATTTCAGAGACACTTTTATAAATCTACACAGCCAACACATTACACCCAAAGCCAGAGAAATAACATACAGACTAATCTTCGGGATGACCCCTGTAGGAAGGAAGAAAAGAAATGTACACACATGTGTTTTATGTCACACAGATAATGGTAACAATGAAAGCCATATGTTTTTAAAATGTAAAATATTTGATAATGTTAGATGCACTATGAAAGACCTACTAGTGGCAAACTGTAACACCAATGTTAATCTTAACCTAGCTATTGTTTTAAATAAATTGCCTAAAATCAAAAGTAAGATGATTCATAAATTTAATCTAATAATAGTGAGTGAATACAGAAGTCTTGTGTGGCACAGTAGAATTAAAGTTGTTAATAACAATGTATCGTTAAATCCTTATAATCTAGAGTTAATATTTAGAAAAATAATTGAACATAGAATTGATAACTATACTGGTTAGATAGAAATTGTAATTATTGTATAATTTATTGTCCTTGACTAAATTGTCAGACCTCAGAGATAAAAATCTAAATACTGTAATCAATCTGTAAAGTTTCTCTATTGGTGTTATGTCAATTAGTTTAAGTTTTTATGCGAGTGTGTGAGAGTGTGTATGTACCTGGGTTAAAGAGAGTTTGGGCTGAGAGATGCGGGATAGGAATCAAATTGAACTTTATTTATCTATGGAAAACTACTAAAGAACTGTCTTGTAAAGGGAAGTCAACACTTTTGAAGAATTATTTCTCCCTCGTGGTTACGTCCTCTTTGATCACATGATCGGAGAGCATGTCACAAGTCAACATCAAGTGTGTCTGTACTACACTCACAGAACACGGCAAGCCCGTGGAAACGTAACAAGAACACTATGACAATGTCTATATCTTAGCGGCAGCCTCATCCTAGATATACAGGGAAACAAAGGAACAAGAAAACAAGACGCAACTGAATGGAGCCTGCGAAGAGTCTAGAAACAAAAATAACCAAAACCAATAATCCTAAAGAATATAGACAAGGGCAGACAATTGAAAGTCAAGAATCTTTTATGAATAATGTAATATTTTAAGACAAATTAACTTTTTTTTATTTATTTATTAATTTTTTTTTAAACCCCTCGTAATGAGAGAAAAAAGAATCCTTAATCGACACCCCTATCCTGAAATTATTTGCACATGACCCTAACAGAACCCTGAACAATTGTGATACAGCAGTACCTTTGCTTGGTTAACTATCCCAGAATGACTCTAACAGACCCAAGGGCCACCTTGATGATACCAGAGTAGCCCTATACATCTCAAGGAGACCTTTAAAAAATTGTCGTGAAAGGGATTAACCTGTTCCCTGATCAGTCTTTTTTGAATACATAAGGCATACAGGGCTGCTGTATAATACCCTATATTAGCTTGCCTTGCCTAATTACTTGCTATTACCTGGGAACATAGCATTGCTTCAAAGTCAATTTCCTGAAAGATTGTGAATGTTGCTGTGTAGCTTTGTTAATGAACTCATTTATGTTGAAGATTGTTACTGTTAAAGCAATAATACTGAGTCTACTTATCAAGGAGTCCTTTTTCTCTGTATTACTTCATAGAAAAGATGTTGTTCTGTTGTGTAAAATTAAATATTATTATATGTCTTAAATACTATTTGACGAGACAGAATGGAGGCTTAGGATGAAATCCGTTTCCTCTTCGTACTACCACCAAGTTCAATACATTATGTCCCCTTTAGCCATAAAGTGACAACGACAAATGCCAAGTGCTTAAAAGGAAACATAAACTAATTGGATACAATTACACTACAGAGTTCTTTTTGCTTCGTTTAATTTTTTTGAAAATGTCTACAAGATAACATAACTTAAATTCAGTTTGACTACAATTGACAACCTTAGCGTTGTCAAATTAGTAGATATTAAATGAATTGTAATTTCTTAACCACTCATGTTTTTTTTTAAATGTCTACAAATTAGTGGATATTAAATGAATTGTAATCTCTTGACCACTCATGTTTTATTTTTATTTTTTTGAAAATGACTACAAATTAGTGGATATTAAATGAATTGTAATTTCTTGACCAAAAAAAAAATAATAAAAAAAAATAAGACATTAAACATTTTTCAAAACAATAAGATCAATAGTAAGACATATAAGTTAGGCCAGGGGAGGTGCGGTGGCTGAGCGGTAAAGCGCTTGGCTTCCGAATTGGGGGTCCCGGGTCGAATCCTGGGGAAGACTGGGATTTTCAACTTTGGAATCTTTGGGCGCCTCTGAGTCCACTCAGCTATAATGGGTACCTGACATTAGTTGGGGAAAAGTAAAGGCGATTGGTCGTTGTGCTGGCCACGTGGCATCCTAGTTAACTGTAGGCCACAAAAACAGATGAACTTTACATCATCTGCCCTATAGACCACAAGGTCTGAAAGGGGAACTAGTTAGGCCAGGTTCACATCTAACTTTACATTCACTTTCACCTATCCTTTGATCTGCGGGATCGTTGGGGCACTACACAAGATCTGTTAACCTTCTTTCTCCATTCTTATCTCTCATTTGTCTGATATAATTTCATTCGGATGTTCTTTCTGAAAATATTTAAGCCTGCCTGGGTGGACCACTTCTTTTGTAACCTTGTTAAATTTTGTTTTTGTATTTGAAGATTATGGTTGAGTGTTTTATGTATAATTGCTACTTTACTTTTGAGTCTTCTGTCCTGAAGGCTTTCTAAATTTAGTGATTTTACTAAAGGTGTTACTCTAGTCAAATGTGAATATTCGTTTGTTATGAATCTCACTGCTCGATTTTGTGTCTGTTTCAGTTTCTTAATGTTTTCTTGAGTTGAGGGGCCCCAAACTGAGGGTGCATATTCTATTATTGGTCTAACCAAGGTTAAATAACATTTTAGTTTTATGTTCTTATTTGATTTATAGAAATTTCTTATAGAAGTTTCATCAATATGTGGATTCCATGAAAGTTTTTCATTTATTATAACACCTAGGTATTTTGCGTTTTTAGTCTGTGTTACTGGTTTGCCATGAATAAGATAAGTGGAATTAATTTGTTTTAGTTTTTTTGTTACTCTTAACAACTGACATTTTCTGGGTGGAAAGACATGCTCCAATTTGATTCCCATTTCTGTAATTCATCTAATTCTCTTTGTAAAATATCTGTGTCTTGTTTTGTTTTTATTGTTCTATATATTATGCAATCGTCTGCAAATAATCTGACTTTTGTTCCTGAACTAATGCAATTTGGTAAATCATTTATGTAAATTAAAAATAGTAGTGGACCCAAGACTGTTCCTTGAGGTACACCTGAGTTTACTGTTATCGGTGTTGATTTAGAGCCATTTACTAATACAGTTTGTTCTCTCCCTATCAGAAAATCTTTAATCCACTGATGCAGTGGACCGTTAATGCCGAAATATTTTAATTTTTTAAGCAAACTATGGTGGTGAACTTTGTCAAAAGCCTTGGAAAAATCTAGTAAGATGCATCTATTTGTTCACTATTATCTAAACCTTTTGAAAAATCATCAATTAGTCCTATTAGTTGTGTTTCACATGATCTATATTTCCTAAAGCCATGTTGGTATGGGGTGAGGACATTATGTTTGTCTAAGTGGTTTATGATGTTGCTACATATTATGTGTTCTAGGATTTTACATGTGATGCTGGTAAGTGATACTTTTCTGTAGTTTCCTGGATCAGATTTTTCTCCTTTTTTAAATAGGGGGGTGACATTAGCTTCTTTCCAGTCCTTTGGTACTCTACCCTGGTTAAGCGATGCCTGAAAGAGTATTTTGAACACTGGGGCTAGCTCATTGCTTTGTTCTTTGAGTAATCTAGCTGGAATACCATCAGGTCCAGACGCTTTATTTGGTTTGGTGTTGGCTAATAGTTTTTGAATTCCATTTTCTTATACTACTATATCTTCTATGTTGTCTACTTGGTTCAAATTAAGTAATATGTCTTTGTCTTTTGGGGCTGAGAATGTTGATGCAAAGTATTTGTTTAGGATGTTTGCTTTATAGTTTCATTATCATTATGTATTATGTTATGTTCATCTTTTAATGGCGCTATGCCTGTTGTTTCCATTTTTTAGACTTAATGTATGACCATAGGTTTTTGTTGTTATCTTTAGATATAACATTGTTTATGTATTCACTCTGCAGCTGTCTGCTTACTTTTTGGGTTAAGTGTTTAATTTTTATATACTTTTTGTAAGCTCTTTCTGCCTTAGTTTCTTTAAATTTCCTATATAGGTTTTCCTTCTGTTTACAAAGCTTCTTTATTCTTTTATTAAACCAGCATTTGTTTATTTTGTTTGATGTGTATTTAGTTGGTATGTGATTTTCTATAATGCTTTTAAGATGGTTTTTAATGAAATTCCAGAGGCCATCGACTGGTTGGTTAATGTCTTTTTCTAATAAGAATGTTTGTTGAAAGTTTAATGCAGCTTGGTGTAGTTGTGTTAGGTTGCATTTATTCCAGAGTAAGATTTCTCTTTTGGGTTTTGTATTGGCTACTGCTTTTATCTGACTGTGTATTTTTATGGTCTGATAGACCAGGGATAATATCATAATCAACTACTAATCCAGGTCTGTTGGTTAAGAAGAGATCTAATAAGTTGTTTAATCTAGTTGGCTTTTTGATGATTTGATCTAAACTTAGGTTGTGTAAAGTTTCAATGAAAAGCTCATTTATGTCCTTAAGGTTTTGATGTTTATCTATGGTTAGTGTTTTCCAATTTATATCAGGTAGGTTGAGTTAGGTAAGGTAATTTCTTCTGCTATAAGAGTGTTTTTATTGTTAAAAGAACTCCTCCATGATTATCAGCCCTATCTTTTCTAAAAATTTCATAATTACTATGCTAACAAGAGAACACAACAGCCCACTATATTTCTGTACAAAATATGTTCATATTTACAACCTATTGAGTTCTTCTGTGAAACAGCCTTAAATATCAACAATCTGGCCTCACTTGAATTGGCATTTTTCCATGAACTCAGATAAATCAGCCAGACCACATATAGAAATTATGTATTAGTCAGTAACTATTTTGGTAATAAATCATTTTGTTTGATTATCTACATTGGAAACTAACTTCTACGTTCTTGAGTTCTAGAGCTGTGTGTGTAAATGTACGGGGTGGTTTTTTGATCATCTTTTGAGTAAACCAAAAATATACCTGGTCATTAGTTTAAAAAAGAATTGCTCCTCAGACTTAATATCTGTGAGTCGCTCACAATTAAGTTAATAATATAAGACAATACAAAAAATATTTTTTTTTAAAGTTGTAATCTCTTAAAGGCAATTCATAACCAAGGTTCAACCAAATACAGCATGAACTCACCGGGCACAAACACACACACATAAATCTTCAAATGAGGTCTATTTCTGCCAAAATGACTTCAATTGGCTAACCATCTTTATTATATAATCTTTTTTTTTCAGTGATGAAATGTCTTTTTTAATTTTCTGAACACTTGAACAATTATATATGTATGTACTACACCCAAACTCATAGGTGGCTTAAGTTGGTTATTCATAATTACAAATTACGTTACACACAATCTTAAACCCATAGGCTTATTTCATTCCCAAGTGACCTCGCATTAACTTATTTGAGAACAACGTAGCACTAGTTTTTATACCGGTACGAGAAAAGATGCCTTTAATTGTAAACATTTTTAGAATTTAAAAGTGTATAAAAAAACAACCTTCGTTCATTTTTAAACCAGACGATATTAATAATTCGACTATTTTCACTCTCTCACTCTCTCTCTCACCTTATCATTTTTTCTTTCTCTCTCACATTTAATTTCAGCCTTTACTTTGTTTTGCTTTTGTTCTGCTTCTCTATTTTAGCAGTGACACTTTATTCAAATGTTCTGTCATGACGTTTGCTCAGCTGTACACATTGTACGTTGGAGGCGAGGTGTACGTGTACTCATACGAACATCGAGAGAGTATTCTTGATTGGCCGGAGTGGTTTGGGGTCCCGCACGGCTACGAGCTGGGATTCTTCTTTGGCGTCCCCTTCAAGAACAGCTCAATTTATCGGGCGTCCGAGCTGAGTCTCAGTGAAGAGGTGATGAAACGAGTTGCCAACTTCGCCAGAACAAGGTAGCTAGAATTATAGCTTTTGGGTTTAGGGAGGAAAGTAGGACAATGAAGGCAAATGCATCCCCGAAAACAGTCACTAATTTCACTCCTGATGACCTGTCGGCATTCTTGAGGTATCAACCCCAAACGCGGTCACCCATCTGGTACATGAGAATAGCAACCCAACCTTTGATATTTTTCTTAGCTCCAATAGACTAAACATCTGGGCGTCCCTCGTATTTCGCCTGAACCTTAGGCCTATATCAAATCATTTGAGACTTGACAGAATCCATTGTGGGCTTTGTTTACAGGCTGAGGTGTTGATCTTATTTCCAGATGCCCAGCCGTTGAACAAACTTCTCTGGTCAATGTTCCTCTTCAGCAATCAATTCGTTAATGGTCCTAGTGTTTTAAAGATACGATAATTATTTCAATACTTTAGATTATTCCTTATGGATGGTACTTAGTTTTTTTTTTTGTTTTTACTTGAGTTCTTCTTTGTGCAACTCTTTTTTTTTATTTCTTTTCAATTGACCTTGAAAGTAACCCCAACTACCCTGAGGTCAAAGTGGAGTGGCCCAAATACAGTTTCCCAAACGTTTCCTACCTAGAGATTACAGAGAACTCCACAAGTGTCAAAGTGGGACTGAGGCAGAGGCCATGTGATTTTTGGACTAAACAAGTACCAATACTGACTCCATTAGGTAGGCTGGTTTAACCAATGTAACTAACAGCAGTTAATATTTATCAACAAAACTTCTAGCTAGACATATATTTTAAGTCTGTTGATAAACATACAATCGATGGATATAACATAAACTAATTGGCCTACTATCGATGGATATAACATAAACTAATAAGCCAACTCTGTTGGCTCGAATAGAAGAAAAAAAGAAAGAAGTTAGTAAAAGTGAACTACAAACAGAGAAGGAGAGTCATTTTGGTAATATGAATAATGAAATCCTAAGGTCGCTTGCTTACTACACGGTTTGATCGTTCGGAGAAAAATAAAACATAAGGCTGAATAAGGGCATGAGAGCTTTCAACGTAAAATAACAGTACTGTGTTTTGGAAGAGCCGTTTCATGCCACTGACCTCTTTACAAGTCGTGCGACGCCTAGGACTAAAATTATGTTTTCACATTAGACGGTTTAGTAGTACCGGTACAGCCAAGAGAAATGAACTAATAAAAAAGGCAGAAATTTTAACTGAAATAAACATTTGAATTAGCTAAACGCGACACGGCAAAATTTCGCCATTGTGAACGCTACCACACGACGAGGGGTCTAGACGTTTAGTTTGCAAGTGACTTTAGTAGAATCATTAGCCAACAATAGGAGAAAGTAAGAATGGAGAGAATAATCATTCACCGAAAGAAATAGAAAAGATGTCGAGAGAAAATGAACAGATGTCAAGAGAAAGTAAACAGATGTCGAGAGAGAGTGAGCAGATGTCGAGAGAGAGTGAACAGATGTCGAGAGAAAGTGAACAGATGTCGAGAGAAAGTAAACAGATGTCGAGAGAGAGTAAACAGATGTCGAGAAAGAAAGTGAACAGATGTCGAGAAAGAAAGTGAACAGATGTCAAGAAAGAAAGTGAACAGATGTCGAGAAAGAAAGTAAACAGATGTCGAGAAAGAAAGTGAACAGATGTCAAGAAAGAAAGTGAACAGATGTCAAGAAAGAAAGTGAACAAATGTCAAGAAAGAAAGTGAACAGATGTCGAGAAAGAAAGTGAACAGATGTCAAGAAAGAAAGTGAACAAATGTCAAGAGAGTGAACAGATGTCGAGAAAGAAAGTGAACAGATGCGAGAAAGAAAGTGAACAGATGTCAAGAAAGAAAGTGAACAAATGTTAAGAAAGAAAGGGAACAAATGTCAAGAAAGAAAGTGAACAGATGTCGAGAAAGAAAGTGAACAGATGTCGAGAAAGAAAGTGAACAAATGTCAAGAAAGAAAGTGAACAGATGTCGAGAAAGAAAGTGAACAGATGTCAAGAAAGAAAGTGAACAAATGTCAAGAAAGAAAGTGCACAAATGTCAAGAAAGAAAGCACTTCATTTAGAAAGAATGTAGTATAAAACAGAAATAAAAAGCTGATCTTCAACAAAGAAGTTTTAAATGTTTCAATGAACTCACACTAGTGCCACCACCCCCTTTGATGAGAGAAAAATAGTTTGTTTCGGCATTACCGGTAATTTTTATATTTAGAGCAACTTTTATAACGCGTGTGCAAAATATAAACTGTGATTGTGATTAACAAGGTAATATTTGTTGTTCTCACTACTACAGATGTTAACACAGGGACGATAGCGCCACCTGGTAATACAGATACAAAAGGATGTGTTCGATCCAACGCCAGTTACACAGCTTCCAGACTTGCTCCTTGTCTTCTCGTATTATTATTTTTGTTTTTATGTGTCTAAATATTTATGAATGAGAACACATGTTAAGGTTATAGCTTCATGATAGTTACTGGTATATCTGAAATGATTCTTGTATTGGTATGTCACATAGTCATCTCATTTGTTATGCTATGTATGGAAGGGTAACTAGGGTTAACAGTTAACAGGAAGACAGTTCTAATCTTTTTGAAGATTGTCCTCCATCCGGCTAGCATTGTTGTAAAGTGTGAAAATGTCCGGCTTCCACCCATTTATCAATCGATTTCCATTCTAAATCTCTCAATCATATCAAACTCATTCATAAGTGTTTGCATGTTACTGTTAAGTGCTATTCAAAAGAAGCTCTTTATTTAAGATTTATGATCTTTCTTTTTTTTTTCATTTCTGGCTCATGATTTCTAACGTTTTAAAAGTGTTTTCGCTGATCAAGGAAATGTGAACATAAGATAGACGTGACGTCATTGACTCCAAGAGAACAGCAAGTACCTTCTGTAGAGTATTTTGTACAACGGAATGTCACACGCAGGCCTAATGAGAAGTCACTTCTCGTGAGACACATGGAGTTTAGAGTAGAATTGAAGCATTGTATTTTTTTTTTACATGATTCATCAAATAGGCCTACATTCCAGTACATCGTAGGCCTAGCTTTTAAAGTACGCGTTGTCATGTCTTTTTTCTCCCCTCCTTTGTCATCCATTTGGTTCATCTATGGCAGTTCGGGTGTCTGGTTAAATGTCCCCGGTTGTTGTTGTCGCAGAATTAAAACTTAAAGTGTTCAACAAATTCTAGAGACAGTGCAAGAGAGAAAGGAAGGCTATACTCTTTTATTGAAAGAAAACTTTTTTGGGAAAACTATCCGCTTTATTCAAATAAATTGCTTTTTAATGATGCCCTATCTCCCCTGAAAATTAGAAGTAACTTCCTTGCATAATCTACCTGCCCTGAAAATTAGAAGTAACCCAGTAGAATCTACTTACCCTGAAAATTAGAAATAACATCTAACTACACTGAATTTTTTTTACTTGATTCATCTTTTGTTACCGGTATGTACAATAAATATTTGTTTTAAGTTTCAACTTGATCCGAGAATGGTTGTAGGAGAAATAATGTTTACAATTATTTAAAGGGGCTTAACCCGGCATATTTAACCATGTCTGAGAATGCTGAAGGAAATAATTAATAACCAGTAATTAATTGACAAATTGGTGACTTTTTAAAATAGATTCATGTACTCTCTACACAAATGAATAATGGTGCAAAGTTTCAGCTTGATCCGAGAATTAGTTTCAGAGAAATCACGTGTTCACACTTTTGACCAGGCAGACAGAGTGAGCTGATAGAAGTTATGTAATAATTACTTGAAAACCTTAGTATTTAAAAAATGTAACAATACTATTGTCATAAGTAACTTCAATAAGTCCTATATGATTGTATATCGTTTTATTTTACCTTGTTATCATCTAATTATCATAATTACTATTCTGACTTCTTGTATTGGTGTGTCCATGGCATAATGTTCAGCAAGATGTTGCGATACCATTTCATTGTCCGAGTGGTGTATAGATCTGATGTTTGCGGATACGTCGTGAATTATACGATGTTTACATTGATTATTTTGTTACTTTGTATTAAAATGATGTTGAAAAAGAAACTGGGGATATGTTGGAGAGTAAAACTGAGTTGGGAGGAGAGAGAGGAGTGACGAAGGAGAGAAAGCGAAATTGTGTCAATCACTGTTTTTGTA
Source organism: Biomphalaria sudanica (assembly GCA_036873155.1). Classification (NCBI taxonomy): domain Eukaryota; kingdom Metazoa; phylum Mollusca; class Gastropoda; family Planorbidae; genus Biomphalaria; species Biomphalaria sudanica. The sequence goes on from JAZGLO010002720.1 coordinate 1,530,625, forward strand.
TAGCCAAGAGATCATTTGTATATATTGTTTGCATTTGTAATTTTTGACTGCATTTGTAACACCTATGCTTAGTGGCACAACAACTAAACAAAAATTATTGTTAAAATTGGTTTCCAGAAGTAATAGGATATTCGATGCATTTGATCCAATCGACTGATGTTGGTTTCATGTAAACTGCTTTTATCCTGATCTGAAGGAAACGTACATTGTTGTTTTGTTTTAAATACTATTGCATATCAGAAGAGAATCCTATACTCTTAAGCGAACAATTCTGGTATGTATGTATGTATGTATATGTGTATATATACGTGTATATATGTGTATATATGTTTATATATATATGTGTGTATATATATAATTAATACATATATATATATAAATTATTTCAAAACGGCTGTAACGATTTTCTTTAAAATTTCAAGGTAAGTGAATATTACTGAGTCAAAAATTCTCAACTCATTGGCCACATCGGGAAAACTCGAGATCGACCGTTATAACGGTTTGAAAATGTCTCATTATCGAAAAATTAATTTTGGCTAGATTGTTTTATGAATGAACATTTTCTATGTAACGTCGAAGGGAAAAAAACATGACACCGCTTACGTCACTAGGCTCACAGCAGTACACTAAGACATTGCTTCGAAAACAAGAAAAAGTTTCAATGAATCAATTGGCTTAATTAAACATTTGCGCACCATCTTAGTGTAGATTGATCTATTATGTAACTAGAGAAGAAAAATAATGAAATTAAATTTGTTGCTGTATAATTACCTATTGTCTTTTAAAGGCTTTATAAATTTATACTTGCGTAGACCCGTAGGTAGCTTTTACTTTGTTATTATTTTACTGGTGAATTATATATTGCAATTTGTTCAAGCTTCTTAGTCTACTGTCCCATACCAAAACATAGGAAATGGTCATAACACAGCTGAACATGATAACCAGGGCCGGCCCTAACATTTGCGGGGTCCTATGTGAAATGGATTGCGCGAGGCCCGATCAGGGTAGGGATAAGGATAACAAGTGAAAATTAAGATTTTGTATTAGAAAATAAATTCGTCTTTGCATTACATTTTTATTAAATGAAAGCTGACAATGACGTTTTTTTTTTATTACGCATAGGAATGGCGTTTACCTTATTGATTGACACCCCAAAATGACAATTTCGTTTATTTTAAGGACATTTTTATGAGTTTCAGATTTCCAGGAGCTCCTTGAAAATATGGAGACCACGGGAAACCTTACTTATAATGGTTTAATTTAATAATTTACACAGAGCGGGGCTTATGAAAGTTCGGGGAAGTCATGTTATAGAACTTAACCAGAAGTCACCCAATAAAACCTACTCAACCCAAAGATCACCGCGCATTAACATCCCTTAACGTGGTAGATGACTTAACATATCTGGGAAGCATAGTATCAAATGACGCATTGCTTTAAAAGGAAGTTGACATGTGATCAGGGATAGTCGTGCTTTTGGTAGCCTCCAAGCGATAGTGTTGCAAAATAAATCGCTCCGCCTTCCTACAATATCAGTGTCTACCAAGCAGTGGTTCTCTCAACCCGTCTCTGTGGATCTGAGACATGAGTACTTTATAGAAAGCAACTAAGACTTCAAACTCAAACCCACCTGGTAGGTGGTTTTAAACTCAAAACCCCTTGGCTGTGCTGGGGCAAGTGATGTTATAGTATTAAAATCTCACCCAAAATAAAATCAAAGCACAAAATCAATTACTGAATTCCGATACCCCCCCCCCGGCTACGCCCATGAATTGCAATATTAAATGTCAGAACGTAACCATTTTAGAAGTTACACTGCAAATACTTTCTTCCAAGCCAATAATAGCCCAATAGTTTTACGCAAAAGATGCATTGTAAAACGACACGACGTGAGTTGTGGTTTGTTTAGACTGTAGGACTTTTCGTAATTACAAAAATATACCCAAAATGGGTATATATCATTCCTTAACAAATTATTCACCAGAGCGAGGCTCGGTCACTTGGTAGACCTACTGAATATACCAATTGCAATATTAAATGTCAGAACGTATCCATTTGAGAAGTTACACTGCAAAGACTTTCTTCCAAGCAAAAAATAGCCCAATAGTTTGACGCAAAAGATGCAATGTAAAACGTTACGACGTGAGCTGTGGTTTTGTTTACATTTGGGGGGACTTAAAAGAGACTTTCTATTCTAATCGTATTTGTAATTTTTGGGGTTTTGGCACATTAGCACAATATAGGCCATGTCGTGCCCGTAATCCCTCAGGGGTTATTCTCCCTTCGTATCACAAGAGCTAAATTTATACAGTTAGGTCATTAAAAACAAAGGTCTATTCAGTTAAGATAGTAAAACTTCATTAATTTAATTTAAAAAAATATTACATGTTCACCATTTCATTGCCCTATCACCAATCAAACCTTTGTAGACAACCCCACCCAAAGTCCAGTACCTTCCTAGGATCGACATTATCAAACAATGTTTTTAAGTTTTGTGCTCTAAAAAATTTCCCTTTAATATCCTGGTATCTGGGGCAATCAATGAGGATATGTTGCACGGTGAGACGAGAGTCACAGTACTCACAAAGTGTGGGCTCCTCTTTCTTCAGCACAAAAGAGTGCGTGATGTAGGGGCCTAGGTGTGGCCAATCCTAAGTCTGGACATGGTTGTGCTTCCACGCCTTGTCAGACCTTTAGATGTGGACCGCCACCTGATATCCGCCACAATCTGTCTGAGTTTGTTGTGGATCTCAGCCTCCCATCGATCCTGCCACTTTCGATAGGTGGCACAGGTAATACTCTGTCTCAGGTCCGAGCAGGGAATTTGGGTCCCTGACACCGCTTGATTTAAGGCTCTCTTTGCTTATTTGCCTGCGTTTCGTTTCCCTCTATGCCCACATGGGAGGGGATCCAAATGAAGGTTAATTCCCTATGACCAGGCTGAAATTTGGTCTAAAACTAATCTAATCGCCATGTACAATTACATTAAGAACAGAACGAAAAAGCAACTCTTCAGATTGATAGTCTTTACCCGTTCGTTCAGTTTCGTCAGTACAACAATAAAAGTATTCCCAAAATGACTTTGGGCACATATATCCTTTCTTAAGAAATTATTCCTCCGAGCGAGGCTCGGCCACCTGGTACTGTTCTGTTAACTGATCGTTTTGTTTTACATGTCACAAGGTTCATTCAAATGCCCCTCCAAACTCAAGCCTCCTGCAGGACGGAGGAGGGGGTGGGGTTTTAATTTAAAATTTTTTTTACCGAGTTTAAATAAGTCACGCCGTCTGTCTGCTAGTCAAATATTGAACATGGTATTTCTCCATCTTCCCATTCTCGTATCAACTTTGCACAATTTGTATTGCCGATGATAAGAAATGGATCAATTAACAAATTTGTTGAACAATTGGTTGTAATTAGTAATAATGTAGAGAATTACGACGTTCGTTACAAATTTTAAACTAAAAATAGACACTAAAACCTACTTTTATAAGTGCGGTACTTGAATAAGTCATATGCAAAATGCAACGGCTTTCCATCATAGAGGACGCGTGAAAGTTGCAAGACCGGTAGAGTACTTGTGTATAGTTTTCAATACCGGGTATGCATATCTCAACAATTTCCATTTAAAATAAAGTTCAACCAAGATTTACCAATAAGATGACAAACACATATCTACCGGTACACATTCAGAAAGGCATAAGGTCCACTGCTATCATTATCTTTTTTGAATAACAAACATAAATGGTATAAGGTAGAATCTTTATCATTATCATATATATATAGATATGAAGATTTATGAGGAATGCAGTATTTCCCGTAGCTTTGCAGCCCCAGCTGTGACCTACATATTCTGACACAATTATCAAGAGTAATAACTGCAGCTTACTCTCTGTGTTGACATTTGGTGATTTGTGTGTGATGGTTACTCAAACTTAGACATGATATCTTGTTGTCTCACTGCTGCATTACGTTGAAATACATGGCTCTGTACTAGTCACTTCAGAATTAAACATGATGTGTGATTAATGCCATGGAAACAAAAGCATTATTAATATGGTCCTTTGATATAAGCTTCAAATAAAAACCTGCTAGCTTGGACTGGACGAATTACTCCCTCAAATGATATAATACAACAATTTTCATTTTGATGGATAAAAAAAAAAACGAACCCACTAACACTTTGTCTGAATGTAATACAACAACACTATATATTTTATAACTTGTCTTCATAAAGTTGTTCTGTTCTAAAAGATCATGAAATACAAAATAGTATTAGAAATGCTAATTACCCGATACCAAGTTTATTTTCTTATTTCCAGGACCAAATCACATTTATTCATTCAAATTCAAATTCTTGCAGTATAATTGCAAAGAATTATGCATATATGTTTCCTAAATAATTCTACTGACTAAAGAAAGAGAACTTTCTTATTAAAAGAACAAACACTAAATAGAGACAAGTTACAAATGATCTTCCAATAGAACAAGACAGCATTTCTAATTACATCCTCCCAGCATAAGACTTACAAAATAATCAAGCATGCTTTGTGTCATCTAATGTTTCAGCACCAAGTATAAACCTGGACAAGGTTAGAGGATGGGACTCACTGCCTGAAGTATCAGCGTGGAACATTTAGGAAAAGTGAGAAATGATTTCTTTATTTCCTACTTTGCCTAGGCATTGTATAGAATGCCTATAACTGCTTTAGGCAAAGTGTTAAATGAGGATTTAAAGTATTTTATTAGTTACATAAATTTGACTTGATGATCGTGAAAAACACTTAGATAATTATCATGTTAAACAAGGCTTCAGAGCAATTCAATTTTTGTCTGAAATATTGACAAATATTTCGCTATTGAAAAATAAAAAGTGCTTGTAAACATAATGATTAATTTTACAGGACTTACCGGTACTAACATTTTTCATCAACTACTTTGTAACCCTAGTTTTGAACTTACACGTTGTCTTGTTTTTTTCTGTCCTTGGTGAGGATTTTTTTGTTGTTGTGATCCAATGGGTTTGAATGTGTCTGATAAGCCTCAGTGGGTCTAACTGCATTTTTCTCAACATAAAATAATTTAAATTTATAAGAACAAAGGAAAAGTTGGAAATGCAATTTAAAAAAACGCGTATAAAAAGAATATGTAGACTTTTCTATAGAATACTTGCATTTCGCACATTGCCAGTACCAATAGTATATATATCTGTATACAGTCATGCAGACCTACAGTACTTTATAAATTGTCTGAACAAATTTTATGAGCCTATACAGATGCATCTACATGTGTGCCTTGACTGTTGGACTTACATGCACTGTAATATTTAAGTACACAAATAATGTACTTACAAAAACAAGTAAAATATAAAAATTTATGCGATTTTACCAAGAAATGAGTTAAAAATTCTGACATTTTTTATAACAAAGAAATTAAATTCAACCTTTTTAGCACAAGATATCAACTTTCTAAACAAAGAAGATTAAACCTGTTATTTATGTCAAAACCTGCCACTGTCACTGGGTCACTCTCCTCCTCACTGTTAGAGGAGTGACTAGAGGTCTTAACAGAGCAGACAATTTTCGGCATCCCATTCTTGCTTTTTTGTCGTTTGGCTTTTCTTTTAGATTTAGTGGCAGACTCTGGTTCTAAACAGTCAAAGCCCACTGTGTTGACAATGGAGGTTTTTAATGAGTGAAATAGGCTACATAACTGTTGGTTAGTGTTGAGCATTGCTGCCACAAACAGGTCAGGCTTTGGACGAGATTGAAGGTCACTGAAAATATTGTAAAGAAATGTCCCATTGAGGATCTCTGAAGGTCGCAAAGTGGGGAGGGGGAACTGTAAAACTTTGTTCAAGTTTATTGTGTCCAGCATGCAAGCTTGCAGCTGGGCAAAGCCATGGACAATGTTGGGGTCAAAAAAATTGTTCCGGTTAAAAGTGGGAGTCTTTTTGTGATATTTGTCCAAGTTTTGTTTCACATGTTTCAAAATGTCTATGTTACAATCAAGACATGTATTATCAATGTCAACACTGATTTTGCTATCACTAATATCTTTAGTTGATTTTTCTTTGTTGTCACGTGACAAACATTTCTGCTTGGCTTTACCCAAACATTTGTTCTCTTTTAAATGACACAGAACTTTTAAGAAAATACTGCCCAACAAGACACTGTCTATGTGAGAGGCTGTGATTCTGGGATCAGCATTGCGAACCCAGTAAATCACACAGGCCATAAATAGTTGCATGCTTGGAGGGAAATTATTTAAAAAATCAAGCTCTACTTGTAGAGTGCTGATCAAAAGAGACTTTCTGTGATCTGGAGACAGAGAATCTATTTCACTCAGTCCTGGTACAGACATTGAACAAATAGTTTCTGCAGCTTCTATGTAACATTTTTTCAAGTTTCTGTTAACTCTATTATATTCTTCTACGCAGACTTGTTTTAACCTAAAAGGTGACAGCATGTCTGCTTTACTACCCTCCTCCTCAATAACAATGTGTTCATTTGTTTCATCATCTTCACTTTCTTCCTCTTCAACATCTACATCTTCTCCTTCATTATCACCATCACTAGACTGTACATTTTCTGAAGTATTATCTTCACTTTTTATTTTATTTTCAGCAATGTTTTCAGCATGAGCTTCACTTCCATCATCAAATTGTGCGTTGATTGATTTTTCAACTTCTACTATGGATACTTCTTTGCAGCTTTCATTAGTTACTGTGGAATCAATCTTTGGCGGATCATCCTTTATCACTATTGAATACAAAACTTTGCGCAAGTATGAAGAACACGAGTAAGATGCTGAAAACTTTAAGTTTTCCACCTGTGTTGGAATAATAACTCGATGTAAAACCGCTGCATTGAGGACAGATGGGGTTATCTCTCCCTTGCAGACAGACTGGACAAACCAATCAGGAAAAGGTGCTCCATTGTAATATCTGAAATCTGGGTCTTGGCATTTGTGCCAGTCTACACAACCTTTAGTAAAATAACTAAATAGATCAAAGCCAGTAAAATTGTCAATGTCTATGTATCCATTGACAGATGAGATAAACATTCTCTCAACTTTGCTTTTCTTTAAGGGGTTGACAAAGCTTAGAATCTGGCTCTTGATGGCTGAAATGTCATTATTCTCAACCTGAGTGTGGAGCCAGTGAAGAGCGCTGATAACTTTAGCCAGCTTGGGTGGCACTGAAAACTTTTTGGACACAAGTTTTGGGACTTTAAATTTGGCATAAAAAGCATTGAAAGCGCTGGGTTCTATGAAATCATTTCCTAATAGACTTGCGAATACTGGCAACATGGTACGACTAAGCCCTTCAAATGAATTAATGAACTCATCAACATGATAAATATGGCAGTGTAAATAACTTTGGCTAGATTCTCCTGTGTGTAGAGGTCTGAAGTCTATATAGTCTAGTGGTAGGAATCCATTACTTAGATCAAAAATATAGAAATCGCTATCATTGCTTATTACAGGACATTGCAGTTTGTTGGCCAGGATAGCTATCTCAGTATCAGCTTCAAATTGGCAGGTGGCATGATGAATGCCTAATTCTGACAGAGTCTGCATGAATGTTTCATAAGCTAGTGCTGGTAAAACATGTCCCCTTAGGTTGTAAATCATGGCTTTGACTAGCTGTATCCTGGAAGCTGCACGAGAAAGAGATGTTTTCAGTTTTCTGCCATCTCTTGTGTAGGCACCATCCATTACAACATAAGGAGTGACTCCACATTTTTTAAAAGAATCAAATATAGTAATAATACTTTTTCTGTAGATGTCATAATCTCCACCGAAACTGCACTGAACGTGACATGCACCATAAATGAAGTGGTAGAAGTTGTTGCCATCAATTACAACAGAGGAGTTATGAAGTTGATGCTCATGTAAAAGATGTTGATTTTTGTCAATGAATCCAGTTAATTTGTGGATCCCCATATTCACTGGTGACAAATAAAAAATGAGAATTGAAAGTTAATTATGATTCAAGAATTTAGATCTAGACTCTCCTCTAGCTTATAATTAGTATAATAAATTAAAACAAAAAAATAAATTTAGTTTTTAAGGATAGCTACTTAACTCTTTCAGTGCATATTATTTTGATTTAAAAAATGGATTTTCCCAGGATAAACAAAAATGTGTAAGTTCTGTGTATCAACCAATTATCTTGCTTACAGTTTTATTGTTCAACATAAAAAAAAAAAATAAACAATTGTTGTTTGTTTTTTTAGGGGAAGATTTTTTTTTTCCTAGGTGGGGGTGGGGGGACCCGAACTTTCACAGGACCCACGCTAATTTTAGGTGTAAATTATTAAATTTTATTAAACCATTTTATAACTTATAACACATTTCCTGTGGCCTCCTGATTTACCAGGAGCTCCTGGAAATCTCCTGAAATTGCAAAATAAAAAGTCATGGAAATCGGAAATCATTTAAATCTTTGAAAACTCATACTAATCTCCTGAAATATATGGACAAAAATTGTCATTTTGGGTGTCATTCAATATGGAAACGCCAATCCTATGTGCGATAAAAAAAAGGTATTATGCAATACCCATAATTGTGGAATCTGATGAAAGAAGCTTCTCATGCCTCAAACTAATGAAGAATTACTTGAGGTCAACAATTCTCAAAGATTAAAACATAACATTTGGTAATTCTTGTTATTGAGAGTGATCTATGTAAGAAATAGAATTTTTATGATTTATAAACTGTATGACTCTGCTACACGCAAGTCTCATAAAGTAATTCTATACCGGTACGTAGTAAAGAATGAATAAAATGCAAAGACGAATTTATTTTCTAATTAAATACAAACTCTTAATTTTCTGTTATTATCCGTATCCCTACCCAAACTTGGCCCCAGTATTTAGTGACTGATGAATACAGAGTAGATTACTTGTTCTCCCCCCCCCCTCTTTTTTCTCACCGCTAAAAATATGCGGGGTAACTCTAGTTCGACTTGCAGAAAAAGAGTGATCTTTCCATGACTTCTTGGTCACAATGGTTAAGTCCGACCCTGCTATTTAGTGTCTCCCCCCCCCCTTTTTTCTTCGCAGCTAAAGTAGGGTAACTAGTCCGACTTGCATAAATATTCAAATAAAAAAGTGATCTTTCCTTTACTTCATGGTGTCCAAACTGTATCTATATAGATATATTATCACTTTTATTATATTAAATAATTAATTATTAATAGATGACAGATCGACAGATGATCTACTAGATCTATCTAGATGGCTGCTTGGCTGTGCGGTTTGCTTGCTGGACTGTCGTTCAGTTTTATCGGTGGTCCATGGTTCAAACCCTGCCCACTCCCATACCCCGTTGTCTTGTGGGAGGTTTGGACTAGGACCTAGGAAGTAATTATCATCAACTCTGAAGGAACATCCGCCGATAATTCTAGATATTTGTCTCCTAAGTCTAGTAGAGATCTAGATTTTTTTCTAGATCCCTAAGCCTAAGGCCTTAGTAAGGCCTAGCTATAATTATAATAATCTATTACTCAAATCTAAATCTATTAGTATATTAGATAGATCATAGATTTAATCATCTATCATAATCATAATCTATGTCTATGACTCAATCAGTCTTCACTATGACCCTAACCCTATGTCTAACCCATGTCTAGATATTTATTTTGAATTTTTTGTCAAAGTACCTAAATGCACTCCTATAACTACCCTATCTAGATTAGATCTGTATAGACGTAAATACGCCAGCTAAAAGCGGAAATTACCATAGAGTGACTAGACTATGAACTGTATGATATTATCTCTCTTTGACTCTCTTACACGCTCGATCCAGACTCCAGTACAGTAGGTACAATTCCGTATTTGTTTACAATTTATTTACTAGACTACATTCTAAGCTATTGATACGCAGACACAGACAATGAGACATTTTTCTTATTTATAGTCATACTCATAGATTATCACATGTGACATTCGCGACGATTTATGTTTTGGCACGAATTTTTGAGCAAATTAAAATGTTAAAGATCTACTCTGTTGTAGACTATATTGTTTATAAGTCTAGTAGCTAATTTATTTATCTTTATATGTATAAATAATATACCTAAATGCAAGTAGATATAAGTCAAGTAGTATATATCATAATCAATTTTCCTAAGATGTCAAGATGTACGTGCGAATAGTTTCAATTAAAGGGGAGACTATGCTTGTATTTTTCTTGGTATTTGTTTTCGGTTGGTTACAAAACCTTCAGGCTTTATTATAAGTATTCGATCACCCAATTTCAAGTCTTTAAAATTGTCACATGTAAAGTTTATTGTTGCGAAATTTTATGTTTATTTTTGATGAAACTTGAAGATTATACAAATACTAGCGTTTTAATAATAAATTTAATGTTAAACTTAGATCTAGATTGATGTCTGTGACTATATTAAGGAAAAATGTAGAATTAATTTTCGATTATTCATATTTAACGATACTAGATCTAGCTAACGCGCGAAGCGAAACATCCACACATCTAAAAAAAATGCCTTTTAACACTCAATAGTCTTAAAAAAATAAAACACAAGATCTAAAGAATCTACTAATCTAGATCTAATACTACTAATAGTAATACTAGCCTAGATCTAAAGTCCATATCATATGATATCATCATATAGGCCTATTTTTGGTTAGAGTTGGAGTCTAGTCAGTCTAGAATGTCTAGGTCTAGATCTAATTTAATAAATTAAACTAGCCACCAGACGTAGACTACTAACTACAGTAACTAAACTACTTGTACTAGACTATTTTTATAATTTTAAATAATAACATTTTACAAAATCTTGGTCCCTAAGTCTAAGTTGCCCTAATTAATAATTTGGTAAAATTTAGTCTAATCAGGAATCAAGCTAATCCTTAAGTTAAGCCTGACTAAGATGTAGAAATCTAGACTAAGACTAGTATTAGTGTATTACTATACTATTACTAGTAAGAGTTTCTAGATCTAATTAAGAAAGACTGAGAAAGAGTAAGACTAAGTTTCACCAAGACAGTCAAGTGTAAACTCTAAGAGTAAATTTTAATTTATTATTTACTAGACTAGATATCTACTCACTCACTCTAGTCATAGACTTAGATTATAATATATATTATCATAAGCGTAGGTGGGGGTTTGGGGTTCAACACCCCCCCCCCCCAGGGCCTGAAATGAAATCCCCCCCACCACAGGGGGGTAGATCGGAATTTAGTGACTGATTTTTTTCTTTGATTTTGTTTATTTTAGGTGAGATTTTAATACTAAACCATCACTTCCCCAAGCAGACATGGGGTTTTGAGTTTAAAACCCCCTACCAGGGTTTTGAGTTTAAAGCCCCCTACCAGGGGGTTTAGAGTTTAAAACTTCCTACCAGGGGGTTTAGAATTTAAAACCCTTTAACAGGGGGTTTTGAGCTTAAAACCCCCTACCAGGGTTTTTGCAGTTAAATCCCCCTCTTCTATAAAAAAAAATTCAAAACAAGAGCACAGCAAAGAAAGATTTTGAATTTAAAACCCTTGCGAAATATTTTTTTTATGATAAAACCCCATCTTGCCCATCTTAAATATAAGATTTTAAGCATACATTCGTCACCAGACTCTATGAGCATAGTTAAGAGAGGGTTTGTGTTTAAAACCCCCTCCAGTGGGGTTTGAAGCTAAAAACCACCTCTTCAATATAAATAAACACTCAAAATTCTATATGAGTGTAGCCAAGAGGGGTTTTGAGTTTAAACTCCCTCATCCAGATGGCTTTAAATTTAATACCCCTCTATACGGTTTTGAGTTTAAAACCCCTACCTAGGCACGACATGGCCTTAATTGTGCCGATGTGCCCAAAATCACAAATCACAAAACCCCTACCTACCAGTGGAATTTGAAGCTAAAAACCACATTTTCAATATAAAAAAAACTACACACGTACGATAAAACTCTTTCTTCAATATAAAAAAAGCAAATTACACACTCAAAATACTATGAGTATAGCCAAATAGGGTTTTGAGTTTAAACCCCCCTCCAGTGTCGTTTAAAGCTAAAAAATTACTATTCAATATAAAAAAAAGCAAATTACACACTCAAAAATCTATGAGTGTAGCCAACCCAAGTGGGGTTTTTGAGTTTAAACCCCCTCCTCCTGATGGCTTTTTTTAAAGTTTAAAACCCCTCCAGATTGTTTTGAGTTTAAAATAACCCTACGAAGATTTTTGAGGTGGAAAACCTCTCTCTTCAATATTATTCTTAAGCAAACTACAGTCACCAAATTCTATGAGCGTAGCCTAATGGGTTTATTACACATTATAAGAGTTGTGATGGCATGGAGGCCATTGCGAGGAAAGCACAAACAGGGACATCCTAGTACAACTTGGCACCACACTTTCATGGAGGTCCTCAGAGCATGACTGAAGAGGCTTCAGACATCGCCAGTGACAGATTTGTGTGGAAACAGCTTGTAGCCCAATGCTCCAAACGGCGCGGAAATAGTGCTTGGCAGGGGAGCTTCCAGCGCTCCCCCAGACCGTTTTGCTGGGAAGGGTGGGGAGTCTACAATTCTCCCACTAACTCCTGGACACTCGATTTGACTAGATCTACCACTTTGTCTTGACTAAATTGTCTTAACTACTAGACCTGAGTTTCCCAAACATTTTCTCCAATGGAACACTTCCCATATTCTGAATATTTTATGTTTTAGAATTCTCCCTCACACCAAATTTTGGATCAAGCTGAAATTGTGCACAATTATTTTCTACCTTACAATGCAAGAATCAATCAAAAATAATTAATCAATTTGTCTATTAACTATTGGTAATTAATTATTTTGTTTGTTATCTCGCACAAGGGAAAGAAATCGTACTTGATTGATGTATTGGTATAAAGTATAAGTTGAATTAGAAAAGCCACCTTTATACTTTGTAGGTCACTGCTTTAAAGTGTGAAGCTAACAATAGAGAAAACTATAAAACCTTCTATTTTGATAAGTGATTTTCTGGCAGAGTGGTTAGTGTATTGGCCTGAGAAAGCTTTAGCCCTCAAGATTGAATTCACCTCATTCGCCTTTTTTAAAAATTATAAATGCATTTAAAAAGCTATCCCCTTCTTTCTCTCCCTATGCCTTTCCTACTGGTACAGACAATTGATAGGATCATCATCATAGCACACTGAGAAAGCTAAAAGCATGAAATTGTGCTAAACCAAAACAATTGGTAATAATATTTGATTATATAATCAGTTAATGTTATATTCTTTATTATCTTTCTCATTCTCAGATAACTATTAAAAAATTCAAGATCTGGATTAGATCTAAAATCTTATTGTCTAATAGATCTAGATTTTACATGTTAGATCTATATCTGATCTGTTTCTCTATTAAATTGAATAGAGGTTTTGCTTTTCAATGGATGCTGAAGATGCAGCTGATCTTGAACGTAAGTCACTAGATATCTAAACAAGAGATATAATGTGTCATAGCTCTGTCTTCCTCTGCCCTTCTTGCACAACAAAACTCTCTTTAATGTTTAGTCTAATTTCAGATCTAGGTTTATATTAGGGGTGCACCGGATAGTACTTCTTGATATCCGGCCGGAGCTGGATATGACCGGATAGTAAAATTTGATATTCGGCCAGAGCCGGAGCCGAATACCTAAGTGTCTTGTAAATAGCTTGTATTGCTGAGTATTTTACGAAACTGTTAAATAACATACCTATATTTGTTGGTATTATTTTTTTTCCTTTTATATACCTTATTGTTTTAAACTCTTTTACTGATTGATTTATTAAAGATTAACAGTATTTATAAACATAAATTAATCTGTGTAGCATGAGCGTGTCTATGTGTATGTACGAGGCCACCAACTATAAAGGCTGTGTGTTGGAGGGTCAATGTAAAATAGTTTAGTATATATTTAACTAGTTACTAATGTAAATCTCTCATCTGGCTTGTATGGTGGTTGGATGTATGTGTTCAATAATTTCTGACCAACAACTGGTCATCAGACTTGTAATTTTAAGTCCAAAGACTGCTTCTGGTTCTGGCTTCAAGGGCTTAATACTGATAGCTGTTAGTTAATCGTTAGAATCTGAAGCGTAGTAGGTCATATATTTATTAATCCATTTGCGGCAAACGATATTTTATTAACAGCAGAAACATCTATTATACCTACTCATAGCCTGAGCTTTAAATGTTGCGAAGCATAGATTTAATCGTAGTCTGTAGGCCTATTATTGATATCTATGTTTAGATCTACTGTTATATAGATCTAAGAGAATTAGGAAAACCAACTATAGAAGAAACAAAATCACCCACACCCTCCCTACCAAAAAAAAAACAACATAAATAGACTTTGTGTTCGACTGATTGTAACAACCTGGTCAGATAGACGTAGTGAGACTACACATGTAGTCCTAGTGTAGTGTGTATAGTTGATGGTGTTGACCTTCACACGTTTTTTTACTTGGGCATTCGCAATAGAGTTTAGTGTGCAGGCGAAATAAGATAACACATTGGCATGATCAGTCAAGCATATAGATAAATTATCTCTGTACCTTAGTTACAGAGGTCAAGTGTTTCTTAACATTCCAGCATATTTTTCTTTGTTTGCTAGATCTAATTGTGGTGCTTTAGATCAATTTATTTTCTGCGATGTTAAATTTAACTGTAAGGTTTTCCTTTATATATTAAGTAAATAGAATTAAACAATGAAATTAGTTTTCTTTCTAAAAGTTTTAATACAAGGGGAAAAATACATAGATGCACACATGCACATGTTTGTTTTATTTTATTGTGCAACGAACGTGTGTTCAGTGCTCTAAATGACATTTCTCTACAAGTAAACAAACTTAGTCTCATCATCTAGTCACCTTAGACAGTGTCAATATTTCTCAACAATCTGCGTTAATCCATTCTGGCTTAAAAATGGTCAATGTCTATCAATACATTGTAATGGATTAAACAAATAAGAAGTTGGGGGTGTTGAGCCCTCCCTTTAAAGATATTTCTTAATTTGAACCAAGTAGACAACATAGAAGATTGAGTAGTACAAGAAAATGGAATTAAAAAACTATTAGCCAACACCAAACCAAATAAAGCGTCTGGACCTGATGGTATTCCAGCTAGATTACTCAAAGAACAAAGCAATGAGCTAGCCCCAGTGTTCAAAATACTCTCTCAGGCATCACTTAACCAGGGTAGAGTACTAAAGGACTGGAAAGAAGCTAATGTCACCCCCCCTATTTAAAAAAGGAGAAAAATCTGATCCAGGAAACTACAGAACAGTATCACTTACCAGCATCACATGTAAAATCCTAGAACACATAATATGTAGCAACATCATAAACCAATTAGACAAACATAATGTCCTCACCCCATACCAACATTTTTTTAGGAAATATAGATCATGTGAAACACAACTAATAGGACTAATTGATGATTTTTCAAAAGGTTTAGATAATAGTGAACAAATAGATGCATCTTACTAGATTTTTCCAAGGCTTTTGACAAAGTTCACCACCATAGTTTGCTTAAAAAATTAAAATATTTCGGCATTAACGGTCCACTGCATCAGTGGATTAAAGATTTTCTGATAGGGAGAGAACAAACTGTAATAATAAATGGCTCTAAATCAACACCAATAACAGTAAACTCAGGTGTACCTCAAGGAACAGTCTTGGGCCCACTACTATTTTTAATTTACATAAATGATTTACCAAATTGCATTACTTCAGGAACAAAAGTCAGATTATTTGCAGACGATTGCATAATATATAGAACAATAAAAACAATACAAGACACAGATATTTTACAAAGAGAATTAGATGAATTACAGAAATGGGAATCAAATTGGAGCATGTCTTTCCACCCAGAAAAATGTCAGTTGTTAAGAGTAACAAAAAAACTAAAACAAATTAATTCCACTTATCTTATTCATGGCAAACCAGTAACACAGACTAAAAACTCAAAATACCTAGGTGTTATAATAAACGAAAAACTGTCATGGAATCCACATATTGATGAAACTATAAAAAAATCCAACAAAGCATTAGGGTTTATTAAAAGAAATTTTTATAAATCAAATAAGAACATAAAACTAAAATGTTATTTAACCTTGGTTAGGCCAATAATAGAATATGCATCCACCCTGTGGGACCCCTCAACTCAAGAAAACATTAAGAAACTGGAACAAACACAAAATAGAGCAGTGAGATTCATAACAAACGAATATTCACATTTGACTAGGGTAACACCATTAGTAAAATCACTAAATTTAGAAAGCCTTCAGGACAGAAGACTCAAAAGTAAAGTAGCAATTATACATAAAACACTGAACCATAATCTTCAAATACAAAAACAAAATTTAATAAAATACTCTGAAAGACACAAAAATAAAGGCACATTCCTCGTCCCATATGCTAGGACAAATTTGTACAAATACTCCTTCTTCCCTAGTGCTATTAGAGCATGGAATGGGTTGCCTGAGCTAGCCAGAAAAACCAGTGACTTGGCAGAATTTAAGTCATTGGTTAATATGAATGACTAAATGCATGACGCGTAGGACGTAATCATCTTCTTTTTTGAAGTAACGTCTGTATTATATAAGATAAGATAAGATACCCCTGGTCAGTGTCTGTTTGGCTTGTAGTCCAGCCTCCTAATTGAGACTTAAAGTAAACAAACTTATTGTCCCGGCCAATAGTATAAAAGGTGTGGCTTGTTTCCAGACCCTTGATTGACAACCTATCTCATAAGAAACAAACTCATACCAGATTAACCTTATAGAAATTTGGCTTGTATTCCCGCCCCTAATAAAAATTCTTCTCCAAGTAAACAAACTCAGTTCCCTCATAAGATGTGACCTCTAGAAAGTGTCAACACGTTGACATCTGGCTTAATGTGGTCAGCTGCCTATCTGTGAACTCAATGTTATGGACTAACCAAACAAAAGGAGGTGGGGGTTGCTCCTCTCTACCTCTGGAGATATACCCGCACATCTAGACAGATTATCAGCGTGACGTAGTTAAGGAATATTACATGTTTACTAGACCACTCAAAGGTCAAGACAAGCTTTTAAAATGTGCCAGACATCGCTGCTACGTATGTAATGCGAATTTATAATGTAAAGTCTTATTTCTATTTAGATTAACACGCCTTGTCTTTGTACTAAAAAATATTTGATGCATAGTCATAGTTTATAGTTTTAAAAACAAATCCTTTTATTTGAAACAAAAACGTTAATGTATTTCAGAACTGACATTATTGATTCATGTCCACTTTATGAGTATTGGTTTATTTTGATTAACATGGAGATTTAGTTTAAACTTCTTGTTGGACATTTATCAGCATCGATAACCTTTATATTGTTTGCCTTTCGCCTGTGTTGTTTCAATATTTAAGTGTTACCTCCGTTTGGCATATCTGGAAAAGACTTAGCGCGGAGGCGCATAACAATATTAATAGAAATACAGGTGTAGCTTTTACTATCCTGTCAACTATCCGGTAGTGATATCTGACCGGAGCCGGATAGTGCCAGATAATGAAAAAGTGCCGAATATTCTGCAGGAGCCGGAGGGATTATCCTGTGCACCCCTAGTTTATATCTGATCAACATCATTAGTATAACATCTCTTTTTTAATATTTTCATATTTTTGGTTTATTAATAGAGATCTAGTATTAATCTGCCAGTTTTTTTTTTTTTAGAAAACTCTTATCCTAAGGAAAAGCCTATAATAATTGTGTTTGTTTTTATAAAGGACAACTCTATCTAATAAAATTCTAAAAAAAATTATTTATTTAAAAAAAAAAAGAAAGAAAATTCTCCTTTCTGACCTTGCAATCCATTATTTGCCCATCTCTATTTCTACAGTTAATGAAGAAGTGTCATGTGGCCAGCATAGTGATGTACCTTACTTTCCCTAATGTCTAACAAAAAGTTGGTTGGACATCCTGAAAATCCCATGGGGTATTCGAACTTGTGACTCTGTTTTAAAGCTATGTGCCTTACCACTCTTCTGTTTTTCTAAACTTGAAACATTCCTTTAAATTTCCAGATTTTCAAAACAATTTTGGACCTTTTTTTCACCACTTATCAAATGCAGTCACAAACTTCAATTTCATTTCTGCAACTTTGACTGTCAAAAGTCACCAACAAAAACAGTATAAAATCTCTTGCTACTTAGTGAGTTTACAAATCATCCACAAATATCGATAAGCATTTTATAGTGTCTAAAAGTTAATTCAGATTAAGTATTGATTGTTGCTACACATTTTTTCTTGGTGCTTTATATATGATTGTTTTTTTTAAACATTTTTGCCAGCACTTGGATTTCAACACTGCTTTGGTGCATTAAAACTTTTGTCTCCAAGGTTATCATAATGTTTCTAGGTCATTTTATTTTGTGCAATGGTGTAAAAGTAACATAACATCACAGACACAAAATTAGATCTGATCCTCTTTTAAATGTAGTTAAGATCAACAGTTTAAAAAACAATGACATTGCACTGAATTATATTAGCATTTTTTTTTCTCTAAGACTTATATGGAAATAATGTTTTATGAGACACTATCAACTATATGCTCTGAAGAGAAATGCAATACAAATCTATATAATTTTGAACTCATTGTTTTGTTTTGTTTTTGAAGGCTTCATTAGAGATAAACGTCGTGCTGAGACCAAAAATAAATTAAATGAAGTTGCCCAACTTTGTAACTGTATTGGAGAAATCTATTCAAAATATGGTTTGTAGTTCAACTCCTATTATTGTCCATGTTATATAACAAGAAATGTTAAAACCATTATTTTTCTTTGTTCCATGTGGGATATATAACTATATATATTTATGTTATATAGGTCGTTATGTAGATGCTATACAAGAACATACCCAAGAGAGACAACTGAGTGAGGTGTTAAATGATAAAATTGGAGAAGCTATTGCTTGCCGCAAGATTGGGGAGTGCCATTGTGCCCTCGGACAGTTCACAGAAGCTCTTGAGTTACAGAAGAGGCACCTTACTCTGGCAAGGTACAAGTACTATATCAGTATACTAATTTAACCAGTGTCTCAACTGATCAACTTTGATTGACATTTGTAGAGATGAAAAAGTCTACAATATAGCAACATCTCTTTTTCATTTCTTTAATCAAACTTTCTCTTGACATTCTGAACTGGCCTGATTAGCCACCAATGGAAGTTATATATATATATATATAATATATATATATATATATATATATATATATATATATATATATATATATATATATATATATATATATATATATATATAATTTCAATCTGTTTAGGAGAGGGGAGGTAAACTTTCAAAAAGAAAAGTAATAAGAAGCACACTACTGTACTCCTTAGACATTGTTGTTTGTACAAACTCATTAAATCTGTTATTGTGTTGCTTTGTGGTTGTGTAGCCTAATCAACGCAGGCATAAATGTATCCATCATGTTGGAATAAGTAACCAAAGCTTTGTTCTTGAGCTCTTTATTTTTTATTGGGTTATGTCTGGCCAAAAGAAAATCTGCTGCCAAGGACAGATGCAGACAGCGAAAAGACATTCTTAATTTACCACATGCGGACAATGGTTATGCTTGTCCTGGATGTGGCAAAATATTTAGGTCACAACTGGGGTTGTGTAGCCACAGGAAATACTGCTTTCCTCATTCATCTTCAGACTTGAAGACAAGCCTAATTATGTCTGATCTCACACTTGGTGCTGATAAAGGCTTGTATTTTGGACTTTTATTGTAAAGCCTCCTCTTAAGCAGCATCTACCTCTTGAGGTCTAGGCAAGAAGTCTGTGCTGTAATTGTTTTGATTTAAAATAGGTCTTGAATAGTCCTTCAGAAGTGAAGAGTATTACTTCCTAGCCCAACCCTCTTGCAGGACGGCAGGAGATGGCACACAACCAGGAGACCATGCTGTGTTAGAATCACTTAAATGCATTACTCTCTTAATTAGGGCTAAATTACTTTACATGTATTTTTCATATTCATCATACCTCTTAATTATATCTAAATTAGTTTACATGTATTTGTCATGTTCAGGGAGTGTGGAAATCACTTAGAAGAGCAGCGAGCATGGGCTACAATAGGCAGAACATATCTGTGCCAGACAGAGACCAGGAATCTGCAGGAAGCAGCAATAGCTGGCAAGAAGGCAGAAAAAGCTTTTGTCAAGGCCCTTGAAATGTGTGAAAGGATAAAGAGTACTGTCAAACTTGCAGAGTACATGGCCATGAAGGGCCGGCTGTATTTAAATCTAGGTGAGCTAACACTTAATAGGATCACATTATTTTTTTAAAGTATAGGTGAATTTTTTATAAGTCTTAAAAACATATATTTTAAAAAATTAGTTATATGGTGATTTGATTTCATTTTAGATCATACCTTTTTGAATAAAATTTTTATAAAAATTACTGATTGTTTTCTTCACCTTCAGGTCATGTTTTCGATGCAAGAGGGGATATAGCTACAAGTGCTGATATGATGAAGCGTGCAGTCTCAATTGCTCAGTAAGCATTATTGTCAAAATAGCTTGTGGCTTATTAGTAATTTTCAAATATAGACTTTCAGTTGATGGTCTAGTGAAAAATACAAAATACCTGTTGTTGGTTTTAGTCATATTCATTTTTTGAGGACAAAATTCTAGCATGAACAAAGAATTTCTTTTTCCAGTTGTTGTTTTTTTTACATTTATAGTATGTATATATTTAATGATTTTATTTTATCCTAATTTAAAAAATGATTTTAGTATGTATTCTTGGAATAAAAACTCATTTTACATTCATAGCTTATATTTATGATAAAAAAATATTTTACATTACTTTAATTGATGTTACAATCTTTAGTTTGATACAGTCAACCTGTATGAAAATTATAGGAAAGGTAAAGAATACAATCTGTCAACATTGATAGGGCTGTAAGAACAGACATCTTTCAAATATTTCACAGAAAGTTTAAGTTGGAGGATGAGCTGTACATGTGTAATGTAGGCCTGGCCACAATGTATCAGAAGAACTGCCAGTACAGTCAAGCACTAAGGTTCCTGGAAGTGGCCCTGAAGCTAGCTGACAAGCTCAGGGATAAGGTCAGAGAGAGGGAGTTGTTTGTACAGAAGGCCAAGGTCAGTCCTTTTTTATGCCATTTGTTTTATTGCATTGTGTAGGTTGTATCAGTTAGTTGGGGAAATGCCTGGTTGAAATATTTTATAAGAATATCACTATCTATCAGAAGAGACCTACATAAAATGTTTCCAATTAACAAGAGGATATGTATTTTATTTTGTTTTATGTCCTAGAAGACAGCTGCTTTGTAAAAAAAACACAAAAAAGAGAAAACTATAATTAGCAATGTTAAAACATTAATAGGTTGCTATTGTGTGCATGCAATATTTTTTAAAATTCTCTGAATAGGTGCATGTCTGTGTGGGTGACTTCCTCGCTGCTAAACATTGTTTAAAGAAAGCTCACAAACTGAAAGTGGATTCTGAAATTAGTGAAGAGGTTCTCACAAAGATATTTCGATCAGGTAATTTATACTGTTAGTAAAGTGTAAAACTATTTTGTGGCATTATTTTGTGAAATCTAACTTGGATTCCTAGAGAATTTTTTTTTTAGTCACTTTTCTTATTGGCAATCTGTTTCTCAAATTATATTTACAAAGTAAGCGAATGGATAAAACGTATCTTATAAAATATTGTTAAAGTAAGTTAGTTATTGTTGTTGTTTTTTTGCCCTCCGCAATGAAGTCAACAAAATGCAGGAAGCTGTACAAGATATTGAGACAGAAACAGAGGAAAAGAAACTGTCCAAACATCTTGAGATCGTAGCTGACTGCTGTGCAGAGTTAGGGAATTACAATGAAGCCATAGAAAATTATTTGAAAGTGGTA
This sequence comes from Biomphalaria sudanica, assembly GCA_036873155.1. Lineage (NCBI taxonomy): Eukaryota > Metazoa > Mollusca > Gastropoda > Planorbidae > Biomphalaria > Biomphalaria sudanica. The sequence goes on from JAZGLO010002720.1 coordinate 1,552,510, forward strand.
AGCAAACTTTATGTATTGACATTTTTTTAATTCTATCTTTAAATGTGACTTCATCTCAACTTTGAATATTATAATTTAATTTTCAAGTAAATGTTAATTATTTTTTTATCATGTTAATTACCCATCATATAATATTTTGCTTTATCTGTGATTATAAAATTTTCCAACTATTGATCTATGTGTAACTATGTTTATGTACATTGAAAAGTTTTAATTTTTCACTGCTACTGTTGACTTCTTTGCCAGCTTCAGTATGCTAGTCTTATGAGTAGCGAGGAGAGGGCTGCTATCTATATATCTCTTGGCCAAACCTATGCCGATTTACAACAGTATGATAATGCTATCCTGTATTATAAACAGGAAGTGGCAGAGAGGAAGGATAACTTTGAACAGGCAAGTGGGGAAATGTTTTTTTCAATTACCTTTTTTAAATAGGATTTTTTGGTTACAGTTGTATCTTTTAACATCTCATAGTCACCAATTGGTAAATCACATTCAGAGCTGCTATTGTTTGGATATTTTTAAAAAAAGGTAAAAAGGTTGCAAATTTAAGGCTAAGTTAAAAAATTATATATATTTCCCAAATCTTTTTCATTAGTAATGAGCATTACCATTTTGATTACAAGATGTTACAGTTTCATAACAAATTGTGTTCTGTAGTCGTGTCAGACATTGTTGAACATAGCCGAATTGGAGGAGTTGAAAGGTTCCAAGTACACTGAGGTCTGTAAAGTCTATATGTCGGCATTTGAAGCCTCCAAAAAGGCAAAGAGTCCCAAGCTACAGGTAAATATCTTTTAGAAAAAATAAACTTTTTAGCTCCAACACAAACCTGCCTTCTGTTCTTTCTGTTCTTTGTTGTTTGCTAAATATAAACTACCAGTGCTTTTTTGGGGGGAAAAAAAATAGGTGCCAGTACTCAGTAATTAAGTGAGGTGGGAAGCGAGGTCGAGAGGCCAAGTGCGCTTGAACTGGCTACCTAGAAGGGGGCTCGAGGTTCGACACCTGACTCGAACAGAGTTGTGTTAACTGAGCGCCTAAAGGCAGCACGGAAAACCAACTCCTAGATACCCCTTCCCCCCACTGGTCCACAAATGAGATTGAACCAAAAGCGCTCTGAGCATGCTATAAGCATGAAAGTAGCGCTATATAAAAGCTATAATAATAATTAATTAGGTGCGGTACTCAGTAGTACTTTTAACTACTGCCGTACTGGTGCATACCATCACAAAAAAAGTCCTGTAAACTACAATCTGCCCAATTATAATTTTTATCAGTATAATCAATGCTGTAATTAACCTGAATATACCTATGTAATACTGACACAGTATTTTGCTATTGCAGCAAGAATTGTTTTTAACTTGTTATAAGAATTTCAATGTACTCTTTAGTTTTGATATTTAGAGTATGGTCTTAGACCAATTCCAAATGACTCATACCAGATTTTGGGATAGGCTTATAGCAGTACACCAATACTTATCTGTTGGTTTTTCAGCAATACTAAGGAAAAGCTTAATGATGACATTTGTTTTCAGTTGAAGATATGATTTTATTTTTATATCTTTTAAAAATGTATTTATTTTTAGGTCCAAACACTGAAGTCCCTGATAAGTCTACAAAAGGCTTGCAAGCAAACAACACATCTTCAGGAAACTGAAAAGAAGTTAGCTGCTGTCACAAAAAAGTACAACCTCCGATCAAGTAGTGACAGTCAGAGTGATGATGACAGTGATAAGTTGTCAGAAAAACAAGATGATGGAGGCAACATCAGTTTATCAGATCTTACAGTATCAGGTAGCTTTCTGATAATCAGTTTGGTTTGACTTTTCTAGTTTGTATTCCTAGTTTTATCTTCTTTTTTTTTTAATCTAGATCTATTTATATATATTTATCCAGTTAGAGAAAGAAGAGAGATTGATTGATTGATTGTTAAATATTTGGCTGTCAAACACTGATTATCCTGTTGACTTTCTGGGGGATATTTTAGAGATTTCCCTATTATACACCATTTCCAAATATCTGTGTTTAAGTCAAATAAGTAAAATCATGATTATTTGTGCTAACTTTATAATAATAATGCACTGTTAACCAACTGCCATCTGTTAACCACACAAAGAAAACTTTTTTCAGATGAATCTGATGGAGACCCAGGTAACTCACTCAGTGATGTACCAGTTGGACGCAAGAAATCCAAACTTGCTCGGGTAAATGTTTCTCTTGATGTCCTTGTAACTATTTTTCTGACATTAATAGTAAATATAATAAAGAATGTGTATTTGATATGTAACTAGATTATCCATCTAATTTTTAAAATTAGACTTTTAAAAGTTTTATATGACTTTGTTCCCAGAGAAATGAAAAAGGTGAAACGCCACTCCACCGAGCTTGTATAGAAGGCAACTTGAAGAAAGTCAAATCTCTCATTAGTGAGGTGAGGTATATTTGTTTTGGAAACTTGATTGCTGAAGAGAAACTAAAAGAACACATTATTTGTATTAAGTTTTACTTTATTTTAGCGTACTAGGTCTTAGCTGGGTCTCATTAGCAGCATAAAATCCTGCAGTCTTCCCTTATATGTTTTTAAAAAGACAACCATTGTTAGCTTTGCACTAAGACTTATTGTCTCATTTTTTAGGGACATCCAGTCAACCCTAGAGACTACTGCGGGTGGCTGCCGCTGCATGAGGCTTGTAACCATGGCCACACAGCCGTTGTGGAGCACTTGCTGGACTGTGGGGCATGGATCAACGACAGAGGCGGGGACAGGTGTGGTGGAGTGACTCCCCTTATTGATGCTGCTAACTGTGGAAACCTGGATGTTGTTCGACTACTTATTGACAGGGGAGCTAACTTGATGGCTAAAGATGATGATGTAAGTCAAGGTGCAGTGTCTGTTTTTGTTCAAATCCAGCTTAAGAATATGAGCAGAAATCAGTTGAACTAGTCGTTATGTTTTTAATAAAACCAATGTGGCCCTATAGAATTAAGTGGGGGGATAACCCTCATGCTAATTATAAAAAAAATGAAATGAAACTCCTTTCTTTCTGTTTAAAGGTAAAGTGAGATGTTCTCAAAACCAATCCTTTTTTTTTTTTTTACTGCCTTTGAAAAAATTTAATGTAGCAAATAAAAAAAAAAAAAATTTTGTAGCATTACCTAACCATGTCAATTCACATTTTACAGAAAGGCGTGACATGGTTTACACTATGTTGCTCACGTTACACAGAATTTTCTCTTTTCTAACACTTTTCATACAGAGTCTTTGCAATTAGTTTAAAATGTTGCAATTTGTTTCAAATGTTCTTTTTATAAGTTTTTGTAGGAAATATTTTGTAAAAAAAAATTATTTGGCATGCTTAATAAGAAAAATCTTGCATTTATCAAATAAACCATTACTTGGTACATTCACACCTGCACAAGCACTCATATATATCTATCTATCTTTATATTGAATTCCTTAACAAAAATATTAACTCTTTATGTAATATTAATAAAAAACTTAAAACTACAGATGTTTATTTAAAATGGTAAAAAGGAGTGAAATCTTTTCATAATGAATAGCCTGACAAGAAAATATTTCAAATGAAAACATTGATGGATACAGGTATCTATTTCAAATGAAAACATTGATGGATCAGGTTTAAATTTTAGCTGTTGATCTCAAGTCTTATGGTTAGAATTCTCTATGTTTTAATTCATGTCTTGGACTAGGTCCTTGAGATCACCAACATGATACCCAGCTACTTTTGTCTTTATTTTTTTACTTGCCACTTTTGTAAACTGTTGACCACGGACCTTTGGTTCTTTAAGAGAAGGTTTACTTTTAATTTATGCAGTAGTGTCTTTGTAAGTGCTTTGTTATTAAAAAGTTAATTATTTGGGCTATTCCCAAACTCTGCCTGATGGCAGCAAATGATTGAAAAGGTATAGGCCTATGTATTATCTGTATAACAAGTGTGTTGTGATTGTTTCAGGGAAGCACAGCCTTAGACAGCCTGCAAGCCTGGTACAGTCGAACTTGTGACATGCTGGGGGCAAGAGATGAACTTGATTATCAGACCACTGAAACACTTTTACAAAATAGAATGGGTACATTTTGTGTTGCTTACTTTTATCTTTACTATTTTTTAAAAATTGCTTTCACATCCCTTTTATCTCATAGTGTTAAATATTTTTCTTACTTTTGAAAAACTAAATGTCTAATGTAAATGATATTACAATACTATTTAACCATTTTTTTTATTTCTATTAAGGTAAAGAAAAGAATTTCTCTGCCATTGTGAAGCCCAAAGTTAGTTCACCTCAGAAAAGCAAATCAAATGTCTTAGAAAAAAAGATAAATGTTCGTCTTCCAGACTTGACAGATGATAGTGATGAGATTGAAGATGAAGTGACTAACACACAGAAAGCAACAGTTCAAGACAAGAGGAAAAAACTAAATGTTTTGAAGAAAAAGTAAAGTCTTGTACAAGTTTTAAGTCTTTTTTGAAAACAAAATAAGTGTTAAATAAATTAAGAAAAATTAGGTTAATTAACTTCTCTTTCTTCTCAAGTACCACTGTAATAGACTTTATTTTCTGATAGTGTTCCTTTCATCAATAAATTCACTTTTAGCCTCTATCAGTGTGCAAGTGGTTCACAAGCAACTACTTCAAGGACATTTTGTTTCCAACAAATGGTTGGCCAGAAAACTGCTTCACCGACACTAAATACTTAAATTATAGGATGCAATAAAATAATATATTAATTATATTATTGAATAAATGTTTTCTTTATTGTGCAGGCGAGAGATTCACTTTTCATCTACCAAAGAGAAAAAACCCTCGTCTTTTGATGATGATTGCCCTTACATGGACTCTTTGCATCCTGGAATTTTGTTATCAACATCCTCCAATGACATAGATGATGCAGCACACTTCTACCAGTCTGCAATGGACAATGTGGGCAGCTCAGCTCAGAAGAGGTCAGAAATAGACAATAATTTAGTGCAGGTTGAGGACAAAGGACATTTAGCTTCAAGTTGTCTTCCTGCTTTGGTCAATGCAAATGAGGATGTCGGAGACAACTGGCTGATTGATGACATGAAGGCAACTAAGAATAAAAGAAAAAGTGCTGCAGCTAGTAAGATAATGAGTACAAGTTCTGTAAGAGCCAGCAATCTGAATAAGAGATTGCGCTCTGCTGAAATTAAAGATAGTTTTTCTCCTTTTAGGAAAAAAAGAAGCATGTACTGTGATAAAAAAGATTCATTGAAAGACAACACAGATTCCATTTATCATCCTCCAAGAGTCATGGAAGCAAGTTTTAATGACAGTTCCAATGAAGCTTGCCCTGTTTCTTCATCAACAGAAAGCACTTCTGGTGCCCAAAAGTTGCAAGGAGCAGCAGAGGCTGACTTTTGGGATTCTGATGATGAGATGCTAAGTCATGTTGATACATTTTGTGAAGAACCAGCCATGGATGTATCAGCCAGAGAATCTTCTCCAGTTTTGTTGAGCAGGGTAAATATTCCAAGAAATAACCAGTGTGATAAAGTTAATAGTGTTGAATCTTTCATATCCCATAAGCCAGCTGATAACCTTGCTCAGGATATGTTTTTCAGTAAAACTTCAGATCTGCTGAAAAAAATCGCTCTAGCTTGCCAAGAAAGTGTTGCTGTTGAACCGCAGCCTTTATCCCAAGCTCTTGCTGAAGACGTGGCAGAGAAGCCTTCATACAAAAACAGCTTGAGGGTGAAGGTGAAGTTTGGTGAGCAGACTCTTCTAATACCAATCCAGCCTTCAGACCAGAGCAAGAACATAGCCTGGCTTACATTGCAAGCTCAGCAGCGTTACTTCAACATGTTTCTTCTGCTTCCCACCTTGACATTTAGCACACAGGATGACACCATACTGTGTCCTGGTGACACCATCAGCACTGTGCTACAGGACAATGACATACTCAATGCCAATGTCAGCTCTTGGGAAAGGCCCAGGCTGGAACTGAGATATGAACAAGCGTGCAAGCTCAGCCTTTCTGAGCCCAACAAAAGCGTTGGCGCTGCCCTAAAGCAGTGTGATGCTTCCGGCCGTTTAGAGCTAAAAGATTTGTCTCTGGGTACTTCTGGTTTACATCCAGTTTTCCAAGCACTGGAAGGGCAGAAAACTTTAACAGAACTATGCCTCAGTGGCAACCGACTTGGAGATTCAGGGTTGACTTCCTTGATGAAAGTCATCCCGAGCCTTCCTGTGTTGAAGGTGCTAATTTTAGATACCAATAACATTTCGGCAGAAGGCATCCAGATTATTTCTCTGGCATTAAAAAGTGAACTCAGTCTGCAGTCTTTGAGCCACCTGAGTCTGGCCCACAATTGTTTGGATGACATTGCATCAGAAACTTTGACTGCCCTTTTGAAGAACTTGCCAGAGCTCAAGTCATTGAACCTTTCAGCTTGCAGTTTTACAAACAAATTGTTTACTTCAACTTTCTGTGAGGCTTTGAGAGGTAGAATATTTACTGTTTTATATAGAGTTTGGCAAAATTAATTAATTTTACTCTTGATATGCTTAGACTTATAAGAATTGTTTTTAACCAGAAAATGCATATGTTTCTTAATAAATATTGGTAATGATGATTCACACATTAATAAAACAAAGTACAATGGAATTTTGCATATTATTATTAAATAGAAAATGTTAGCTTCTTCCTTAAGTTTCCAAGATGACATGTTTATTAGATATTTCATTTAAACATTCAAATTCTTTATATATATATATATATATATAATTTTCAAAATTTATTTATATAAAAGAATGTATGTAACCATATTCAGGTTCTTTTTTTTTCCTTCTGACTTTACTCAAATACTGCTTAATACTTACATCTAACCAAAAAAAATTTTTAGATTATTTTTCTCCAAATCAAATGTAATTGAAAATCATAACATTGTATAATAAAACTGTACTCAATAATTTTTGTAATGAAGTTCATAGATCTTACTTACTTAAAATTTACATTATATATAATTTTGGCTTTTGAATAAGTTGAGAATCAACACAGAAATAGGTCAGGGCGGCACTTTAGAAAATGATGAGCTAAATGTGATTTGATTTTTAATTTGAGGAATAAATGTAAACTAGGTTGTAATAAATTCTTGTAGTCAAAGTTTACCAGCTGGGCACCAAGTATCTATTAGATTTCAAGTTGTGGATTTTTACACTGTCATGTGGTTTGCATGCTAGACTGTCATTCAGACTTATGGATGGTCCCAGGTTCAAACCCTGCCTGATCCCATCCCCCGTCGTCTTGTGGCAGGTTTTCACTAGGAAGTAAATTTTCAATTCTGAAGGAACATCTGAAACATGTATAACATTTTACAAACAAACACTGGAGTGTGTGTTGTTTAGGTCATTCACATCACACTCAAATCCCTGCTAGACTTTTATATGAAACATTTGGTGTCAGAACAAAATTATTTTTATTTCATCTCTTGAATTCCATTATTGGATGAGGAAACTTTTGTTTTCAGGATGTAAATTAGAGCATGTCAGTGTAGCAGAAAATCAGATCAAGCTGGAAGGAGTGAGAGCCTTGCTCAAGTCATTACATACTTGGTGCCTGCATTCTCTGGATATTTCACACACCCGCAGCTCTTGTGATGGAGATCTGGGAGTGGAACTGGAGAAGTTTTTCTCTGACCAAAGTTGCCACTTGGAAGCGTTGTCTGTTTCAGGGTGTCACTGGTCTGAGTCAGATGTTCTGTTGCTCAATAGGTGAGTTGGTCTGCCTGATTCTTTAGTCAAATATATTTTTCACTTTGCTATAATTATTAATTACCTTTAACTTTAAATATTGTATTAACAAAAGGAAAATTTGAGCTGAATGTCCCAGTTTCTAAGTATCAGTATTGGTTCAATCTTAATTTTTATCAAGATTTAAGAGATGTCCATCTTTAATGACAGTTAATATGCTGTTCATAAATATCCTTTTCAAAGGATGACTGCTGTGTCAACTACTTTCTTATTTGTAGAGATATTTTCTTAAATATTAAATCGCTTTGACAGTTTTCGTAGGTTAGAATTGCTAACTCTGGTTTATGCACACAAGTTACCTGGAGATATACTTACAGTCTGATCACCTCTCAGTCCTGACACACAAAAATAAGTTTGAACTCTACTTCAAAATTTCTAGTGGGTAATAGTAATCCATGTGTTATACTGTTTGTGATGTAAGGATGTAGTGACAGTGTTGTATACCTACTAAAGTTTACATCCTTCTGGCAACTAGATTTGTTCTCTGCATTGTATTCTCTAGGGTTGTTCTCTCCAAAATGTGATGGTTTGTCACCGTGCTATTGTAATAAAACCCAGACTAACACTACCTTTTCTTACAATAGACACACAACACTTTTAAACTATATGTGCAGAGGTCCAATCTTTGTTTCAAAAATGTTTTTTAATGTATTAGTTTGCTGGTACTTCTGATGGTAATTTATATATCTATCAATCTTAAATAGAATCTTTAATTATCCTGCACTGAAATTTAAGCCTGCACTTTGGTTTTTTTGTTTATCAGCTCATTTCAAGCCAAGTCCATTCTATTTTGTAAAATAAATGTGTTCATTAACTTTTCTTTCCATAAAAATTATTAACACTGCAAAGCTCAATGCTAGTTTATATTTACAGATTAGCAACTTCCTGCAAGACACTCCGCTCTTTACAGTTATCCCAAAACCAGAACATCAACAACAAAACCCTTCAAAAGCTCCTTTACTTGTGCTGTGGCAGTGGACTAGAAGAGCTAGTGGCCCGTGGCTGTTCTGTGACATCACCTCTTGGTGGTGAATTCATAGATGCTTTTAAAATTAAAATGTCCAGCAGCCAACCCTTGAAGAAATTTGTTCTGTCTTGCAAAACTTTGCAGCCCAGTGAAGCATCATCTCTCTGTGATATATGGAAGGAGACATGGAAGCTCCAAGGTGTTATGAAAATAATTGGTGCTGCCATCTCGTTTACTGTTTCCTCTTGAATTGTTTTAGCTTTAAATCTTTGTTACATTTTCAGATGTAGAATTCTTGTGGATGGGATTTAAGAGTTGCTTGTTAGTCATTATTGTAGGAATGACTTGAGTTTCACATCTAAGTAGCAGCATCCCCTGTGCTTAACTCCTGTGGTTAAATAGTAAGTGCAGTGAGAGGTTAAATAGTGAGCGCAGTGAGAGGTTAAATAGTGAGCGCAGTGAAAGGTTAAATAGTGAGCGCAGTGAAAGGTTAAATAGTGAGAGTGATTTGAGCTTGAGATAAAAGAATTCTGTGTTTTTCATGCTCCTGATGTTCCATTTAATGTTTGATGTGGTTCTTAGACTACACTTGGACTTGGTCCATATTTTCTAAAATTCTTTACAGGTAGATGGAAATTAAACAAATATACCTGATTGTTTATCACAACTAAATATACCTGATTGTTTATCACAGCTAAATATATCTGATTGTTTATCACAACTAAATATACCTGATTGTTTATCACAGCTAAATATACCTGTCAGCTAACTTTCAAAATAGGAGCATAAATATATTATTTCCCTAAGTCATCATAAAAAAAAATGCCTTATTCGGAGTAAAAAAAAAATAATAATAGTGCAGATTTTAACAAAGGTAGTTTAAAAAATATTCGTTTGACACATGAACAAAACCTATTTGAATATAGCTTACATCAACTCACTTTGTCTGCCTGGTAAAACGTTTGTACACATTATTTCTCCCACACACAATGTCGCATCAAACAGAAATTTTGCACAATTATTTCTGGTACCTGACGAAACAAGAATCAATTTTTTTAAAAATAACAAAATTAGTTTCATTAACTAATAGACATGAATTATTTTGCTTGGTATGGAACAAACTAAACCAAAAACCAACTCCCAAATTCATAATTGTTAAAGTATCTCATGAAACTTATCTTAAAAATTATTGTCATAATATAACAATGCCATTTTATTTATTGAATGTATGGGTCATTATGATGTACATATATTTCATGAGTTAACTCATTGTTGTTGTTGTTTTGTCAATTCGTTCTTGGTTTCATATGCTCAGTGTAGCTCTCTTGTTGTCCCTCTAATGTTACATGTATTGGTTACAATGTTTCAAAATGTAAGAATGTCATAACATATCAATAGTTAGTCAATGAGATTATGATAGTCAATACTTACTCATAACATAGTCAGTACCTTAGTCTATGAGATGTAAGATTGTCAATATTTAATCATTACATAGTCAATAGTTAATGTACGTGATGTAAGATTGTCAATACTTAGTCTATGAGATGTTTATGTTTACATTAGTTACTTCCTACCAAAATTGTAAATAAGTGCTGTCCATAGGGTGAGATACTAAATAAAATAAGTTACTTTGTACACTTGTATCTTTTAAGTCATTTTATTTGAAAAATACTTTTTTGTGTGTGTTTAATATGAATAAATTTATAATTTAAAAAAAAAAGAAAATTTTGTTGCAATGTGACTAGATTGTTGAAAATTATTGTCTTAGGAAAAAAATGTTTATGCTATTAGGAGGCAAGTAATACTGGTAACATCCTGAATGAGGGCCAGAGCATGTGTCATTAGTATGTGCTTATATCTTGACTGAGGGCCAGGGCATGTCATTAGTATGCTTGTATCCTGAGTCTGTTCACAATCTTCTTTATTTTTTGTATTGAGAAATTTTATTACACTAATTTTAACTAGAATAAGACATTGCATTGCATGTCGTCATCATGGTATGGGTAGATCACTATTAAAGACAACCACATACAGCTATAGATAAACTGATTGGGGATAGCAAAGTTGTTTTTTTGTACACTCTTCTAGTTCTAGCAAGCAACTTTTTTTGTTTCATCTGAGATGGTATACTTTCTGTTGCACTGATAGTCATTCTTTTATCGGTAGTATTGATTTTGTCTGACTTCCGTGTAAATATTTACCTGAAGTTCAGAGCTATTAAAATCTGCCTTGGTTGTTTATTTTGCCCTCATGTTTCCTACATTGTACGTACTCTATATCTCTCAATGAAGGGCTTCACTGACATTTGAACTAGGAAGTAGATTATCTCCAATTTTTTAAGTTTAAAGGAACATCCGAAGCATGTCATACATGTGACAAACAAATCTATGGGCCTGCTAGACAAGGCGTGGGAGAACTGTAGCTAAAAATATTTACGATACGAGGATGTAGCAGGATTTCTTGGATTCTCTCCCCTCGCTCTCTTCCTAAACATAAATCAGTTTTAAAAAAAAACCGTGCTACATTCATTCAATACACAAGACCAGATGGGGGTAGGCCTGACTTCTATGATAACATTATCTCTCTCTCTCTTGTTCAAACAGGTAAGAGAGAGACCCAACGTATGATATAAAGGAGGTGGTAGATTCTAAAGTTCGACCACCCGTACTGCAGGATCTATAAATGGTTAGCACAAAGACGTACCCTAGAGGAACCATATCAGACAAACAAGAAAATAGGCACCAGGCTTGCGTTAAAAGATATCACGGCGTCAGCTTCAGTCTAGAATGCTTTACAGTTTGCTATTGATATAAATAACTTGATGCTATGTCTACAAATACTGGCTTCGGGTCTTGCCGCAGGTTCAAGGTAGTTTTGATCGGAGACTCGGGCGTGGGGAAAACTGCATTGTTTCTGAGGCTCAGGGATGGCATCTTCTGTGACACAGTGTCTACAATTGGTGTGGACAGTTTCACTAGGAATATAGTTGTAGACGGCCTCAGTGTGAAGGTAATGTAACAGGTTTTCTTCTTTTAATGTGACAACAATGGATGAACAACCTGAGTTCGAATCCAGGTGGGGGGAGGGGGGATAGTGCAACAAACTCTAACCTAGAGCTTGCTGGGGAAGAGCTAAAGGCGATTGGATTTTTTTTACCAACCAGATGTGCGGTTGTAGTGTTCAGACTAAGCCCAACTTTAAAACCAGGCTTAGACTCAGTCAACGGGTGGGACGATCCAAGGTCATGAATAACCAATAATCCGTTATAAAAATGGCCATAGCGTAACCTATCTATACTTAATATCCGGCCCGTTTATATTATGTGGGGAAGGGATCCAGAAAAAAAATTTGTTTTATTTTACAAGTTTTGAGTTTTTTGTGTTCTTTAATCATCATATAATCATGAACTATTACACCCGTTACGCCGATACTTTAATCCAGAAAATGGGGACTATAGAGCGGGGGGCAGGTTTCTTTAGTTCGTCCTAATCCAGACATCGTTTAGGGGGGCAAGGGGATGATATAGCGGGAGGTTTCGAACTCGGGACCAGCTACTCGATAGTCCGAAGTGTATACCACACGACCATGCAGCCATGGTAGGTCTCCATCGCAGTGATCACCGAATTTGTTTCAAACAGTGACCATTTAATATTTTAGTTCAACTTCACACATTTGTATCTGTATTTCTATTTCGTATTGAAATTGTTCATCTACTGAGTAAACGAATGGACAGAATATCAACAAACAAGAAAACAACGAACGTCTTAATTCAAAACTAAAACTGCCAAGGAAAGGAGTTGGCTTTCAATTTACTTCCCGGAGTTACCGAATTATTCGTCGACACATTGACACCATTCTGGAAAGATAAATACAGTTATCTGTGCACCAAGAACATTTTGTAACATGAGTGATCCCCCTTTGTATTGGTAATGCGTCATAAGCTTCTTCCTGGATTATGGAAAAGAAATTTGATAAAGAGAAAGAGAGAGACGTTGAGATTAAATTTAAACAAATGGGAACCCAGACTGCGGGTATGCATTGTTTGCGATTGAAAATGGGCTTGGAATCAGAAGGGCTCTCGCCATTATGACTGGAAAAATGCTAGCCCATTATTCCTCGTCATGGTGCGAAGCAACACTGACTCCGTTCGTGACCTCCGTCGAAGGTGCCGCGCCAAGCCGTGAGTGTCGTTTTTTCTAGGTACGAGACAAAGAACATAAAAAAACAACAACAAAAAAACTGCGAAAGCATGAAAATACTGCATTAGACCAAACCTTCTCGTGCCTTGAGTGTTACATTTCGAATCGAAGATGTGACTTCCTAGAACTCTTTGAGTAGGCCTACATAGGCAATGCGAGTGTGCTCCTATTCAACTGGGAAGGAGGAGACCAAACATATGCGCTAGTATAAAGTGTTCCTCTGGAACAGTAACACCACCTGGCTAATACATTCTTCGCTAGTGCTCTCTGTACTCCTATATGGTTATGAAAGTTGGACACAGAATGCCGGAGGAAGCTACCCGTCGCGTGGCCCTCCGGTGGAAACGAGTAGCGAATCAGGCCCTTGTGTGAGCTTTTTTTTTTATTTCACTCGGGGTAGGGGTGGAACAAGTAGCCCTTACACCAGTCCAAAAAGTCCGCCACGCCGTTCCACATGGGGGCCGTTATCAGTATCCCGTTAGCTGGAGTGGCGGTCCTTGCACGGAACAGTGGCGGTTACAGTATAGGACTATGAGACAAGCTCCCCGCAGTCAGCACTGTTCTCGGCCACTTGTAGCCAGTGGGGCCCAGGAACGGGGACGGAGCGCTGTGTACACCGCACGGCCCGGTCTGGCCCAGTCAACCGATATGGCCGTCTACCGTTGAGAGCCCTCAGACAGGACAGGGGTGAAGAGCCCCATGTCCAGGCCTGGTAGCTGGATAAAAGCCTTTCTAACCACCAAGGGGATAATGGCGCCTACGGCGCCGACGCCCAACTGGACTTCACTGAAGGACACAGTGCTGAAAAAGGAAAGACTCCTCAATACTGTGAAGAGACGACAGTCATTCTTTAAGGTCCAGTGGAGGGAGCACGAAGTCGTCGAAAGAAAAGGCTGACCTGGCTAACGTTCAATAACGGACCGTCCTTTCTCTTGATAGCCTGATAAGATCTGCTACTAACTGGGAAAATTGAGGGGGGGGGGGGATTTGGTTATGCGAACTGTCACAGAGCACCCCTACTACGAAAGATAATGGACAGATGAGATAATGTTCTTTGAAGCCTATAGTGCTATTTTCTGCATGAGTGCGTTAGGGCAGGGATTCTCAAACTTTTTCAGTTCAGGGACAAGTAATACTAAGTAAGCGGGCCCACGACACAGCCAGATTTCTCTAGCACTTTCTAAAGCCGCTGGCCTAATCAAACTCTCGGCAACCGTGCGTGTTTTGTTTGATCTACACTATTAACATTGCAATAAAAACCGAAACCTTATAGAAGCTCTTTTATTAACTGTCGTCGCATTGCTAATAGTTTCCTGCTGATTTGCATTCACTGTTGTTGCATTGCTAATAGTTTCCTGCTGATTTGCATACACTGTTGATTGACGTTTAAAGAAATCAATGAGTTTTTCTTTTAGCTCAGTTTGACGCTTCAGTTTAGCAGGTCTCAAACTTTAACACATTGAAACATCTGACACATTGTTGCTGATCACTGTTAAGCCTACCTTTGTACGGTAGAAATCTGAACTGTAAATACATAGAGGCAGATGTACAATTACTTACGTAATTTTGACTTACATGTTGCGGCCTCTCTTGCAGCATCGTGTCTCGGTGCTTTGTCACTATTTGCATGTCACTCTTACATGTTGCGGCCTCTCTTACAGCATCGTGTCTCGGTGCTTTGTCACTATTTGCATGTCACTCTTACATGTTGCGGCCTCTTACAGCATCGTGTCTCGGTGCTTTGTCACTATTTCCACGTCACTCTTACATGTTGCGGCCTCTCTTACAGCATCGTGTCTCGGTGCTTTGTCACTATTTCCATGTCACTCTTACATGTTGCGGCCTCTCTTACAGCATCGTGTCTCGGTGCTTTGTCACTATTTGCATGTCACTCTTACATGTTGCGGCCTCTCTTACATCATCGTGTCTCGGTGCTTTGTCACTATTTCCACGTCACTCTTACATGTTGCGGCCTCTCTTACAGCATCGTGTCTCGGTGCTTTGTCACTATTTCCATGTCACTCTTACATGTTGCGGCCTCTCTTGCAGCATCGTGTCTCGGTGCTTTGTCACTATTTCCATGTACCTCATCACATGTTGCGGCCTCTCTTGCAGCATCATGTCTCGGTGCTTTGTCACTATTTCCATGTCACTCTTTCATGTTGCGGCCTCTCTTACAGCATCGTGTCTCGGTGCTTTGTCACTATTTCCATGTCACTCTTGTTCTGCTTCAGATGTCTGCTTACGCTTCAAATATTTATCCATAATCTAAAGGTCAGAAGGGCGTGCCAAAAGCAATTTAACTAACGCCGATTACCACTGTAGCCCATAAAGTAATTAATCATGAATTGTACAACATTAATAACCAGACTTATGTCGGTGTTTCGAGGAGTCTCAGAATCGTCGTCTGGAAACTTTAAAACGAAGTTGGGCCTACTTCTTTGAATAGTGTGATAAAGCAGAGAACTAGAAAGATCGATGTTAATTGACTTGAAAAGCAAACAGATTGAAAGAGCAACGTTGATTAGTTTGTAAAAGAAGTAAAAAGTTTGAAACTCCTCTACCCAAACTATAGTTCTATCGCAGTCTTTTGTTTTTAATCATTGTGGTTTTTTGTCAAGCAGCGCCAACAACAATAGTTCTAGAATGGTCGCCCCTCTAGACCAAATGGAAACACTAGAACGTGGCCAGCTGATTTGTATTTAAATTATCCTATCATTTGGAACTGGCCTTCAGTGAATAGGTCATTATAAATGTATACAATTTTTCATATTTCTATGGACTCTCCAACAGTCGTCTGGTCGACCCTGAGGGTCCACTAATCATTGTTTGACAACCACTGCTTTAAGGTATGGGCTTTAAATAAACAATAAAGGCAAATGAGATGAAGTAGTTTTGTAGACTTGTATAGTCGAGACTACTCAAACATTGTACACAAATATTGGTGTTGAACATTATGAGAGGGAAACAGTTTCTAAACCTGAACCGGCTCAAAACATCTCCGAATGCCAGCGAATCGTCCACATTTGTTTAACATTTGAACATTCTACTTCTAAGGACTCGTGCATGCAATTCTTTAGCCACGCACTGTTTAAGAACAACGGAAACAGTGAGATTGTGAACTGTCTGAACAAAGTAGTTGATTGATTCATCACAAAGGAAATGAAAAACAAACCAAAAAAACAAAAAAGTCTGTATCCGCTCGTTCAAACGTTTGCACAAAGAAACAGGAAAGTGATTGGTCGAAATTCAAGTCCACGAACATGTTAGAGATAAATCCGCTGTGAGGAAACGGGAGGGGCACCTCTTTGTTCTCTTCATTCTAATGAGATGGGACTTTTTTTTGTTTTCTTTGAAACTTGTGAACTTACTTCTTCACTTACTTCTTTGTTTTGGTTTGTTCCTTTTCTATGATCTTAGAACTTCTCGAGAACATGTGGGAAGAAGGTAACAACATTGTTGTGTTTCAAATGCAATTTCAAATGTATGATGCAATTCCATTTTAAAAAAAACAAGTATTTTGGTGTAACCGGTTAATATTACACTAATAACCAATGGTACAAGATCGGTAGATGAGTTATGTCAAAAATGGATGCATTAATATCACAATGGACTTTTTTCCTATTCTATTCTATTCTATTCTATTGTGGATTTTGTGCACTTCAATGTATGTTTTTGTATTCCCCAGTTAACTTTGGTAGACACAGCAGGTATTGAAAGGTTTAACACCCTATCAACCAGTTACTATAGACATAGCCATGCGGTTTTCTTCGTTTACAGTGTAGATAAACCAGCCACTTTAGCAAGTGTAAAAACTTGGAATAAGACTGTGGACATTATTGCACCAAATGGTAAAACAATATATATTATATATATATATACTTTTTGATTTCATAAAGCCTAGCTGGAATAATTAGTATTGAATGATCTTGGGCTGGGGGGGGGGGTTTGGGGGGATTTTTTCTCCTTTCCCCCGAACTATATATATGTGTGTGTGTGTGTTTGTGTATATAATTAATCTAAATTACATTCTGACTCTTCATTCTTTCGGAAGACCTTTCGTAGACTGCCCACCTTTTCCAGCAATGGAGTCTGGGGGAGCACTGTGAGCACTATTTCCGGTATTGAAAGCCTAAAAATGCATATTCTGAGGTATCTACAGTGAATTATTCTGCTATTAAAAAGTTTTATTTCAAAACCTGGGATATTCTTACTGACTTAGATCCTCCCATCGCCGTTCGGCTGATTGGGCGGTAAGCTGTTTCCACAAAAATCTGTCACTGGCAATGTCCAAAGCCTGAGGACCTATATGAAAGTGTGGCGTGAAATTGTACTAGGATGTTCCTGTTTGCGATTCCCTTGTAATGGCCTCCATGTCATTGCAACTCTTATTATGCGTAATTCATTTTGAAGGAATACATGTCCCGCAAACCTGATGCGACGCTCTGTCACAAACTTACAAAGGGGTCGACTCCCTGTTCGGAATAGCATTTCATTGATTGATTTCCAAGCTCTATAACTGACTCCTAAAATCCGTTTTAGCCGTCTTTTTTGAGACACATTTAGTCTTTTTTTAATTTCGGCAGATGACTATCCATTGCACTTTAATAATGGAGTCCAGCCACTGGAAGACATTTTGTAACATCTCTTGGCTACGCTCTTGGAATTAGATGACTGTAGTTTGCTTTAGATTTTATATCGAAAAGGGAAGTTGGATCGTCAAAATCATCTGTTGTGGGGTTTTAAACTTAAAAATCTCTGGAGTTTTTTTTTTAACAAATTAAAAAACCCGTTTAGCTACGCTCATTGAATTTGGTGAGTGTAGTTTGCTTTAGAAAAATATTGAAAATGGGGTTCTCAACCTCAAAACTCTCCGTAGGGGGATTTTCAACTCAAAAACATCTGAAGTGTTTTTAAACTTTTAAAAAAGCCATCTAGAGGTGGGGGGTTTCAAACTCAAAATCAAAACCCCCCTTTGGCTTGACTAAGCTCAAAGAATTTTAGTGTTTAATTTACTTTTTTTTTATAGAAGAGGTATTTTTCGCTTCAAACCTCACTGAAGGGGGTTTAAACTTAAAACTCTTTTGGTTACTCTCAAAGATTTTTGAGTGTGTAATTTGCTTTTTTTTATATTGAAGAGGTATTTTTTTAGCTTTAGACCCCACTGGAATACCATAGAACAGGTTCTTCCTGGAGTGGGAAATTTGTTGACTGCCCGCCTTTTCCAGCACTGTGAGCTCCCCCAGTGCGGGGCGAAGCCCCGCCGCCAAGCACTATTTCCGGTATTGAAAGCCTAAAAATGCATATTTCTATATTGAAGAGGTATTTTTTTAAGCTTCAAACCCCACTGGAGGGGGGGGGGGTTAAACTCAAAACTCCCTTTGGCTACACTCATATAATTTAAAGTGTGTAATTTGCTTTATTTTATATTGAAGAGGTATTTTTAGTATCAAACTACGCCGAAGGAGGTTTAAACTCAAAACCCCCTTGGCTACGCTTATAGCATTTTGAGTGTGTAATTTGCTTTTTTTATATTGAAGAGGTATTTTTTTTAGCTTCAGACCCCACTGGAATACAATAGAACAGGTTCTTCCTGGAGTTAGTGGAAAATTTGTTGACTGCCCGCCTTTTCCAGCAATGGAGTCTGGTTGAGCACTGTGAGCTCCCCCAGCGCGGGGCGAAGCCCCGCCGCCAAGCACTATTTCCGGTATTGAAAGCCTAAAAATGCATATTTCTATATTGAAGAGGTATTTTTTTAAGCTTCAAACCCCACTGGAGGGGGGGGGGTTAAACTAAAAAATCAAAACCCCCTTTGGCTACACTCATAGAATTTGAAGTGTGTAATTTGCGTTATTTTATATTGAAGAGGTATTTTTAGTATTAAACTAAAAACCCCTTGGCTACGCTTATAGCATTTTGAGTGCGTAATTTGCTTTTTTTTTTATATCGAAGAGGTATTTTTTAGCTTCAAACCCCGCTGAGGGGGGGGGGGTTAAATTCAAAACCCATTAGGCTACGCTCATAGAATTTGAAGTGTGTAATTTGCTTTTGTTTTATTGAAGAGGTATTTTTTAGCTTTAAACCCCGCTCAAGGGGGGTTTAAACTCAAAACCCCTTTGGCTACGCTCATAACATTTTCAGTGTGTAATTTGTTTTTTTATATTGAAGAGGGGGTTTTAAAGTAAATTTTGGAGGGGGGTTTGAAATCAAAATCTTCCTTAGCTATGGAATTTGGGGATTGTCGCTTGCATTATTTTTTGTTTGTTTAGTTTATAGAAGAGGGGAATTTAACTGCAAAACCCTCTGGTAGGGTTTTAAACTCAAAACCCCCTTGGCTGCGTTGGGGCAAGTGATGGTTTAGTATTAAAATCTCACCTAAAATAAACAAAATCAAAGCTAAAGATCATCACTAAATTCCGTCAACCCCCCCCCCCTGCGGGGGGAGGAATTTCATTTCGGGGTGGGGGGGTTTGAACCCCAACCCCCCTGGCTACGCCCAAGATATATATATATATAAGCAGTCTAATAGCAGTACACACTGGCTATGCCAGTTGAATAGTTAGTTCCCAGGCTTTATATTGTTTATTATGGCCGGAAAAAAACTTTTCTTTTAATTTCAATAAATGGGCCACATTTTCACGATCAACCTAACATACTTGTTTGACCCGTGAATTAGTGTATGTGTTACAATACAATGTCACCGTGAATTAGTGTATGTGTTACAATACAATGTCACCGTGAATTAGTGTATGTGTTACAATACAATGTCACCGTGAATTAGTGTATGTGTTACAATACAATGTCACCGTGAATTAGTGTATGTGTTACAATACAATGTCACCGTGAATTAGTGTATGTGTTACAATACAATGTCACCGTGAATTATTGTATGTGTTACAATACAATGTCACCGTGAATTAGTGTACGTGTTACAATACAATGTCACCGTGAATTAGTGTATGTGTTACAATACAATGTCACCGTGAATTAGTGTACGTGTTACAATACAATTTCATGGCTCTTTCTCCCTTTCATTCTCTCTTCTCTTTCGCTCTCTGGACCCCCCCCCCCCCATTTTGTTTTACCTGTGCATTGTAATTTCTCTGACATACACTTTAGACTTGATTTGGCAAGATTCGCTTCATAATGCGCCCCCCCCCCCGACACATACACGGGCTCATATTTTGGGTCCATTAATTCCTAGAGCACTTTGAGTGATCCGCTTCCCCCCCCCCCCCTTTCAACAACCAAAAGTTAGTCCTTCGTACACTCTATAACTTTTCTTCGGCTACCTTTCATCTGAAACCAAGCAATGTACGCTATTAGACACCGCATCCAAAAGTAAAGGCGGTTGGTCGTTGTGCTGGCCACATGACACCCTTGTAAACTATAGACCATAGACCACAGAAACAGATGATCTTTACACGATCTACCCCATGGATCGCAAGATCTGAAAGTGGAAATGTATTTACTTTACATTTCTTCCTACCCTCAGTTTCAGGCCTAGAGAATAAAATGCATTTTTCCGAAGACCCCAATTGAATGGCACATCCCATTTCCCCTTTCTACATTTAATCTTATCTTCTTATCTTATATAATACAGACGTTACTTCAAAAAAGAAGATGATTACGTCCTACGCGTCATGCATTTAGTCATGCATATTAACCAATGACTTAAATTCTGCCAAGTCACTGGTTTTTCTGGCTAGCTCAGGCAACCCATTCCATGCTCTAATAGCACTAGGGAAGAAGGAGTATTTGTACAAATTTGTCCTAGCATATGGGACGAGGAATGTGCCTTTATTTTTGTGTCTTTCAGAGTATTTTATTAAATTTTGTTTTTGTATTTGAAGATTATGGTTCAGTGTTTTATGTATAATTGCTACTTTACTTTTATCTTATCTTATACTAGCCTGACATTACCCGCGGCCTGCGGGTCTAAGTTTGCGTTTACTAATCTAGTGGATTGGATTTAGATGTATGTTAAAGTTAGCTAATGATCCTTTCAAGTTTTTTCTATTTCGCTACGAAAAAAAAATTAGTTTTGCGAAAATGGGTTTACCCGAAGCCGATACATTCATATCTATTAAAAACGAAAAGAGCGATAGTTTTGTTAAATGAATGGTGAACAATTAAACGAAATAATTTTTAGTATTAATGAATATAGATCTAGGCCTATCTCAACTCGGCTTCGCAGCTTTCGTAAACGAATGTAGTCTCTTTAAAATGCTTTAGAAAACCAAATTTGAATGTTTATTTGATCAAAATATGAAATGAATGGACTATAATTAGTATGTTCATCTGTTAAAGTATAAAATTATATGTGCGAAGAGAAGTTTTATCATCTTAGAGTTGAATTAGAGTTTTAGATGTAGGGATGGGACTATAAAGTAAACAATTAAACGAATTAATTTTTAGTACACGATTCATTACGGTCTAATGAAAGAATGTTCGTCAGGAAATCTGTAGTCACAGATATAAGGAACTAATTTATGTAAAAAATGCTTTTGAAACACAAAATTGAAGGTTAATATTATTATATAATGAAATCAATGGATCTTCTTTTGTATTTCATGAGTCAAAGTAAAAAACTATCTGCGCAAAGTGTATTTCTTAAAATTAGATCTAGGTCTAAATCCTTTCGATCTTTTCTCATGTCAGCATTGTTTAACCATGGCCTAGATCCATAAATACTATAGCTTTAATAGAGTCGGACAACTTTATTTTTTTTTAGGGTCTTAAGTTTGTTTTAGGGCTACAATACATACACTACGGTCTAAGTTGGTACCCAAGAAACATTCCTGCCAAGTTTTATCAAGCATTAGGGTTTATTAAAAGAAATTTTTATAAATCAAATAAGAACATAAAACTAAAATGTTATTTAACCTTGGTTAGGCCAATAATAGAATATGCATCCACCGTGTGGGACCCCTCAACTCAAGAAAACATTAAGAAACTGGAACAAACACAAAATAGAGCAGTGAGATTCATAACAAACGAATATTCACATTTGACTAGGGTAACACCATTAGTAAAATCACTAAATTTAGAAAGCCTTCAGGACAGAAGACTCAAAAGTAAAGTAGCAATTATACATAAAACACTGAACCATAATCTTCAAATACAAAATCAAAATTTAATAAAATACTCTGAAAGACACAAAAATAAAGGCACATTCCTCGTCCCATATGCTAGGACAAATTTGTACAAATACTCCTTCTTCCCTAGTGCTATTAGAGCATGGAATGGGTTGCCTGAGCTAGCCAGAAAAACCAGTGACTTGGCAGAATTTAAGTCATTGGTTAATATGCATGACTAAATGCATGACGCGTAGGACGTAATCATCTTCTTTTTTGAAGTAACGTCTGTATTAGATAAGATAAGATAAGATAAGAAGTGGTTTTGATGTCTTTAAGTCACATACATACATACACCTTACATTCTACTATATAATATAATACAGACGTTACTTTAAAAAAGAAGATGGTTACGTCCTACGCGTCATGCATTTAGTCATGCATGTTAACCAATGACTTAAATTCTGTCAAGTCACTGGTTTTCCTTGCTGGCTCAATCAACCTTTTCCATGCTCTATGGTATTTGATTAGCATAAGTTTTTGTTTTTTTATTTAGACCGCGTCTAAAAGAAAGCTGAAATGACGTAGGGCGTGTTAAAAATAAATAGACTTAGGAAAAAGAAAAAAAATGCTTTTAAAAAACGGAATTAGTGAGATATTTTCTAAATGCTTTATGTATAGGCTGCGGCCTTTTGGGAAAATACTGAAAATAAAATACAAAGGTTTGATAAAAAGCTTGCTATTTTTCGCGAATAGCGGTCGTCAGGTTGCGAATCTCTCAAAACTGGTTCTTAGTGAGCGCCTATGGGTAAAAGGAACCTGTGTATGAAATTTCATGCGAATTTGTACGACAGTTTAAGAGCTCTCTTGGTCAATGAGTCAGTGGTAACTTGCAAATATTTAGTAGATATGTGAGTTTTTATTCCCAAACAAGGAATAGATGTATGAACATGTGTGTGTGTGTGTTTGCGTAAACTAAATTATTAAAGTAAAGTAAATGACTAAAGTGTATAGTCTAGATCTACACCTTAACCTAGAACTGATTTGTATCGATGTGGATGGGGCTATGGAAGAGGCAAAGTATTTACAGACCTACACTCTCGGCCTACAGAGGTTTCAACACAAATTCAAGTGTTTACAAGTGGCTGGAGCTAGAGTTCAGACTTAGAACCGACGAACTAAAGAAATATAATGGAGTGAGAGAAAAGTTAAGGACTTTATGAAAGATCGTTTCATTTGAAAGTTTCTACTGGTTAAAGCAAAGTAAAGTGATTTCATCCCTGTGTGCTATAACAGACGAGCTATAGAAAGTCGAGTTCTAAATTGTGGAAGCTCAGACTCTGGTCCATGGAAAATGACAAACGAAACAAATGCGGGCTAAAAGTGGAGTGTAAGAGCGGAGGTCTAAATTATGAAAAGGGCACCCCCCCCCCTCTTTTTTGGACTTTTCCATGGGAAAAGTCAAAACATAGATGTATTATTCTTATAAGGGGGATTAGAAGTTTGATGCCAAAAAGTGACCGGAAATGGATGCCGGTCGTTATACTGTTGGCCAGTGTTTGCAGGATGCAAAAGGAAAAGAAAAAAAAAAAGGTTAACAACAAGAGTATGCACTCAAAAGGATGGGGGGGGTGTTACTAAATTTAGAACAATGAAATGTCATTCAAACTGTTCCAAAAGAAAACTATTTCACCTTTAAGGGCACTACAATAACAATTCACAGGTCAAACGTGTGTGTGTGCGTATGGTATGAGGGGGGGGGGCTTAATAGTGTGAGACTTTCCATGTCAGGATGCCCCCCCCCAAAAAAAATCTTCCGGTTAACATGTAGGGCTATACCCATTATTTAAATGTAACAAAGTATATTGTTCTCGTTATTGTTACTTAATACATTTCATGTAGGTGGTGTTATGGAGTGTGTGTGTGTGTGTGGTGTGTGTGTTTGCTAGGAGGCATTGAAAGCGAGTATTTGTTGTTAGTTGTAGAGACAGGGCATTAATTTAATGTTAGTCTTGTAGTAAGATGCAAAATAAACGGCGCTTTCGTAAGCTGTGTTTAGTACGCCTGATGACTCCAGGAAGCCAGCGTGTAAAGACGTGTTTTTCTAGTGAGTTAGATTTGTTTAAATATCAGTTTGTTTCATTTCATCTTAAGTGGAATTAGTCTATAATGTAATAAAATTTATATTTAGTTTTGTTTACAAAGAAGTGATTCAAGTTATTTCAAGTTTTATAAGTTAAAATAGAATACGCCTACAGCTGTTTAGTTACCAGCAGTTTGGTGCTACAAGTCAACGACCAGCAAGAACAAGGGGTTTATATAAACATTCGCACAAAAAGTGTGTTAGAAATAAAATTAATTTCCTAAGAGTGTTACTGCTACATGTACTAAAATAATTAAGAATGAATATTAATTTCAACTTTTTTTTTTAGTTGTTCGATTTCTAGTTGGCACTAAAAATGACATCCAATGTGGACTGTGCCAGACGACAGTTGAACACGTCGCCAATTCTATTGGTTGTAAAGCTGTCTTTGATACGTCAGCCAAAACTGGTAGGTGCTGAAGTATGTCCACTTTTTTACAAAGCACATATTAACTCACTCTGTCTGTCTGCCTGTCTGTCTGGTAAAAGTGTGTACACGTTATTTCTCCCACACCCATTTTCGGATCAAGCTGAAACTTTGAACAAAATATTCATTGACATAAAGGACAGGAATCAATATAAAAAAGTAACAATTTGGACAATTAAGTGCTGAAATTAATTATTTTATAAATAGTAACAAGGGAAACTAATACTTCAGTATTTACAGATATGACTAAATTTGCTGGGTTTAGTTCCCTTAAATAATTGTTAACGCAATTGCTTCCTCACGCATTGTCCGATCTCTCTCTCTCTCTCTCTCTCTCTCTCTCTCTCTGCATTGTAAAATATTGTATTTAACAAACTCGGCAATGTAGAACATTGTATTTGATACATCCTGCAATGTAGATCATTGTATTTGACAACCAGCAATGTAGAACATTGTATTTGATACATCCTGCAATGTAGATCATTGTATTTGACAACCAGCAATGTAGAACATTGTATTTGATACATCCTGCAATGTAGAACATTGTATTTGATACATCATGCAATGTAGAACATTGTATTTGATACATCCTGCAATGTAGAACATTGTATTTGATACACCCTGCCATGTAGAACAATGTATTTGATACACCCTGCCATGTAGAACAATATATTTAATACACACTGCCATGTAGAACAATGTATTTTATACACCCTGTCATGTAGAACAATGTATTTGATACACCCTGCCATGTAGAACAATGTATTTCATACACCCTGCCATGTAGAGCAATATATTCGATACACCCTGCCATGTAGAACAATGTATTTGATACACCCAGCCATTTAGAACAATGTATTTGATACACCCTGCCATGTAGAACAATGTATTTGCTACACCCTGCCATGTAGAACAATGTATTTGATACACCCTGCCATGTAGAACAATATATTTGATACACCCTGCCATGTAGAACAATATATTTGATACACCCTGCCATGTAGAACAATGTATTTGATACACCCTGCCATATAGAACAATATATTTGATACACCCTGCCATGTAGAACAATGTATTTCATACACCCTGCCATGTAGAACAATATATTTGATACACCCTGCCATGTAGAACAATGTATTTGATACTCCCTGCCATTTAGAACAATATATTTGATACACCCTGCCATGTAGAACAATGTATTTGATACACCCAGCCATTTAGAACAATGTATTTGATACACTCTGCCATGTAGAACAATGCATTTCCTACACCCTGCCATGTAGAACAATGTATTTGATACACCCTGCCATGTAGAACAATATATTTGATACACCCTGCCTTGTATAACAATGTATTTGTTACTCCCTGCCATTTAGAACATTATATTTGATACACCCTGCCATGTAGAACAATGTATTTGATACACCCAGCCATTTAGAACAGTGTATTTGATACACCCTGCCATGTAGAACAATGTATTTGCTACACCCTGCCATGTAGAACAATGTATTTGATACATCCTACAATGTAGAACAATGTATTTCATACACCCTGCCATGTAGAACAATATATTTGATAAACCCTGCCATGAAGAACAATGTATTTGATACACCCTGCCTTGTAGAACAATGTATTTGATACACCCTGCCATGTAGAACATTGTATTTGATACACCCTGCCATGTAGAACATTGTATTTGATAAATCCTACAATGTAGAACAATGTATTTGATACACCCTGCCATGTAGAACATTGTATTTGATACATCCTGCAATGAAAAACAATGTATTTGATACACCCTGCCATGTAGAACAATGTATTTGATAAACCCTGCCATGTAGAACAATGTATTTCATACACCCTGCCATGTAGAACAATATATTTGATACAACCTGCCATGTAGAACAATGTATTTGATACACCCTGCCATGTAGAACAATGTATTTGATACACCCTGCCATGTAGAACAATATATTTAATACACCCTGCCATGTGGAACAATGTATTTGATACACCCTGCCATGTAAAACAATATATTTGATACACCCTGCCATGTAGAACAATGTATTTGATACACCCTGCCATGTAAAACAATTAGAACAATATATTTGATACACCCTGCCATGTAGAATAATTAGAACAATATATTTGATACACCCTGCCATGTAAAACAAAGTATTTCATACACCCAGCCATTTAGAACAATGTATTTGATACACCCTGCCATGTAGAACAATGTATTTGATACACCCTGCCATATAGAACAATATATTTAATACACCCTGCCATGTAGAACAATGTATTTCATACACCCTGCCATGTAGAACAATATATTTGATAAACCCTGCCATGAAGAACAATGTATTTGATACACCCTGCCATGTAGAACATTGTAATTGATACATCCTGCAATGTAGAACAATGTATTTGATACACCCTGCCATGTAGAACAATGTATTTGATACACCCTGCCATGTAGAACAGTGTATTTCATACACCCTGCCATGTAGAACAATATATTTGATACACCCTGCCATGTAGAACAATGTATTTGATACACCCTGCCATGTAGTACAATATATTTGATACACCCTGCCATGTAGAACAATATATTTGATACACCCTGCCATGTAGAACAATGTATTTGATACACCCTGCCATGTAGAACAATATATTTATTACACCCTGCCATGTAGAACAATGTATTTGATACACCCTGCCATGTAAAACAATTAGAACAATATATTTGATACACCCTGCCATGTAGAACAATTAGAACAATATTTTTGATACACCCTGCCATGTAGAACAAAGTATTTGATACACCCAGCCATTTAGAACAATGTATTTGATACACCCTGCCATGTAGAACAATGTATTTGATACACTTTGCCATGTAGAACATTGTATTTGATACATCCTGCAATGTAGAACAATATATTTGATACACCCTGCCATGTAGAACAATGTATTTCATACACCCTGCCATGTAGAACAATATATTTGATACACCCTGCCATGTAGAACAATGTATTTGATACACCCGCCATGTAGAACATTGTATTTGATACATCCTGCAATGTAGAACAATGTATTTGATACACCCTGCCATGTAGAACAATGTATTTGATAAACCCTGCCATGTAGAACAATGTATTTTATACACCCTGCCATGTAGAACAATATATTTGATACACCCTGCCATGTAGAACAATGTATTTGATACACCCTGCCATGTAGAACAATGTATTTAATACACCCTGCCATGTAGAACAATATATTTAATACACCCTGCCAAGTAAAACAATTAGAACAATATATTTGATACACCCTGCCATGTAGAACAATTAAAACAATATATTTGATACACCCTGCCATGTAAAACAAAGTATTTGATACACCCAGCCATTTAGAACAATGTATTTGATACACCCTGCCATGTAGAACAATGTATTTGATACACCCTGCCATATAGAACAATATATTTGATACACCCTGCCATGTAGAACAATGTATTTCATACACCCTGCCATGTAGAACAATATATTTGATAAACCCTGCCATGAAGAACAATGTATTTGATACACCCTGCCATGTAGAACATTGTAATTGATACATCCTGCAATGTAGAACAATGTATTTGATACACCCTGCCATGTAGAACAATGTATTTGATACACCCTGCCATGTAGAACAATGTATTTCATACACCCTGCCATGTAGAACAATATATTTGATACACCCTGCCATGTAGAACAATGTATTTGATACACCCTGCCATGTAGAACAATATATTTGATACACCCTGCCATGTAGAACAATATATTTGATACACCCTGCCATGTAGAACAATGTATTTGATACACCCTGCCATGTAGAACAATATATTTATTACACCCTGACATGTAGAACAATGTATTTGATACACCGTGCCATGTAAAACAATTAGAACAATATATTTGATACACCCTGCCATGTAGAACAATTAGAACAATATATTTGATACACCCTGCCATGTAGAACAAAGTATTTGATACACCCAGCCATTTAGAACAATGTATTTGATACACCCTGCCATGTAGAACAATGTATTTGATACTCCCTGCCATTTAGAACATTATATTTGATACACCTTGCCATGTAGAACAATGTATTTGATACACCCTGCCATGTAAAACATTGTATTTGATACACCCTGCCATGTAGAACATTGTATTTGATACATCCTACAATGTAGAACAATGTATTTGATACACACTGCCATGTAGAACATTGTATTTGATACATCCTGCAATGTAGAACAATGTATTTGATAAACCCTGCCATGTAGAACAATATATTTGATACACCCTGCCATGTAGAACAATATATTTGATACACCCTGCCATGTAGAACAATGTATTTGATACACCCTGCCATATAGAACAATATATTTGATACACCCTGCCATGTAGAACAATGTATTTGATACTCCCTGCCATTTAGAACAATATATTTGATACACCCTGCCATGTAGAACAATGTATTTGATACACCCAGCCATTTAGAACAATGTATTTGATACACCCTGCCATGTAGAACAATGTATTTGCTACACCCTGCCATGTAGAACAATGTATTTGATACACCCTGCCATGTAGAATAATATATTTGATACACCCTGCCATGTAGAACAATATATTTGATACACCCTGCCATGTAGAACAATTAGAACAATATATTTGATACACCCTGCCATGTAGAAAAATGTATTTGATACACCCTGCCATGTAGAACAATTAGAACAATATATTTGATACACCTTGCCATGTAGAACAATTAGAACAATATATTTGATACACCCTGCCATGTAGAACAATGTATTTGATACATCCTGCAATGTAGAACAATGTATTTGATACACCCTGCCATGTAGAACAATGTATTTGATACACCCTGCCATGTAGAACAATGTATTTGATACACCCTGCCATGTAGAACAATATATTTGATACACCCTTTCATGTAGAACAATGTATTTGATACACCCTGCCATGTAGAACAATATAATTGATACACCCTGCCATGTAGAACAATGTATTTGATACACCCTGCCATGTAAAACAATTAGAACAATATATTTGATACACCCTGCCATGTAGAACAATTAGAACAATATAATTGATACACCCTGCCATGTAGAACAAAGTATTTGATACACCCAGCCATTTAGAACAATGTATTTGATACACCCTGACATGTAGAACAATGTATTTGATACTTTTTGCCATGTAGAACATTGTATTTGATACATCCTGCAATGTAGAACAATGTATTTGATACACCCTGCCATGTAGAATATGTATTTGATACACCCTGCCATGTAGAACAATGTATTTGATACACCCTGCCATGTAGAACAATATATTTGATACACCCTGCCATGTAGAACAATGTATTTGATACACCTTGCCATGTAGAACAATATATTTGATACACCCTGCCATGTAGAACAATGTATTTGATACTCCCTGCCATTTAGAACATTATATTTGATATACCCTGCCATGTAGAACAATGTATTTGATACACCCAGCCATTTAGAACAGTGTATTTGATACACCCTGCCATGTAGAACAATGTATTTGCTACACCCTGCCATGTAGAACAATGTATTTGATACACCCTGCCATGTAGAATAATATATTTGATACACCCTGCCATGTAGAACATTGTATTTGATACACCCTGCCATGTAGAACATTGTATTTGATACATTCTACAATGTAGAACAATGTATTTGATACACCGTGCCATGTAGAACATTGTATTTGATACATTATGCAATGTAGAAAAATGTATTTGATAAACCCTGCCATGTAGAACAATACATTTGATACACCCTGCCATGTAGAACAATATATTTGATACACCCTGCCATGTAGAACAATGTATTTGATACACCCTGTCATATAGAACAATATATTTGATACACCCTGCCATGTAGAACAATGTATTTCATACACCCTGCCATGTAGAACAATATATTTGATACACCCTGCCATGTAGAACAATGTATTTGATACTCCCTGCCATTTAGAACAATATATTTGATACACCATGCCATGTAGAACAATGTATTTGATACACCCAGCCATTTCGAACAATGTATTTGATACACCCTGCCATGTAGAACAATGTTTTTGATACACCCTGCCATGTAGAAAAATGTATTTGATACACCCTGCCATGTAGAACAATATATTTGATACACCCTGCAATGTAGAACAATGTATTTGATACACCCAGCCATTTAGAACAATGTATTTGATACACCCTGCCATGTAGAACAATGTATTTGATACACCCTGCCATGTAGAAAAATGTATTTGATACACCCTGCCATGTAGAACAATATATTTGATACACCCTGCCATGTAGAACAATATATTTGATACACCCTGCCATGTAGAACAATGTTTTTGATACACCCTGCCATGTAGAACAATGTTTTTAATACATCCTGCCATGTAGAACTATATATTTGATACATCCTGCCATGTAAAACAATGTATTTGATACACCCTGCCATGTAGAACAATTAGAACAATATATTTGATACACCCTGCCATGTAGAACAATTAGAACAATATATTTGATACACCCTGCCATGTAGAACAATGTATTTGATACACCCAGCCATTTAGAACAATGTATTTGATACACCCTGCCACGAAGAACAATATATTTGATACACCCTTCCATTTAGAACAATGTATTTGATACACCCTGCCATGTAGAACAATGTATTTGATACACCCAGCCATTTAGAACAATATATTTGATACACCCTGCCATGTAGAACAATGTATTTGATACACCCAGCCATTTAGAACAATGTATTTGATACACCCTGCCATGTAGAACAATGTATTTGATACACCCTGCCATGTAGAACAATGTATTTGATACACCCTGCCATGTAGAACAATGTATTTGATACACCCAGCCATTTAGAACAATATATTTGATACACCCTGCCATGTAGAACAATGTATTTGATACACCCTGCCATGTAAAACAATATATTTGATACACCCTGCCATGTAGAACAATATATTTGATACACTCTGCCATGTAGAACAATGTATTTGATACACCCTAACATGTAAAACAATTAGAACAATATATTTGATACACCCTGCCATGTAGAACAATTAGAACAATATATTTGATACACCCTGCCATGTAGAGCAAAGTATTTGATACACCCTGCCATGTAGAACAATGTATTTGCTACACCCTGCCATGTAGAACAATGTATTTGATACACACTGCCATGTAGAATAATATATTTGATACACCCTTCCTTGTAGAACAATGTATTTGATACACCCTGCCATGTAAAACATTGTATTTGATACACCCTGCCATGTAGAACATTGTATTTGATACATCCTACAATGTAGAACAATGTATTTGATACACACTGCCATGTAGAACATTGTATTTGATACATCCTGCAATGTAGAACAATGTATTTGATAAACCCTGCCATGTAGAACAATATATTTGATACACCCTGCCATGTAGAACAATATATTTGATACACCCTGCCATGTAGAACAATGTATTTGATACACCCTGCCATATAGAACAATATATTTGATACACCCTGCCATGTAGAACAATGTATTTGATACTCCCTGCCATTTAGAACAATATATTTGATACACCCTGCCATGTAGAACAATGTATTTGATACACCCAGCCATTTAGAACAATGTATTTGATACACCCTGCCATGTAGAACAATGTATTTGCTACACCCTGCCATTAAGAACAATGTATTTGATACACCCTGCCATGTAGAATAATATATTTGATACACCCTGCCATGTAGAACAATATATTTGATACACCCTGCCATGTAGAACAATTAGAACAATATATTTGATACACCCTGCCATGTAGAAAAATGTATTTGATACACCCTGCCATGTAGAACAATTAGAACAATATATTTGATACACCCTGCCATGTAGAACAATTAGAACAATATATTTGATACACCCTGCCATGTAGAACAATGTATTTGATACATCCTGCAATGTAGAACAATGTATTTGATACACCCTGCCATGTAGAACAATGTATTTGATACACCCTGCCATGTAGAACAATGTATTTGATACACCCTGCCATGTAGAACAATATATTTGATACACCCTTTCATGTAGAACAATGTATTTTATACACCCTGCCATGTAGAACAATATAATTGATACACCCTGCCATGTAGAACAATGTATTTGATACACCCTGCCATGTAAAACAATTAGAACAATATATTTGATACACCCTGCCATGTAGAACAATTAGAACAATATATTTGATACACCCTGCCATGTAGAACAAAGTATTTGATACACCCAGCCATTTAGAACAATGTATTTGATACATCCTGACATGTAGAACAATGTATTTGATACACGTTGCCATGTAGAACATTGTATTTGATACATCCTGCAATGTAGAACAATGTATTTGATACACCCTGCCATGTAGAATATGTATTTGATACACCCTGCCATGTAGAACAATGTATTTGATACACCCAGCCATTTAGAACAATGTATTTGATACACTCTGCCATGTAGAACAATGCATTTCCTACACCCTGCCATGTAGAACAATGTATTTGATACACCCTGCCATGTAGAACAATATATTTGATACACCCTGCCTTGTATAACAATGTATTTGTTACTCCCTGCCATTTAGAACATTATATTTGATACACCCTGCCATGTAGAACAATGTATTTGATACACCCAGCCATTTAGAACAGTGTATTTGATACACCCTGCCATGTAGAACAATGTATTTGCTACACCCTGCCATGTAGAACAATGTATTTGATACATCCTACAATGTAGAACAATGTATTTCATACACCCTGCCATGTAGAACAATATATTTGATAAACCCTGCCATGAAGAACAATGTATTTGATACACCCTGCCTTGTAGAACAATGTATTTGATACACCCTGCCATGTAGAACATTGTATTTGATACACCCTGCCATGTAGAACATTGTATTTGATAAATCCTACAATGTAGAACAATGTATTTGATACACCCTGCCATGTAGAACATTGTATTTGATACATCCTGCAATGAAAAACAATGTATTTGATACACCCTGCCATGTAGAACAATGTATTTGATAAACCCTGCCATGTAGAACAATGTATTTCATACACCCTGCCATGTAGAACAATATATTTGATACAACCTGCCATGTAGAACAATGTATTTGATACACCCTGCCATGTAGAACAATGTATTTGATACACCCTGCCATGTAGAACAATATATTTAATACACCCTGCCATGTGGAACAATGTATTTGATACACCCTGCCATGTAAAACAATATATTTGATACACCCTGCCATGTAGAACAATGTATTTGATACACCCTGCCATGTAAAACAATTAGAACAATATATTTGATACACCCTGCCATGTAGAATAATTAGAACAATATATTTGATACACCCTGCCATGTAAAACAAAGTATTTCATACACCCAGCCATTTAGAACAATGTATTTGATACACCCTGCCATGTAGAACAATGTATTTGATACACCCTGCCATATAGAACAATATATTTAATACACCCTGCCATGTAGAACAATGTATTTCATACACCCTGCCATGTAGAACAATATATTTGATAAACCCTGCCATGAAGAACAATGTATTTGATACACCCTGCCATGTAGAACATTGTAATTGATACATCCTGCAATGTAGAACAATGTATTTGATACACCCTGCCATGTAGAACAATGTATTTGATACACCCTGCCATGTAGAACAGTGTATTTCATACACCCTGCCATGTAGAACAATATATTTGATACACCCTGCCATGTAGAACAATGTATTTGATACACCCTGCCATGTAGTACAATATATTTGATACACCCTGCCATGTAGAACAATATATTTGATACACCCTGCCATGTAGAACAATGTATTTGATACACCCTGCCATGTAGAACAATATATTTATTACACCCTGCCATGTAGAACAATGTATTTGATACACCCTGCCATGTAAAACAATTAGAACAATATATTTGATACACCCTGCCATGTAGAACAATTAGAACAATATTTTTGATACACCCTGCCATGTAGAACAAAGTATTTGATACACCCAGCCATTTAGAACAATGTATTTGATACACCCTGCCATGTAGAACAATGTATTTGATACACTTTGCCATGTAGAACATTGTATTTGATACATCCTGCAATGTAGAACAATATATTTGATACACCCTGCCATGTAGAACAATGTATTTCATACACCCTGCCATGTAGAACAATATATTTGATACACCCTGCCATGTAGAACAATGTATTTGATACACCCGCCATGTAGAACATTGTATTTGATACATCCTGCAATGTAGAACAATGTATTTGATACACCCTGCCATGTAGAACAATGTATTTGATAAACCCTGCCATGTAGAACAATGTATTTTATACACCCTGCCATGTAGAACAATATATTTGATACACCCTGCCATGTAGAACAATGTATTTGATACACCCTGCCATGTAGAACAATGTATTTAATACACCCTGCCATGTAGAACAATATATTTAATACACCCTGCCAAGTAAAACAATTAGAACAATATATTTGATACACCCTGCCATGTAGAACAATTAAAACAATATATTTGATACACCCTGCCATGTAAAACAAAGTATTTGATACACCCAGCCATTTAGAACAATGTATTTGATACACCCTGCCATGTAGAACAATGTATTTGATACACCCTGCCATATAGAACAATATATTTGATACACCCTGCCATGTAGAACAATGTATTTCATACACCCTGCCATGTAGAACAATATATTTGATAAACCCTGCCATGAAGAACAATGTATTTGATACACCCTGCCATGTAGAACATTGTAATTGATACATCCTGCAATGTAGAACAATGTATTTGATACACCCTGCCATGTAGAACAATGTATTTGATACACCCTGCCATGTAGAACAATGTATTTCATACACCCTGCCATGTAGAACAATATATTTGATACACCCTGCCATGTAGAACAATGTATTTGATACACCCTGCCATGTAGAACAATATATTTGATACACCCTGCCATGTAGAACAATATATTTGATACACCCTGCCATGTAGAACAATGTATTTGATACACCCTGCCATGTAGAACAATATATTTATTACACCCTGACATGTAGAACAATGTATTTGATACACCGTGCCATGTAAAACAATTAGAACAATATATTTGATACACCCTGCCATGTAGAACAATTAGAACAATATATTTGATACACCCTGCCATGTAGAACAAAGTATTTGATACACCCAGCCATTTAGAACAATGTATTTGATACACCCTGCCATGTAGAACAATGTATTTGATACTCCCTGCCATTTAGAACATTATATTTGATACACCTTGCCATGTAGAACAATGTATTTGATACACCCTGCCATGTAAAACATTGTATTTGATACACCCTGCCATGTAGAACATTGTATTTGATACATCCTACAATGTAGAACAATGTATTTGATACACACTGCCATGTAGAACATTGTATTTGATACATCCTGCAATGTAGAACAATGTATTTGATAAACCCTGCCATGTAGAACAATATATTTGATACACCCTGCCATGTAGAACAATATATTTGATACACCCTGCCATGTAGAACAATGTATTTGATACACCCTGCCATATAGAACAATATATTTGATACACCCTGCCATGTAGAACAATGTATTTGATACTCCCTGCCATTTAGAACAATATATTTGATACACCCTGCCATGTAGAACAATGTATTTGATACACCCAGCCATTTAGAACAATGTATTTGATACACCCTGCCATGTAGAACAATGTATTTGCTACACCCTGCCATGTAGAACAATGTATTTGATACACCCTGCCATGTAGAATAATATATTTGATACACCCTGCCATGTAGAACAATATATTTGATACACCCTGCCATGTAGAACAATTAGAACAATATATTTGATACACCCTGCCATGTAGAAAAATGTATTTGATACACCCTGCCATGTAGAACAATTAGAACAATATATTTGATACACCTTGCCATGTAGAACAATTAGAACAATATATTTGATACACCCTGCCATGTAGAACAATGTATTTGATACATCCTGCAATGTAGAACAATGTATTTGATACACCCTGCCATGTAGAACAATGTATTTGATACACCCTGCCATGTAGAACAATGTATTTGATACACCCTGCCATGTAGAACAATATATTTGATACACCCTTTCATGTAGAACAATGTATTTGATACACCCTGCCATGTAGAACAATATAATTGATACACCCTGCCATGTAGAACAATGTATTTGATACACCCTGCCATGTAAAACAATTAGAACAATATATTTGATACACCCTGCCATGTAGAACAATTAGAACAATATAATTGATACACCCTGCCATGTAGAACAAAGTATTTGATACACCCAGCCATTTAGAACAATGTATTTGATACACCCTGACATGTAGAACAATGTATTTGATACTTTTTGCCATGTAGAACATTGTATTTGATACATCCTGCAATGTAGAACAATGTATTTGATACACCCTGCCATGTAGAATATGTATTTGATACACCCTGCCATGTAGAACAATGTATTTGATACACCCTGCCATGTAGAACAATATATTTGATACACCCTGCCATGTAGAACAATGTATTTGATACACCTTGCCATGTAGAACAATATATTTGATACACCCTGCCATGTAGAACAATGTATTTGATACTCCCTGCCATTTAGAACATTATATTTGATATACCCTGCCATGTAGAACAATGTATTTGATACACCCAGCCATTTAGAACAGTGTATTTGATACACCCTGCCATGTAGAACAATGTATTTGCTACACCCTGCCATGTAGAACAATGTATTTGATACACCCTGCCATGTAGAATAATATATTTGATACACCCTGCCATGTAGAACATTGTATTTGATACACCCTGCCATGTAGAACATTGTATTTGATACATTCTACAATGTAGAACAATGTATTTGATACACCGTGCCATGTAGAACATTGTATTTGATACATTATGCAATGTAGAAAAATGTATTTGATAAACCCTGCCATGTAGAACAATACATTTGATACACCCTGCCATGTAGAACAATATATTTGATACACCCTGCCATGTAGAACAATGTATTTGATACACCCTGTCATATAGAACAATATATTTGATACACCCTGCCATGTAGAACAATGTATTTCATACACCCTGCCATGTAGAACAATATATTTGATACACCCTGCCATGTAGAACAATGTATTTGATACTCCCTGCCATTTAGAACAATATATTTGATACACCATGCCATGTAGAACAATGTATTTGATACACCCAGCCATTTCGAACAATGTATTTGATACACCCTGCCATGTAGAACAATGTTTTTGATACACCCTGCCATGTAGAAAAATGTATTTGATACACCCTGCCATGTAGAACAATATATTTGATACACCCTGCAATGTAGAACAATGTATTTGATACACCCAGCCATTTAGAACAATGTATTTGATACACCCTGCCATGTAGAACAATGTATTTGATACACCCTGCCATGTAGAAAAATGTATTTGATACACCCTGCCATGTAGAACAATATATTTGATACACCCTGCCATGTAGAACAATATATTTGATACACCCTGCCATGTAGAACAATGTTTTTGATACACCCTGCCATGTAGAACAATGTTTTTAATACATCCTGCCATGTAGAACTATATATTTGATACATCCTGCCATGTAAAACAATGTATTTGATACACCCTGCCATGTAGAACAATTAGAACAATATATTTGATACACCCTGCCATGTAGAACAATTAGAACAATATATTTGATACACCCTGCCATGTAGAACAATGTATTTGATACACCCAGCCATTTAGAACAATGTATTTGATACACCCTGCCACGAAGAACAATATATTTGATACACCCTTCCATTTAGAACAATGTATTTGATACACCCTGCCATGTAGAACAATGTATTTGATACACCCAGCCATTTAGAACAATATATTTGATACACCCTGCCATGTAGAACAATGTATTTGATACACCCAGCCATTTAGAACAATGTATTTGATACACCCTGCCATGTAGAACAATGTATTTGATACACCCTGCCATGTAGAACAATGTATTTGATACACCCTGCCATGTAGAACAATGTATTTGATACACCCAGCCATTTAGAACAATATATTTGATACACCCTGCCATGTAGAACAATGTATTTGATACACCCTGCCATGTAAAACAATATATTTGATACACCCTGCCATGTAGAACAATATATTTGATACACTCTGCCATGTAGAACAATGTATTTGATACACCCTAACATGTAAAACAATTAGAACAATATATTTGATACACCCTGCCATGTAGAACAATTAGAACAATATATTTGATACACCCTGCCATGTAGAGCAAAGTATTTGATACACCCTGCCATGTAGAACAATGTATTTGCTACACCCTGCCATGTAGAACAATGTATTTGATACACACTGCCATGTAGAATAATATATTTGATACACCCTTCCTTGTAGAACAATGTATTTGATACACCCTGCCATGTAAAACATTGTATTTGATACACCCTGCCATGTAGAACATTGTATTTGATACATCCTACAATGTAGAACAATGTATTTGATACACACTGCCATGTAGAACATTGTATTTGATACATCCTGCAATGTAGAACAATGTATTTGATAAACCCTGCCATGTAGAACAATATATTTGATACACCCTGCCATGTAGAACAATATATTTGATACACCCTGCCATGTAGAACAATGTATTTGATACACCCTGCCATATAGAACAATATATTTGATACACCCTGCCATGTAGAACAATGTATTTGATACTCCCTGCCATTTAGAACAATATATTTGATACACCCTGCCATGTAGAACAATGTATTTGATACACCCAGCCATTTAGAACAATGTATTTGATACACCCTGCCATGTAGAACAATGTATTTGCTACACCCTGCCATTAAGAACAATGTATTTGATACACCCTGCCATGTAGAATAATATATTTGATACACCCTGCCATGTAGAACA
Organism: Biomphalaria sudanica; assembly: GCA_036873155.1. NCBI lineage: Eukaryota > Metazoa > Mollusca > Gastropoda > Planorbidae > Biomphalaria > Biomphalaria sudanica. The sequence continues at coordinate 1,592,386 of JAZGLO010002720.1, forward strand.
ATATATTTGATACACCCTGCCATGTAGAACAATTAGAACAATATATTTGATACACCCTGCCATGTAGAAAAATGTATTTGATACACCCTGCCATGTAGAACAATTAGAACAATATATTTGATACACCCTGCCATGTAGAACAATTAGAACAATATATTTGATACACCCTGCCATGTAGAACAATGTATTTGATACATCCTGCAATGTAGAACAATGTATTTGATACACCCTGCCATGTAGAACAATGTATTTGATACACCCTGCCATGTAGAACAATGTATTTGATACACCCTGCCATGTAGAACAATATATTTGATACACCCTTTCATGTAGAACAATGTATTTTATACACCCTGCCATGTAGAACAATATAATTGATACATCCTGCCATGTAGAACAATGTATTTGATACACCCTGCCATGTAAAACAATTAGAACAATATATTTGATACACCCTGCCATGTAGAACAATTAGAACAATATATTTGATACACCCTGCCATGTAGAACAAAGTATTTGATACACCCAGCCATTTAGAACAATGTATTTGATACATCCTGACATGTAGAACAATGTATTTGATACACGTTGCCATGTAGAACATTGTATTTGATACATCCTGCAATGTAGAACAATGTATTTGATACACCCTGCCATGTAGAATATGTATTTGATACACCCTGCCATGTAGAACAATGTATTTGATACACCTTGCCATGTAGAATAATATATTTGATACACCCTGCCATGTAGAACAATGTATTTGATACACCTTGCCATGTAGAACAATATATATGATACACCCTGCCATGTAGAACAATGTATTTGATACTCCCTGCCATTTAGAACATTATATTTGATACACCCTGCCATGTAGAACAATGTATTTGATACACCCAGCCATTTAGAACAGTGTATTTGATACACCCTGCCATGTAGAACAATGTATTTGCTACACCCTGCCATGTAGAACAATGTATTTGCTACACCTTGCCATGTAGAATAATATATTTGATACACCCTGCCATGTAGAACATTGTATTTGATACACCCTGCCATGTAGAACATTGTATTTGATACATCCTACAATGTAGAACAATGTATTTGATACACCGTGCCATGTAGAACATTGTATTTGATACATTATGCAATGTAGAAAAATGTATTTGATAAACCCTGCCATGTAGAACAATACATTTGATACACCCTGCCATGTAGAACAATATATTTGATACACCCTGCCATGTAGAACAATGTATTTGATACACCCTGTCATATAGAACAATATATTTGATACACCCTGCCATGTAGAACAATGTATTTCATACACCCTGCCATGTAGAACAATATATTTGATACACCCTGCCATGTAGAACAATGTATTTGATACTCACTGCCATTTAGAACAATATATTTGATACACCATGCCATGTAGAACAATGTATTTGATACACCCAGCCATTTCGAACAATGTATTTGATACACCCTGCCATGTAGAACAATGTATTTGATACACCCTGCCATGTAGAAAAATGTATTTGATACACCCTGCCATGTAGAACAATATATTTGATACACCCTGCAATGTAGAACAATGTATTTGATACACCCAGCCATTTAGAACAATGTATTTCATACACCCTGCCATGTAGAACAATGTATTTGATACACCCTGCCATGTAGAAAAATGTATTTGATACACCCTGCCATGTAGAACAATATATTTGATACACTCTGCCATGTAGAACAATATATTTGATACACCCTGCCATGTAGAACAATGTTTTTGATACACCCTGCCATGTAGAACAATGTTTTTGATACACCCTGCCATGTAGAACTATATATTTGATACATCCTGCCATGTAAAACAATGTATTTGATACACCCTGCCATGTAGAACAATTAGAACAATATATTTGATACACCCTGCCATGTAGAACAATTAGAACAATATATTTGATACACCCTGCCATGTAGAACAATGTATTTGATACACCCAGCCATTTAGAACAATGTATTTGATACACCCTGCCACGAAGAACAATATATTTGATACACCCTTCCATTTAGAACATTGTATTTGATACACCCTGCCATGTAGAACAATGTATTTGATACACCCAGCCATTTAGAACAATATATTTGATACACCCTGCCATGTAGAACAATGTATTTGATACACCCAGCCATTTAGAACAATGTATTTGATACACCCTGCCATGTAGAACAATGTATTTGATACACCCTGCCATGTAGAACAATGTATTTGATACACCCTGCCATGTAGAACAATGTATTTGATACACCCAGCCATTTAGAACAATATATTTGATACACCCTGCCATGTAGAACAATGTATTTGATACACCCTGCCATGTAAAACAATATATTTGATACACCCTGCCATGTAGAACAATATATTTGATAAACTCTGCTATGTAGAACAATGTATTTGATACACCCTGGCATGTAAAACAATTAGAACAATATATTTGATACACCCTGCCATGTAGAACAATTAGAACAATATATTTGATACACCCTGCCATGTAGAGCAAAGTATTTGATACACCCTGCCATGTAGAACAATGTATTTGCTACACCCTGCCATGTAGAACAATGTATTTGATACACACTGCCATGTAGAATAATATATTTGATAAACCCTGCCTTGTAGAACAATGTATTTGATACACCCAGCCATGTAAAACATTGTATTTGATACACCCTGCCATGTAGAACATTGTATTTGATACATCCTACAATGTAGAACAATGTATTTGATACACACTGCCATGTAGAACATTGTATTTGATACATCCTGCAATGTAGAACAATATATTTGATACACCCTGCCATGTAGAACAATATATTTGATACACCCTGCCATGTAGAACAATGTATTTGATACACCCTGCCATATAGAACAATATATTTGATACACCCTGCCATGTAGAACAATGTATTTGATACTCCCTGCCATTTAGAACAATATATTTGATACACCCTGCCATGTAGAACAATGTATTTGATACACCCAGCCATTTAGAACAATGTATTTGATACACCCTGCCATGTAGAACAATGTATTTGCTACACCCTGCCATGTAGAACAATGTATTTGATACACCCTGCCATGTAGAATAATATATTTGATACACCCTGCCATGTAGAACAATATATTTGATACACCCTGCCATGTAGAACAATTAGAACAATATATTTGATACACCCTGCCATGTAGAAAAATGTATTTGATACACCCTGCCATGTAGAACAATTAGAACAATATATTTGATACACCCTGCCATGTAGAACAATTAGAACAATATATTTGATACACCCTGCCATGTAGAACAATGTATTTGATACATCCTGCAATGTAGAACAATGTATTTGATACACCCTGCCATGTAGAACAATGTATTTGATACACCCTGCCATGTAGAACAATGTATTTGATACACCCTGCCATGTAGAACAATATATTTGATACACCCTTTCATGTAGAACAATGTATTTGATACACCCTGCCATGTAGAACAATATAATTGATACACCCTGCCATGTAGAACAATGTATTTGATACACCCTGCCATGAAAAACAATTAGAACAATATATTTGATACACCCTGCCATGTAGAACAATTAGAACAATATATTTGATACACCCTGCCATGTAGAACAAAGTATTTGGTACACCCAGCCATTTAGAACAATGTATTTGATACACCCTGACATGTAGAACAATGTATTTGATACACTTTGCCATGTAGAACATTGTATTTGATACATCCTGCAATGTAGAACAATGTATTTGATACACCCTGCCATGTAGAATATGTATTTGATACACCCTGCCATGTAGAACAATGTATTTGATACACCCTGCCATGTAGAACAATATATTTGATACACCCTGCCATGTAGAACAATGTATTTGATACACCTTGCCATGTAGAACAATATATTTGATACACCCTGCCATGTAGAACAATGTATTTGATACTCCCTGCCATTTAGAACATTATATTTGATACACCCTGCCATGTAGAACAATGTATTTGATACACCCAGCCATTTAGAACAGTGTATTTGATACACCCTGCCATGTAGAACAATGTATTTGCTACACCCTGCCATGTAGAACAATGTATTTGATACACCCTGCCATGTAGAATAATATATTTGATACACCCTGCCATGTAGAACATTGTATTTGATACACCCTGCCATGTAGAACATTGTATTTGATACATCCTACAATGTAGAACAATGTATTTGATACACCGTGCCATGTAGAACATTGTATTTGATACATTATGCAATGTAGAAAAATGTATTTGATAAACCCTGCCATGTAGAACAATACATTTGATACACCCTGCCATGTAGAACAATATATTTGATACACCCTGCCATGTAGAACAATGTATTTGATACACCCTGTCATATAGAACAATATATTTGATACACCCTGCCATGTAGAACAATATATTTGATACACCCAGCCATTTAGAACAGTGTATTTGATACACCCTGCCATGTAGAACAATGTATTTGCTACACCCTGCCATGTAGAACAATGTATTTGATACACCCTGCCATGTAGAATAATATATTTGATACACCCTGCCATGTAGAACATTGTATTTGATACACCCTGCCATGTAGAACATTGTATTTGATACATCCTACAATGTAGAACAATGTATTTGATACACCCAGCCATTTAGAACAATGTATTTCATACACCCTGCCATGTAGAACAATGTATTTGATACACCCTGCCATGTAGAAAAATGTATTTGATACACCCTGCCATGTAGAACAATATATTTGATACACTCTGCCATGTAGAACAATATATTTGATACACCCTGCCATGTAGAACAATGTTTTTGATACACCCTGCCATGTAGAACAATGTTTTTGATACACCCTGCCATGTAGAACTATATATTTGATACATCCTGCCATGTAAAACAATGTATTTGATACACCCTGCCATGTAGAACAATTAGAACAATATATTTGATACACCCTGCCATGTAGAACAATTAGAACAATATATTTGATACACCCTGCCATGTAGAACAATGTATTTGATACACCCAGCCATTTAGAACAATGTATTTGATACACCCTGCCACGAAGAACAATATATTTGATACACCCTTCCATTTAGAACATTGTATTTGATACACCCTGCCATGTAGAACAATGTATTTGATACACCCAGCCATTTAGAACAATATATTTGATACACCCTGCCATGTAGAACAATGTATTTGATACACCCAGCCATTTAGAACAATGTATTTGATACACCCTGCCATGTAGAACAATGTATTTGATACACCCTGCCATGTAGAACAATGTATTTGATACACCCTGCCATGTAGAACAATGTATTTGATACACCCAGCCATTTAGAACAATATATTTGATACACCCTGCCATGTAGAACAATGTATTTGATACACCCTGCCATGTAAAACAATATATTTGATACACCCTGCCATGTAGAACAATATATTTGATAAACTCTGCTATGTAGAACAATGTATTTGATACACCCTGGCATGTAAAACAATTAGAACAATATATTTGATACACCCTGCCATGTAGAACAATTAGAACAATATATTTGATACACCCTGCCATGTAGAGCAAAGTATTTGATACACCCTGCCATGTAGAACAATGTATTTGCTACACCCTGCCATGTAGAACAATGTATTTGATACACACTGCCATGTAGAATAATATATTTGATAAACCCTGCCTTGTAGAACAATGTATTTGATACACCCAGCCATGTAAAACATTGTATTTGATACACCCTGCCATGTAGAACATTGTATTTGATACATCCTACAATGTAGAACAATGTATTTGATACACACTGCCATGTAGAACATTGTATTTGATACATCCTGCAATGTAGAACAATATATTTGATACACCCTGCCATGTAGAACAATATATTTGATACACCCTGCCATGTAGAACAATGTATTTGATACACCCTGCCATATAGAACAATATATTTGATACACCCTGCCATGTAGAACAATGTATTTGATACTCCCTGCCATTTAGAACAATATATTTGATACACCCTGCCATGTAGAACAATGTATTTGATACACCCAGCCATTTAGAACAATGTATTTGATACACCCTGCCATGTAGAACAATGTATTTGCTACACCCTGCCATGTAGAACAATGTATTTGATACACCCTGCCATGTAGAATAATATATTTGATACACCCTGCCATGTAGAACAATATATTTGATACACCCTGCCATGTAGAACAATTAGAACAATATATTTGATACACCCTGCCATGTAGAAAAATGTATTTGATACACCCTGCCATGTAGAACAATTAGAACAATATATTTGATACACCCTGCCATGTAGAACAATTAGAACAATATATTTGATACACCCTGCCATGTAGAACAATGTATTTGATACATCCTGCAATGTAGAACAATGTATTTGATACACCCTGCCATGTAGAACAATGTATTTGATACACCCTGCCATGTAGAACAATGTATTTGATACACCCTGCCATGTAGAACAATATATTTGATACACCCTTTCATGTAGAACAATGTATTTGATACACCCTGCCATGTAGAACAATATAATTGATACACCCTGCCATGTAGAACAATGTATTTGATACACCCTGCCATGAAAAACAATTAGAACAATATATTTGATACACCCTGCCATGTAGAACAATTAGAACAATATATTTGATACACCCTGCCATGTAGAACAAAGTATTTGGTACACCCAGCCATTTAGAACAATGTATTTGATACACCCTGACATGTAGAACAATGTATTTGATACACTTTGCCATGTAGAACATTGTATTTGATACATCCTGCAATGTAGAACAATGTATTTGATACACCCTGCCATGTAGAATATGTATTTGATACACCCTGCCATGTAGAACAATGTATTTGATACACCCTGCCATGTAGAACAATATATTTGATACACCCTGCCATGTAGAACAATGTATTTGATACACCTTGCCATGTAGAACAATATATTTGATACACCCTGCCATGTAGAACAATGTATTTGATACTCCCTGCCATTTAGAACATTATATTTGATACACCCTGCCATGTAGAACAATGTATTTGATACACCCAGCCATTTAGAACAGTGTATTTGATACACCCTGCCATGTAGAACAATGTATTTGCTACACCCTGCCATGTAGAACAATGTATTTGATACACCCTGCCATGTAGAATAATATATTTGATACACCCTGCCATGTAGAACATTGTATTTGATACACCCTGCCATGTAGAACATTGTATTTGATACATCCTACAATGTAGAACAATGTATTTGATACACCGTGCCATGTAGAACATTGTATTTGATACATTATGCAATGTAGAAAAATGTATTTGATAAACCCTGCCATGTAGAACAATACATTTGATACACCCTGCCATGTAGAACAATATATTTGATACACCCTGCCATGTAGAACAATGTATTTGATACACCCTGTCATATAGAACAATATATTTGATACACCCTGCCATGTAGAACAATGTATTTCATACACCCTGCCATGTAGAACAATATATTTGATACACCCTGCCATGTAGAACAATGTATTTGATACTCACTGTTATTTAGAACAATATATTTGATACACCATGCCATGTAGAACAATGTATTTGATACACCCAGCCATTTCGAACAATGTATTTGATACACCCTGCCATGTAGAACAATGTATTTGATACACCCTGCCATGTAGAAAAATGTATTTGATACACCCTGCCATGTAGAACAATATATTTGATACACCCTGCAATGTAGAACAATGTATTTGATACACCCAGCCATTTAGAACAATGTATTTGATACACCCTGCCATGTAGAACAATGTATTTGATACACTTTGCCATGTAGAAAAATGTATTTGATACACCCTGCCATGTAGAACAATATATTTGATACACCCTGCCATGTAGAACAATATATTTGATACACCCTGCCATGTAGAACAATGTTTTTGATACACCCTGCCATGTAGAACAATGTTTTTGATACACCCTGCCATGTAGAAATATATATTTGATACATCCTGCCATGTAAAACAATGTATTTGATACACCCTGCCATGTAGAACAATTAGAACAATATATTTGATACACCCTGCCATGTAGAACAATTAGAACAATATATTTGATACACCCTGCCATGTAGAACAATGTATTTGATACACCCAGCCATTTAGAACAATGTATTTGATACACCCTGCCACGAAGAACAATATATTTGATACACCCTTCCATTTAGAACAATGTATTTGATACACCCTGCCATGTAGAACAATGTATTTGATACACCCAGCCATTTAGAACAATATATTTGATACACCCTGCCATGTAGAACAATGTATTTGATACACCCAGCCATTTAGAACAATGTATTTGATACACCCTGCCATGTAGAACAATGTATTTGATACACCCTGCCATGTAGAACAATGTATTTGATACACCCTGCCATGTAGAACAATGTATTTGATACACCCAGCCATTTAGAACAATATATTTGATACACCCTGCCATGTAGAACAATGTATTTGATACACCCTGCCATGTAAAACAATATATTTGATACACCCTGCCATGTAGAACAATATATTTGATACACTCTGCCATGTAGAACAATGTATTTGATACACCCTGCCATGTAAAACAATTAGAACAATATATTTGATACACCCTGCCATGTAGAACAATTAGAACAATATATTTGATACACCCTGCCATGTAGAGCAAAGTATTTGATACACCCAGCCATTTAGAACAAAGTATTTGATACACCCTGCCATGTAGAACAATGTATTTGATACACCCTGCCATGTAGAACATTGTATTTGATACATCCTGCAATGTAGAACAATGTATTTGATACACCCTGCCATGTAGAACAATGTATTTGATACACCCTGCCATGTAGAACAATGTATTTAATACACCCTGCCATGTAGAACAATATATTTGATACACCCTGCCATGTAGAACAATGTATTTGATACACCCTGCCATGTAGAACAATATATTTGATACACCCTGCCATGTAGAACAATGTATTTGATACACCCTGCCATGTAGAACATTGTATTTGATACACCCTGCCATGTAGAACTTAGTGAATACATAAAATGACAGTGTGGAGTAACGAAGCGCTTTGCTTTTAGCATGGTCTCAATTATTGTTCGTCCATTTTTTAAGTATTATTTATTGTTGTACAAAGCCGAAAGCCATTGTGAACTTTCACATAAATCATTCTACACATGGAAGTGTGATTAAACAATGAAGAAAATGTTTTATATAAGGGCTTTATGCATATGATAAATAGGTTTCCTTTTTTTTTTCTGTACATATTTAGGTCATGGAGTTTCTAATCTTCTAGAGATTGTTTGCAAATGTCTAATTACTGAACAAAATCATGAACAACAGGAAGCGACGAATTCTAAATTTAATCTGGATGATCTGGAGTTTCATAGTAAGACGAACCAGTCTGCTTGTTGTTCCTGACGTCTACCATTCAGACTGATACCGAGATGCAGCATGGGCCTAGACATTTGGGATTTTCGCTAATAAAGTTATCAGTCGTCTGCTGTTTGTTTACATTTCGATGTTAAGAACGCTACTTTCGTTTAGATATGTAGTACAGTTGGCTAATAAAGAAAAAGAACGCCATATGGAGAAATGGGGGGGGGGTAAGGATCCTAAAGAAAAACGTAACAAAAGGAAAAAAGAAAAATCTGAGAGGTTTTAAAATAGACAACAAAAGCAATGTCAGGGACGCTCAAGTGAAAGATCACTGTTGCCAACCAAGAGTAGCAGTAGATCTGTTCAACCCGCTTGTTTTTCAATATTTTTTTTAGTTGCATAAATTGGATAACTGCCTAAAACTTTCTCCCTATTGATAGTATTTTGTGCTACAAGCGGAAGAGTTAAGAACTTGATTCTACAGTGCTAAAACTACATAGATTATCTGATGTAGGCTTATCAACTCTCACTCTAGTCTTTACACCAGATACGCCAAAAAGCTAGCTATTTATTCTTCGTATATCCGCCAAAAATGAAAATCTAAAAAAAAAGAAAAGATGAAGAGAAACAAATAGAATAGCGTAGAACGTGTGTGTTGAGGAAACAAATAGAATAGCGTAGAACGTGTGTGTCGAGGAAACAAATAGAAGAGCGTAGAACGTGTGTGTTGAGGAAACAAATAGAATAGCGTAGAACGTGTGTTGAGGAAACAAATAGGATAGCGTAGAACGTGTGTGTTGAGGAAACAAATAGAATAGCGTAGAACGTGTGTGTTGAGAAAACAAATAGAATAGCGTAGAACGTGTGTGTTGAGGAAACAAATAGAATAGCGTAGAACGTGTGTTGAGGAAACAAATAGAATAGCGTAGAACGTGTGTGTTGAGGAAACAAATAGAATAGCGTAGAACGTGTGTTGAGGAAACAAATAGAATAGCGTAGAACGTGTGTTGAGGAAACAAATAGAATAGCGTAGAACGTGTGTATTGAGGAAACAAATAGAATAGCGTAGAACGTGTGTGTTGAGGAAACAAATAGAATAGCGTAGAACGTGTGTGTTGAGGAAACAAATAGAATAGCGCAGAACGTGTGTTGAGGAAACAAATAGAATAGCGTAGAACGTGTCTTGAGGAAACTAATAGAATAGTGCAGAACGTGTGTGTTGAGGAAACAAATAGAATAGCGCAGAACGTGTGTTGAGGAAACAAATAGGATAGCGTAGAACGTGTGTTGAGAAAACAAATAGAATAGCGTAGAACGTGTGTTGAGGAAACAAATAGAATAGCGTAGAACGTGTGTTGAGGAAACAAATAGGATAGCGTAGAACGTGTGTTGAGGAAACAAATAGAATAGCGTAGAACGTGTGTTGAGGAAACAAATAGGATAGCATAGAACTTGTGTTGAGGAAACAAATAGAATAGCGTAGAACGTGTGTGTTGAGGAAACAAATAGAATAGCGTAGAACGTGTGTTGAGGAAACAAATAGAATAGCGTAGAACGTGTGTGTTGAGGAAACAAATAGAATAGCGTAGAACGTGTGTGTTGAGGAAACAAATAGAATAGCGTAGAACGTGTGTTGAGGAAACAAATAGGATAGCGTAGAACGTGTGTTGAGGAAACAAATAGAATAGCGTAGAACGTGTGTGTTGAGGAAACAAATAGAATAGCGTAGAACGTGTGTTGAGGAAACAAATAGAATAGCGTAGAACGTGTGTTGAGGAAACAAATAGAATAGCGTAGAACGTGTGTGTTGAGGAAACAAATAGAATAGCGTAGAACGTGTGTATTGAGGAAACAAATAGAATAGCGTAGAACGTGTCTTGGGGAAACAAATAGAATAGCGTAGAACGTGTGTGTTGAGGAAACAAATAGAATAGCGTAGAACGTGTGTGTTGAGGAAACAAATAGAATAGCGCAGAACGTGTGTTGAGGAAACAAATAGAATAGCGTAGAACGTGTGTTGAGGAAACAAATAGAATAGCGTAGAACGTGTGTGTTGAGGAAACAAATAGAATAGCGCAGAACGTGTGTTGAGGAAACAAATAGAATAGCGTAGAACGTGTGTGTTGAGGAAACAAATAGAATAGCGTAGAACGTGTGTGTTGAGGAAACAAATAGAATAGGTAGAACGTGTGTTGAGGAAACAAATAGAATAGCGTAGAACGTGTGTGTTGAGGAAACAAATAGAATAGCGTAGAACGTGTGTGTTGAGGAAACAAATAGAATAGCGTAGAACGTGTGTTGAGGAAACAAATAAAATAGCGTAGAACGTGTGTGTTGAGGAAACAAATAGAATAGCGTAGAACGTGTGTGTTGAGGATACAAATAGAATAGCGCAGAACGTGTGTTGAGGAAACAAATAGAATAGCGTAGAACGTGTCTTGAAGAAACAAATAAAATAGTGCTGAACGTGTGTGTTGAGGAAACAAATAGAATAGCGTAGAACGTGTTTTGAGGAAACAAATAGAATAGCGTAGAACGTGTGTTGAGGAAACAAATAGAATAGCGTAGAACGTGTGTGTTGAGGAAACAAATAGAATAGCGTAGAACGTGTGTGTTGAGGAAACAAATAGAATAGCGTAGAACGTGTGTGTTGAGGAAACAAATAAAATAGCGTAGAACGTGTGTGTTGAGGAAACAAATAGAATAGCGTAGAACGTGTGTTGAGGAAACAAATAGAATAGCGTAGAACGTGTGTTGAGGAAACAAATAGAATAGCGTAGAACGTGTGTTGAGGAAACAAATAGAATAGCGTAGAACGTGTGTGTTAAGGAAACAAATAAAATAGCGTAGAACGTGTGTGTTGAGGAAACAAATAGAATAGCGTAGAACGTGTGTGTTGAGGAAACAAATAGAATAGCGTAGAACGTGTGTGTTGAGGAAACAAATAGAATAGCGTAGAACGTGTGTTGAGGAAATAAATAGAATAGCGTAGAATGTGTGTGTTGAGGAAACAAATAGAATAGCGTAGAACGTGTGTGTTGAGGAAACAAATAGAATATCGCAGAACGTGTGTTGAGGAAACAAATAGAATAGCGTAGAACGTGTGTGTTGAGGAAACAAATAGAATAGCGTAGAACGTGTGTGTTGAGGAAACAAACAGAATGGGTGGAACGTGTGTTGAGGAAACAAATAGAATAGCGTAGAACGTGTGTGTTGAGGAAACAAATAGAATAGCGTAGAACGTGTGTGTTGAGGAAACAAATAGAATAGCGTAGAACGTGTGTTGAGGAAACAAATAGAATAGCGTAGAACGTGTGTTGAGGAAACAAATAGAATAGCGTAGAACGTGTGTTGAGGAAACAAATAAAATAGCGTAGAACGTGTGTGTTGAGGAAACAAATAGAATAGCGTAGAACGTGTGTGTTGAGGAAACAAATAGAATAGCGCAGAACGTGTGTTGAGGAAACAAATAGAATAGCGTAGAACGTGTCATGAGGAAACAAATAGAATAGCGTAGAACGTGTCTTGAGGAAACAAATAGAATAGTGCAGAGAGTGTGTTGAGGAAACAAATAGAATAGCGCAGAACGTGTGTTGAGGAAACAAATAGAATAGCGTAGAACGTGTGTTGAGGAAACAAATAGAATAGCGTAGAACGTGTGTGTTGAGGAAACAAATAGAATAGCGCAGAACGTGTGTTGAGGAAACAAATAGAATAGCGTAGAACGTGTCTTGAGGAAACAAATAGAATAGTGCAGAACGTGTGTGTTAAGGAAAGAAATAGAATAGCGCAGAACGTGTGTTGAGGAAACAAATAGAATAGCGTAGAACGTGTGTTGAGGAAACAAATAGAATAGCGTAGAACGTGTGTGTTGAAGAAACAAATAGAATAGCGTAGAACGTGTGTGTTGAGGAAACAAATAGAATAGCGTAGAACGTGTGTTGAGGAAACAAATAGAATAGCGTAGAACGTGTGTGTTGAGGAAACAAATAGAATAGCGTAGAACGTGTGTTGAGGAAACAAATAGAATAGCGTAGAACGTGTGTTGAGGAAACAAATAGAATAGCGTAGAACGTGTGTTGAGGAAACTAATAGAATAGTGCAAAACGTGTGTGTTGAGGAAACAAATAGAATAGCGTAGAACGTGTGTTGAGGAAACAATTGGATAGCATAGAACTTGTGTTGAGGAAACAAATAGAATAGCGTAGAACGTGTGTGTTGAGGAAACAAATAGAATAGCGTAGAACGTGTGTTGAGGAAACAAATAGAATAGCGTAGAACGTGTGTGTTGAGGAAACAAATAGAATAGCGCAGAACGTGTGTTGAGGAAACAAATAGAAAAGCGTAGAACGTGTCTTGAGGAAACAAAAAGAATAGTGCAAAACGTGTGTGTTGAGGAAACAAATAGAATAGCGCAGGACGTGTGTTGAGGAAACAAATAGAATAGCGTAGAACGTGTGTTGAGGAAACAAATAGAATAGCGTAGAACGTGTGTTGAGGAAACAAATAGAATAGCGTAGAACGTGTATGTTGAGGAAACAAATAGAATAGCGTAGAACGTGTGTGTTGAGGAAACAAATAGAATAGCGTAGAACGTGTGTTGAGGAAACAAATAGAATAGCGTAGAACGTGTGTTGAGGAAACAAATAGAATAGCGTAGAACGTGTGTTGAGGAAACAAATAGGATAGCGTAGAACGTGTGTTGAGGAAACAAATAGAATAGCGTAGAACGTGTGTGTTGAGGAAACAAATAGAATAGCGTAGAACGTGTATTGAGGAAACAAATAGAATAGCGTAGAACGTGTGTTGAGGAAACAAATAGGATAGCGTAGAACGTGTGTTAAGGAAACAAATAGAATAGCGTAGAGCGTGTGTTGAGGAAACAAATAGGATAGCTTAGAACGTGTGTTGAGGAAACAAATAGAAAAGCGTAGAACGTGTGTGTTAAGGAAACAAATAGAATAGCGTAGAACGTGTGTGTTGAGGAAACAAATAGAATAGCGTAGAACGTGTGTGTTGAGGAAACAAATAGAATAGCGTAGAACGTGTCTTGAGGAAACAAATAGAATAGCGTAGAACGTGTGTGTTGAGGAACCAAATAGAATAGCGTAGAACGTGTTTGTTGAGGAAACAAATAGAATAGCGCAGAACGTGTGTTGAGGAAACAAATACAATAGCATAGAACGTGTCTTGAGGAAACAAATAGAACAGCGTAGAACGTGTCTTGAGGAAACAAATAGAATAGCGTAGAACGTGTGTGTTGAGGAAACAAATAGAATAGCGTAGAACGTGTGTGTTGAGGAAACAAATAGAATAGCGTAGAACGTGTGTTGAGGAAACAAATAGAATAGCGTAGAACGTGTGTTGAGGAAACAAATAGGATAGCGTAGAACGTGTCTTGAGGAAACAAATAGAATAGCGTAGAACGTGTGTGTTGAGGAAACAAATAGAATAGCGTAGAACGTGTGTGTTGAGGAAACAAATAGAATAGCGTAGAACGTGTTGAGGAAACAAATAGGATAGCGTAGAACGTGTGTTGAGGAAACAAATAGGATAGCATAGAACTTGTGTTGAGGAAACAAATAGAATAGCGTAGAACGTGTGTGTTGAGGAAACAAATAGAATAGCGTAGAACGTGTGTGTTGAGGAAACAAATAGAATAGCGTAGAACATGTCTTGAGGAAACAAATAGAATAGCGTAGAACGTGTGTGTTGAGGAAACAAATAGAATAGCGTAGAACGTGTGTGTTGAGGAAACAAATAGAATAGCGTAGAACGTGTGTATTGAGGAAACAAATAGAATAGCGTAGAACGTGTCTTGAGGAAACAAATAGAATAGCGTAGAACGTGTGTGTTGAGGAAACAAATAGAATAGCGTAGAACGTGTGTGTTGAGGAAACAATTAGAATAGCGTAGAACGTGTGTTGAGGAAACAAATAGAATAGCGTAGAACGTGTGTTGAGGAAACAAATAGAATAGCGTAGAACGTGTGTGTTGAGGAAACAAATAGAATAGCGTAGAACGTGTGTTGAGGAAACAAATAGAATAGCGTAGAACGTGTGTTGAGGAAACTAATAGAATAGTGCAAAACGTGTGTGTTGAGGAAACAAATAGAATAGCGTAGAACGTGTGTTGAGGAAACAATTGGATAGCATAGAACTTGTGTTGAGGAAACAAATAGAATAGCGTAGAACGTGTGTGTTGAGGAAACAAATAGAATAGCGTAGAACGTGTGTTGAGGAAACAAATAGAATAGCGTAGAACGTGTGTGTTGAGGAAACAAATAGAATAGCGCAGAACGTGTGTTGAGGAAACAAATAGAAAAGCGTAGAACGTGTCTTGAGGAAACAAAAAGAATAGTGCAAAACGTGTGTGTTGAGGAAACAAATAGAATAGCGCAGAACGTGTGTTGAGGAAACAAATAGAATAGCGTAGAACGTGTGTTGAGGAAACAAATAGAATAGCGTAGAACGTGTGTTGAGGAAACAAATAGAATAGCGTAGAACGTGTATGTTGAGGAAACAAATAGAATAGCGTAGAACGTGTGTGTTGAGGAAACAAATAGAATAGCGTAGAACGTGTGTTGAGGAAACAAATAGAATAGCGTAGAACGTGTGTGTATTGAGGAAACAAATAGATAAGCGTAGAACGTGTCTTGAGGAAACAAATAGAATAGCGTAGAACGTGTGTGTTGAGGAAACAAATAGAATAGTGCTGAACGTGTGTGTTGAGGAAACAAATAGAATAGCGTAGAACGTGTCTTGAGGAAACAAATAGGATAGCGTAGAACGTGTGTTGAAGAAACAAATAGAATAGCGTAGAACGTGTCTTGAGGAAACAAATAGAATAGTGCAGAACGTGTGTGTTGAGGAAACAAATAGAATAGCGCAGAACGTGTGTTAAGGAAACAAATAGAATAGCGTAGAACGTGTGTGTTGAGGAAACAAATAGAATAGCGTAGAACGTGTGTGTTGAGGAAACAAATGGAATAGCGTAGAACGTGTGTTGAGGAAACAAATAGAATAGCGTAGAACGTGTGTTGAGGAAACAAATAGGATAGCGTAGAACGTGTGTTGAGGAAACAAATAGAATAGCGTAGAACGTGTGTTGAGGAAACAAATAGGATAGCGTAGAACGTGTGTTGAGGAAACAAATAGAATAGCGTAGAACGTGTGTGTTGAGGAAAAAAATAGAATAGCGTAGAACGTGTCTTAAGGAAATAAATAGAATAGTGCAGAACGTGTGTGTTGAGGAAACAAATAGAATAGCGCAGAACGTGTGTTGAGGAAACAAATAGAATAGCGTAGAACGTGTGTTGAGGAAACAAATAGATTAGCGTAGAACGTGTGTTGAGGAAACAAATAGAATAGCGTAGAACGTGTGTTGAGGAAACAAATAGAATAGCGTAGAACGTGTGTGTTGAGGAAACAAATAGAATAGCGTAGAACGTGTGTTGAGGAAACAAATAGGATAGCGTAGAACGTGTGTTGAGGAAACAAATAGGATAGCGTAGAACGTGTGTTGAGGAAACAAATAGAATAGCGTAGAGCTTGTGTTGAGGAAACAAATAGGATAGCGTAGAACGTGTGTTGAGGAAACAAATAGAATAGCGTAGAACGTGTGTGTTGAGGAAACAAATAGAATAGCGTAGAACGTGTGTGTTGAGGAAACAAATAGAATAGCGTAGAACGTGTGTGTTGAGGAAACAAATAGAATAGCGTAGATTGTGTGTGTTGAGGAAACAAATAGAATAGCGTAGAACGTGTGTTGAGGAAACAAATAGAATAGCGTAGAACGTGTGTGTTGAGGAAACAAATAGAATAGCGTAGAACGTGTGTTGAGGAAACAAATAGAATAGCGTAGAACGTGTGTGTTGAGGAAACAAATAGAATAGCGTAGAACGTGTGTGTTGAGGAAACAAATAGAATAGCGTAGAACGTGTGTTGAGGAAACAAATAGAATAGCGTAGAACGTGTGTTGAGGAAACAAATAGAATAGCGTAGAACGTGTGTTGAGGATACAAACTCTCATGTCCTAGACCATGTGAATGGTAAGTTCAGCCAAGGTAAGGCTTGACGCACTATAACATGATTGAAACTAACACCTTATGTTATCGACTGTAAAATTAAATGATGCGATTATCCAGAGTTGATTCAACTGAGAACGTTGAAGATTTTAATAAAAAATGGCCATTTTGTTTTCTGTATTAAGAAAAAGATTTCTATCAATAATGCTGTACTTGATAAAACTTTTTTTGCTAATGTATAAATAAAATGTAGTTCTTACTCCTGTTCTCCTATCCTGACTTTGTAATAAAATCTCTTGTGTTACGTGACGTCACAAAGGCAACTGCTTTCCCAACTTTCTTGACCACACTTTTTGGTTGACTCTGAGAGCTTGTGACGTCAAAAATAGAATGGTAGGCCTACCCGTGGGCCCGGGTTCAAGACTTTAATAGTGGGCCCCTTTAGAAACTTGAAGGTTGGGTTAGACAAACAAAAAATCGACTCACCCTATATGCGTCAGTACAGTTACCAAAGACCTTCCATGTAATTGTGTCATTCTACACGCAATACTTTTACGAGTTCTCAAAAGTAATCCATCGATTTTTCTTTTAATAAAATAAATATATTCTCTCTTTTTTTTTCCATTACATAAATTAAATTTCCTGAACATTTTAAATCTACTGAACATTTGAAAAACAAAATAGGCTTACTTGCCTTTGTCCATCGAATAAGGCATCCAATAGCTGTATTCTAGCTAGATTGCTCATAGAACAAAGACACGAGCTAGCGCTAGTGTTCAAAATACTTTTTCAGGCATCAGGGCAGGGTACCGAGGGACTGGAAAGTCACTCCTTTATTTAAAAACTAAGAAAAATCACATGTAAAATAACAGAATACATAATATAACCGCATCATGAATTACTTAAACATAATATCCTCACTCCATGCCAACATGGCTTTAGGAAATATAGGTCACGTTAAAAACCCTACAAATGGGAATGATTCATGAACTTTTCAAAGGGATTAGATAATATTGAGCAAATAGACGCCATTGTATTTAACATTTCCTAAGACATTTGACAAAGTTCACCACCAGAGAGTTTCTTTGGTTCATTACATCACTTTGGATTCCCTAATAGGGAGAGAACAAACTGTAATAGTATCTTAGGCCCACTCATGTTTCTAATTTACATAAATGACCTACCAAATTGCATTAGTTCGGGACCATAATTCAGATTATTTGCATAGCATTATTTAATATATAAAACAATAAAAACAAAACACAAGATGCTGTCATTTTACAAAAAGAATGAGAAGAATGACAGAAATGGGAATCAAACTTTCAACCCAGAAAATTAACCCAGTTATTAAAAATAAAAAAAAATAAAAAAAAAGCAAATCAAAAATACTATATCTTATTCATGGTAAACCATGACACAGACTAAAAACTCAATATCTAGGTGTGATAATAAATGAAAAGTTGTGAAATTCACATATTAATAAAATTATTCTTAATCAAGATTACAAAGAGAGTTTGTGTTGCCACACAAACTCAGATCCGCATATTCGCTGGTTGACTGAGGATGGCATCGAGCAGGGTATGAAACCGAGACCGAGAGATAATCAGTTTTGCGCGCTAATAGCCTACTATTGATAATATATCTACACATTACGGAATGACAACTACCGGATATGTACGATATGTCAGAAGAGCGATTTTAGATAATCTTTTGGTATTGAGCATTTTCATTTAGGCCTAAATGGAACTAGAATGAGGATGTAGATCTACCTAAATTAAACTACTAATTTAGCACTCTCAATATCTATATCTACTAGATCTAGATCTAAAATATATATTTGGGATAATGTAGATGTAATTTAGAAAAGATTTATATAAAAAAAAACACTAGATAATCAATTAATAGACTAATTGCAAAATCTAAATATTAAAATAGTAGATTTGTTTTAGTATTTTATAACATTGCAATATTGACAATCTAGACTTTAGGAAAAAAAATCTACACTTTAAGCCTAGAAATTAAAATTATAGATCTTGATCTAGTCTAAATCATGGCTGTCTGGTAGTGCGGTTTGCGAGCAGGACTGTCGTTTGGATTCATCGATGGTCCCAGGTTCAAACCCTGCCCGCTCCCATCCCCGGTCGTCCTACGGGAGGTTTGGACTACAACTCTGAAGGAACATCCGAAACATGTAAACCAACAAACATTCTAAACTAGACCAAGAAATTCTAGATCTAGATTCTATAATGATTTTAATTAGAACTTAAATCTAAATCTAGTTTTAAAAATCTAGCTCTGGTGTAAGAAAAAAAATCTAGATCTAGTGTAAAAAATCTAGCTCTAGTGTTAAAAAAAATCTAGATCTAGTGTAAAAAATCTAGATTAGATCTAAATCTATTATGTCACATTACGAGGTTTAATAAACATTACTATACCGAGTTGTTTTAGCATTTAAAGAATTTATTCCAAATGACGTCAAAGGAAAAAAATCCATTACGTCACACGGCCTAGTTAGACTAAAACATATCATCTATACGAGCAGCTTGTTGAGGGTTCATAGACATTGGTGCACCGAGTTATTTCTTTTAGCATTTCATTTAAAGAATAACTCCATATGACGTCAAAGGAAAAAAAATCCACTACGTCACACGTCCTAGTTAGACTAAAAAATGTCATCTACACGAGTAGCTTCTCGAGGGATCATAGACATTGGTGCACCGAGTTTGTTCTTTTAGCATTTCATTTGATTGGCTAGTTACTAGACTTAATATATATAAGGATTAAAGACGCTTTTTTTGTTTTGTCTGTCAGTTTGTCTGCCCGTTATGTTAATAGCGAGGGGAAAAAAAAGAGTAAAAGCTATTGAAAATCTGATTAAAATTAATTTCCCTTCCGAAACATCGCAGTAGTTTTAAGTTTCTATTATAGATTGTTCCGGATGTTTATATATTTATAGTGAGAAAAAAATAAGAATTCCAGATTAATCAAATGCCGTTAATTAAATTTTTTGGGATGGTCTGTTATGAAAATTAGATGTACCATACCCTTATGGAGATTTTATCAAACCATACTTTGGTGTTAGGAAGTTGTTTTCCTTTAAAAATCCGAGCATTATATTAACGATAATTAGATTTTTTAACGTTTTAGCTAGAAAGTTAAATGTAGTGTAAGAGAGAAGTGCGATTTTACATACATAGAGTTAAACTATTTTTCATAAAAAATCCGGAACAACCAATTTTCATAAATGAGAAAATTATTTGTTTTATTTATTAGAAGAGGGATTTCAAACAGTTATTAGATTTTTCATATAAAATTCGGATCATTTTTGGCGCCGATTTGTAAGAAAATTAAGGTAATGTAGGTCGATTTCTTTTTTAAACAAAATCTGGAACATTCTTTACCAATTAAACAACTTTTATTATGTTTCGGCAAGAAAATTAACTGTAAAATAAGTCTAAAAAGTGATTTCAATAATCGTTTCTAGTAAATTACTTTCTTATTTTAAAATCCTGAATAACCTATTTTCGATATTTTTGAAGAAAATATAATTATTTGACATAAATTTGTTTTGTATAAAACAATATCCGGAACAACTTTATAGTTAATGAAATATAAATCAGTATAGATATTTTTATTTAGCATTTATATGCTATTTACATTAAAAAACTGGAACAATATATTAAAGATCAGGTGTTTCTTGCAACGTTTAAGCATGGAAATAAAATCTACTAAACTTAGAAGAGCAAACAAATATTCATTTGTTTTTCACAAAACATCCGGAACAATCTATTATAGATACTTTAAACCAGGGGTGGGCAAATTACGGCCCGCGGGCCACATGCAGCCTGCCGAAGTGTTTTATGCGGCCCGCCGACACCTATAGAAATCAGATGTGCCCACGGTATATACATATAAAAATGCAAATATAAAAAAAAAATATCTATATATATTATTGAAAGTTTCTCATTATAAAAGTTTTAAGTAAACGAAGATTATCCTTTTTGGCTATACATCAATACACTCGATTCAAGACACAATCTTTGAGTGTTGGGTAGGCTTGGAACACGATGGCAAGTATAAAAAATGATGCAATTGGATCTTCGACTGAGAAATTTTTTATTTTTTTCTAAATATCCCTACCATACCGTTGAGCTGCAGACCTCTCTCGCGAAGTTCCTGCCTTAATTCTTTGACCAACAACTGGTTAAGTAGTTTCTTCGAAGACATTTCAGCCAGAAAGGATCCCACTTCTGACACCAGTGTTACGATTCTCTTCCTTTTCTGGCCTTCTCTCTAAACACCACACATCACATCACCACACATCAACACACCAAGAACTTGACAACAAGGCTCCAAATAATCTGGTACTTTAATAATGAGAGAATAAGTAGATAACAGCCAATACTAGACAATTGGCGTCAAACACATCAACAACTAAAATGTCACTCTGTACATCAACAACTTAAACTCTACTGTCTCTGTTTCTCGACTTGTACTACGCTTTCCTACACACTGTGTCACTCGTACACGCAGGCTTTCGATCACATGACCATAACATTGGTCATATTTGCGTGTAATCATGTAATCGTAGTACTGTCCCTTGTCCATGGCCCCCGCTGACCTGAGTGATTCTCGTGTGTGTCAACTGAGCCTATAGTTAACCCTTTTGCGCCGCCAATAGGGTCATAACATTGCCCCCTTCTTAGATCTGTTCGTCCCGAACAGATTCTATTTCACCACGGTACTGATGGAGTCGATCAACGTGGACAACCTTCAGTTTGGACCGTGGACTTTTCTGTATCCGGTAGACCACGTCGTTTATTCTTTTTACGACACGGTATGGACCTTCCCAGTCTCTTTGGAGTTTCGGGGATCTGCCTTTTCGTCTCTGTGGGTTATAGAGCCACACTAGATCATTCTCATGGAACCCCGACGTATTGGCCCGTCTGTCATACCTTGTTTTCATCAGGTCACTGTTGGTCTTGATGTTTCTGCGGGGCAATACATGAGCATTCTCCAACCGTCTTCGGAGATTGGTGACATATTCAGTTGAAGACACTGGCGTATCTCTCGGAATCCCAAATAACAGGTCACATGGTAGACGAAGCTCACGACCAAATAACATCTTCGCTGGGGCATATCCTGTGGTGCTATGAACGGATCCTCTGTATGACATGAGGAACATGGGGATATGGGTGTCCCAGTCGTCTTGTCGGTCATCAGTAACCTTAGACAGATGTTGTTCTAGGGTTCTGTTGAATCGCTCTACCATCCCATCAGATTGCGGATGGAGAGCTGTCGTGTGAGTCTTTTCGATGCCAAGTGTCTTGCACATCTCCTGGAAAACTTTGGACTCGAAGTTCCTTCCCTGGTCAGAGTGCAACTCGTTAGGTACACCAAAGCGACTGATCCAGTTATCCACGAGTGTTTCGGCCACTGTGATAGCTTCTTGATTTGGTATGGCATAAGCTTCTGGCCATTTGCTGAAATAGTCAATGACTACCAAGATGTATTTGTTCCCTTTCTTGGTTTCAGGAAATGGGCCTGCTACATCTATTGCGATCCTCTCGAAGGGAACCCCAACATTATACTGTTGCAAAAGACCCCCTAGTTTTGCGTTGAGGGCCTTTTGCTGCCGCACATATGTCGCACCTTCGACACCATTCCTCTACATCCTCTCTATATCTGAACCAATAGAACCGCTGACGAACCTTTTCCAGAGTCTTATTGACACCAAGATGAGATCCGCTAGCGCCGTTATGCATCTCTTTCAGTACTTCAGCAACTCTCACCTTCGGTAACATCAGCTGAAGGCGTTTGGACGTTCCATCAGCAGATTCCCAAACCCTTTTGATGACACCATTGACCAACGTCAGCGAGTCCCACTGAGCCCAGTATGCCTTGGTGGCTACCCCCTTCTCAGAGATGTCTTTCCAATCTGGCCGTTGTCCATCTTCTTTCCATAGAAGAATGGGAGCCAGATCTTCATCTTGCATTTGATCCTCTCGAATCCTTTTATCACACCAGGGTCCGGAAACATCTATTCCGAGCCGATGACAATTGATAGCTACCTCCTGTTCTTCAGCCTTCTTGCAGTGCTTACATTCTGATTTGCAGGGTCGTCGAGACAGTGTATCAGCATTTTGGTGAATTTGCCCTTTTCGGTGCTTAGTTTTTCAAATTCATAGGTTTGAAGACGTTCGATCCACCTTGCTACCTGACCTTCAGGGCTCTTAAATGAAAGCAACCATTGCAGGGCTGCGTGATCTGTCCTTAAGATAAATTTCTGCCCGTATAGGTACTTGTGGAAATGTTTTATTGCATCTACAGCAGCCAGCAATTCACGTCTCGTCACACAGTAGTTCCTTTCAGCTCTCGATAGGCTTCGACTGAAGTATGCGATGACTCGTTCAGCTTCATCCACCTTTTGGGACAAGACTGCGCCTATTCCAATGTTGCTTGCATCTGTGTCGAGTATGAATGTCTTCCCTGGAATGGGGTAGGCCAATACTGGTGATGAGGATAGAGTGTTTTTCAGCCTCTCGAAAGCTTCTTGACATTCAGATGTCCAAATAAATGGCCTCCTTTGTTCTGTCAGTTGATGAAGGACCTTACAGATGTTGGAGAAATTCGGCACGAAACGTCGGTAGTATGTACAGAGTTCCAAGAAACTTTTCAGCTCATGGATATTAATTGGCGTAGGCCATCGTTTCACTGCCTCAACTTTGTCAGGGTCAGTGCTGACTCCGTCATTTGACACAATGTGACCAAGGTACTTAACGTTTTTCCTGAATAAGGAACACTTCTTTGGGCTGAGTCTCATTCCCGCACTTCTTATCCGTTGAAATACTTCCTTCAGATTTGCCAGGTGTTCTTCAAACGTTTTGCCAATGACAATAATGTCATCAAGGTAAACAAGGCATGTGGTCCAATGAAGTCCTCGTAAAACCCTCTCCATCAATCGTTCAAAGGTGGCTGGTGCGTTGCAGAGACCGAATGGCATTACAGTAAATTGCCAGAGGCCGTTGCCAGCAGAGAAGGCGGTTTTCTCTCTATCTTTGGGATGCATTTCAACTTGCCAATACCCACTCTTTAGGTCGAGAGTAGAAAATACCTGGGACCCTGCAAGCGTGTCCAAAGTATCGTCGATTCTAGGAAGTGGATAACTATCTTTATGTGTGACTTCATTCAGAGCTCTGTAATCTACACAAAATCGCATAGATCCATCCTTCTTTTTTACTAAGACAATAGGTGAACACCAAGGACTATTTGAGGGCTCAATGATTCCTTGCTGCGTCATTCCCTCTATCATGTCCCTAGCTTCTTGTTGTTTTGCTAGCGGCAAGCGACGTGGTGGTTGTCGAATCGGTCTGGTGTTTCCAGTGTCTATTCGATGTTGTACCATGTTTGTCCGTCCGCAGTCTGTTTCATCAGATGGCAGAATATCTGCGAATTCCATGATCAACTGTTTTGCTTTGCTGTACTGCTCATCCGATAAATTCACTTTCATTTCTGTCAGGAGCTTGGTGATTTGTGGATTGAAAGGTTTGCTGGAATTAACGATCGTGATATCATTATTACAGTTTCTGATCAGGTCAAGAGTATTACATATTGCGATGGGGCTGTCTTTCTCTAGATGTCTCTCCTATAGGCCGAGGTTCATGATTCTGACGGGCACCTTTTGATCTTTTCCGACAAGGACCAATGTTTTTCCTACTGCCATTCCGCTGTTGTCATTTTCAATGCCTTCCACTATCGCCGTCATCGTTGCAGTTTGACCATGCTCTAACTTTCCCCAGATAATTGCTTCAGACTGAGCTGGCAACCTTGTATCTTCTGTTAAAAGGATTCTTCTTATTTGACCATTCTCTTCATCTTCATCCCCGAGCAAGGGAATCTCAACATCACCACATTTCAAAGTACCACCTCCGATGTTTAGAGAGAATCCACATTTCTGCATAAAATCAAGCCCAATAATACAGTCATCCGTAATGTTAGCGATCAGAAATTCATGTATAAATGACTGATGCCCGAGCTCAAAGTTTATATTTGTCAGTCCATGTATAGGCATCATCTCTCCACTGGCCGTCTTCAAGGAGTAAGAGTTCACTTTCTTGATTTCGTTCTTTTTGGCAATATCTGGACGGATGACTGAACGTGAGGCACCAGTATCTAGAAGAAAACGGTAATTTCGAGATCCAATTTTACCATTGATGTACAGACTGTTATTCTTCCCTAACACAGCGACTGGAATTATAGTTGCAGGGGCTGTCATGTTCTGGGTCGCCGATTTTTGCCCCATAAAACCGGCGAAAGTTAGTTTCCCTGGTAGACATGAGCACCTGACCTTGTATCTGTCTCCGGTCTGTGCTGATACTCTGTTTGTCGGGGAAATCTTCTCGTGCAGTTCCTTTGTAGATGTCCAGGTTCTCCACAATTCCAACAACGTACACGGGTTCTATTCTGTCCTTCTTGCTTCTTATTTGGTCTGCGTTCTTCTAGCACTTCAGTTACCCTTCTGAGAAGTTGTGTAAGATCTTCTTCTTGGACTTCCAGCATACGCCCATGATGGATATTCTTAGAGGCGTCTTCGGCGGCTTCGTAGGAAAGGGCGTAGACCAGGGCTTCGCTGGATTTGCGCTTACCACTGATTCTTATTGCCTTCTTCAGTTCTGGATCTCGAATAGCATCAATGAATGCATCAGTGATAACGACGTCCAGAAAGTCTTGTGCTGCTGTTGGGTATGCCAAATGAGCAAGACGTTCTATGTCCGCCTCTAGCTCTTGCAAGGTTTCACCGGGGCGTTGTTGTCGGGTTTTCAACTGAACTCTATAAACTTCTTGTAAATGTTCGTCTCCGTAACGGAGCTCCATAGCCTTAACAATGGCAGCGTAATCTTGTTGATTTGTCATTGACTGGAGCAGTTCTGCTGCCTTCCCTCTTAAAGCCAACACCAGAGCAGTCGCTTTCTCTTCTTCAGTGTTCCAGTTATTAACCTTGGCCGCTGCCTCAAACTGTCTTTTGTAAACAGTCCATGAGATGGATCCATCAAACACAGGCGGCTTTATCTTCACAGAGATTTCGGGCACTAATGTTTTTGTTCTAGTACCCCGTTCCTTGCTCAGTTGTTCTTGGACATGAGTCCTTATCTCTTCCATTTCTTTTTCCACATTGTTGACTCTCTGGTCAATCTTCTCGTTCATAGAGCTCATCTGTTCATTTACTTTTTCGTTCATGGCGTTTATTTTCTTGAGGCTCTACTTCATTAAGTCCATCTGGCCCTGCATGTTACTCAGGATCTCTGTCATATCTGGGTTTAATTCAAATATGTATTCATCTGGATCTTGATCTTCCTCAATAAGGGCCTGTCTTAGGCGTTCTGTTAGTGTTTCTTTGTTACCGTTGAGCTGCAGACCTCTCTCGCGAAGTTCCTGCCTTAATTCTTTGACCAACAACTGGTTAAGTAGTTTCTTCGAAGACATTTCAGCCAGAAAGGATCCCACTTCTGACACCAGTGTTACGATTCTCTTCCTTTTCTGGCCTTCTCTCTAAACACCACACATCACATCACCACACATCAACACACCAAGAACTTGACAACAAGGCTCCAAATAATCTGGTACTTTAATAATGAGAGAATAAGTAGATAACAGCCAATACTAGACAATTGGCGTCAAACACATCAACAACTAAAATGTCACTCTGTACATCAACAACTTAAACTCTACTGTCTCTGTTTCTCGACTTGTACTACGCTTTCCTACACACTGTGTCACTCGTACACGCAGGCTTTCGATCACATGACCATAACATTGGTCATATTTGCGTGTAATCATGTAATCGTAGTACTGTCCCTTGTCCATGGCCCCCGCTGACCTCAGTGATTCTCGTGTGTGTCAACTGAGCCTATAGTTAACCCTTTTGCGCCGCCAATAGGGTCATAACAATAGTAATCATATTTTAAATATCATATATCAAGATGGAGGCCTTATGTCTTAGACTTATGTGATGATTTGAAAAGCCTGACGGAGCATTATAAACAACTCATAAACAACTTCAGCAGCTGTTATCCTACATGGCGGCGACAGTTTGTGAAAAAAAGCCAAAAGATCATTGCGAATCTTGAGCTTTTTTCTGTTTCACCAGATTAGGATGTAATGCTAGAAGTTATTTTTTTTTGTCGTTCGATTTCATCGCCTCCGTGTGTTTGTTTGTTTTCTAATTAAATACGAAGATTTTTTTAAAAGTTGTTTTAGAATTTTCCCTGATGACCAACTCCAATTGTGAGATTGCAGAACCTTTTCATTGCATTGCTTAGCAGTCGACTGTTTGTTTAAAACAGTCCATTTCACAAAATTGAAAGCGCTAACATCGTCTTTTTAATTCATAATGCCTTGTAATTATCGTGAAAATTACAATTATTAGTCGATGAAATGTATCGTGAGTTCCGACGACTTTTGCGTGATTCATTCTGTACCAACCAGTCCAACAGCCAAGTATACTTGGAGCAGCATCTTTGCAGACACGAAAAATATTTTTCCAAACAATTCTAGACTTCAAAGATTTTAAGACGAAAAAAAATCCACTTTTACTATGGTCTTTGGTCGACCCCCCTCGTAAGGGGGTTGCGACCCACATGCTGAGAACCCCTGTCCTAGACTGTAATAGTCCTTAATGTCGTGTGTGGCATGCCGGTAAACAGAAATAGATCTAGATTTAATTCTCTCATGCGTTTATCAAGCTCGTGTATAGCATTTACTCCACAATGATAAGAAAACGTAAAAGTGTCCCACCACGAGTGAATGTGCCACTTTACGACATAAGAGTTATAGACTGGTTTTAAAACAAGATTTTTTCTTGCTGCATTCTTCCACTTCACTTCTCTCTACATGTACCAGATTTGGGTTTTAGCTATAGCGGGTTACTAACAACACACTATTCTGATCTAATGACACTGCACTTGAAGTCTTACGTAGACGTAATGGTCTCGCGTACTGTGTGGAGTCCACTCAGTTTGTAGTGTCAATAATGTTTAACAATATTTAAAATGTTACAAAACTTCATCAGTTTAGTTTGTGATGTTGTAGCCAGTGTTGTGAATTAGCCTCATCAAGTTCTAGCGCTACAAGTGTTCGTGACGACGTTTATTGAATTTATGACAGCTGTTTATGTATTAGTTCATGACAGCTATTTATGTATTCAGCTTATGACAGCTGTTTATGTATTTTTTTTATGACAGCTCTTTATGTAGGCCTATTCATTATTTGACAGCTATTTATGTATTCGGTTTATGACATCAATGATGTTGTGGAATTCTTTGATCTGTGACAGTGACTGTAGATCTAGAGCTAGGATAGAAACAAAAAAATGTACTTCCTAAAATGAGCACAAAAAACAGCTGCGGATCGCATCTCAGTTTTAAAATAGTGATGATAGGTGACGCCGGTGTGGGGAAGTCCTCATTGTTTTTCAGAGTCAGAGATGGTAGATTCTACGGCGACAACATGTCAACAATTGGCATTGACAGCCTGTCAAAAACTTTCTCTGTAGACAATGTGAACGTGAAGGTACAGTATAGATCTACTTGTATATATTAGTAGCTTTTAACTATTCCAAGTGTTTAGGATAATTATGATTATTCGCAATTAATAGTTATTTTCTAATTGCGCGCGTTCCCCCCCCCCCTCATTATTGCCCTGTGCGACATAATATGACTATATAAGACAGATACGTTTTGTAGATCATTTTTGAAGAGGAAAAACATATATGCATGTTTTTCAAAGTTAGTCACAGTTTTCATTGCAGCTGTTCTCACTGCAATGGTGTTTCCAAAACATGTTTACTTGACCTATTTAGATCTTTCTGGGTAAGTCCGTGTACTCGAGGAAAAAAAGGATACATAAAATATATTAATAATAATGGTGATGTCTTCAATTCCGAAGATTAAGAATGATCACAGTGTTTCACATAACGACACAAAACCCAGTTGCGACCTACATATTCTTCCGCATCTCGTGCTGACAAAGCCGTTGTCGCGCCAGGGTTTATTTAAGTTTTCTTAACGTCTTCTGCGCCTACCTTCTACAAGGACCTTTCTTTGGGCCTTAAATGTGTGTCCCGCGGCTTTCGTGAGAGCTCTCCAACTGTCTCTCCCAGAGGCCATCTTCTGCCAGCTCTCTTTGCCAGTGAGAGCGAAATTGCGCCTGGCTGTGTGAAATATCGGTCGTCTGATACCCTGGTCACTGCCATCCCATGTCGTTCTTCAGGAGGTTAGGACTGTCGCGCGCGCGAGAAGTTTTCTTTGTACTTAATATTGGTGTTTTAGTGTATAGGAAGTAGTTTGTATTAGATGCGTTTTGTTGTCTAGAATATGTGTGTGTTTACGTCATCCTTAGTTCCCGCAAGAGAGAGAGAGAGCTTCTGTTGTTGGCCGGTTAGCTAGTTTTCTGTTTACCCGTTGTAACGGTACGTAAATACATAGTTTTATTAAGGAGGATGATCTTTCGGTACGGGTGTCGCTATTGAAAAGTTCTTTGTTGTAGCAGCATCGCTAGATCTAGGTTTTCTTTTCGTTTCAGGGTGTTAGGCTTGGGCTATGGGAAAGATTGTCGCCTTTCCGCCCTTGGAGCCGATCCTAGCTATCGTTGATGAGGTGTATAAAGTTATTGGTAGGGCGTTGCGAACCCTGCTTGACTGTGGCACCGTATTTTGAGGTGTGCTATAGCTATTGTAAATAGTTCTATTTTGTGTACTTACTGTTGTTACTACCATTAAGACTTTATCATTTGATCATACTATGTTATCTGTTCATGAAATTGTTAAACTTCCGCTTGGGTTGTTAACTAGTGTCAGTTCACTTAGCGTTATCATTAACAGTGTTCGTGTTGAACAATTGCCTTTTAGTTACCACCGTTTAGTTGACTGACGCTTTTTTGGTGCTTGTAGTCCTGTATGGTATTACCTGTTGGGTCTTGTATTACACTGTTCAGGGTGGGGTTACGGGACCGTAATATCATACCCTATCTAAGCGACTAACCCACCTGACAAGGACTAGGAAGTAGATTACCTCTGAAGGTACATCCGAAACATGTCAAACATTTTTTGCCTGAGTTGCCAGCTATAATGAATGATCAATACAAAATATAAATATATAAAGTTCACTGTATGCATGCGTAAAGTTATCAATACATTATCAAACTTAACAAAATGATTTTGAGGACAGGTAGAACTAGAATTGGAAGCCCATAATATGATATACAAGTTATGGGCCGAATGGTATAAAAATGCCCGTGCCGATTTTGACACCCAGTCCGTCCCTGATTACTACTTACGGCAATGACAACCTTGCGGAACCATGGTGTTAATAACATATCAATAATTATAAATTACAAAAAAAACTCAAATCCCAAATCCAATAGAAAAAAAAAGAAAAAAAAAAAGCAAAGCTTAAATAAGTAAAAGCATCGCACAATTACTGATACATCTCTCAATACTGTATTTTTTTGTTCTATATAAGGCAAAATTAATTAATTATCCCTAATTGATCAACCAATTGGTTATTTTTATTGGTTCACGTATTGCCTTTAACAACAAATAATTGAGTAAAATTTCATCTTGATCTAAGAATAGGAAGTGGGAGAAAAGCGTGTACAAGAATTCTCCCAGACAGACACACAGTCTAAATATATATACATAGTCTTCACACACACACACACACACACACACACAAACAACAACAACAAAATATTTAGCCACAAACGCATATAAGAATCATAGATTTCAGAATAATGAAAAGTCACAGAGGCGGGACATTCTCTTATTAAAGTAGAAGCCACGCTGAAAATTATCGTCACAGCAAAGCCAACCGATATTACACAGTAATCTGCAGCTGCGCCGCTTACTTTGACAGTCACCATCACATCGAGTAGTGGTCGAGGATTTCCCGGCATTTCCCCCGAAGTGGCCGGCAAAAGTAGAAAACACATTTTTTTTTATTTCAAGTACATCGGGTATTAGCCTCATACCTCGGCCATTCGGACATCAGTTGCAAGATTGTTTACAACGTTTACCCATTGAACTCTGGTAGTAAGACATCGTAAACTAATGGGCTTAGAAAGCATGATGTCGTAAACTAATGGGCTTAGAAAGCATGATGACGTAAACTAATGGGCTTAGAAAGCATGATGACGTAAACTAATGGGCTTATAAAGCATGATGTCGTAAATTAATGGGCTTAGAAAGCATGATGTCGTAAACTAATGGGCTTAGAAAGCATGATGACGTAAACTAATGAGCTTAGAAAGCATGATGTCGTAAACTAATGGGCTTAGAAAGCATGATGTCGTAAACTAATGGGCTTAGAAAGCATGATGACGTAAACTAATGGGCTTAGAAAGCATGATGTCGTAAACTAATGGGCTTAGAAAGCATGATGTCGTAAACTAATGGGCTTAGAAATCATGATGTCGTAAACTAATGAGCTTAGAAAGCATAATGTCGTAAACTAATGGGCTTAGAAAATGTCCAGAAAGCTAGATCTCCTAGTTACGGAAATAAAAATTATACTTCCTGGTCTGTTGGGTTTCTTTGCAATCTAGAAAAACTTTGTGACCCTTTAAATTTAGTTCTTTTATCAGTCGTTTGACACTAAAGATTACTTTCCCAAATCACTTTATTTTATAAGCGTTGCATCTTGCTTTAAAGCAAAACACCAACACCACTAGTAGACCACTACCACTATAACCCTGTGATAGACTTTGGTCCACTTCGTCAGCTTATGAATGTAGATCTAACTGCAAGTGAATATTTCATTGTACCTCATCTCGCTTGAAGAATGGAAACATTTAATATCTAAATTTAAATCTATAGACATGACCCACTTAAATACTAAATTTTTAGAGAATAAATGAAGTAAAACAAATTAGGTCAGTGCAATAAAAAAAACAAATGAAAACATACAAAACAAGGAAGTAAATAAATTTAAGAAAAAGAGGAAATAAAATTCGCACGAGATGTCTGACACTTTTCGCTTTGGTTCTCACATATTGGAAATGTCCCTTGACAAGCTTAAGTTTCTCTCTCTCTTTCTCTCTCTCACTAACACACACACACAAACACACACAAGTTCATTCAATTTTCTTCAATATGCTTATCTTCTATCAAACCATGTCTAAAAGAAAAAAAAAAGGAAAATGTAAAAAAAATACATTTTTTTTTAAATTCCCCCTTAAAGAAACTGATGACTTTTTTTTAAAGACATTACTTTTAACTAATGAATGATAAATTTAAAAAAAAAATAATTTCCCCAGGTCCAATTACTCTCCCTTTCTCAGTGGCGTCACTAGGAAGGTGAGGGGGGTGCGGTCCGCACCGGGTGACACCCAAGTGGGAAATATGCAATTTGCAATAACTAACAATTAAAAAAAAATAAGTGTCAGTGGCTAAATATTGGAACATGTTATTCACAATTAATAAATATATCTAAGTACATTTTTTTTTAAAAATTCGGTTAAACGTATTTTAATATTTTATAAAATTCT
This sequence comes from Biomphalaria sudanica, assembly GCA_036873155.1. NCBI lineage: Eukaryota > Metazoa > Mollusca > Gastropoda > Planorbidae > Biomphalaria > Biomphalaria sudanica. Next base: position 1,625,531 of record JAZGLO010002720.1, read on the forward strand.
ATCTAAATGTCCAAAACATTACATCATACTTTATATAACAAATGTGAAAGCTTACTTTTGGCAATCCACCTGCTGCATGGACATTGCTTTGATTTTTTAAATATTTTTATTAATCTATTTTATAGAATGCATTGAAGTAGTAGCTACTAGCTAGCTTCGTAATTTAGGAATGCCAACCAATAATCACTGTTTATCAAATGACGACATTCTTTAGGCATAAAATATTACAACTATATTACGAGCCATTAATGTAAATTGACTAGTATCTAAGTGGCAAATGAGATTTCTAAAGTCGAAGATGTAATTTCAGAAGTTGACTGTAAAAGATGAAAGAAATGTTGCAATGAGTCAGTCAAATGATATAGACTTCAAGATTTTAGGGGATTATCTTTCTTGGCATGCGCCTATTTCACATGAGTTACGAAGGACATTATCCAGAGCGAAAGGAAAAGTTTTGGCCAGTTGTCGAAATAATGGTTCTGTAAGATGCTTATTAACTGGAATGACTTCACCATTTAATAGCAAACAAGTTCGCCATTGTTTCAACTATTCGCATCCGATTCTATAGAAATGTGCTACTTAATTTAATAGGTGGAGGAAAAAAGTCTACTATTGGAATATTAAAAATGTATAAATGATATATATCTGGATTGGAAACTAAAGGGAACCGGCTACAAGTACAATTAAAAGGAATTCGATTCTTTAAAAAAAAACAAAAAAACAGATCACTTATGATTCAATAGGAAAAAAAAAGAAAATGTCAGACGAACAATCACAAGATGCCGGACTCACTATTTAGTAAGTAAGTTCCCCTTTAAGATCTATGGAGCAGATGATGTTAAGGTCTTCAAGAGCAGGGTGTCATGTAGCCAGCACACCGACCAACCGCCATTACTTTTCCACAACTAATGTCAGGTACCCATTGGAGCTGGATGGACTCAGAGGCGAAAATAAAAATCCCAACCTTCACCAGTATTCGAACCCGGGACCCTAGTTCGGAAGCCAAGCGCTGTACTCATAAGCCTCCGAGCCTCTATGTGCATTAATCAGTTTTTAATGCTGAGCTTCTACTATACTAGAGGCAATCATTGATGTAGCAGATAAACCAAAATGTCTTTATTTCAACAACTGACGAAGTATTGTAGATTTTAGTTTCAAAATTATTAGCGCATTTGATGATTCTCCAAGAGACAACATTTAAACAGTACTATGATTGAGAAGACACCTAAAGACAGCAACATATGTCTTGAAGAAACTAAAAATTGAAAGGTCATGATTCATATGTCTATAAGACCTTAAAGAATGTCTCTGAATAATTTAACAAAGCCATGAACTCTTTCTTACCATCTGCGTATATGTAGTGTAAAGTACAAATGATTTTTTAAAATAAATTTTAATAAATTCAATTTTAGAAATACTTAAGATAGACTTTAAATTTGATTGAAAAGTTTTCAAGGAAAGAAAAAAACACCTTGTAATTTACTTAAGGCCGCATTGTTGCAAAATTGAACTATAGATAAATTGTAATACCGGTATGCAATGAAATTTTAAAATAGAGAATCGACACTCCTTTCATAGTTAATTAACAATTAATTAATGTTGGTAAGTGTAAAGCATATGTTTTATGGCTTAACGGAAAAAACGGAAAGGGGGGGGGGGAGTGACACCCTGAGTTAACCGCACCGGGTGACGACCAAGCTAGTGACGCCACTGCCCCCTCTCCCACTTTTTTCTCCGAAAAAAATCCTCGTTTTTCCATTGTGTGAATTTACCCTGAATTTATAAAATTCTAGTTTGGTTATTTGATCTAAGTGTTGGAAACATTAAAAGACAGTAGTGTAGACTAGTTGGGGCATGAAACTATGGTTGGAGATATTGTATAGAGGATTCTAGTTTTGCCAAGCTAATGATTTGTACATAAGACGGTTCTCAAAATATTCCTGAACGTCTATTATTTTATCTCTTTAGTGATATATATGTGGGAATTTCCATTGGCGTGTGTTCGACATAGATCTCCTTGAAACTGTCATGTAGAGTTGAGCCTTCGGCTCTTGGAACTCTAGGCCAGCAAAAGTGAACAAGAGCTCTCGCACCCCTTTAGGAGTCACATAGATCTCCAGACCAAATTTGATTTTACGAAGATTACATTTTGAAAAATTATAACGGTCAAATCAATTCTCCTGTGTGGCCAATTAGCTCCTATCCCTCCCCCAAAGATATACATAAACTGCTACATTTCTAGGAAAATCGTTAGAGCCGTTTTCGAGAACTTTGACCACCCACCCTTCACCCATTTATAGTTTGCAAGCTGGTAAGAGGAATTTTAATTTTTTAAAAATCACCTCCTAATTCTAATTTTCTGTTATTAACTATAGTACCGTATCTTTGAAGTACCCCAGTTTTGGAGTTAAGATAAAATTAAGCATAAAATTTAGGTTATATTATGTTTACTCTATCAGTCGTATTAGTTGGCGGCCTTTTGTACACGAGTATGGCTGGAACCATAACGTGAAATATTGCACGATTGCTCCAATCTGGCCCCGCTATTTACAATAAGAATATCACTATCTATCATGGCCCTGCTATTTACATTCAGCATATCACTATCTGTCATGGCCCAGCTATTTACATTAAACATATCACTATCTGTCATGTCCCAGCTATTTACATTAAGCATATCACTATCTGTCATGGCCCAGCTATTTACATTAAGCATATCACTATCTGTCATGGCCCTGCTATTTACATTCAGCATATCACTATCTGTCATGTCCCAGCTATTTACATTAAGCATATCACTATCTGTCATGGCCCTGCTATTTACATTCAGCATATCACTATCTGTCATGTCCCAGCTATTTACATTAAGCATATCACTATCTGTCATGGCCCAGCTATTTACATTAAGCATATCACTATCTGTCATGGCCCTGCTATTTACATTCAGCATATCACTATCTGTCATGTCCCAGCTATTTACATTAAGCATATCACTATCTGTCATGGCTCTTGTCACAGGCTTTTAAAGATGTAGGACTTACAGGGTTAACATATTTACTGTAGGCCTATCGTACGATTGACGTAACTTAAATTAACCCACTGTCGCCTATTATCTTTGAGTTGCTTCCTATGCATGTTGTATAACAAATGTTGGTATAATGATCTAATTAATAGTTGTTATTGTAGAAAAAAATAAAAGAGGGACCTCGCAAGCATTTCTTAAATTGGGTCCCGCTATTCGTAATGCCGGCCTTGGTTTGTAGCATGATAATTATTCTAGATTATTAGCATATTTTTTTTCCTTGATACATTTATTTAAGCTCATGGTATAATTATGCTTTTGCTCCACAGATTATACTCATAGACACGGCAGGTATCGAAAGATTTCAAACCCTGACCAGCGGCTTCTATAGAAACAGCCACGCAGTTTTCCTTGTATTCAGTGTTGATAACCCAGTAACTTTAAGCAATCTACTTGTCTGGAATAAAGATGTGTGTAAATTTGCACCAGAAGGTAGAGTACTTGTTCGTTCTTACATTACCAGTACGGTAGTATTATTTAAAATATGAACAGTTAGCCATTCTCTGGCACTACCTGTATTGAGATTCGTTTAGGGAAAACAAAATTTACCGTAATCTCATAACCATTTTCACTGTAGATTTTTTTAATTTTTTGGGGGGTTTGAACTACCACCTACCGCCCTGTGACCTTCCTATGAATGTTCAGGGCCTGAAGATGTCCACAAGATCCAATGTCACCAGACCTTATTATTTGTAATTATTATTAATGTTATTATTATTATCATGTTTTTATTGATATTATTTAAAAAACGTCCATTTTCCAAGTATGTGTATAGTAAAATTCTATTTTTATTCCAAAGCTTCTATCAACTCAATCTGTCTGTCTGTCTGTCTGTCTGGTAAAAAGTTTGGACACGTTTTTTATCCCACACCCAATCTCGGATCAAGATAAGATTTTAAACAAATTATTTTTTTTACCTGACAAAAGTAAAATTAATAAATAAAAATAACCAATTAGCGGATTTACTATCGGTAATTAATTATTTTGTTTGGTATCGAACAAGGGAAAGAAATCATACTTGTCAGGTGTGGTAGTATAAGTTGAATTAGTCCCTTGAGGAGGCTAAAGCTATTTTTTTTCATGCATTTAGAAAGCAATCACAGCAACAGATACTCGTTTCTTCCCCCCTTATTTCCCCCTTTCTCAGCTGATCCAGACACGTGATGGATCATAGCGTACAGAGTAAGCTAAAAGCATGAAATTATGCTAAACAAAAACCATTGGAAAAAATATTTCTAATTGCGCATTATTTTAAGTCTAGATCTATTACAAATTTAATTACATGACTGAACCGAACTAATTGATACAATTACACTTAATATAGGCTTTTTAAAAAAGTATTTTTATAATTTTAGCGGCCCCCGAAAGGGAAATAGACGCTATTAGTTTTGAGTGGTCTGTCTGTCCGTCCGTCCTGTTTAGATCTTGTAAACTAGAAAAGATATTGAAAATCCGACATCATGATATTTTAGAGCATTCAAAGTTCTGATGCAATGGCTACTTTTTTTCATTTCTGAAAGCAAAAAAAATAATTGTTTAAATCAACTATGCAAGCAGTTTTTACACCATTTTTTACAACTATTCACTATTTATAGTAACAAACACTGGAGGCTATTTAGTAAGAAAGTTTTCAATTTACCATATTTTTAACACATTTATGCAAAAAAATATTTTTTTACAATTGTTTTGCTAGGTTAAGTAAGTACTGTCATACTAACTACTATATTTACAAAAAACAGTGTACTTTTTTTTAAGAGAAAAAATCTATTTAGTAAGCATATAAGTGGAAAATGATTTAAAACAACAATTAATGTTTTTCCTATTATCGCGTGAACTGCAGTACCACACTACGGTCTCGGAACACTTAACTAAAGGATTTATTTTTTTACGTTTTTTTTTTTCTTAAGGCTTAGACTAAGAGATTGACTCTTTATAAAACAATTAGATCAATTAGATAATCATTATAGGACATCAGTTAGGCCAGGTTCATATCGAACTTCACTTTCATTTATCCCTTGGTCTGCTGGACCGTTGTGGCACCATACAAGATCTGTCATTCTTCTTTCTCCATTCTTCTGTCATTTGCCTTTGATAGAATTTCATTCTGATATTCTTTATGAAAATATTGAAGCCTGCCTTTTTAACTGCCTGGGTGGACCACTTCGGGGGCCGATTTGAGTTTGTGTTTCCACACAAACTGTCTTTGTAACCTTGTTTTTTATTAAATTCGCAAAAATAATATAATTTTGATTGTATTTTTGTTATGAAATGGAGAAGAGCGTGCAAGAGCCCGCATTATATCAATTATATGTTTTAATTGTCACACTGAGCAATGATTGAAGATCAATTCATTTATTGGTTTCTTGTTGAAAGCTCTGAGATTCGTGATCGGAAATAAACATGACCTCCATTGTGGACTGCCCAAACAGACACTGGAACAAGTTGCCTACACTATTGGCTGTGAGTGTGTCTTCACTACTTCTGCTAAAACAGGTAGGTGGACCTAGGAAATAATTTCGCTTTTTTAAAAACATAATGATGAAAATGTTAGATCGACGAAGCCTAGTAAAACAAACAAGGATACAAAAATATTAACGAATGAAGATTATGAAAAGCACTGGGAACATATTTATAATGGCAATGTCTTCGATTTCGAAGATTAAGGATGAGTGCAGTATAACATGGCTACGCAAACCCACTTGCGACATTGTTATGTGCGTAGCTTAGTGTGATTGCGGAATGGTGCGAATGTATGTTGCAAGAAGGAGAGGGAGATGGATCCGAAAATGGAGTAATGTAGAGCCTAAACGAAGTTATTATTGATATATAATTAATATTTAATCAAGATTAATTAAAGTCTTTATTATCTACTATATTAAATGAGTCTGTTGGTGCAGACAAAGCCGTTGTCCGCCGGGGGACTATTATAGTTTTCCTTACGTCTTCTGCGCCTTTCTATAAGGGTGCTTTCCCCTGGACCTCAACTATAAGTCCCGCGGCCTTTGTGATAGCTCTGCAACTGTCTCTTTCAGAGTACTAGAAAATTATTTAAAGTACTGGGAACTTCTGAAGAGTACTATAAACTTACCAAAAGTATTGAAAATATATCAAAAGTACTGGAAACATAGCAAGAGTACAGGAGACATAGCAAGAGTACAGGAGACGCATAAAAAGGATTGGGAACATACCAATCAAGAATACAGCAAAAGTTTTAACAAGAATAATGGAAGTAGGTCAGAGAATACTTTGGGATACTCGTTGGAACTCATTGATTTTAGAATATACTTGTAAGAACTCGTTGATTTTAGAATACTTCTAACTACTTCTAAGAACTCGTTGATTTTGTATCGCTTAAAAAATATTTTTCATACAGTAAAGGAGTCAAAACGTATCCCCATTCCCGAACCCGTTCGTGTTTACGACTGTCAGGTATCTTACAACAGCCACGCTCATTTCATACCCAAGTCCCCTGACATACATTTTCATTCAATCAGACATTATGACGGCCAAATGATTTATCTTTGTGAGGTGGAGAAATCAAATATTCAATAACAAATGGTTATGTGCAATGGATGAATGAGTAGGATATTCCTTGATACAATCAATGTTCCAACAATCGCACTGTAAAGTTCTTTGTATTATTTTAATACCTCTTCTGGTATTATTAGATTGCCTGTTGAGTATTAATTAAATATTCTTCTCTACGCCAACTTGGTTGTTGCGTATGTCTAATTCATCTATTGAGTACTAGAACTAAAGAGCACAACAAACATACAGATACAGAACTTGACTCTTGAATAGCAGAAGGTACATTTATTATACACTAAATAACAGTTCACTGGCAATTCCAGCCATTAATAAGCACATATTATATTTCACATCAATCAATTCAGAAATCCAATAGAATATATATATATGGACATGTTCGCCGGATGGAGGACAAGCGCATCCCGAAAGTTATCCTCTATGGACAACTCGCGACTGGCGCAAGAAAAACTGGTCGCCCCCACCTCCATTACATAGATGTAAACAAACGTGACCTCAAATCAGTGAACATCAATACTAACAATTGGGAAGACATAGCTCTAGACCGCGACAGAAGGAGACATTGACAGACATTGACCAGGAAAGCTATGGACAGTGAAGGTACATGGGTCTCAGCTCAGGAGGAAAAACGTACAATCCGAAAAACGGCCAGCTCCTCTACCACCGAAGCAAAAGCCACCTTAACCTGCGCTATCTGTGGACGGGAGTGTCTCTCCAAATTAGGGCTCCACGGCCACATGAGGAAGTGTGCTCTGAGATGAACCATAGTCGTTCTACTTCTATGTCCAAGGTACCTACTGATTTCTGACCATGTGGTCAACTCTCAGAACGAGACTTTTTACCACGTGAAACAATATAAACACAATAAAAGGTTGAACTCCATGATTCACACTAGTTCATGTCACAAACAATGATGTGACACGCACAATTTACTCTTGTCGTTACATCAAATTCACAAAGCAGGTTGTTGCATAATTGGTAATGAATATAGCAAAATACTCTGCATCTTGCCGTCATACGGCATGGGATAACATTAGGAAAGGTGACGCCAGCATTCAGACTACGCTAGACATGCTCACTACTAGCCCATATTTACTGGACCAACCAACACTACCTTGCTGACCTACAGGAACCTAGCCTAAGCTGCCCCATTGACGTCTACAAAGACGCGCTTCTCGTCTCTACACCACAACAAAGTACACGAATTCATTTTTATCGGCCCCCGTAAGGGGAAAAAGCCGCTATTGGATTTCTGCAAAATGTCCGTCTATCCGTCTGTCACACTAAAACTAGAAGAGATATGAAAAATATTATTTCATCATTAAATGCTGATTACAAAGTTTAGGTGCAACGGCTACTTTTGGTTTTCTAAAAGCAAACCGTTTACTTTATAACGTTAATTATGTCAGCGATTTTTTCATAGAAATACACCAATTCTAAAACAATTACGTAAATATAAGAGAGGCAATGTTACAATATGTAGCTGTTATGTATTTACAGTATCATTAAGTCAAATATATTTATAAAATGTACTAGAAATGTTTACAACAAACATAAATAAAGTAGGAAGCGTGGTCGAGAGGCCAAGTGCGCTTGAACTTGGCTTGGCTTGGCAACCTAAAAGGGGGCTCGAGGCTCGACACCCGACATGGGCAGAGTTGTGTTTACTGAACGCCTAAAGCCAGCACGGAAAACCAACTCCTAGATACCCCCTCCCCACCAATGGTCCACAAATGAGATTGGACCAAAAGCGCTCTGAGCATGCTATTTTATTTATTTTTTGTTAAGGGCCCCCATCAGAATAACAGAAGCTTAATTTTGTGCGCTTGTCTGATAGTCGGTATGTCCGTCACGGTTACATTTTTAAAAAATAGCACTAATTAAAAAATTTTAAACAAGCACATTTTATTTATTTATTTTTTGTATAGTGCCCCATCAGGATAAAAGCCGCTTATTTTTGTGCGTTTTGTCTGTTGATCGGTCTGTCCGTCAAGTTTAGATTTTTAAAATACAACACTAAAAAGAATTTTAAATCTGATTTAGCCTTTAATGTTCCTTCCGAAACATTTATATAGTTTTAAGTATCGATAATAGATTGTTCCGAACAGTTTTGTGAAAACAAATCAATGTCAACGAATGTCTGTTTGCTCTTGTAATTTATATTATATTTAATTTCCGTGCTTAAACGTTGCAAAACACTTGATCAATCATATGTTGTTCCAGTTTTGTAAAATGTAAATGCTAGATAAAAATCTCTATACTGACTTATATTTCAATGCTCACTCATTCTCATCGTATGACCTGAAAACCATCCATTCCAAGTTTTTTTTTTCTTTTTTTGTGGTGGTTGATTTTAAAACCAATACGATACCAATACCCACTTATTCTCATCGTATGACCTCAAAACCATCCATTCGATGTTTTTTTGTTATCGGCTAGAAAGCCTAACCTTAAGATTACAAAAGAGAGTTTGTGTTTTCTGTCAAGAACTTGATACCTGCTCTTTATGGCTAGAGAGATTCTCACTACTTATACTTATACATCGGGTCGATGTGGGCGCGGAAGTTGTTTTTTATTTTTCATTCTTTATTTTGAAAACCCGTGGTACCTGTATAGCCCTTCAAGGGACAAGGGACAACTGTAGCTTCTATCGCACACATTGTTCGTAATGAACAATTATTCCGACCGCGCAACGGGAGACAAGATACAAAATAGTATCATTAGTGCAAAGCGACAAGCCCTGAAAGTTCCGTGACTGAATCCTACTATGACCGTCTAATCCAATATTTGGTTGTTCCTAGTATCCTGGTTCTCCTCTGTCATTATTAGTTACTTTCCAGCGTGCGTAGCAGAAATTATTAATTTCTTGTTGGACGATTCTTCATGCAAACTGTTTCTGAATTATTAGTTTAGTGTATTAACCTTAAAAGGCGAAATCTTTCATGCAGAACAATTCCAATACAACATGTAAATAGTGAAAGGCCAATCGTACACTACCTACGTATTGAAGTAAAAATAAGGCCTACAGCGTTAGAGGCGGACGAGCCCATTAGCGTGATGTGGTACGGTATATATAGACTCAGGGCCCCGCAAAAGACACTCGCACAGAGCCAGCACTCAGCTAATGCCGCCTCTGGATTTTATAGTTTTATACTTTTTACAAAGAGACAGCAACATTATGTGTTTCTTTTCATGCTCATACCGAGGATGGATAAACAAAGATAGACTTGAATAATAAATAGTACTGCCTAGATGTAATCTTATTTTAAGAAGCACAGATAACTGGAATATTGGGTTATACGCCAAACGTTCCTACGACAATGTAGCGCTAACAAATTGGTGTTTTAAAAAAAGCGCCGACAACAAAAAAAAAAGAGACCGTATATCATATCAAATATGCCTTTATTTTAAAATCATAATTATCTGGAGGCAGCAGAGGTTAAAATTCTGAGTTTTCCTTCTCCCTCGGGCAGTAAAAACTCGTTAGCTTTTGGTGGCAACCAACATTTTGTCCTACATGTTAAGCTCCTAAAGGTTATCACCGACAGCAACTCGGGGGTGGGATGTGTCTGGGGCGCGAGACAGCGAGTAGATTGGTCATGAGCCCATAAGGTGAAAATTTGCAAAATCACTAACTCAGATTTGACAATATCTGTATCACAAGAGATAAGAAATAAAATAGATTCTAGAACAAACATTTTAGACAAATGCAGATCAAGGTATTGTTGTAACCCTGCCTTGCACCAGTGCTTGAGGTGCGCACTAGTGAACGTGAACAGGGAGAGACTAGGATAGAGAGAATAACAGTGCATCAGGGATTGTGAAGAGTCTGAATGTTTGGGAAACTAAGAAGCCAGCTTTTGTGCTGCTTTTGAAGGTTGTAGTAGGGACCTGGAGCGAAGCCAACCCCACGTATTCTCATCGTATGACCTCAAAACCATCCATTCCAATTTTTTTAGCTGCCTCCATAAGGGGAAAATGCCGCTATTAGGTTTGTGCAAAATGTCCGTCTGTCACATCAAACAAAACATCTCGAAAACTAGAAGAGATATGAAAAATATTATTTCACCATTAAATGCGGCTTGAAAAGTTTAGGTGCAATGGCTACTTTTGGTTTTCTAAAAGCAAACCGTTTAATTTATAAAATTAATTATGCAAGTGTTGTTTTTTTTCACAAAAATACACCAATTCTAAAAGAATCACGTAAATGTAAGGGAGGCAATGTTACAATATGCTAACGAAGATGGACAATCTTTTGTGTATTTCCAGTATCACTAAGTCAAATATATTTATAAAATGTACTAGAAATGTTTACAACAAACATAAATAATAGTTAAAGGTGTTTTTTCTGGTCAAATAGCTGCTAAAATTAAAAGAAACCATTTATGTTTGTTTATAAAGACTAAGAATGCACTTTGTATGTAAATATCACGCACAATTTTTTAAATGGACATTTTATGCGGCGACTTTCGTGTAGTAGTGTATAGCCCGGACATGACATGGTGCTAAACCAATTTGTTAAACTTGTTTTAAAAATCAGATTTATTTATTTTTTGTTTAGTGCCCCCATCAGAATGAAAAAAAACTTATTTTTGTGCGTTTTGTCTGATGTTCGGTCTGTCCGTCACGGTTAGATTAAAAAAAAAATAACACTAATTAAAATTTTTTTAACAAGCAGATTTTTTTTTTGTTTAGTGCCCCATCAGGATAAAAGCCGCTTATTTTTGTGCGTTTTGTCTGTTGGCCGGTCTGTCTGTCACGGTTAAATTTAAAAAAAAAACACAAAAACAACACTAAAAAGAATTTTAAATCTGATTTAACGTTTAATGTTCCTTCCGAAACATTTATATAGTTTTAAGTATCGATAATAGATTGTTCCGGACAGTTTTGTAAAAACAAATCAATGTCAACGAATGTATGTTTGCTCTTGTAATTTATATTATATTTAATTTCCGTGCTTAAACTTTGCAAAACACTTGATCAATCATATGTTGTTCCAGTTTTTTTTAATGTAAATAGCATATAAATGCTAAATGAAAATCTCTATACTGTTTTATATTTAAATATTAAGTTGTTCCTGGAATTTTTACATAACAAATAAATTATGTCAAATGATAGTTTGAAATCGCATTGTTTGAAAATACGTCACAGTTTAATTATCGATATCATTTTTAATATCGACAATAGGTCGTTCAGAATTATTAAAAAAAAAGGAAGTAATTTATTAGAAACGATTATTGAAAATCCCTTTTTAGACTTATTTTACATTGAATTTTCTTGCTGAAACATAACAGAGGTTTTATTTTAATATGTTAAGAATGTTCCGGATTTGATTTTGAAAAAGAAATCAACCTACATTACTTAAATTTTCTTACCAATCGTCGCCAAAAAAGTTCCGAATTTTATATAAAAACTCTACTAACACAAATGACTGTTTGAAATCCCTCTTCTAATAAATAAAACAAATAATTTTATTCTTATTTACGAATATCGGTTGTTCCGGATTTTTATGATAAACATTCTAACTCTATTTATTTTAAAATTATACTTCTGTCGTACATTACAGTTAATTATCTAGCTAAACGTTTTAAAATCTAATTAATATTATGTTCCGATTTTAAAGGAAAACAACTTTCTAACACCAAAATATGGTAAAAAAAATCTCTCCGGAAGTCTATGGTATATCTAATTTTTTATACGAAACCATTCCAGGATGGCTGCCTGGTCGTGCGGTTTGCGCGCTGGACTGTCGTTTGGATTTATCGACGGTCGAGGGTTCAAACCCTGCCCGCTCCCATCCCCCGTCGTCCTGCGGGAGGTTTGGACTAGGAAGTAAACTATCTTCAACTCTGAAGGAACATCCGAAAAACATGTAAAACATTTTACAAAGATTTAATTAACGGTTTTAGATTTATCTAGAATTCTCTTTTTCTCTCACTATATACAAACATCCGGAACAATCTATTATAGATACTATTGCTATGTTTTGGAAGGAAAATTAAAGGTTAATCAAATTGTTAATAGTTTTTAATTGTTATTTGTTTCGTTATTAACATGACGGACGGACAGACTGACGGACAAAATGCACAAAAAATGCTAAATAAAAATTTCAATATCTTTAAATGAGTAGTACATACACAAGGCTTCCTCCTTGAAGTTTTCTTAGAGTTTTATTTCTGTTAACAATGGTTCTGTGTCGTGCTAACTGTGACTCTAATGCTTGCTTTGCAAGTTGACATGTTGTTACCACTGTCTCTCTGAACTCGACGACATGTTGATAGCTTATTCTAGATTCATTATCAAGATTTTCTTTTGTCAACAAATCTTTCAGCAAACTAAGTGGACCTTTCGGGTTTGCTCCATACAATAATTCAAAGGGTGAAAATCCTGTACTTTCTTGTGGAACTTCTCGGTAAGCAAAGAGAACTACTGGGATGACCCAGTCTGCTGGTCTGTCTAGTGCTACTTTGCCTAATAATCGTTTCCAAGTCCCGTTTCACCTCTCGCAAACCGAATTGCTTTGGGGCCTTTAAGGCGTTGTGAAGGTTTGACGAATCCCTAACTGTTTCAGAAATCGATGTGTTAACTCGGATGTAAACTGAGTCCCTTGGTCACTTAGATTTTCTTCTGGGAATCCTAAGCGAGAGAAAATGTTAAACAATTCATGAGTTACATTTTCTGCAGTTATTGTCTTTAATGGCACGGCCTCTGGCCAACGTGTGCATAGGTCAACCATTGTAAGGATGTATCTTTTTCCTCTTTTAGACATAGGGTTTATAGGACCCACAATGTCTACGGCGACTTTCTGAAATGGTCTATCTTGCAGATCTGTGACCTGTAATGGGGCTTTTGTATAACGATCTCTGGGCTTTGTACTGGCACAAGTGCTGCACACTGTACAATATTTTTTCACATCTTTCAATATTCCTGGCCAGTAAAAGTTATTCAGAATTCTTTTTCTTGTTCGTGCTGTCCCCATATGACCCGCAAAAGGTGAGTCATGACCTAACTCCAAAATTCTTTTTCTTTCGGCGGCAGGAACGACTAGCTGTAGTTTCTCTTTGTTATCTTGTCTCATCAGAAGCCCATTTTTTACTTTAAATTTACTGGTGGGACGCTTCGCCAATTCAAAAAGTTTAACCAATGTTTGGTCCTCCTTTTGTTTCAATGCATAACTGGATGTTAATTCTGATTCTGGCTGTTCAATCTGACTATGTAGGATCGGTTGTCCCATGTTTTCTATTACACCAGATTGAGATCTAGTTACCGCATTTCTAACTTCTGACATTGCTGACCTTTGCCACTTGTAGATATCTGTGATGGTAGGCTCAGTTATGCCAGTCACGTTTCATAGAATCAAGTCAGATGCAGGCTTCTCCAACACGCATGCTTCAACTTTCCCAGATAAAAATGTCGTATCAATGTCAATGACAGCTGTGGGATATTCACTGGACTTTCTTACCCGTCAACTGGTGAGGGTGCACATGTAGTCTCTTCACTCCGATTGTGGTCACTCCTGTGTCTCTCAAGACCCAAATAGATTTTTTCCCAACAAATCCTGGATACATTTTTAATTTCTCAGCGCCACAAGTTACAGCTCCAGCCATCTGGATCTCATCAGCTTCATGAGGGAGTAGTTCACCATGTTGATAGTCTAAGCAAACTGACGCATTGTACGGATGTCCAGTTGGTCTTCCCCTGTTGCTGATTTTAAACTCCTGACTTCTGCTTGAACCCATAGTCTCATTTCGTCTTAATGGGCTTTTGTTTCTGCATTGGGCTGCTAAATGTCCCGTTTTTTAACACTTAAAACATTTTCCTTTTTCACCAACACTTCTTTTCTGCAGACGGTCCTGTCTCCATTCTAGTTTAAATCGACTTCTGTTATCGTTAGTCTTTGCAGCAAAGGCAAACTTGCTAGTTATCAAGTCTTCGTTTACCTGAATTTTCTGCTCTGGATGTGCAGTAATATATTGCTGACACAACTTGACTGCAGTCGGCACATCTTTCGGTTTCCTTTCATGTAGAAAAGCCACTAACTTAGGATTGCAAGATGTGAGGATCTTGTCTCGGATGAACAGATCAATGAGACCTTCGAATGTCTTTTCAGTGTTAGATAATTCAACCCAATGCATTAAGTATCTTGTAATGTCCTCAACAAATTCATGGAATGGCTGGTTTCTCTCTGGTTTAGCTTTATGGAACTTCTCTCTATACCCATCATCTGTTAAGTTGTATCTTTTCATCAATACTATCTTCACCTTGTCATATTCCTCTAAATCTTTCTTTGAAAAGTTGATACATGCTTGCAGTGCCTTTCCCTGTAACAATGTGTAAAGTTGACTTCCCCATTGAGTTTTAGGTATTTCGGTAGCTTGAGCATGCACTTCAAATCTCGCCAAATATGCATCCATTTGATCCACGTTCTCACTGAAAGGTGGCAACTTTGGTTTCCATACAGGTTTTATATGCTCTTTGATTTCTCCTTTCGTCTGACTCTCTGACTCTCAATTTGTGTATTTCTACATCAGCTTCTTTCTCTTTAGCTCTTGCTTCTGCCTCTTTAGTTCTCTCCGCCGCCTCTCTTTCTTTAGCTCTTTCCACCGCCTCTCTTTCTTTAGCTCTTTCCACCGCCTCTCTTTCTTTAACACGTTCCTCACGCTCTCTGTCTTCTTTTTCTTTCTTTGCTTTTCTCTCTTTAACACGTTCCTCACTCTCTCTGTCTTCTTTTTCTTTCTTTTTTAGCTTCACTTCTCTTTCTTTCACCCACTCCTGTAGAGTTGTTCCCGACAATCCCATCTCTTTTCCAGCGGCTATTATCTGTGATAATTTGTCTGCCATCCTTGTTTATGCGTGTAGCATCAAATATAACAGTACAAATTACTTTATCACTGTGTTTGACCTAGTTTCGTCTCTGCTGTCTGACTTAGTTTTTTCCCGCCGTTGCACGTGAGCGCACACACTTCACGGCCTTCTTTGTCCTTGACCTTTTCACAATGGCGAAATGCAGTTCTGCCAATTGTCTTCCAAGACTGAGTCAAGTAACAGATAAACGAGCCTCCAAATATATCACAGATTCCTTATTATAACTCGATAGAATCTACCTTAGGTCTAGATACGTCTAGGTGTCCCTGGTTCAGTTCTAGTTAACGAAATAAAACAATGAAACCACTAGATCAAACACATAAACTTTAATCAGCTTTACTGCAAATCACACACGCTGGTCTCTGTCTGACAACAAAACACACTTCCGGTCATTCGCGCAGAATGTAAAAATAGATTATGCATACATACACACATTCATCCGCACACAAAAAAAATGCGGCTTTAATCTAAATAATAATTTCAATATCTTTAAATGAGTTCTATTAGAACTCAGTGGAATAGGGAACAGGCATCCTCAATAAATCTCTCTTGTTAATAAAAACATTTTTTGTTACTAGCCCATTGTGACGAAATGGATTTTTTTCTTTTAATTCTTCAAATGTAATTCTAAAAGAACTCACTCGGTGCACCAATGTCTATGATCCCTCGATAACTGGCTCGTATTGATGAAGCCATATTTTAGTCTAACTAGGCCGTGTGACGTAGTGGATTTTTTCCCTTTGACGTCATAAGGAATTAATTCTTCTTTAAATGAAATACTAAAAGAACTCACTCGGTGCACCAATGTCTATAATCCCTCGATAACTGGCTCGTATTGATGAAGCCATTTTTCAGTCTAACTAGGCCGTGTGACGTAGAGGATTTTTTCCTTTCAAGTCATATAGAGTTAATTCTTTAAATGAAAGGCTAAAGGAGTTCACTTGGTGCATTAATGTCTATGATCCCTCGTTATCCTGATCATATTGATGAGACATTTGTAGTCTAACTAGACCGTGTGACGTAATAATTTTTTTTCCTTTTGACGTCATATGGAATAAATTCTTCAAATCAAATGCTAAAACAACTCGGTATAGTAATGTTGATTAAACCTCGTTATCATGACTCGTATTTTAAAAAGACATAATAGCTAGATTTAGATCTAATCTAGATTTTTTAAACTAGATCTGGATTTATATTTTAATTATTCTAGATCTAGAATTTCTAGGTCTTGTTTAGACTGACATAGACTAAATCAAGATATAGAATTTATTTCAATTTCTAGACTTAAAAATTAAATTTTGATTTCCAAACGTCTAGATCAATATTGCAATGTTCTAATATACTAAAACTAATCTACTATTTTTCAATTTAATGTTGCATTTAGTCTATTGATAGATTATCTAGATTTTTATTTTCATAAATCTATTCTAAATTACAACCAAATTTATTGTAAATTTATATTATAGATCTACATATATAAGATACAGATCTTAAGAGTGCTAAATCAGAAGTTTAGTTTATGTATTGCATAAGATAAGATAAGATGTAGATCTAAATCCTCATTCTAGTTCCGTTGAATTATAAATGCCAATAGCTCTGTTGATAACTGTGCTGATACATCAAAGTACAATCACGATATATCTGGGTTTTTTTTTTTATATTTTTTTTTTTTCAATTACAAATCAATGCTGAAAGATTATCTAAAATTGCTCTTCTGATATATTGTACATATCCGGTAGATGCCATGCCGTAATGTGTAATAGATATCTTTATCAATAATAGGCTATTAGTTTGTAACCATTTGTTATTAAGTTAAGAGCAATGCCTGGTCGTACGGTTAGCATGCTAAACTGATTATCTCGAAGGTCCCGGGTTGTTTGTTTCTTTTACATGTTTTGGTTGTTCCTTCAGGGTTGAAGATAGTTTACTTCCTAGTCCAAACCTCCCGCAGGACGACGGGGGATGGGAGCGGGCAGGGTGTGAACCAGGACCATCGATAAATCCGCACTGCATGACCAGGCAGGGTTTATACCCTGCTTAGTGCCATCCTCCGTCGTCCATCGAGAAGTTAATAATTTTTAACTTAGAAGGAACATCCGAAATATTTAAAAAGAGAAAAAAACATATTTTTTTTTACAACGGTAAATGAATCTTTGAAACATCATTACTTTTAACCATCACAATTAAATCACATCTTGAATATTCTTTGCGAATAGGCGGATCCGACAGGGATCCGACCCCGGCGGGGGCCGCTTCTGAGTTTGTGTGATAACACAATCTCTCTTTGAAACCTTGTTTTTTTTTTGTTTTTTTTTACCATAACCTTGCAGAAGTGAATGTTAAGATCCACAATAAGTAATTTTTTAAAAAGACTATAGGTTTAAGATTAGATCAAGGTATTGTCCCGAGATTAAGTATGAGTGCAGTATTTGATAGCATTTTTTTAAGAATAGCAGAATAATGTACCGAGAAACACCAAAATCTGCATTTTTTAAAGTTTCAAATACCGGAAATAATGCCGGACTCCGCTGTTCAATTTATTTGATGTTGGAAGTTAAAATGGCTCGTCAACCGAATAAGGTCGAGCATCACTGGCCTTGTGCAACTATATTGTGCACACCAGCCTTCAGTAGAATATGGCTATTTGTAAAGTAGTCTTTCCAGCTTGACTGAGCGTATTATAGAGCGATGGCACCTTGATGGAAACCTTAGATGCCTCCTATAGATCACCCAGCTCTTAGAGACATACAAAAGTGTGGAGAAAACCACTGTTTAATAGACATTTGATTTTTTGTTGGTAGTAGAAAAGACCTATTCCGCCTTATTCTCATTTAGAGGCGACCAAAAGCGCTTTTGTCGTTAGCCAGATGTTTTGTTGTTATTTCTTTAAACAGTGACACATCGTTGGACACTGTGCTGCCTAGGTACGGTACGTGAAGTGGTCGACATTATAAGGTGGTGGCCAGTCATTTGATTTGTGGAGATGAGCTACCAAAATAAATATTATTATTTTTTACTCCTCCAATGTGGCAAGTTATTAAGAGGAAGACACGGTAGACCATATAACATTTGAAATGTAAACCCAACAAATTGTTAATTGTTTGCCTTTACTCAACAGTGAATAACTGGCATACAGGTAATATATATACTGTATCGCTTACATTTGATGTTAATATCATGTTTCGTTTGGTCTGTTCTCCTTTAGGTGAAGGAATACTCAATCTTCTGGACAATGTCTGTCAAAGTTTAGTCTCGGCACATAACTTGAAGCAATACCAAGCAGTGAATTCTTGGCAAGAACAAAGCATCCATGTAAATAATGGCAACGAAGGGAGACAGTCTACGTGTTGCTCCTGACCTTTAACCTTACTGTGTAGTACTGGAGTTACCCATCATCTGCGACAACCCCAGGGACAGATGACTTGAATGATATCTAACACTAGAACAGGGGAACAGTAAAAAGTGTATGTTTAAGGGTCCAGTGTTATAGCTACATCCTCTAGCACTGAACTATATTTAGTATGAAATTAATAATTCAAATAAAGAGTTGTGCAATTGTAATTCATCTATAAGAACAAAAAAATAAAATGTTGATTTAATTTGTTGTGTATTTTGCAGCCTCTGTATTGTTTAGTTCGAGCCAGTTATATGAATACCAGGACACTGAAGCACAACTTGCTTTAATGTTGAAGCCATTTCCCTTCACCAAACATTAAAAACACGTCTTAATCCTGATTCAACAACGCTTAGTTACTTCCCCTGACTGTGCCATGTTTGAACTTTTGCCCACTCAAGACTTTACTTATCAAATTTCAAAACAATTATCACTGAGATCACCTTTGCTTTCTATGCATAACCCAATGTTAAAAAAGAATGACAATACATTTCCATTAGTAAACGGAAAACTTTTTCTTTTGCGTGTCAGTATGACACACATTCTCAATCCTATTATAATTCAGTCCATACACTGGGGCTTATGGTTAACAATAGCGAGCTATTTAACATGTGACTTTCATGGACATACTAAGAATAAGAGAAGCCTTCTTCAGCCCAGTGGAAAACGGAATAGGGGAGTCTGGTACTATGGTACAAGTAGAAAGAGGCGCCCTTCATCCTGCTCAGTAACTTGAAGGGTGGATAAGGAACACTTGGAATGGGGGATCTAGACTTCACAAGACTTGATAGTTGCTGTCTATGTATGTTATAATAAGCATTATTTCTAGTCCAGTATTTTGTTAGTAAGCTGCCAACTTAAATTTATTACATTTATTTCAAATATTGAACATTTATTCTAGGATCCTTTTAACAGCCACATTTGAGCACTGGTAACCCAAACTGTGCTATTAGTTGTTATCTTCATAAATGTAAAGTCAGGAGAAAAATAAAAACAATTTTATATCAACTATTCTTTTTTTTTTTTCCTATTTATTTTTTTTTTGGTATCAACAAAAGAAAATTACAAAAGTGTTGACATCAATGTACAATAATATTCCAAAAAATTAAACAAAATAAAGGCAGTAAATGTAAAAAAAAAAAGGATCCCAAGACCCTTCCAATCAGTTTGCTGTGAAGTCACATGGACAATACTTGTGTTCACTGAACAGTCTGTAGAAGTAGTTTTGTGGTTCATTTGTTTGTAGTGGCATGGTGATGATCATGTGACCCAACAAGTCAGTCTTGGGTCCTGGACTGTTACATCACTTCTTTGGGGGACCCATACAATTTCCATCAGGATACTTCTCTCTGAATAATTTCACAATGTCAGGATCTTTTAATCTGACTCCTTCAAGTTGATTGCCCAAGGTGATCCTGAAACAAATAGTTTCATAAATGTTAGAGAACTCACATAGATACATACAACTTGTGCAGGTCTAATATCCAAACTACAGCTATCCTAAAAAATTAATGGGTACTTGCAAGAAAACATCACAAAAATCACCACACTAAAAAAAAAAAAGAATCACCACACTAAAAAAAACCCCACAAGAATCACCACACTAAAAAAACACAAGAATCACCACACTAAAAAACACAATAATCACCGCATACATAACAAAAATACAAGAATCACCACACTAAAAAAAACTCCACAAGAATCACCACACTAAAAAACACATTAAGAAAAAAAGGAAATATGTGATGATGGTCTATAAGGTGGATCTCAGCAATGTTGTATTCAAGTGAAAAGCAAATTAAAATGAAAAAGAAATCTAATTACTTTTTTGTTTAAAGTTTTTGGGTTATATATACATATTAGGTTAAAAATGAAATGATTCTTAAAAATGACATCAAGATGTTTTTAATTTTTGCAGATATTCTGAGATATATAATAAAAACAAAAAAACAACAATCTGTTCAGTTTTGTTTTTTTCTCATCTTTTTTAAAATCTCTACTTAGACCTAACCTGATGGGAAATATTGAAAATTTGGATAGCTCAAGTTCTTATATTTGAAAAGCCAACGAAAGAAAAAATGTTGTGTCATATGATGCAGGACAACTCCAAAACATGAAAGAAAACTACATTCAAATGATTTTTAAAAAATATGCTCAACATAAAATCATCTTAATAAAACAAAAAGATACATCATCAAATATTATGTTCAATACTTACTGTTTTCATAAAGCAAGTCGTTAAATTTAAAATGACTGATTAAGCAATAAAGAAAACCAAAAGTTTTACCAGTTTGGCTGAACATTATGTGGTCTTCCAAAAAGCTCTACTTTTCTTGTGCCGGGGGAAAGTCGCTCAATAATACCATATATTTCATCTGGCTTATGGCTGGTGGCACGCACCTGGAATCCAATTTTTTTTTACAAATGTGTACAATTAATTTATGAAGAGCAACATTTTTGGAAAAAAGAAAATTGAACTGAGACAAAAGAAGCTATGCAAAGACAATATCTAAGAATTGAATGAGACTGGTTGAATAAAGGTAATTGATCCTTAGATTAATTGTGCATTAAAGAATAGCTAAATAAGAAATACAATTTTTTGACATATTGTAGGTATTGTGTGTGTGTGTGAGTTAAGATAGAGAGAGAGAAAAAAAAAAGTAAAACTTTAAAATGTAGACAATGAAATAGATATCTTACTTCTGCAACAATAACATCACAGTCCATGCCTTTATTCACTCCCTTAGGATTACCTTTTACACCAACCTGTGCAGAGAAATGTCAGATACAGAGATATAATTTATCAAATCATTAAATACAATTCAACTATCTGATACAAACATTTCATATGTAAATTATGAGTGAATCTGGTGTGAATGTATATATTTTAGTTTTCTATAGTTTTATTGTTTTGTTTGGTGTAATGCACAAATTGTAAGACAAATTTCCTTATGGATAATAAAGATTATTATTAATATAAGAATAACAGTTTTGAATATAATAATATAAAAAAATAGCATTAATAAAACAATGTTTAAAAAGTAATTACAAGACAAATCGTCTTCATTGTGTACTAACTAAACAATGTTCTTTTCCATGATTCAACCAGTGCCCAGTTCTGCCAGTTCTGATTATCCTTTGTAATTGATTAGTTTTGACCCATATTATTTCATCCACACGCTTGTACCTAAAAAATAGTAAACAAAATCAGTGTTAAAAAAAAAAAGATGACAAGATTTGAAACAATGTGCATTAACTATGAAGTTTCAACATTAAACATTAGCAATTCAGTTCCATTCAGAGGTGCAATATTTTATGCACCTTATTTCTTGACTAATTAAATCTTGTGTAATTAAACATTCTGAGCGGTAAGTGTGTTGGTTGAGTCATAGTAACAATGATGAGTCAAATAAACCTGATTTGAATCCTTGCAGAACTCAAGAATTTTCATCATAATATACTTAGACTTGGGTCCTCCTGTGTCATCTAGTCATTCAGCACATAGGGCTGCAAGCTCTTTCCACAGAGATCATTCATAGGAGACTTCCATGGTATCTTCCCAGCTGATGCCCATAATATAAGAATATGTTAATTCTTTTGAGTGCTTGACATCTCTTAAAGTAGTGCCATTTCATTACTGGCTTAGATCAGCATTATAAACTTTGGGCCATTTATTATGAATCTTGAAGTCTGAGAAGACTATCTTTTCTCAATTTAAAAAACATTTTTTAAAAATAATAATAAAAAAAAAAATACGTTGACATACCCCCAAAGCTCTAAGCATTCTCTGCCAAGCTCCATGGCTCTGTTATTAGACAAATAAATGTTTTGAATTAATAGATATGTGTGGTTTATAAAAAAATCAACTTTTAGTTGATATAAAATGAAGTGGTTAACATACTTTAAAAACACAAAGATAATTTATAGGCCAAATTTGATAAAAGGGATTCAAAGTGTATGTTTCTTTTACATTCATATCTTTAAGGACTTCAAATATATGTCTAGTTTTTTATGAACATATTTTATAATTTTATATTGATATATTTTATGAATGAACATACCAATAAATGAGAAAAATGTCAAATCTAATCAATGGTCTTGGTTAGAACTTTAAAAGAAAGAGCAATATTAGTTAAATTGATATGACCCTCGTGTGAGAAGCAATGCATTGCATTGTTGAACATTGTCACAAACTAATGTAATAAAACGAAAACTTTACTTTAGAACATCTAAAAAAAAGATGAAATGATCTCTCATTTATTTAATTTTATGTTTATCAATCAAATAATTGTTTTTTTTTTGTAATGAAAAGAACAAGCAGAACAATAACATAAAGTTCCCCTTTCTGACTTTGTGATCTACAGGGTGTCATGTGGCCAGCACAATGACCAAACTCCTTTGCTTTTCACTAACTAATGTCAGGAACCCATTAACGTACGCTGGAACCAAAATCCAGAAATTCAAATTCCAGTCTTCACCGGGATTCGAACCCAAGCCAAGCACTTTACCACTCAGCCACCAAACCCCCACAATAACATTATTTCAACATTATTAATTTATTTCAAAAAATAATAAAACTATAACTACTTTAATCATATAATGAAGATATGAGAACAGATATCAAAGTTGTGATTAGTGAGCCAATTTTTTGTTATACTGTATGACAATATAAAAAACTCAAAGGAAAACCTCTGGGCTTTAATAAAAGTATTTGATGCTTCCTACTTGTATGAGACAACTAGAGCAGATGTGTCTGTTAAAAAGGTGAAAACATTTTTTTTTACTTTAAGGACCAGATAATATAACGTAAAAAATAACACTTTTATGCAGAAGTGACTAACCTTGCTTCTATGTACACAAAAAAAACAAAACAATAAAAGTAATGTAGGCCTATAATCTTAGAAATAAAATTTTTATCCATAGTTAAAATATATTGTTTTCATGTTAGACTTTTAAGGCATGTACATAGGTATACAGCCCTTGTCACTATTCTAAGTTATAGAAACCTATTAATTTGTATTGATTTGAAAACACAGAATACAAGTGTGAACTTAAGAATTTTTTATTTCTGGTTACTGCAGTAACTGACAGTACTAGTTAATAATCAAAGAATGATAAATAGCATTCCTGACCTGCCAGTGACCCAAAGAAAAATAAAACCATCATCCTGAAGTCCTGGAATGTCCAGCTGTCTCATTTCATTGTCCCCCATTGTGCCGTAGGGTAGCTCCATGTGTATATCCCAGGGAGGATCAGCCATTACGACTGCACACTTGCCCAGGGTGGACATGTCAAAGTAGCGTAGATCGCACTGAATCCACTAGATATAAATAAAAATTTAAAAAAAAAATATATAGTAGTTAACAAAGAAGTAAATAGAAACTTGTTGACAACTTAAACTTTGTGAGAATGCATGTTTTAAGGTCCAAGTGTTAAAGTGTTAAATAAAAATGATGCATATTTAGACCTGGGAATAAGACAAGGGAAACAATAAACTAAACTTTAAAGGATTTGCCTAGGCACTATCCTATTGAAAGTTCTGGACCCTATTCACACAAGTTGTTTGCCTGCTGGTGTTAGCTTTTATTGCTAATTTTTTTTTTTATTGTATACTCTTGTTTTCTATTGAATTTGAATCAAGCCAGCGTATAGGTAAGTAGCCCTACACTAATAAGGCTTGTCTTCGAGTCCGAAGATTAGTGAGGAATGCAGTATTTCCTGTGGCTGTGCAGCCCCAGTTGTGACCTACATATTTTGCCACATCCAGCCCTACACTATATAAATGTGTAACATTGTGTGACTATGATTTCAATATGATAAACAGCAAAACAATACAAAGATAAGAAAGAAAGAAAGAGTCACTAGAGCAATAGATGACCATAATGAAAGTTGGATAATTAAACAAACAAACAAAATAAAACCTGAGGTGGAAACATTTGAACACTTCCATCGTCGCTAATTTCTGATGACAATTTACCCAATGATAATTCTTTCTTCATAAAGTCTGTTGATGGGAGAGATTTAGGTGGGTAGTCTATTTCATAATGCACATACTGGAAAGAAAATATGAATAATTATCATAAATATATAAAAACTCAACCATTGTAGACACTGCTCTCATCAATATTAACTGAACACCCCATGTTATATTAAATAAGTTAAAACAACATATTCTGTGAATCTGGAAGCAGTTGTGGAGAACATCAAGGCATTTTTTATATGGCACAGACTGCTCCACAGCCTTAAATCAGTAGCAAGAACTGGTTTAAAATAATCTGTGTAAAAACCTCATAAAAGCAAATAATGTTTTTTTTCTTTTCAGCAGGGCAAGCCTTAGATAATTGAGGCCCTAGGCCAAGGGGATTTGTGGTATTGAATGAAATTGAAAAATAAAAATAAACAGCGAAAAAATAAATTACACAATTTAATTAAAACCTATCGACTCCAACAATAACATTTGGCACAAGTTTTTAATTTTCTTTTCTAAAAAAAAATTGAGTAGAGTCCTGTGCGAGGGGCCCTTTAATTGGAGGCACTAGGCAGCTGTCTAGTTTGCCTATGCCTAAGATCAGCTTTGTTTCCATCAGTTGAAAAACAAGAATTAACTTCTAACTGATAATGCCTATGTATTCTATTTTCAAAAAAAAAAGGACATTAAAAAAATATAACAAATAGGTAGTAGTCTCATATGTGCGTGCAAAGAAAGTTAATCCGGCCCATTTAGAGTGATATGGCTAGTACATCTAATTTCACTGGAGTCAAAAAAAAAAAAATACTGCTTGCAAAATGCAGGAAGACTAAGTGCCACACTATTTATAGAAAGTTCCTTTTTTTTTTACAGCTGCCAGCTTCGCTTATTCTGTTACAAGAAGGATAACCAACTGATAAGGACAAGTGAAGTATATAAATCAAAGCAATGTTTAAGTTTTTTTGTACTCACCTTACACATGTCCATATGAAAACATGTATTCAAAAATGAACAGTCTCCTAGTGATTCTGTATCACCAAAATGTATTTGAAAAAAAAAAATTGATTAGTTAAATTGAAGAACATAAATCCATAAATCTCAATAAATAGTATCTACATCAGCACAAACTTACCATCAGTGTGCTTTTTGATTATTTTTTTAAAATGAAGTCGTTTACAATTAGCCCCTTCAGGGTTGGACCTAAGGCATTCTTCTCTTGTCCCACATTGACAAAATTCTTGAAGCTGTGGGCCTAGTAAATGAAAACAATAGCATGAAGTCAAAATATCTGCATAACAATTCAACTCAACACTAATTTACTTTTATTCAAATAGTGCTGATGGATTTTTCATAATGTTTTCAATGATAGGATACTAATCTGCACTGAAAATAAAATAACTACACAATTTTTACCTATCACTACTGACTATTTCAATGTCAAAATGATATTTTAAATTCTATTAATTCAATAAAAGGAAAATAAAAAATAAAATAGGTTTACTAAAATGTAAATTGCCTCTATTAAAATGTATATTGCCCCAAAATATTTCTGCTTTGTTTGAACAAAACTTAGTCATTGAACTTCTCTGGTTATTTTTCAACTGAAGAAATGGAAAATATTTGAAATTTTCTAGAGTAGCAGTTAAAGAATCGGAATATGAAGAAATCCCAAATGGTCAGCGTGGCATCTGGTCACTTGAAGCAAGAAGGATCTAGGAATGGGGCATATGCGCACAAATATGGCATGACCCAATCGTAGTAACTGACACTGCCATTCTAGAACCTTCAGACATGACTTGGAGTGATGCACACCTGTCCGTTGAAAAAAATTCTTTCCAACAGTCATCAGGACATTTTGAAAAGGTGTAGTAAGTAAAAAACACAAAGTTATTATTTTTAAATAAATGTATTACCTCCTCTTGATTTGAATTTTTCAACTAAATATTGTTCCTGTAAACAAAAAATAATAATTTTAATGCTAATATGCAAAGAAAACACAAGAAGTAAGGAAAAAGAAAATCTCTTTGGTTAGCTTTCATTTTTTAAGGTTTGGTTTCAAGTAATAATACAGTAATATAGAAAAAAGAAAAGCAACATGGAGAAATGTGGGTAAATATATAAGTTAACCAAAAGGCATTTGAGAAAATAGAAGGAAGATGAGGATTGAGAGATTTTTTCTCAAAGACATAAATTAAACAATGTCAGTGATGCTACATTAAAAGTCCACTGTTTTCAAAAAAGAAATACTTTGTGTTACTAGGGAAGGAGCTTAGAAATCTGATTTTACAGTGCTAATAAGTAAACAAAAATTATCATATACCTTTTAAAAAATAAATGTACAGCACTTCCTATATTCTGTAAACCAGAGACACCAACATAACTAGCTATTCATAGGGATTCACCAGAGATACAAATTTCCAATAGAAAGGAACAACAACAAAAAAAGTCTATCACCTTAGCTGTTTGTGTAACAAGCAATGCCTGTATTTCTTCATTCAACTTTTTCTCCTCTCTCTCTTTTGTTGACTGCATTGACAATAAGCTCTGCAAAAGAAAGTGGGCACATGGCAACAACAGAATCAAATCAATAGGGCAGCTTTTGTCCATTTCAATAAAGAAAGAAAAATTACTAATAGCAGTTTGTCTCATAATGGCAAATGCTTACACATTGAAGTAATCCTTTGATAAGTGTGATTACTCAACAAATTTTGGTAGCTTTAGATTGTTAGAAAAATGAATCAGATAAAATAAGATACCCGGTACCTCAATATCTCCAGATTCAGGAGCAGTTGTTCTAGATTGTTTAGAGCTGACTTCTGCATCATCCTCATCATCACTATAAGTACAGAAACGAAAAAGAAAAAAAAAACATAATAAAAGAAATTCTTTAAAAAAACTTTCTTAGGAGATTCTATTATTTATTAAAAAAATAATTCTGTAAGCCTAAAACATTCATTACCTGCACTTTCTTTTTTTTTTGGTCTGTCCCTTTATAATGTCTGAAAGCTAACATAGAAAAAGGGGGGGAAAAAACAGTTTAGAGACAATTTATTTGTAGAAATTATTATAAAATGTTACTTTTTCAAAATTATTTTGTAAAAACATTTCTTATTAAAAACAAAGTGAAAAAGAACAATCATTGATATAAAAGTAAGTCCAGCACTAATCACCACACTAAACCTTGCTTAGATCCAATGAATTTACAATTAAGCCTGTCAAAGTTTCTGTGAATTTTATGGTAATGAGTTTTTGTAATGCAAACTTCTTTAAAAGTTCCTCAATCATCCCCAAGTCCACTTCTCTTTCCATCAACCTTGATGTATGCTCAGCAATCACCTAAGAGGCCAAAGTTTAAAAGGTCAAGTCAAAACATGGGTCAATTTGAAATACAAAACTTGCAGCAAATATTACATTTGAATCATTAAGGGCACCAGAAAGGTTTTAGCATTCCCTTAGAACTATTTGGCATAAATTGCATGGGATAACAGTTTATATCCTAACTAGCATTTATGTAAGGTTGTTATTGCCAGAAGTTGTAAAAGAAATAAGCACTGCACTATCTAAATGCTTCCACAGGCATGCATTTCAGATAGCTTCTCACAGCCATATATTTTGGCTCGGGTGAGCTGTAATCACTGCCAAGAGAAGGCGCCTAAGCTTGTAAGCTTTGGGCAGGAGGGGCTCATTAATCTTAGCTGGCTCCCCACCTAGGAGAAGGAAAACTCTAAATCCAAACCACTGATGCCTCGAGGCTTTACCTAAACATGGCAAAAGCTTCAGGAGTCTACCCTGAGGAAAAGTCAGTGGCCCTTAGACACAGTGCTACACTCCCAAACTGTATTGACACCTGCCATTTCTCTAGACACATCAGCTGCGTAAAGAGAGGGGAACTGCAGTTTGGGGCCACATTGTTTCAACCATAGTTAATGACCAAACTTTCATCTCATTTCTACGAGATGATCCATATAGTGTTGCTTCACCACTGAATAAGGCTAAATACATTCTAAAAATGATTAATATCAAACATATATCCAAACCTTAAATCAGATAGGATATTAAAAGAGATATTTCATAACGTGAAATTAAATAGGATATTCAAAAACAAAATATAATCTTTAATCAAAACTTCATAACCTCTGTTTTAGAAGGAACACCTAGACGTTTATTACAACTTTTATAGAGATGGAGTAACAAATATATATATATATATATATATAAATATATATATATAATATATATATATATATATATATATAGTAGTAATGTTGAGATGGACAACTGTATCAAACTGAAGTTCCATTAGTTTGGACCAATAAAATTATTTTTCCTTTTTCTTATCTTGAAAATATAATTACCTTTGAATCAGATGGAATATCAAGACTTATATCACAAAGTACCATCAAAAGCTTTTTTTCCACTTCAGGATCCAGTGTAACTTGAATGTTCTCCCTTGGCAAAGGTTTTATAGTGCTGATTGTTGAAGTAGTTGTTATCAGAGCTTTAGTAACTGTCATATCCCCTAAAAAATAACAATATATCATTTTATACTTGGCAAATTATATCTGGGTGATATTTACAGAAGGTAGCAATTGAATAAAAATTTTAGGTAAGCAATAGTGATTCTAGTTCTAGTTTTATCCAGAGATCTACCTTTAGAGATGGGTATGTTGTGATAAGTGAGCGATGTCGATGATTTTAATTAATCCCACATCATTGAAAGTAACATGGATAAACAGATAAGAAATAGATAGATAAAGTAACGTAGATAAATAGAATAGAAGCATCGCTAGATAGTAAAGTAATGTAGATAAATAGAAAAGAAGCATCGCTAGATACTTAGAAAGTATATCAATAATTGGGCTGCAACTGGATTCGATGATTGTGGTTTTATTCTCATGGTATTCGGTACTATAGTTTTTAAGAAACGAATGCAAAACTACTGTTTACCAAATTTTATTTAGGTGTGTGTAAAAAAAAAAGGTGGGGTTTGAACCCAGAAACACCTATCCTCTGGCTTCACCCATGGATTCATCAATCCTTATTAAATGTAATCCTTTTACTAAAAACTTGGGTACCCCCATAACCTGAAATCAGGACCATCAAGTTGAAAAGATATTTAGCAGGTGTTTAAAGTTTTAAACCAGCAAACTTTTAGCAACATGACCAAGTGGTATAACTGAGGAGGGGGAGGTGTGGAAACGATGGAAAATCTGAGCAAAGTTTGTTTTGCTGAGACTTTTGTGCGCATAATAATTTTTATATCTGCTGTAATGGTTAGACCTAGGGAAAAAAATAAAAATTTCTCAATACTCCCCAGCCATTCGCCAATAAAAAATATATTTGCTGCGTGATAGTCCCATGCTTATAAAAAAATATATAATTTAAGTTTACTTGAAGTGGGGTCAGCACACTTTGCGGACAATTTTTTAAAAATTAAAAGTGAAAGGACATTAATAAATGTGAACAGACATGGCATATAAAAAACACACAAAAATTAATATTATCTTCAAATTCTTTTGGTTAAGCCATTCTCTTTGTACAACAATTTAAGACAAGGTGTAATCAATTCAATGTCACTTTCCCCACTCTTGCTAGCCTTTCTCTATTTACTATTGATGTCAAAGGTTTCACCCTAACCCTTCCCCAACTAAGTGTAGTTCTCATTAGAATTTTTTTCAGTCCTCTTGCAACTCCCCCGCTACATTATTATTCTTGTTACTGCACGTTCCCAGTTGCACATAGATCTATAATGAATTGGTCCAGACTACTTCCAACGTGGGGGAGTGTATTCTAGATTACATATGTCATTTAAGTCTTACCCACCCACACTACATTATTATTCTTGTTACTGATACATGGAAATGATCCTGTTATTTTTAGTACATAATAAATATATTTAATAATCTAGTCTAGATGATTGTCATGATTACCAAAGGACTGGAAAGAAGCTAATGTCACCCCCCTATTTAAAAAAGGAGAAAAATCTGACTGAGGAAACTGCAGACCAGTATCACATGTAAAATCCTAGAACACATAATATGTAGCAACATCATAAACCACTTAAAGACAAACATGTCATCACCTCATACCAACATGGCTTTAAGAAATATAGATCATGTGAAACACAACTAATAGGACTAATTCATGATTTTTCAAAAGGTTTAGATAATAGTGAACAAATAGATTAATGCTATCTTACTAGATTTTTCCAAGGCTTTTAACATAGTTCTTCACCATAGTTTGCTTAAAAAATTAAAATATTTCGGCATTAATGGTCCATTGCATCAGTGGATTAAAGATTTTCTGATAGGGAGAGAACAAACTGTAATAATAAATGGCTCTAAATCAACACTGATAACAGTAAACTCAGGTGTACCTCAAGGAACAGTCTTGGGTCCACTACTATTTTTAATTTACAATAAATGATTTACCAAATTGCATTACTTCAGGAACAAAAGTCAGATTATTTGCAGACGATTGCATAATATATAGAACAATAAAAACAACACAAGACACAGATATTTTAGAAAGAGAATTAGATGAATTACAGAAAAAGGGAATCAAATTGGAGCATGTCTTTCCACCCAAAAAAATGTCAGTTGTTAAGAGTAACAAAAAAACTAAAACAAATTAATTCCACTTATCTTAATCATGGAAAACCAGTAACACAGACTATAAATGCAAAATACCTAGGTGTTATAATAAATGAAAAACTGTCATGGAATCCACATATTGATGAAACTATAAAAAAAATCAAACAGAGCATTAGGATTTATTAAAAGAAATTTCTATAAATCAAATATAAGAACATAAAACTAAAATGTTATTTAACCTTGGTTAGGCCAATAATAGAATATGCATCCTCTGTTTGGGACCCCTCAACTCAAGAAAACATTAAGAAACTGGAACAGACACAAAATAGAGCAGTGAGATTCATAACAAATGAACATTCACATTTGATTAGAGTAACACCTATAGTAAAATCACTAAATTTAGAAAGCCTTCAGGACAGAAGACTCAAAAGTAAAGTAGCAATTATACATAAAACACTGAACCATAATCTTCAAATACAAAAACAAAATTTAATAAAATACTCTGAAAGGCACAAAGATAAAGGCACATTCCTCATCCCATATGCTAGGACAAATTTGTACAAATACTCCTTCTTCCCTAGTGCTATTAGAGCATGGAATGGGTTGCTTGAGATAGCCAGGAAAACCAGTGACTTGGCAGAATTTAAGTCATTGGTTAATATGCATGACTAAATGCATGATGCGTAGGACGTAATCATCTTTTTTGAAGTAACGTCTGTATTATATAAGATAAGATAGAGCATGGAATTGGTTGCCTGAGCTAGCCAGGAAAACCAATGACTTGGCAGAATTTAAGTAATTGGTTAATAAGCATGATTAAATGCATGACGCGTAGGACGGAATCATCTTCTTTTTTTGAAGTCTGTGTTATATAAGATTATTAAGATACGATAGATTTGATTAGATTTTTAGATACTCTTGAGTAATCTAGAGTCTAACTTATAGCAATAGACTAGGCTTTAGAAATGAATGAGACTTTTACCACTAGAACCACTAGCAACATGCAATGGTGCAATAGTAGGTGCTCCTCCGCTGCTTGTAAGTTCTGCTGCCAAGCCCTCACGAAGCTTCCGTCTTTCCAACATTTTGGCCCGCAGATCGCTTTGGCGATTTTTTATGGCCTGGATATCGTTCCAAGCGTCAGACATTTTGGTAGACGATTTAAGCCTTTATATGCAAAAGCAAGTCAAAAAAAAAAAAAAGAACAAAATGGACATAAATCAACAGCCAATGAATAGTCCTACATCTAGTCACTAGTCTAAATCTATACGATATATCCAAATCTAAATTGATAACCAGCCATTTTGAAACAATAGCACCGGATGTTCCGCCTTGTATTTTCTTTTTTCACAAATAAAATAAAATAATATTTTAATTAATATTCTGAATTTAGAATCTAGGTCTATATAGATCATTTTCTAGATCTATAAAAGATTTAGATCTAAATCTACTAGATCTAGACGAAATCTAAACTCATGTTTAGTAGTTTTTGATAAACAAAATTATTTAATAATTATATATAAATTTAAGTAATGATAATGTTGGATTACAAAAGTGATCATCGAACCACAATGGATGAACTATATATATAGATATATTCATCACTATAGTATTTCATGATTTTACTAAAGGTATTACTCTAGTCAAATGTGAATATTCGTTATTCGTTTGTTATGAATCTCACTGCTCTATTTTGTGTCTGTTTTCTTGAGTTGAGGGGTCCCAAACAGAGGATGCATATTCTATTATTGGCCTAACCATAAGGTTAAATAACATTTTAGTTTTATGTTCTTATTTGATTTACAGACATTTATAGAACTAAACATATACCAAATTTACTTTAAATTAACGTCGAATGATAAAGTTTCGCTTGGTGAGTTATCGCTAGGCGGTGGTGTCGAATCCGGAGTCACAGGTTCGAGCTTCGGTCGGCGCATGCCCTTATTTTCGTAGCATTTTAATTCACTACTTTCTCTCTTAAAATCTTGGTCCCTGGTGCTGTTATTCATTTATGTTTAATATATATATGTATCATTTGTTTCAGCACCTAGCTTCAACTCTATGTTTTCTATGCTAGATCTAGATCTAGTTTAATAGATATCTATTATCTAGTTTAGATGTACGTTTGGGGAATGAGGTCCTTTTTTTTCTTGGGGTTTGGGGGGATGGCTCACAAGTGGAAGGTTGGAACACTGGTTATATATATGCTGATCACATAACTATACATTTATGTCAATGATGCCCAGATTGACATACATATGCTCACAGATTCCCACTTAATTTGAGAACCGCCAAATCAAGGTAGGTAACTCTATCATTTAAATTAATAAATAAACATTTTTTTCCTCGATTGATGCTCGATATTAAAATAAAAAAACAAGTGAGATTTAGATTTAGATCTAGTGATCTACTCAACTAGATGATCTATTCTACATCTAATCTAGACTAGATCTTCTCCATATAAATAGAACTTAATAAACGTTATACTAAATACCAGTATTGACCGAGTATTGGCAGTATTATACTATCATTACTAGCTATTTTATTTACGACTCATACTAACTATAATTACTACTACTATAACTATAGTATACTAAGTGATAAGATGATAAGTTACTATAACTATTATATAATAATATACTATTACTATTGACAATAATAATGAATAATATCAATATTTATTATTTATTAGATTATATAAATTATATGATCCTTTGATTCTAGAACTAGAATGAGTCGAAAATACAATAATCAATATTCTGTGGCATTTTACGTCTCAAGAGATCATCTTTTCCCATTGCAACTTCTTGATATGTACAGTTGCAGTCATAGGTTGGGCATCTCATCTGTAATCACCAAGCGCCATTGCATTTTCACTCACCCTTCTTTCTACTTACTGTTGTGTATGACATCTGCGATCCTGGACCCTTGTGGATCTATCCAATGCCAATGCCAGTTTTTTTCAGCTGTTAGTGTCAATTTTTGAAGAGCTTCATGTCACATTTGCAAACATCCGTATTCCATAAAAGTGGACAACCAGCTGCTCTCCTGCCTTCTGTTAGATCACCATACAGAATGTCTTGTGGGAGTTGACCTTCTGGCATTCTATGATTGTGGCCAAACCAGCCATGGCATCTGCTGCTGATAACAGCGAATGTCCTGACGCCATGCTCTTCGTAACACTTCCTCATTGGTTATTTTATCTTGCTTCCTTATTTTAAAGATCTGCCTTAGCCTTAGTCTACCAGACCTATGTGATGAGCACTTTGCTATATGGAAATGAAACATGTTACATGGTCAACCTACTATTGGCAGGAAAAAAAGCTAAATATCTTACACCTCAAGATCTAATTTTAAATAGTAGAATAATTATTTATTTTATAAGATCTAGATGATATTAGATCTAAAGTATATAGTATTATTAGTATTAATTTAAATAATATTACCAATAACTATATCTATATTAGTATATAAATTACTATATATATATATATATATATATATATATATATATATATATCAAACTAGATCGAATCTATAGTATTATCTATATTATATCTTGAAATTATAGATCTAGGTAATCATGAAGGTTAGATGGGGGTACTTCTGAGTTGTATATCAGATCAGTAGGCCTATATTAGTATATAGATCTAGATCAAATATAGATGTATGAGACTGATATGAAGTTAACAGAAAATAAACAGTATAGTACTGGTTAACATACAGGCCTCTACCAGTTTAGTGTACAACACTTTTAATTTTGTAACAGTGTATAATTAAGAGATTGAGTTATCGCCAGCCAATAAGCAGAAATTTAAAGCAATGGTTCAGGGGATAATCAGGATACTGAAATTATCCTGTTTTTTATTTTTTTATTTTGGAAGCAGAATGAAGGAAAATATGATGATTTCCTTTTAATTATTTTTTTCTTATTGTGCATAATAATTCTGAACTTTGTGCTTTGCATAAATTATTAGATAAGATTAGTAATGACTAGTCTGTAGAGATACTATGATAAAGTTTTATTTTAAGTTTATTGTGTGACTAATTGAAGTACTGACAAGATGAATTGTTCTATTGTTGGATATAAAGAGTTATTGTTTTTAATTTACTCAACAACAACTTTCTGTTTCTATCATGCATATGAGTCTTCAGTTATCACTTCCCAAGCAAAAAACTTGTGATGTTAAAGTGATCACATCTTATCCTCTGCACAGAACTCTCTTAAGTTAAGATGACATAGGTCTAAATTCTGAATTGTAACTAAACCTTAACCCATGTCCATTGTGCCCAGATTGCTTTAATAGCATTTTCTTAGTACACCTTTGTACTTTACAAAATTGATGTTCCACTCAGTTTTGAAACATGTACTGCAGTTCTGAATTTTGCTAAAGAAAGAATTTTTAAAAAATTCTTTATTTTTCTCAGTTAAAACATCAGAGGAGGCAAATGACATTTTATATTTATGATGAACTGCCCTGTAAGTAAATAGCTAATTAGGCAAATATGTTTTTATTTCAGTAACAGAAACATGGATATTGATGAACCCAAGTCAAGGTTGGAAAATAAACCTCACAGGTTTATGTCAATACTCACTGGTGAATGGGTTGATTTACCTGAGTCAGACAGAGTAAGACACTTGTACTCAAACAATTGTAACTTTAAAAAACAAATATCAGCATTTATTTACCTTGGTTAATAAAATTAATTTGTCTAGGCATAACATTTTTTTACATTCTAATCACAAGCTGCAATGTAAATGTTAGTATATGAAGACACTGTTGCTGAAATCCATACACTTCATTCTATATTCTAAAAATAAAAAAGTCTAAAGCATTAAATCCCAAATATGAGCTAGATCTTTTTTCCCTAATACTGCTTTATTTAAAATGTATTTTAAAATATTCAATGTAACAGATTTGTGATAGAAGAAAATAAAATAAGTTTACTGTGATCCAATCTGTCACAACGTAAAATTAAAGCATTAATTAAAAAGTAAAAAAATAGGGCAATTTTATTCTAGGGCATAGCCAGGATTTGTTTTTGTAGGGGGGGGGGGGTCTTCATATAATATATATATATATGTGTGTGTATGTATTTAATTAAAATTCATTATATTTTGACGCTTCATCCTTTCAGGTGTTTTTTGTACTATAGAAGAGATCCTTCCTTGTGTTAGTGGAAAAACAGCAGACCCCCCCAACCTACAATGATCAGCTAGGGGATAGGGGGGGGGGCTGTAAACTCCAGCATTGGGCTCTGGGTATTTAAACTTAAAAAATGCATATCCTGAGGGATCTACAGTGCATTATCCTTCTACCCTGGCCTTGTATAAAAAATTGTAGGTCAAAAACCAAATCTACTATTCACTGCACTTTATTAATGGAGCCCAGTGATTGATAGAAATTGTTACCGGTAACTATAGTTTTGCCTTAGGGGAGAGTACCCACAAAACCCTTTTTTGCTATGCTCAGGAAAGCTTATATAGTAGTTATAGTTTGCTACAGATTACAAAACATGAACAATTGAAATTGTTGTATTTGTTTAAAATCTGCTTTTATTTAAATCAAAAAACCTTTGTTTGTTCCACCAGCTTGGGAAATGTAGAAGTGTTGGAGACTTTGAAAAGTTAAACAGAGTTGGGGAAGGAACCTATGGAATTGTATGTAAGTTTAAACCTGACTTATGTCATACTACATTACAAATTTAAGTTTTACTAATGTAATTTTCGACTCTGCAGATGTAACATTAAATAACACATCCAGCAACAAAAAAACCTGCTAATAATTAGACAACTATTTGACCTGTCATGAAGACTGTAAAATGTTTGTTTTATTTGCAACCTCAGACAGAGCCAGAGATACAGAATCAAATAAAATAGTTGCCTTGAAGAAAATGAGACTCGATACCCAGAAAGATGGTAAGTTCATTCTAAGACCTAAACCTTACCATGTATATTTGTTAAAAGTTTATTGGTACCAAAAATTCTAAAACTTTTTAAATTTTGAATAAAATAGTCTAATATGATTTGCTTTTACAGAATTATATATAAAAAATAATGTTATTAAATTGTGTTAAAATTTTGTATGACAAAATCTTTTTGTTATTTGCTATTTGTTTTATTAATTCTAAATGGTTTTTACAAAGCTTATATCAACTCACTCGATGCATGTCTGGTAAAAAGTTTGTACGCATACTTTCTCCCACACCCAATCTGGATCAAGCTGATGTACAATTATTTCTTTTTACCTGGCAACACAAAAATATATAAAAATAACCGATTAGTTAATTAACTATTGGCAATAAATTATTTGTTTGGTATCTCAAAAAGGGAAAGAAACTATAATTGACTGAAGTAAGCTGAATTAGTCCCTTTTATAGGTCGTTGTCTGAGTCTTAGTGAACACAAACCTGAAAAATAGGATGAAACAATAGATAACTATACAATCTTCCATGCTCATAAGCTCTCCACTAGCAGAGTGGTTACCGTGTTGGCTTGAGAAACATGAGAAGGCTTGAGCCATGAGTTTAAATTTAAATTGTTCCCGCATTTTTTTTTAAATTTTTATAAATGCTTTTTATTGTTAGCCTAGATCTATTACAAATTTAATTACATGACTGATTCAAACTAATTGATACAAGTACGCTTAATATAACTTGTTTTGTTTTTTTAAAGTATTTTTTGAAATATTTTCTTGTTAATATACTAATTAATAAATTTTTATATTTATACAATAATTCAAAGAACTTGATTATTTTGGCAGGTATCCATGTCACAGGTTTAAGAGAGATCAACATATTGCTAAATTTAAGGCATGAAAACATTGTTCACATGTCAGAAGTGGTTGTTGGTAAAAGTCTTGAAAGGTAAGCGTGTCAGCACTACAGAGAAATTCATAAAAAAGTCATAACATGGAGTCTCTACTACTAACTGTCATTTTTCCGAGATTCAAGTCTTATTGGTTTTTGCTGTACACATGGGCTGCGTGGAGAGGGCTTTCATCTCATACACTGTTACAAGATGAACCATAGAAATTCAATGATAAAATGAGGATACCTACATACATGCACTTTACTATCAGTATAAATGCTAGTTGTGGAGATTTTTCTTTTTTACGTACTGATTGCAATTGTTTTCACACATTCTGTGGCATTTCACGTCTCGAGAGACGATCTTTTTCCTTTGCAACTTCTTGTGTGACTAAAGAGGCCAATCCTTGATACACAGCTGCGATCGCAGGTTGGGCATATATGTCACATTATGTCATAACTAACATTCTGTATAGCATTGTGGAACTACTGAAACTAACAGTTGACAGCTCAGTAGTACAAGGCTGACTAGATGAAGAAGAACACAAAGATAAAGTTGAAAATTATTGTACAATGTACCTAGGACAATCAAGGGCATGATTATAAGACTGACATTAATTACATAAATTATTTTATGTACAATTTTTTTGATAGTTTTATAGTTTTGAATATTAATAGGCTTTTTTTAAAAAATGGGCATGGGCATCTCCTACAGAGACTACTGTACAGATGAGCACAAATACAATAAAATAGAAATTTTTATTAGGCATGAAGGGAAGTGGTCATCAGATCTATTTTGTTGCCTTCTATGCGCAACAGACCTGACTGACAAAAAAGACATTCAGTAAACTGTATACAAAAAGTGATTGGGAAATTTTTCTTTCGTACAGTGGTGCTAAAAGGTTGCAGCCCTTTGTTTAGAAACATAAATTTAATATTGACAATCAAATATTAATTTTCTAATAGCATTTAAATTAAAGTAGAAAATAAACATCTATTTTCCCCTTTAAATCCTACTTTTCTATATTATTTTAGTATTTTTCTTGTCATGGAATACTGTGAACAAGATTTAGCTTCTCTGTTGGACAACATGGCTGCTCCATTTTCAGAACCACAGGTAAGCAAGCTATTGCAATTTGTAGTATATGTATATGTAAATATATATAAATATATGTATATATGTATATCTTTTCAAGGGTTATGGGATTTAATTGAATGATTATAAGTTTTGATTCTTTGTGTCTTTAGTTTGCTCATTACATCAACCCTTGTAAGTTTTTGTTTTGTTCTTTTTAACTAGGTGAAGTGCATAATGTTGCAGCTGTTTGGAGGATTGCAATATCTTCATGAAAATTTTATTATTCATAGGTAATGCAATGTTTTTAGTTTCTATTTATAAGTTAACTTCAGGAAATAAGGGGTTTCATACTAAGTTTGTGGTTAAGGATTGTGAATTGTAAGCTAGAGAGAACAGTTTAGAAGAGCTGAGAAAAAAAAAATATTTAAGCTTTCAGTTCTGTACAATAGAAATTTAGCTTTTTTTTTTAATAATAATATCTATTTATTAGCATTTCTTTTTGTTTTGTTTTTTTATTTTGCTATTGGACCTGAAATACTGCACTCCTAATTAATCTTTGGACTTGAAGAAAAGCCTTAAGCATAAAATTAAAAGTTGCCATAATTTCATCCCCTTTCTGCGTATAAAAACTATCCTCTTCAAAATCTAGCTTGTAGGAGCAATGGAAGTAAGCCTCGCTTTGGTAAAAAATGGTATCAGTTAATTTACACATTGACCAGCCTCCAGGAAAATCAAAACTTGCATTTCAGCTTTTCTTTTATTTTCCCCCAGCCCTTTCTTTCCTGAAATATCTTGATAATCTGTTTGCATTCTGTGTACACGATTTGTAATCTCCAATGAACATAAATAACTCAATTAACACATCGATAAGATAAGATATGATAATTTTTATTGATCCAATCTAATGGAAATTCAGTTTGACTACAATTGACAAGCTCAGCGAAACTACTGTACAAAAACAATATTGCTTAAAAATTCGAACAACATTCACACACGAAAACACATACACATTCACAACCAGCGCTTTATGAATTTGACTTTTATGTACTTCTCGATGACAACAGCTGATCTTGTAACACTATGACCGAAAGTGGGATAAAGGAGTTTTTAAATCTTTCAGTTTTAGTCCTAATGGAAAGGAGATGACCACTTCTTTCAGATCTTATGTAACAGTGGTTTAATGGGTCCAGGTTGTCTTTAAGAATCGTGAGTGATTTGGAAAAGCATCTTTCTTGGAAAAGTTCTTCAAGAGATGGTAGCTGTACTTGAGTGATATACGATGCTTTTTTAATTAGTTTATTTATTCTAAGTCTTTGTGCCAGTGAAGTAGGATATAAAAATCTGTACATTTTTATATAAAAATCTTGTTGTTTTCATTTGTCACAATCGCTGGTTGCTGTGATGTGCTGATGATGTAAACTAGCTGAATGTATTCCTTGAGTATAACAAGTTCAAAGATAAACACACCAACAGAATTCATTTGAGCAATGGCCTTTCTAAAAGTGATAAAGTATTTATTACTACAAAATGGATTAGTCATTGTCATAAAAATAAATATGGCAGATCTTGGCAGTCCACACTGAATAACAAAATGAGCAAATAAAGTAGTAATTAACTAATTTCTTAATGCAGTCATTTTGGTTACATCATACGTTTTTAGTCTAAATGTGTAAAGTAATTACACAAAAAACTTAGGCCACATTTTATCTAAATTTAGATCAAAACTATGTCTTAACATTACTCATGCTATTTATGATTGATTACAAACTTAATTATATTTGTATTGTGCACAACTTAAAATAACCATTTTTTCTTGTCATAATCTTACTCTCAGAGACCTAAAAGTATCCAATTTACTTATGACTGACAAGGGGTGTGTTAAAATAGGTTGGTATACTTAATGTTTAATTTACAACTATGTAAATCAGTTTTGTTAACAATTAGTATAAAATTATTATTATAATTCATGACCCCTTTTTGTTTTCAACATCTTTTTCTAGCTGATTTTGGTTTGGCTAGAAAATATGAGCTACCTCACAGACCTATGACACCCACTGTTGTTACATTATGGTTGGTAGGGTTAGGGTTACATTTCAAGATATATTTTGAATCTATTTTTTTTTTATTACAATAGTAGTAGTATCAGCACAATCTTTTATTTGACATCCTCATAACTGAGATATTAACTTTTAAATCATTCTTCCATTTTTTAGGTACAGAGCACCAGAGCTGCTCCTTGGGGCCAAAACTCACACAACTGCTATTGATATGTGGTTTGTCTTTTGTTTTATTTAGCACTACTGAATTAATTTGCATATTTCATTCATTGGCTTATGACGTATTGGTATTTAAGCTTGAGTTTTGAAATAAGAAAACTGAACCAACAAATGTATTTTCAACCAGGTCAGCAGGCTGTATATTAGGGGAACTTCTTGCTCATCGCCCTTTGTTGCCTGGGCGATCTGAACTCCATCAGCTTGATCTCATTCTAGATATGTTGGGAACACCAAATGACACCATATGGCCAGTAAGATAGCCTTATTTCAATGACATTTATAGCTAGAAGTTTTATCAAACTGGGTAAAGTTCTTTTAAAAAAAAATCCTTTATAAAGTCTTACATGGAAGATTGACATAGTTTAAGAACAAATGTTTATGCCTTGACATTTATTTCAATCCAGGGCTTCTCAAAATTACCAGCTTTGGAAAATTTTACATTAAAGAAACAACCGTAAGTAGACATAATTTTATACATAAATATTTCATTTGTTGACTATATGTTTTCATTTATTATTTACTATAGAATTGTTTCTTTGCTGAATACTTTAAAAATCTGTTTCTAAAGGAAACAATGTTTCTGCAAGATATTTTCTGCTGTAATGAAGTTTGTGTTTCAGGTACAACAATTTGAGACACACATTCCCATGGTTAAGTGACTCTGGGATAAAGCTGCTAAATATTCTTTTCATGTATGATCCTAATAAAAGGTAATTCATTTGCTTAATACTACCTAATTTACTAGATTATTTTCACTTTATATATTAGCTTTTACTAAATTAAAGCCTATTTTTAAGCTTAATAAATGTTCTGTTTAGATTTTGGATGATATATTTATTCAAATATTTTTCAAAAGTTATTATATTTATCACAGAGCGTGTGCTGAAGCCTGTATTCAGAGTTCATATTTCAAAGAACAGCCTCGTCGTACGTTTTTTTTTTCTTTCAATCTGAACAAAACATAATTGTATTTACTAATTTAGTCTTAGTTTAAATGAACACCAGATTTCTTTAGTAAATAACATGTGGGTGTTCATAGCATGATTTTAACTTGTCATTTTGAAACTATTCCTTCTCTTTAAAAAGCATGTGATCCTGAGTTTATGCCCTCCTTCCCACAACACCGTCTTAAAAGGAAACAGTCAAAGCCTGAAGAGAAGAAAGGCAAGGAAAAAAGGTACTATTAGTGTACAATTACTAACAGCAAAATATAGTTTCTACTAACAGCAAAATATAGTTTCTAACAACTCTTTCTGTACATAACTGTGTTGTTCTGTTCACTGCTGCCAATGGAAGAATTTAAAAATTGTCTAATTTTGAAATTAAAATGTGTATAATTTTGCAACAATCAACAGTATGATATATTATCAATATATTTTTCATCTTAAAGGTGAAAAATAAAAAGAATGTTA
The DNA here is from genome assembly GCA_036873155.1 of Biomphalaria sudanica. Lineage (NCBI taxonomy): Eukaryota > Metazoa > Mollusca > Gastropoda > Planorbidae > Biomphalaria > Biomphalaria sudanica. Next base: position 1,668,555 of record JAZGLO010002720.1, read on the forward strand.
AAAAATATTAGTAACATTACAAAGTAACAATTTTTATTACACCCGTTGGTAGAATTTCTTCTTTTTGATTTCTTTCAGAAAATCTTTGGATACTTTTAAAAGTTTTGGGGACAATTCAAATGTGCCTGTGTAAGTTATACTGATAGTCATTGAAGATATATGGTATCTTCATTTCTCTTTATTTAATATTGAAGCTATATGGTATCTTTAGCTTTCTTTATTTAATATTTAAAATATGGTATCTTATGCTCTCTTTAATATTTAAGATATATGGTATCTTTAGCTCTCTTTAATATATGGTATCTTTAGCTCTCTTTATTTAATATTTAAGCTATATGGTATCTTTAGCTCTCTTTTTCGCAGCCTGACATTACACCTGATGGAGTTACCTAAAATAAGTTGAAGTTAATTAAGTGAATCAGTGATCATAAATTTACTAATTCATTGCTTCATTATTGATATTATGAGAATGTTTATATTGATATTTATGTTGCAGCCATAAATTCATAATTTGCTAAGCTGAGAAAATCAATAGTTTGCTTTCATTCCCCCTCTTAATTTTATGATAAATATATGCTTGGTAGAGTAGCACCCAATAAGATATTTATAAATCCAATCTCATTTACATACCTGTATATTGGTTTAGTACGTTTTTTTTCCATCAGTGACAAATCTTTGCATAAATAAATATTTAAAAAAACAAAAAAACAATATGGATAGAAAGTTATTTCTTCTTTTCACTTACATTTTATTTTACATGTATACTTATTTGGTTGATTTGGTGCTTTTTGAATGTTTGGCTAGCTAGCATAAGACTTAAATATAATAAAGCTTCAAGTGTAATGCACCAATTAAGGAAACATACCACTATAAAGAAAAGTTGAGTGAAAGAGTTTTTATTGGATGCAGCTGTGAAAGAACTGCTGATGTATGCCAACTTTAAATTCCTGGTCTAAAATGTAGAGAACAGATGTGAAGAGGTTGTTGGCCAAAGAAATTATCAAATAGAACTTGTCACTTTTATTTGAAATTTGTAGGCACAACTAATGATCAAGTAAATAATGTACCTATTTTCCCAATTATATTAGAAAAAATATATTTTGAATTTAGGGATTTTTAGGGTGCCCCTGAGTCCACCCAACTAAACTTTAGTTGAGGAAAGTAAAGGTGGTTGTTGTGATGTCCACATGACCATCTATTTGTGAAACAGAGGATCTTAACATATCTGCCCTATAGATTGTAAGGTCTGAAAGGGGAACTTCACTTGTACAATTCAGCATACATTTTAGTTTATATCTTATGTTTTAGATTATGGATTCATTCTATAACAGCTTGCATTATGCCCTACTTCAAATTATTTTTCTATTTCCCAGGTTAAAGAGAAACAGGAGAGATATTAGTTAAGTCAGCATTTTGATATGTAAATAAAATTGAACACTTGAACCATTTTGTATATAATGCTATGAATTTTGAATAAACTATGACCACAGTAAAACATTTAAAAAAGAAAGAAACAAAGTATCAATATTTAATGATTTATTGATACATAAAACGTGCAAACAGTTTTTTTTTATTTAGCTTAGTTATTTTTTTTTTACATGAACTCTATATTCGTTCAAATCAATTATCTTCCAACCACTCAGAACAAGCAAAGTAAACAAGGGGGAAAAAAAAAGAATAAAGAAACTGTCAAAGATAAACATCAATTACAAAATAATAAAAAGGAAAAAAACTAGAAAGTTGAACTCTGTTGTAAAGAGACACTCAAGCATTAAGAGTTTGAAAACATTCTACTTGATGACAGTGTTAAGCGTAATGTTAGCAGCTCATGGAACTAGACTGATCTGAAAGCCAGGATGGTACAACACACACACATATGTTCACATTCATACCTTAAGGTGGCAGCCACATCAATTTTTTTAAATGAATTTTTTTATCCTACCTAAAAAAAAATGCAGTGAAAATTGGGATTTTCTCATTTGAAAGTTTCATACAAGGCCAAATGACCTGAATCAAAAAAAAAATGCCCACAAAAAATCATTGTGAATATATTTACTACTATATTTTTGTTATGGCTGCGAACTAATGAAAGAACTGTGCAAAATCCCAGCATTGTAATTATGCTGCAAGACATTCTATGTGATTACAGAAAGAATACTTTTTTTTCTTTTGAACTTTAAAATCCAAACTCATCGGGCGTGCATACCCAATCTTACAATATCAAAGCAATAAATATTAAATATATAAACAAAATCAACTAGGAAAGAATACCAGTAAGTCAGCTAATAACCTGAAGCTGACAAAGTATAAAATTCTTAAAAGATAACTTCATGTGTGTGTGATTATAGCTATTAAAGTGAATAATATATTTCATGAAACTTATCATTTTAAAGATATAAATGCTGTTACTCAAGAAATTTCACTGGCTTAAAACATGATTGATGTTGTGTTGGAAAATGCATCAAACATAAAGGATTAAAAAAAAAACATTACATTGTGTCCATGAGTTGACCAATTATTAACTAGCATTATTTTACAAATACATTACAAATGTATATTGTAATGTTAATAGAATGGAAGGCCTAAACAAAATATAATTTAAACCAAACAAAATAATATGTATTCAAAAGCACTGGTAAAAATATTTACTAGGGAACAATCATGAGATAACTTGATATTATCTCCCATTTCAATAAATGTCCAGTATCCCCAGAGCTGCAACAGGAAAATATCAAATAATGAAATATTGAACAAAGATCTTAAGATATTCATATTTGGCATTAATAGATTATCAATACAATATGAACATTTGTATAAGTAGCCAATTTTAAAAGAAAAGAACTTGAACATACAATAAAATTATATTTAGCTAAATTATTTTTTTCTAAGTCTACAAAAAGTTTGAGATGGAATAAAATATTTTTCTTGGCTATGTTTACACTACCTTTTAAAGCTAGGAATCTTTTTTAGTAGGAAACTGTTCATACAAACATAATTTCTTTGTTGGTCGAAAACCTTAATAAAAATAAAACCTGAGACAATAAAAAGTAGAGAAAAAGGAACTTACCTTGAAATCTCTATTCAAATGATTAAGGTGTTGCCTAAAAAGTTGTTCCCTCCGCTGGTTGTCCTATACGGTTCTCTTTCAACATCATGATTTCTCGTATGTGTGATAACAACGTCTTTATACTACAGTTTTTGTGAGACCATAAGCTTTCTACTTTTCTGGGATCCACCTACAATTGAAGATGAAGATAGCTCACTGATTCTTTTTATAAATATCTCCCCTAGAATATTTTATTTCATTTCCTTCAACTCATTTAGATTTGTTGTCTGAACAGGGTATTGTACTTTTGATCATGATCAGTAAGTCCACTCTACTTTAATGATGATTATGACAAATGGTTCAACAACTATATGTTCCTAAAAAGTGACAAATGGTTCACAAGACTAAGGACATCAAAATAGTAACATAAGGGAAACCCGACTCACTCCTCTAATTTATTTGCATTAAAAGTACCTATTTGTGACTAGATAAAATTAGCATCAGGTTATACATTTAAACTTTTTATAATCTGTTTATTATGGGAAAAAAAAAGATTTTAAAATTATTTTTTTGTTATTGATGCTTACTTCGAATATAGGGTGAACTAATAACTTTTCAAAATGTTGGGAAATATTAAACTTTCATAGAAAATTAATGAGTATTTTTAAATAAAATGTAAGATAATTGAGCTTCTAAAAAAATATATAATAATTTAATTAAATACTGCAGTGAAAATAAGGCACTATACAAACAACTTACATTTTAAAAGATTAAGTTTTAAGCTGAGAATTCCTCATGTAAATGTGAAGAAAAAAAGAAAAGATAAAATAGTTACCACTCCATTTTCCTTGTTGACACAAGACATATTAATGCGAGTAATGAATCGAACTTCTGGGGGCTTGTGAGGATAATGCTCTCCACATTTCACACGCAACTGATACATTCTGTTTTCAAAACTTGTCTAAATTATGAAGAAAAAAAAAGATTAATACTTAAACATTTAGAAAAACTAGATTACCAACAATGCTAAAGCAAGCCAGTGTGTACAAAAAATATGAAAAAGCATCATTATTATAATTTAGTATAAGTTCAATACTCTAGACAAGAAATTATTTGGAACAAAAGAATATACATTTTTTTTGTTACTTGATACAAAAAATATAAGAACTACTTTCACCTTAGGTGGTCCAATAATGACACACTGCCAGTCTGTCATGGTCATGTCTGAATCATCAACTAGGCCCCAACTGATTGTCCCATCTCCAACACCTTTTTGGCCTGCTTCAAGCTCATCCAACAGAGTGAAATTTCTTGGAACAACTTGGTTTTTAAAAAAAAAATGTCAACTAAATATGCAAGTAGTAAAATAGGAACATACTGTAACACAGCTATTTTTATATTCCATTAAACTAGTTGAAGAAGAGAAATCTCATCTGCTTTCAATTTTAACTTTTTTTTTGTGTTTTTGTGGCTTATTGAAAACAATTTAATTTCAGGGGACGTGAGGGTTAAACAATAAAGAGAGGGGGGAGGAGGAGAACTGAATGATGGATAGCAGAATACAAAAAGATTTATGACTACATGAAAAAGAAAAAAAAATGCAACTTAGTAGTTATGAACATCCCTTAAATCCGGCCCTGGCTTTAGGTCTAAAAAAAGTCAAGATGATAGACCAAGATCTAGCATATATATTTTTTTAGTGACTAAAATAAGAATCTCAATAGATCTTAAATCTATCAAGAGATCTAGAATTAGAATAATCTAGATTCTAAAATCTAGACTAACTCTGACTCTGTCTCTAGTCTAGACTTGTGAGGAACTCGACAGAACTTTGTCATTGACTAGTCTAGTTAGAGTAGATCTAATAAAATCTAATCTCTAGAGATCTAATCTAGTAGGGAGGTGAAATTACGGAAGTTCCTGTGTCAAAAAAATGATGTAAAATGTTGAGACAGAGTTTTCCTTACTGCTACATAGGTCTTTGTTTGAAATCGATTATGCTCAGTATATGTAAAGATATCATTGCTAAAAAGAGTGAATTCGATTACTTTTGATGATGGAAAACATTTTTGTCTTTGACAATTTTTTGAAAAAAAAAAAAAAAACAACTTATTTAAATATTTTGCATTGAAAGTATATGTACATTTTTATTTTTGCTGATACTCATCCCAGAAAAGTCGTACCATGTTGATTTTTTTCCTGTTAATAGAACATGTGTCTGGCTATATTCCTACCAATTTTCAGATCAATCTATCGTCAACATCGTACAAACTTGACCTCAATGGACTTTTCAGTTTTTTATTTATAGAAGATATTGTTTTTCACCAACAAGTGAAATTATAATCTTGTAACAGATATTATTAGCTACAGATCTAGATACTTTTTAAAGAGTTTTTACCTTGCAATTGTTTTAAAAACGCATTTGAAAAAAATTGTTTCTGGCGATTTTAATCCCAATTTTTAAATATTTTGTGTTATTTCTGCCATCACAACGCCACCGTTTTGTCCACACCTCTTAGACAGTTCTTGTAGAACTAGACCCAAAAATTTGTTTATTTCATCAATATTTACATTTTAAACAAGTGAAGTCAGGGGCAGACTGGCTATATGGGCAAACGGGCAAATGCCCGGTGGGCCGATACCAAATGGGCTGGTCTGGTCGCAACCAAAAAAAAAAAAAAAATTTCAATGCAGACAACTTAACAAGAAAAGTGACAGCAGCAAGACATAAAGGCCCGAAAACGTTTTCTTGTTTTTTTTTAAAATTCTTATTACAATTAATTTTGTTTGAAATTCAACAAGAATTTCCACACAAAATTAAATACACAATACACTGTACGTATTATCATTTGCAAAACGTTAGACTGTACTTTCTGATATGCATGAGCGGCATGGACTGCTTTGATGACTTCGAGGTTGTGTTTGGCCTAATCATTTTGCTGGTCGGCATGGACCTTTGATGGCACTCCCATTTTTTTTCTCCTTCCCTCCCCCATCTTTTAATGGTTCCAATGAAATTTAACCAAAAAGAGGGATGAGAGAGAGGCTAAGTTCTAAAACATTGATATAACGCAGCAAAAAAAAAAAAAAAGATAGGCGCGACAATTAGCTCTTTAACAGAATAGAAAATTAACAGAAAATAACTTAAACACATACACACAGCCGCGAAAAGTGCAAACGACCCAACTTATTCACAGCTCAATATGGGTATAAAGCTCTACTTTCTGCGATTTGAAAAGAAAAAGTAAGTTTCTTTTTGTTTATTTTTAAATAATAACATGGATCTAAAAATACTACACTTAAGGCTTACACAAAAAATATTTAATTAAAAAATACATCTAGATCTAAATCAATTTTTATACTATTATTATTATTATTATTATTATAGCTTTTATATAGCGCTATTTTCAAACTATAGCATACTCAGCGCTTTGGTCCAATCTCATTTGTGGAGTGGGAAAGGGGGGGGGGGGTATCTAGGAGTTGGTTTTCCGTGCTGCCTTTAGGCGCTCAGTAAACGCAACTCTGCCCAAGTCGGGTGTCGAACCTTGAGCCCCCTTCTAGGTAGCCAAGACAAGCCAAGTTCATGCTCACTTAGCCTCTCAACCACATTATAATTAATGGCAAACTTATGCTTAGTATGAAGTCATTAATGATGAAAATTATTAGATCTACAATAATTGCAATAATTTATACAGCGCTGTCACATCCGATATTTAATGAAAGGAGATTTATATTTTAAATAATGGGTCATGGTATATTCATATACAAATCACGTTTTTGAGAATATACTAGGAGGAAGCAAGAGCTTTTCACATTAAGTAAGTGCCTCTCAACCTTTCTGCTTTCTCTTATCTTTTAATGGAATGGGTTGCCTGAGTCAGCCAGGAAAATCAATGATTTTGCATATCTTAAGTCACAGATCAACAAGCATGAATAGATTGGCACATGAAATGCATAAGACGTAACAACTTATTTTTTGAAGAAACGCCTGTAATCTAAAAGTAATACTATTGTATTGTTTATAGTTTTCAGACTACATACATGTATAATAGAATACATTATGTAATCCTACAAACAATACAAATGCATACATCCAGTTTTCAATGCGTTCTCAAACTTTATATATTTTGTAGAGAATTAGGCTTACACCTATGATATAACACATGGGCAAAGCCGGGAGGGGACTGTCTTCAAACCATCACTTGCCTCAGACCTCATTGTCTGAAAGGGAAACTTTACTTACTGCCCCGGTGCAGCCAACTTAAGCAAACTACAGGTTACCCTCCCCTTCCAATACAAAAACTAAAGCATTTTACCATTTTCTACCAGTCGTTGGACTGTATTGAATAGCAGATTTGGTTTTTGAATTTTTTTTTGCGGAAGAGTAGCAGGCTAATTGCACAGTAGATACCTCAGAATATGCATTTTTAAAGCTTAAAATAACGGAAATAATGCTTGGTTCTGGGACTTTGCCCCGGACCCCACTGGGGGCAGCTCGCAGCGCTCCCCCGGACTCCCTAACTGTCCTTTGGCAGTGTGTACTGTCTTTCCACTTATTATAGGAAGAGAGTATTCTAGGGTAGAAAAAACGTTAGAAAGAATGAAAGATGAGAATGTAATGAAGATTAATTTCATATACACACACACACTAATATATGTGTGTGTGCATATATATATATATATATATATATAAATTGCGGAGTGGGGTAAAAATCCCCCCCCCCCCAACCGTAAATATATGACATGCCATTTGTGGCCCGGTTTATATGGTAATGCCCGGGCCGATTTTGATACCCAGTCCGCCCCTGAGTGAAGTTCATATATAATGAAATCAGATTTGTGAGCTAGAAATTTACTACGAATACTAGACAGACTACTATTAAATTTCTTATTTAATAAGTTGATCTATTGTCTACGAAACTCTATTCCAACTTTTAAACTTTTGATCTGGGGGTTTGTCTCGCCAGCTGAGATAGCGACAAGCTCTCTCCTAACTTGTTCCATATCAACCAATGTTAGGTTAAAACGCAAAAAAAAAAAAAATATAACTTTCTAACTGTAAAACATACAGTCATAATTTATACACCATTAGAAAGTTCTTTTAGAGTATTTTAATGAGGTACTAGATTAACAAAAATTGTTGTTTTGAAGATTTTTTTTTTTCACCTCCCTAAATCTAGATCTAGTCCTAGTCATCTAGTCTATAGTTAAGTCTATAGTACTATAGTATTGTAAGATTCTAACCTAGAATAGATATGTGAAAATTGGTAAGACCGGAAGTTAAAAAATGGCCATATTTCTGCCAAGTTTTATCATGATACCTTTATTCCTTAATTGTTATCGATTATAATGTTGAAACATAAATTTGCACTGCTCCCTATGGGATTTTTTATTTTTTACTTTTTTTTCTTGAAAACTTAATTATTTTATGACTTATATCTTGCCTAGGCTAGTAGATATAGCAATTATGTATAGGTCTAAAAAGCTTTTAAGAGTTTAATTTATTTCTTCTATTTTTTATTTTATTTCAAAGCGCATTTGAAAAATATTGTTTCAGACGATTTTGATCCCACTTTTTAAATATTTGGTTATTTTCTGCCATCACAAAGCCGCCATTTTGTCCACACCCCTTGACATTTCTTGTAGCTCTAGACCCGATAATTGTTTATTTCATCAATATTTACATTCTAAACAAGTTAAGTTCATAAATATAAATGAAATCAGATTTGTGAGCTAGAAATTTACTACGAACACTAGATATACTATTAAATTTCTTATTTATCTAGGGCAACTCAATTCCAACTTTTTAACATTTTGAGCGGGGGGAAGGGGGGTGTCTCGCGGGCTGAGCCAGCTAGACGCTCTCATCTTCATTGTTCCATGTCAACCAATGTTAGGTCAAAACACCACAAAAAAAATCATAACTTTCTAATTGTTTAACTTACATTTATAATTTATACACCATTGGAAAGTTCTTTTAAAGTATTTTAATGATGTACTAACGAAAAATTGTTTTTTTAAAGATAATTTTTTCACATCCCTACCTAGAACTAGAATATCTAGTGAAATCTAGATTCTAGATCTAGCATCTAGACTTAGACTAGTTAGACTAGTTAGAGATACTAGATCTAGACATCTAGATCTAAACCAAGAAGAGTCCAAGACTGAAACTACTGAAAGTGAAAGACTTGAATGTCTTGAAAGATATCTTTTTTATGATTTTTATATTTTATCTGATTCAGACAATTATTATTCAGTGACAGTGATTGACATCATAATGATCATTGAGTGATTTCTATTTATTACTTTCGTAACTTTCTAATCATGATTATGCCCTTTGGGGGGGGGGCAGTAAAAATCAAGTCGTTAATTATACATTAAAAATAACTTATCTATCTCGGTTACCAATACATTTCTTTAATAAAGCATCTAGATAAAGAGATTCAGTCTATTTTTATTGTATTCTTACCCACTCCAGATCCTTGTGAGGCACCCGCCATGTTGTATCTGGCATTAACTGCGTTACTGCTCTATATAGAGTCTAGTTCCTTTTTTATAGCTTTTAGTCTATTTATTTCTGATTAATTTCGTAACAGTATTTAGAATAGATATAGATCTAGACTAGAGCTAGTTTAAATCTAGATCTATATATTTAAATGATATTAAAACTTTATTATTAATTTAATTTTAAGGAGCAAATACCGCAGATCTAGATCTATATATAATTTATTTATTTTTTATTCGCATAGACATGATCTATGAGTTGTCCCGCCATGTTAATAGACAAAATCCAAATAAGGGTTCTGTGAATTGGATTGGGATCTAAAAAAAAGATTAAACTAGAGTCTAGAAATCCTGAATGGATAGACATTTCCTTCACTGAAAAATCGATTATACGTTGACCAGACTTTTCGTTCACACGAGAAATCGTTCACCCTGACCTACTAGATCTATTCGTTCATCCCCCACCAACTGGTTCACAAATTAAATTGAAAAAAAAATCGTTCACCGACAATTTGTTCACCGATAAAACGATCGTTCACGACAAATCGTTCAGTTGATAGTAACATTTGTTAATATTATATTAATGGGAGTAGCGGGGTTGGGCATTCAACCCCTCCACACACGAAATGAAATCCTCCCCCGCGACTTGTTTTTTTTTTCTTATCTTATATAATACAGACGTTACTTCAAAAAAAGAAGATGATTACGTCCTACGCGTCATGCATTCAGTCATGCATATTAACCAATAATGACTTAAATTCTGTCAAATCACTGGTTTACCTGGCTAGCTCAGGCAACACATTCCAAGCTCTAATAGCACTATAGGGAAAAAGGAGCATTTGTACAAATTTGTCCTAGCATATGGGATGAGGAATGTGCCTTTATCTTTGTGTCTTTCTGAGTATTTTATTAAATTTTGTATTTGAAGATTATGGTTGTGTTTTGTATTATGTATATTTGCTACTTTACTTTTGCGTCTTCTGTCCTGAAGGCTTTCTAAATTTAGCGATTTAACTGAAGGTGTTACTCTAGTCAAATGTGACTAATTTTTAATTTTGTTCAATATAAGTGAGATTTTAAAGCTAAACCATCACTTGCCACAGGGTTATCAGGTGTGGGGAGGGGCGGTGAGTTTAACCCCCCTACAGAGTTTTTTTTACCATTAAAGTCCCTCTTCAATATAAAACTAAAGCAAACAAGTCACCCACCAAGAGGGGTTTTGAGTTTAAAACTTCCCTCCAGAGGGTTTTAAGTTAAAAACCCCATCCAGAGGGTTTTGACTTTAAAACTCCACTCTTTATTATTAAACTAAAGTAAAATACAGTCGCCAAATTATATGAGCGTAACCAATGCATAGATGGTTTTGAGTTTAAAACCCCCTAACAGATGGTTTGGACGATAAAACTCCCCTTTTCGATAAAATAAAAAAGGAAAACAAACTACAATGACCGCTAATTCCATTATGAGGATAGCCAAGAGGTTTTTTTTACGTCAACCTCCCCCTTCCAGCAAAAGGAAAGGCAAAGCGTAGCCAAAAGGGGTTTTGCGGTTTCCCTTCCACATCCATCCAATAAAAAATAAAGCAAAAATATAGGTAGGCTACCTTTTTCTGGGCTCCATTAATAAAGTGCACCGAATAGCAGATTTGTTTTTTTTACCTACAATTTTTTTTTTAGAAGAGAAGCAGGATAATACACTGTAGATACCTCAGAATTTGCTTTTTTTTTTTATAGTTTTAAATACCGGTAATAATGCTTGACGGACCCCGGACCCCACTGAGTTCCCCCGGATCCAATAACTGGCTAGGACGGGGTGTCTATTGTCTTTCCACTAACTAAAGGAAGTGTCTATTTAGTGTAAAAAAAAAGTCCGAAATATTAAAGGGTCACAATAGGCCTATGATGAAGATTAATTAGGTATACACACATAATTAATATAAAGATTTAATCGCCCCTCCATACGCGACGTCCATGGTTATATTCTCGTCGCGTGTTTAAGTTGTTAACAATAAAGTACAAATAAGGGATTGATATATTATACATTTTGATGCGTTTATTTTCAAAATGTTTTTGATTGCTAGAGGTTGGCCCTAATCCGAGTTTATATGTTATTTGAAACATAATTTGTTTTATTCTTAAGTAAGATGGCCGAGCAGTAATTACATTATTTCAAGAGAACGAATTCTCTCTCTAGATATAATTTGAAATTTACGCGTATTTAAATATGTGCTTTAACTAGATCTATATATTTTTTAATTTTCTGTTATATGAATGGTGCTTATAATTATTAATAAAAAGCAGCCCGCGTGTCTTAATTCGCGTTTCAATGTCGATATAGTCACTGAAATAATTAAACGAAATAATAATGCTATACGTAAAGCGAATGCGGAATGCGTAAATGTCAATATAGTATAAAATGGATAAAATGGAGGTATCAAAATATCTAATCGTCTTTAATCCATTTTTTTTTAATAAAAACTTTTTTCTTGTAGCATGGGCGTACCGAGAGGTGGGGTTTAGGTATACCCCCCCCGCCCCGAAAAGAAGTAGTTCCAATAATTGAATAAAAACTCCTCAAAAACCTATTTCTTAAATATTTTTTTTCTTAATAACCGCAAAGCGGCGTCACTGGGTTGGTGTCACAAGCTAGGCTCTCGCTTCTTTGTTATGTCTTATTATGTGATGATACTCTTTAGCGATACATCAACACCATAAACAAAAAAATCTTAGTTAATACATTATTTAATCTTAATCTTAAACTAAAATAAAAAAAAGAAAAAAGTATTGGTTTGCCCGATGGTCGGAGGGCGATTGCATGTATCGCCCCTCCCACTTGGTGCAACCCTTTTTCACTTTATATTTACTAATGATAAAATTTAAGATTAGAGTGTTGTGCGACATAATATACAAATGGGTTCAAATATTAATATGCAGCTTATATTTTATAGATATTCAACTCATTTTGTTCACAACCTATGATTTTTCAATAAAAAAAGAAACGCCCTCCCACTCAGAGGGCTAGACCGGAGAGGACAATAGATTTAATCTTCCCCCCACCCCTTACCCCTCAGAATCGGTCAAGATACTAGAAGGGTAGCGACAAAATATAACAATTATATTGTAATTTAACTAATTTTGTACACAAACTATAATTTCTTCATAAAAGTAGGACCAGCCCCCACTTGAATGTTTAATTGGGGGTGGGGGGGTTGACGTATGCTGCTATCGGCCATCCCCTCCCCACCAATTCGGTGAACATACTAGAGGGGGGGGGGCGAAATGATCTAAAAATAGGTTAAAATATAAATAATTAGTATATATTTTTAACATAAGTAATAAATTTGTATGATTTCTGTACTAAAAATCGTCCGCACCCCCCCTTCGGAGCGAGGTGTTCGACCGAATATAAGGCGGGTCATCGCTTCTACCGCCCTCCCCCGGATCCGCAAGTACACTAGGATTAATTTCTCGAGTAATGTTAGCGCAATGTGTCTCTCTTTCCTATTGATCATGCGACATCAAAATGTCAAGACACCTCTATTAATTGTTGAAAAACTAATTATTCACAGGCCTTTTTAAAATTTTTGATTTAAGTTTTGTTTGTAGATTTTATCAAAAGTTCTGTAATACATTCTTAGTTTTTTTAAATATTAAAATAAGAAAAAGATTGACCAACATGTTTCCTTATTAGAGTAAAATAAAACTACAACTTGTTAGATCAACATTGTACAGCTAGGTTTGAAGCAAACACTGATCACTTATGGCAAGTAACATTAACATGTTTTCTCTTACTCTAAGCTGTCATCGTTTTTAGCATTTCTCTCTCATTACAAGTTATAAAGTGTCATCGCTATTAGCATTAACTATTAGAGCCACTGCAGAACATGGTTGTTACAATATAATAGTTTTGTTAATTCATAATATTTTGACCAAAAAAAATGACTTAAGCAAGTGGGCCTATAATTAGAATATATATTTTATGATAAGCTTTCTTGGAGGTTGGGTGATGTCAGTAACCAAGAGTTGAAACTCTAGTTCTGTCGGTGGGTGGAATCAAGAAAACGATTTAGTTACTAGCAAATATTTCAGCAATAACATCTTAAGAATAAAACAAATTATGTTTCAATTTGTAAGTAAGATGGCCGAGCAGTAATTACATTATTTCAAGAGAATGAATCCTCTCTCTAGAGATATTTGGAAATTCACGCAAATCTAAATATGTGCTTTAACTAGATCTATATATTTTTAAATTTTCTGTTATATGAATGGTGCTTATGATTATTAATAAAAAGCAGCCCGCGTGTCTTAATTCGCGTATCACTGTCGATATAGTCACTGAAATAATTAAACGAAATAATAATGCTATAAGTAAAGCGAATGCGGAATGCGTAAATGTCAATATAGTAAAAATGGAGGTATTACAATATCTAATCGTCTTTAATCCATTAAAAAAACAAAAAACTTTTTCTTGTAGCATGGGCGTACCGAGAGGTAGGTCTTAGGTGTACCACCACCCCCCCACCCCGAAAAGAAATAATTTCAATAATTTAATAAAAACTCCTCAATAACGTATTTCTTAAATATTATTTTTTTCTTAATAACTGCAACAGCGGCGTCACTGGGTTGGTGTCACAAGCTAGGCTCTCGCTTCTTTGTTATGTCTTATTATGTAATGATACTCTTTAGCGATACATCAACACCATAAAGCAAAAAATCTTAGTTAATACATTATTTAATCTTAATCATGAATTAAAATAAAAAAAAGAAAAAAGTATTGGTTTGCCCGATGGTCTATTAATTTCATCTCATGAAACATTATATTGTGAACATCTAGTTATTTATTTTATTTACACACGAAGGTGGGTGTCGAAAGTCAGGGGCTCAGGCAAACGAGCTAAGGCTTAAACACAACCCTGAGAGTGGTAACGTTCACTAGTTTTTGATCTACAGAGGTCGAATTCAATGATGATCCAAGGGAAGAACCTGAGACAAGCAATTATCAACTTAGATTTTCACTCTAACAATCAATATCAAAGTAAAACAGATATTGCAATTAAAACTCAAACATTAATGCAATTGTATTCGTTTTATTCCAATGAATTCTAGCATTGCAAATTTTTATTTTTAAACAATTGAGGTTTCCTCAATACCAAGATTTTTGAAAAGAGGATCACAATTATTATCATGCATGATTGAATTCCCTTAGGCCTTTGTTTTAAGATTAATTTCTATCAATTATTTGGGTTGCATTTACTGCATCATCATCAATTAGCAAATTATCAATTATCTGGAAGCTATATAATTATTCGGAACATACACAACATGATCTATAAATATATATAACTACATAAAGTTGATAAAAGTACTGTTAATAAAACAATATTCCAACATATTTCTTTCATTGTATTAGAGACACCATAAAACACTATACGTAAAGTTTTAAATTCTTTTTCTTCTTCTAGCCAGCTTTATTGCTGCTTAGCTGTGAGCTCTTTTGCAGACTGTGCCAAGGAAAAATAGTGTGCTGTTATCTTCAGTTGTTCAGCACTGCCGTACAAGGTGTTGGTTATGTTGGGCTGTAGTGGACGTAGGGTCTGCCTAAGGTTGATTAGGAAGGGGCATTCAAAGAGGATATGGTTTACGGTTTCATAAGGGTGGGAACACTGTCTGCAAAGGGGAAGTTGAGTGGAATTAAAAGTTTTAAATTCAAACTTAAATAAAAAATGATAAAAAGATACAACAAAGAGAAATAATCAGGCTTCTTGAAAACTTTTGCTAGTAGATTAAATGAAATCTTTCTAAAAAAAAAAAAGTCCATAAAACAAATCATTATACATTATAATAAAGATTATTATTTTATACACATTTTTGTTGCAATGTTAATCTAATTAAAAAGAAAAATCAATTATTAGTGATCGAACTATAATAAACAGTTTTTACTTATAAGTATAATTTCCAAATGACACCAGCTGCACAAGGTCAATATGAGGCAATGATAAATTTAAGATTCATAGAACATTATGACCAATCAAAATAAACAGTAACATTGCTTTTAAAAAAAATTACATTCATGCCTTTGTTGTTATATATCTGGATTTTTATTTTTTATTTAAAAACATCTACATTTAAAATTTTTAAAAAGCAAAAAAGACAGGTAATGCACGATTTTAAAAAAAAATTAATTGTGGCATTTGAAAAAAAGTTACTGCCTTCAAAATTTAAAACATTTTATGATCTCTAAATGCTTTCTCATAATTTTGATCCGTTTTACAACTAGTTTATTATAATAATACAAGCAAAAGCACTTTAAAAAAAAGGTCTATCTTGACCAAGCATCATTTAATTAATAAATGAGCACAGATGAAAATATATTGGGTCATTTTGTCAGTCAATGTGTTAAATATGCATACAAAAGAATACCAGCATATGGTTCAGTCTTTAAAGAAATTATGTACATAAAATACATTTTTTTCTATTCAAAGATAAATAATATGACATAAAAAATCTACAATACCAATGTGATTTATACTTCAAAAAAAAAGTAAACTTAAAGGTTGATGGTGCAAACAAAAAAATATTGAAATATTGCTGGTATTAAAATTATAATTATTAATACTAATAAAGCAGATGTAAAATCAATATTTTATTTTAAAAAATAAGCTTATGAATTATATGCTTTTCAAACAAAAATTCAGTTTGTAAAGTTGACTTCAAAACCTAAAGGTTCATGCGACAACTGAAGCAAACGTTCTGCTGAATGAGTGTTAATAGCTAACAGGTGTTCTTTTATGATGTCATGAAATTATAAAAAAAAAAAAAAGATAAATGAGGTGCATCTGAAGTTCTCAGCCTTTAAAAAGACCCTAGGTTTTGCAGCCTAATGCTAAACTCTTTAGGAACTATGTCCTTTACTGCTCCAATATATATATGACTTCACTCATATTAGAATTCTTACATAAAAAGTTACTTAATATCATATAATTAGTCAAGGATCAGAAGCATTCCTGATAGTATCCATATAAAAAAAAAAAGACCAAATAGATTGGTTTAAATCAAAGTTATCTTAATAAAAAAACAACAATTGTATATCTTTAGAACATGAAATTTTATTTAGTAAAATTATAGCAATCTTATTATAATGTTGAACCTGAGCCTTAACTGAACTTAAAATCTAACCCTTACATAACTTTAGTATTAAACTTAATTTGTAAAACTTACCCTGATTATAATGGCAATGTCATCAATTCTAAAGATGGATGAGTGCAGTGTTTCATATGGCTAAGCTAACACAGTTGCTACAAGCATATTTACCTTACTTCAGTATAAAAAAGCAACTAAGCTAGACCTATACTTAACCCAAAGTAATATATCACACCATTTCCATGACAACAACATGTACTGATATTGAAGAAAAAAAATGTTTATAATTATGGTATGAAAACTGAGTAAATGTTTTTTTTTTCCTACTTAAACATAGCAGTGTTTATAAATAAACCAGCATAAAAAAAGTTAATTTACTTGTCACCAAAATTTGCTGGATTATTTTATAAAAGGGTTACTGTAATTAAAAATACAGAAATCAAAGTTAGCAAAATATCACAGTTTATCACCTTATGCAATGTTAAATTTAACATTACAACCAACAAAGAAAGATTGAAATAAATCATTGAAGCAATAAAATAAAACTTTTAAGACAAAAATTATAATATTAGTAACAAAATATTATGGTATATGTTGTACAATAACTTTGAAAAGATCTTTCTGCAAGAAGCTATATCTAAGCCATGGTAGTACAGATTTATCAAAAGTTTATTTTTTAATCTCACGCAAAATTGACTTCAAATCCTGTAAAAGAGAAATAATTTTTAAAATGTATTAAAAAAATTGTTAAATGTCAATAATTATGATTTGAAAGGAGGGGGAACATTTCTCTATATTACTATTATATATACAGGGTACATACACTTACACAGAGGACTTCATATAATTTAAAATAGAAAGAATTACACTCAACAAGGGAAATAACTACTGAATGGTGTTTTCCAACTCTTGAATTGCTCAAATGTCAAGGTAATACATATGTTTAAGATTTGCATTTTCTCATCAAAGGATTAGGACTTCACAGACATAATAATGTTATTCTGTTTTATAATTAAAAAAAAAAAAGCATATTTCTAGTGTTCAGTCCTTGAGTAAATATAAAAGTGGTGGTCAGTGGTCTGATTTATTACAACACAACGTCCAGTCCAGTCCAGTAACAAAGCAAGAGAGGGACTAGGCTCCCAAACAGTTCAGTGTATTATCTGATATGTGTGTAGAGATGGAGGAACACAGTGGTGTCTTATCATATGTATAATACACAATTGGAAGTTACAAATCCATTAATTGCAGCATGTTGAAGGATAGATAAAAGCCACCAGTGACTTCACCACTGGCTTATGGGAGGGGGGGGGGGGGGGAAGAATCAATGAACAGAAAATTTTAATGTCAGGAACCTGACATAAATTTTTTTTTTTTCAATTATACAACTGGGAAACAATCAAGTAGAAAAAAAAAGAATGAAGCAAATTTGAATTAAGTAGAACTTTCATTTATGCAAGATTGAATTATCTGGATTCCATTGTTTAGAAACTCTTCAAAATAAAAAGAAACAGTTAGAATTTAAATTTAATTTAATCGTATTATCATCATTAACTAAACAAACAAAAAAACAAATAAAAACACAAAACAGAAAAAAAACAATAATTTCTTTTCAATCAGCCCCTTAACCTTTACACTAACTTTTGAGTCAAGAAAAACAGAATTTTACTCTCCTACATACCATTTCTATTTGGAAATATCAGCAGAACAAGTTCTTGCCTAATAATACAGATCCATTGTTATTCAATGTAATCTATAAAAGTAATAACAGAATTTTGCTATGAAACCTAGACTTGCACTGAAGATTGTGTTGAAAAGTTAAGCCCAAACCCAGCATTTATTTTTTATTATTAACTAATTTGCTTACTAATGTTAAATTACCTACTTTTCTTTAATGTAAGGTTAACATTTTTAAAATTTAGTTTTTAAGTGGCCCCTGAAATTAGTTTTGTGTGGCCTGTCTGTCTGTCATATTGAGATATCAGACTATTAAAATCTGATGTCATGATATTCTGTAGCTGCTCTTGCAAAGTTCTGGTGCTACTTTTTATCTTATGAAAGCTAACAGTTTTGTTAATAAAAGTAAATAAGCAAGCCAATACAGCATTTAAAAAACTATTTACTATTAATAATTAAAAAAACAGGGGGAGTCTACATTAAGAACAGGACATGATTTTCTCTGACAAACAGACCAGACAAAACTAATAGCAGCTTTCCCCACTTTCAAAGCTACTAAAAATAAATGTGTTAAGTTTATTCTAAGAAAGAAAATGAAATTTTAATTTAATTTCTAATATCATAATCTTTCAAGATGATTTTCAAAGTAGGCAACTAAGATTCTTTTGAAAGCTTTATGCTAAAATTTAAACAGAGTAACTGCTAACTTAAATAAAAGAAAATATCAAGACTCAACTTTACCATATAAATAAAGCCTATATGGCAACAACAAAAAAGTAATTCACTGTGTTTTTTTATTTATTCTTTTATTGTTTATAGACAGGACAATGAACAGAAAAAACAACATCAATTTACCTTCTCCATTGGTTGGTCAAGAAATCTGGTCACAAATTTACACTGCTCCCTGAGATGATTAGTTTGGACATGCCAATGATTATCAGCTTCAAGGTCTTCAAAACAACTATAAAGCTCTTCTATAGTGCTTTGATAGGCTAACTTGTCCTCCATTGTTAATTTTAGTCTAGATCTGCCACCCTTTAAAATAGACCTGCTTGTTGTTTTCAATTCATCTGATAATTTTCCAATATCTTCTAAATATTGTGTTAAAATGTGCATTTGCTCCAGGAGGAGAAGTCTATGCAGTTCAAGAGTCATTTCACTGAAGAACTGTTCTGTAACATTTCTGTTAATAGTGTTTATAATCAACTTCCATTTAATCACTGCAAATTTGATGTTTTCTGAGAATTCTTGATGAATTTTATAAATCTTTTTTAAAACCAAAGAAAACCTTATTTGTAAGGATAACGCCATAGCATGGTTAGCATCAATCTCCCCAGGCTTTCTTGTAAGGAAATCTCCTTCGTCAATGTTACAGAAATCACTGACTAATTCTTTGCTTTCTAATAGAATGTTGATAGTGTCAGCTGATACACTTGATGCCTTAATCAAAGCTGCCTTTTTATTTTCTCTTTTTTCAGTCCTCAGTTTATTTATGTTTTCATACCTTGCAATTCCCATAACTGGTACTGGACAATTAGGACATTTAATAAAACTAGTCCCAAGAGGTTCAAAACTTTCAACATACTTGTCTAATTGATTTATTGTGAAGATTTCTCCACATCTTTGAATTTTCATTAAAACTGTATCATGCTGAACTTCAAATTTCTTTGCCCTTTCACGCTTGTCATGAGCTACAGCATAATGAGGCTTTTTCTTACCACTGGAGTCTATTAGACTAAATTTATCTTTCTCACAAGGATAACACACACAAGGTTCCCCACACAAAGAATAGCATTTGTGCTTGCATTTTGTGATCTTGCCGCATAGTTTACCACATGCTGGAGTTCTGCACTCATCCATGCAGCGCAGGTTACATTGTCTGTGCTGACAGGACATTGCACAATTTTCTGTGCATGGTTCACACAGATCTCCACACTTATCCTTATCACAATTTCCATGTCGACAACATACAACACATCTAGCTCCACAGGGGACACACTGACCACCACAAGGACCATGACAAGGATGACCACAGGGAAGAGGAGTTTTGCATTTCTCTGAACAAGGTCTGTGGACACGACCAGAAAGACATCCACCACAAGTGCCTTTGCACAGATGTCCACATTCTAGACGTTGCGAGCATTTTTCTGGGCAAGGATCATCTGCTACATCTGTCTTACATTCAACATTAGCCGTATGCTGACAGACTGGCCAGGTTAAAAGAACTTTCTCTATACACGGTTGATGCTCTGCATCATTGAAGCATTTACCACATTTTCCATGACAAATATGGCCACAAATCATTATCTGACCACAAGGCTGTGAGCACTCTACATCTTCTAGGTTTTTAGAACATGGCACATTATCTACATGACCACAAAGAGGCATAGTCTTCTGTACCATAACTTCACAGTCTCCGCATTCTTCAAAACAATTTCTTTGACAAGGATGTCCTTTTGAGCATTCTTTTAAACAAGGCTGTTCACACTTTGTCTCTTCATGAAATCTATCTGATGCATGACACATTCTCATGCAAGTATGACCACATGGAAGTTTATAATCACATTTTCTATTACAGCCCCCTTCAGGAACTTCTTTTTTAAAGTCTT
The DNA here is from genome assembly GCA_036873155.1 of Biomphalaria sudanica. Classification (NCBI taxonomy): domain Eukaryota; kingdom Metazoa; phylum Mollusca; class Gastropoda; family Planorbidae; genus Biomphalaria; species Biomphalaria sudanica. The sequence continues at coordinate 1,689,533 of JAZGLO010002720.1, forward strand.
CACTATTGGACACATAAGTCACATGATTAGCATGGTTTACACAAACCAGCCTCATATTTACACCTGTTACTTTTTCATCTTGAGCCATTGATAAAATATTTGTCCAGAGTTTGCTTTTCTTTGCCAGTAATGGAAGATTTCCAATAACAAACATTCCCCTTTTAGCTCGAGATAATGCTACACAGACTCTGTTATCTGTTTTCAAAAATCCAACTTCATTTTCAGTGTTGCTTCTAACAAGAGATAACAAAACAATGGTATTTTCTTCACCTTGATAATTATCAATAGATGTTACACGAACTCCTTCATATACATCTTTCTCTGGCTCCATCTCATTTCTTATACAAGTAATTTGTCCACTGTATGCTGCTAAAATTGTAATTTTTTTACCAAGATAACCATGCTGTAAAAAATATTTACAAAGCGCAGTTACAAATTTGGCTTCATGTAAATTAGATTTGCTTGTGCTATCATCCACCTCACTTTCTTCAAATGAATGTTGCAAGAAAAAGACATTAGAAGCAACTCCTTTAATGTCGTCAAAGCCAGTGACAGAATAATGATCTTCTAATCTGGGATAAATATGTTTCACAAACTGAGAAATTTCTGGCCTCATTCTGTGCTGTTCACTGAGAGTTACGTGAGGCACATTATTGTTTACAAGGCGTTCAAATAAAGAAATCTCCAAATTATAATCTACTGCTAACTTGTGAACTGTGGGACTAGGACGCAACTGCTGGTGATCCCCAATCAATATAAGATGTTGACAATTACTATTCAAGGTTGTGACAATATGGGCTTCTAAAACTTCTGCAGCTTCTTCTACAACTATAATTCTACAGCCAACACTTTGAAGAACTTTTCTGTGTTTTGCAGCACCAGTAGTAGTCATCCCAATGACTCTAGCTCGTTGCAAAATGGCAATATCTTTGAGGCTATTGGCTTCTTTTTTACGTTGCAAAATGTCTTTAAATTCTTGTGTCAAGGAAATCAAAATTTTTGACAATTTTTTCTTTTTGGACTGAACCCAAAACTTGTAAAGCTTATATCTGTCATGCAATGTTAGTTTCCAAACATCCTCCACATTGCAAGCTTCAACTTCTGTAAATGGTACAGTCTTGTGGAAAAGAGAAAACACTTTGCTGTATGACATGGTACTATTATTGACTTCCTGCCATTCATCTTCTATATTATTTTCAGGCTTTTCTGACAGATCAATACGAAGTCTTTCTGCACGTTGTAACATCTGAATTTCTTGGTTTCCTTGCTGTTTAAAATTTCTCGCCAACTCTTTAAAACTTAATCCAACATCATCAATATCATCCATACCAGTCTCAATTTCACTGTCAGAGTCATCAAAATCAGTTTCATGTTCAGATGGGCTGGAATCACTCTCATCAATCACCCATCGACTATTATGAATCTTTGCCTCACTGTCCACATTAATTCCTTGCTTAGTTCCTTGCTCTTTTTTCTTTTCTGTTAACTGTTCAATGGCATCCAGTAGTTGGTCTGCTTTAGTGAAGTTGTTCAAGAGCCAGGCTTTTATGAAATCATTTTCACATTCACAAGTTTTATTTTCCATTTGAACACATTCTTTGATAACATTGTAGACATTGTCACTAGACATATATTTCACTAATATATCATCTGGAAGTATGTCATGACTGGCTTCTTCACCATCGTGTAAAAGCTGATCAAGAGCTATACTTTCGCCACACTCAATGAGTTCTTCAGTATCTGCTGCTATTTTTGCTTTGTGTTTATTTAACCAGAAGCGATAGATTTTAACACGCTCTTTAAATAGAAGTTTAGATGCTGAAAGCCTGCAGGTTAAAACCATGTCATATCTCTCTTCAATATTTATTTCACTTGCAATAGTTTTAGACAAATGACATTTGGCTGCTTTGAACAAATGATTCTCCATGTTTGCATTTGATGCTTTAAGCCATGTTCTCATGGGAGGCTGTTTTGTTCTTGATCTGCTAGGATCCCTTAATTGGTCATAATGTTTTTGACTTATTTCATCCTCAAGATCCTCTAAATTCACTATCGTTGTTTCCAAGTGCAGTGATTGCTGCCACTGATTTTGTACCTCCTTACTAATCATCTTTAATTCTTTTCTACAATTTCTTATGTTTACTTTTATATTCGTTTCTATTTTACGATCTAAAGATGGATTGCTTCTTAACTCTCTTAGATTGTAATTTTCTAAAAGTTTGCTTGAACTTCTTCCACCAACTCTGACAATACCTTCTGAGCAAAACTCTAAAATACCTTCTAAAAACTGGTCCAGGGCATGATTTGTGTAGCAAACAACTAGAATTGGACCATTTGATTCTGGAGAATCTTTGGTAACATTATTTTCTAGCAATATTTTCATGATTTTTAGTCCAATGTAAGTTTTACCAGTTCCTGGGGGACCTTGAATAATGGCCATTTCATGAGTCAAAGCGAGTTTTAATGCCTCTAACTGTGAATCATTTAAAGTTGTAGCAAAAGCATCAGGCCATTCAGTTTCATCAAAAATTGGAACTGGAAAATCATCAAATGTCTCTTGCATTATGCAGGCTAAATTGTAAGTAGCTTTGTTTTCAAGGTACTTTGGAGGGTGAACTTCTTTCTTGCAGGTTATAATATATCTGTCAAGAGGCAATTGTTTCATTTCTTGAAGACCTTCTAGGACATGACGATGTGACTCAAAGTAGGCAGTTGTCTCTGCCATAATAAATCTGTCATTTTCTGATGCAGTAAAAACTACTTCCAGGTTGTTTTGAAATACAACTTCAATGATACCTTTTTCTAGCCTAGATGAATCTCTGTTGGCTACTGTAGCAAATACAGTAGTTTCAAAGTTATCTTTGGAAAATACTAACAATGAACCAAACATTAGTCTTTTTGAATATTCCCACTCAACTTTGTCTAGACCTGTCTTATCAAAAATTGCCCAGTGAGTGATGCCTTGATCTTCATCTTGTTTCATCTGCAATTTAACATCGTAATAAAATCTTAGATCATGTTCTTTAGCTTTAACACCAGTAGCCAATGATTCCATGTAATTTTTCAATCCATCTCTGATTGGCGCTAGATAGTCTTCTTTAATAAGCCTGGCATGAATGTCAAGATAATGTTGTAAGTCTCTGTAAGCACCTTTTGTTTTGTTTGCTCTTAAGAATGGGTCTATTGAAGAATAGAGCTCTTTTGTCTCTGGGAAAATCTCCATTGTCTTATAATCATCAGGTGGTGTGTCATCATCAGCCATAGGTATAAATTTTTTCTTTTTAAATCTAGAAACACTAGTTTGTGACAAGGGTAAGGGATTCTTCACAGGTCTAGCTTCCTCAGTTCTAGATAATGCTATTAGCTTTTCCACTTTTAAATGTAGATCAGAAGTTTTTTCTATGACATTAAGTTTCTCCCCACATTCTAAAATTAAAAATAGTGCTCTGTTGTACTTGGGTAAGTATTTCTTCATATTGTCTATTAAATACTCAATTACGTCCAGTAATTTCACAAATATGCTGTAAGTATCATGACACTTGCGCTTACTTAGCTCTTTAAGAAAACATTCTAAGTGCCAGTCAAAAAATAAAGAATCACAGATACATTTGAGCACATGATGCAGAGATCCTTTCTGTGCTTGTGCTACTAAAACTTTCTTCAAAGCTGTTATAAGAAGTTGCATCCAATCAAATTGGATTGAATTGTTACTTAGCATTTTCTCAAGGCCTTCAACATCCATGCTCATCTGAAAGAGCAGAAGTATACAGTTCTGATTGTTAGACCATTCCAATAATTTGGTGTAGCCAACAAAAGTTTTTTTATTTGGCATCCTTTCATTCATGCCTAACCTGTTTCTTGAATTTTGAGCAAAGGTAGGGCTGGTTTGGAAACCAAACTGAAGTGTCTTGTTTTGTGTCTCAGGTTTATTCTGAGCTCTATTGTTGTTGGAAAGCTTTGAATATAAATTTCTTGTGTGGCTCTCATAATGAACCTTATCTGGGTAATCTTGGGATGTTCCAGATTTGTTGATACCTGATGAATAAAAATTATGTCCATGCATTTCTGACTTTCCTTGGAAAGATAATCTATTTCCAGGTTCAGATGACTGAAAGTCACCTTGTTTCTTTGTTCCTCCTGCCTGATGAGGTGAGGTTTTATAAGAGACGGGCTGCCTTTGATATAGAGAGATATTTGGTGTGTTTGTCCCATCTCTTTCATGATGAAATATTATCTCTGTGCTTTTGGTATCATCATGGTCCCTAGAAAAGAAGAGAAGAAATATTCTTAATAAGATCATAAATAATGAGATTTTGTGTACTACATTATATTTCCTTGTTCATAAATGAATTAAATGTTCAACTACAATGTTTGAAGCTGCATGTGCTGTACTGGCCAAAACAAAAAAAAAATGCAAATATGAATTTTGTCCTTTATAAATAAAATATAAATATCTGGAAGAAGGTTTTCTGTGCTGCCGCACTCAGTAAACACAACTAGGGTGTTGAACCTCGAGCCCCCTTTATGGGTAGACAAGCCAAGTACAAGCGTACTTAGCCTCTCAACCATGCTTATAGAGTTTAGAAAAGAAATTACATACCCATGGAGGACCATGAGTTAGGTTTTAGATTTTTTTAGCATAAACAATGACCTACTGGGATTTTATTTTAAAATATGAGAGATCTGTAAGCAATACAAAATGAAAGAGATGGTGATTAGTGATGAAATACAATAGTTTATTAAGGATGCAAAACATGATGAGGCATTATTAATAATGATTCATTATAGAGCAATGTGATGTAAAGTATGCAACATTTAAAAATAGAACAGATTTATGGCATTTTTATTACTACAATTATTAAAATACTAAATAGATGAGGCAATTAATAGACAGTTATATAAAGATAAAAAGGAAAAATATATATTACATTTTTTCATACTATTCGGAAGAAAAGAGAAGGATTGTAAATAAAACATCATTTTAGGTAATAGTTTGGTTCATGCTACATTCTACCTGTTTTATAAGCTATCGCCACATCTTTGAGAAGTCTAGTGACAATTACTTTACAATGTTATAAATGTATTAAACCAAATGTGAAGCTGAAACAATGAATGATGCAAATATATTACATATATAAAGGTGGCACAAGGGACCAAATTTAAAGAGAGAGAAAATAGTTAATTAAATATATTGAAATAAGGGGCTGCACCAACCATAACATGACAACTCAGTCATTATTTACAATACTAAACAGAAGGTGCTTGCAAAGTGCATTGAATCAGAAAGATGTTGTTTTTTTTAACCTCCATGGTCCAGTAGTTACTTCACTTAGTACTGCATTGCTGCTAGGTGGAGTTGTCATATCAGAGGGTCACTGGTGCAGTCCCTTTTTTTTTTGGTTATATTTAATTATCTGTTTTCTCTCATTAAAATTTTGCTCTCTAGTACTGCCTTTATATATGTAGGGCTAATAGTGTTAACCCAGATGGAATTTTTTTTTAGACAAACTGATCACTCTGAAGGATACTTACTAATCCTAGCTTATTACTAATACATATTACACACTTACTTTCCGCTTGTAGTATTAGGACTTAATACATTATTGTCTTCATCAGAATCGGAGTCATAAGAATCATCACTCATGTTTGACTGTGTCCTATGATAGAAAAAATGACAACATTTTTAGATATATGTGATTAAAGTTTTTACACAGATTGAACAATATGAAAGATAAGTAAGAACAAATTTAATCCTTGATAAAATATAGACTTCTATATTTGATTCAAAGTTTAAAAATAGATAAATGGCAGTCTAATTTATCTATCTTAAAATCAAGATAAGACCATTTTATATCTATATAATCTATAGCCTATAACCTAACATATAACAATAGATCTAATATAAATTAATAAATAATCAGATGAATATGGAATTCTCGAAGCCTAGAATTAGAAGCAGAATGAACTATTTTATTGCTTATTCTACATTTTGAGTAGATTTAGATCTATATCTTCTATGATACGAGCTTGACATTTATGCAAGACCATTTGTTATAGGAGGCTTCAACACTGACCTGCGACAACGCAATCTTTGAGCAGTGGATATCTTTGCCACATTGTACAGACCTGTGACTTGACAATGAGCTATTATCTCCACTGCCCACAGGTTGCGATGTTGCAGGTCAGAGTTCAGGCCCTCTATGATGATTGATCTCGATTAATGTCACAGTAATCAGTTTCATGAATGAAGGGGGGTTTCAAACTCAAAACCCTCTGGAGGGGTTTTTAACACACAAAAAAAAACTCTTGGCTAAGCTGATAATATACAAACAAATATAATATAAGATCATTAACATTGATGTCCAAAACTGGTTGTCTGAAATAAATTTTGGTAAAAAATCGTAATTTAATTTGGACACCCTATAATTTTTTTTGTATGGAATCAAACAACTTGGCTTATAATCAAATAAATCAGCTCCAAAAACAGAATAAATATTGCCGGGCTCATTAGTATAGTATACTATAGACTCAGTATAGACTTAAGATCATTAACATTGATGTCCAAAACTGGTTGTACAAGTCTGAAATAAATTTTGGTAAGAAAATCGTAATTTAATTTGGACACTCTATTAATTTTTTTTGTATGGAATCAAACAACTTGGCTTATAATCAAATAAAGCAGCTCCAAAAACAGAATAAATATTGCCGGGCTCATTAGTATAGTAAACTATAGACTCAGTATAGACTTAGTAAAGCCAATCAAAAAATATAGTCTTAACTCTAGAAAGAGGTAAAGTCATCCGGGTAACATTATAACAAAGGAAAAAACAACAACCTGAGTCCTGACTTGTAAATTTGAAATTCGTTATTCTTACATAAAAAGACAGCTAAATGGAAGGAAATTGGGTCAGAATCATTGGAAAATGGACAAGCACATTACAGCACGCTAGTTTTATAATAAATATTAAAATTTATATAATTATTTAATGACAACAAAAACAGCAAATGTCCGAATTCATGTAATGTCCGAATTAAATAAACTACTCTAGTCTAGTCGATCCTTATTCTCCTTAAACCAAAGTGTAAAGAAGATTTTGATACCAACATTGGGCAACATACTTCATTTTCTTTTCTATGTCGAACCATTGTAATATGTAAAATAATGCGCTGTCAAAGTCAAACTTTCAAATTTGGGCCTATAGTGGCTATAGGTGTCCGAATAGCATAAACTACTCTAGTAAGCTAAGTAACTACTAAACTAGACCTAGAGTCAAAGTCTAGACTTCTACTAAAAAGTTCTACCTTCTACTTCAAAGTTCTACGCCTACAGTGCCTACACCTACACTTACTAATAAGTTACTTACGGCTAGCCTAGACTGACTCCATTTCTATATTATAATTATATTTAGATCTAGAAACTCATATCTGAACTTCTGTTGATTATGTTTGGCTACTTGACTGCTTTCGATAGACAATATAGTGTAGTTACTCTAGTATTATTGAGACTTACTTTAATGGATCTGTTTGTTTACGTGACTCAAATGATCAAAGCCTTCTCAGGCTGCCATTAACGTGTTGTTCACAAGCAGATTGATCTCCCTTGTGACTGTCTTCATTGAACTTTTAATTACATATTTCTAATGATATTTAAATTATTATTGATCTAGACATCTAGATCTAGATTAGGGGACTAACTCAAGTAAAATTTCTTTTTTTTTTTTTTGGTGAATGTTGTTTGCTTTAGCTTTTTAATCGAAAATGGGAGTTTTATCGACAAAACCATCAAGAAGGGAAGGAATTTTTAAAATCTTAAAAAACCTCGGTTACGCTCATATATAGCCTAATTTGGTGACTGCACATGTAGATTGCTCTAGTGTTAAATTGAAGTTGGGTTTTTTAACCTGAAAACCAGGTGGAGAGGAGTTTTAAACTAAAAAAATCTTTGAAGGGGGGTTTAACTTAAAGCACTCGGGGGGGGGGGAGGTTTCAACTCAAACTTTTCTTGGCTACGCTCATAGAATCTGGTGACTGTTGTCTGCTTTAGTCTTATATTGAAGAGGGAGTTTTTAACGTCAAAAAATTCTGGAGGGGAATTTTAAACTCGCGGCCCCCTTCGGCTAAGCTGTCGTTTGCTTTTTTTTTTTTTATATAGCAAGTGATGGTTTAAAATTGAAACCTCACCTACAATAAACAAAATTAAAGCAAATAAAAAATAAAACAGTCCGAAAATTCCACCACCAACCTGCAGGGGAGAGGGAGGGGGGTTGAAACCCGAAACCGAAAATTAATTCGTTGCAATAAGCTCAGCGTTTCGTAATCTATAGATTCACCCGAGTATGTTCAAACTAATGCAACTTCTGCAGGACTATACAAAATATAAACCTTGTTTGTTTTTTTGTGGTTAAAACCACTCAATATATATATAGGATTGTAAATCATCAGTAGCATTAGTGATGAGAACTAAACTAACTTTTAAAAGTTAAACTAAAACTAGTTTTCAACTAAAATAAAGTAGTTAAACTAAAAGTTTATCATGAATGTCAAAATACAGTTAAACTAAACTAAAGGAAATTAATTAAACTTTTTTTTTTTTTTGGGGGGGGGGGGGTTGAACTAGAAATATTTATCCATAATAAAATCAGTAATAAGGAATATGTTTCTAACATAATCGTTAATTAATGCACAATAAAATTTAAAAAAAAAGATTTCTAAGTAAATATGTGTGTTTGTATTTTTGCCTTCAATTAAAACCTTTAGAAAAGAATGGTACTCTTTTTTAAAAATTATATTAACTTATTATATAACGGAAAATTTTAATTACTTATACCGGTAAAGTTTTAAATCTCATTAAATAACATACAATTAGAGTTTAAATATTAGATCTAGTAACCAATAATAAAGAAACGAAATTGTTGGAGTTTTAAGAAACATTTTACCTGTATAACTATTTTATAGTGTAAAATACATGCTGGGTCTTGGTGGTCTTGTCATTATGGACTGCATTCTCAGTACACTATATAGACCTACACGTGTACGTCTATCTGGGCCAGGTTGTTTAAATCAGTAGGACACACCGTCTATTTACTTTCTGGACTGGGAGGGTGTGTAACTATTTTAATGTAAAGAACATGCTTGACTATAACCATGCCTCGTCTGACCACTCCACATTAAGCAAACACTATTGCATAACGCGTAATGAAAAAATGCAGGGTAGTCTTGTAGTATCATCGACTACACACATACAGTACACTAGGCATACATTAGGCCTACATGTGTATGTCTAGATCATGGGCGTAGGGGGGTAGATTCCCCCCCCCCCCAGCGAAATTTTTTTAATATGTATTTATATGTGTGTGTGTGTACATAATCTTTATTACATTCTGACCCTTCATTCTTTCGGAAGACGTTTATTGTGCCATAGAATAGGTTCTTCCATGAGTTAGTGGAAAAATTGTAGATACCCCGCCATTACTAGCAAGGGGGTCTATGAGCTCCCCCAGCGCGGGGTGAAGCCGCGCCGCCAAGCACTATATCTGTTATTGAAAGCCAACAATATGCATATTCTGAGGTATCTACAGTGCATTTTCCTGCTATTAAAAAGTTATATTTCAAAAACCTAATGTATTATTCTTACTGACTTAGATCCTCCCGCGCCGTTCGGCGCATTTGTCGTCAAGCTGTTCCATAAAATTGTAGACTCCCCGACATTACTAGCAAGGGGGTCTGGGGGAGCGCTAGGTGCTCCCTCAGCACGGGACGAAGCCCCGCCGCCAAGCACTATTTCTGGTATTGAAAGCCAACAAAATGCAACAAAGCCAACAAAATGCATATTCTGAGGTATCTACTCTGCATTTCCCTGCTATTAAAAAGTTTTATTTCAAAAACCTAATGTGCTATTCATACTGACTTAGACCCTCCCGCGCCGTTCGTCGCATTTGCCGTCAAGCTGTTTCCGTAAAAATCTGTCACTCGTAATGTCTGAAGCCTCTTCCCACCTGCCACGAGGACCTCCATGAATGAGTGGCGTCAAGTTGTACTAGGATATCATTGCAACTCTTCTTATGCGTAATTCATTTTGTCGGAGAACATGTTCGGCAAACCTCATGCGTCGCTCTCTCAAAATCATACTAAGGGGTCGACTCCCAGTTCGGCATAGGATTTCCTTGACTTAGACCCGATCTCTATAACTGACTCCTAAAATCTGTCTTAGCCATCTTTGTTGAGCCACATTTAGTGTTAGATGACTATTCACTTCAGTTAATTAATCGACCCCTGCCACTGGTAAAAATGTGTAACCTTTCTTGAATACGCTCTTGGAATTAAGTGACTGTAGTTTGCTTTAGATTGTATATCGAAAAGAGAAGTTTTATCGTCAAAATCATTTGTTGGGGGTTTTCCACCTCAAAATGCTCTGTAGGGGGATCTAAAACTCAAAACCATCTGGAGGGGTTTTAAACTTTAAAAAAAAAAATCTGTAGATGAGGGGTTTAAACTCAAAACCCCCAATTGGATTGGCTACGCTCAAATAATTTTAGTGTGTAATTTGCATTTTTTTTATATTGAAGAGGTATTTTTAGCATCAAACCCCTCTGAATGGGGGTTTGAACTCAAAACCCCTTTTGGCAACGCTCATAGCATTTTGAGTGCGTAATTGGCTTTTTTTCTTACACTGAAGATGTATTTTTTAGCCTCAAACCCCACTGGCGGGGGGTTTAAACTCAAAACCCCTTTGGCTATGCTCATATATTTTAGAGTGAGTAATTTGCTTTTATTTATATTGAAGAGATATTTTTTAGCTTCAAACTCCACTGGAGGGGAGTTTAAACTCAAAACCCCTTTTACTACACTCATAACATTTTGAGTGTATAATTTGCTTTGTATTTATTATTAAAGAGGTATTTTTACCTTCAAACCCCGCTGAAGTGGGATTTAAACTCAAAACCGAGTCAAAACCCATTTAGCTACGCTCATAACATTTTAAGTGCGTAATTAGCTTTTTTTATGTTAAAGAGGGGGTTTATCGTAAATTTTAGAGGGGGTTTTAAAATCATAATCTTCCTTAACTGTGCTCTTGGAATTAGGGGATATTCGTTTGCATTTTTTTTTGTGTTTTGTTTTGTTTTATAGAAGAGGGGGAGTTAACTCAAAACCCCTGGTAGGGGGTTTTAAACTCAAAACTCCTGGTAGGGGTTTTAAACTCGACCCTCCCTGGTAGGGAGTTTTAAACTCAGTCCCTTTGGTTGTGCTGGGACAAGTGATGGTTTAGTATTAAAATGTCCCCTAAAATAAACAAAATCAAAGCAAAAAATCAGTCACTAAATTCCGATCCCCCCCCCCCTGTGGGGGGGGGGATTTTATTTCGGGGGGGGTGAACTCCCCCCCCCCCCCGGCTACGCCCATGGTCTAGATGACCAGGTTGTTAAAATCAGTTGGACACAGTCTATTTACTTTATGGCCAAGAGAGGGTGTGGATTAAGATTTTTTTTTTCTAGAGTTGGTTATCCTAATGCTTTAATATCTATATAGGCCTAACAGTCGATTCTTAGATCTCAATCATAAGTCTTAGGACTATAAAAAGGGTGTAGTTGATGTTCCAGTTAAAAAATTATTGTTTGCCGCAATGAATTGATCAAAACCACTAAATATACTATTGACCTAACTCACTCATCAGACTCCCACTAGACACAGAAAGTAAACACTACCAAGTGGCTCATAAAAAAATTCGGAACAATTTCATTCATAATATTGTATAGAAGCATTTAGCAATAAATGTGTAACAACATTTTATTCTACTGCTACTGTCAATTGTAAATATTTAATCCCATGACTTCTACCAGCATCTTACTTTACCCTCTTCAAATGCAGACTGACTAAATAGTTGTTAACTGCATCATTTTTTGATAATCAAAGTTATTGATATCACATGACCAGAAAACAGGGATGTGCGTTTCAACCCTGACCACTTGTTGAAAAGTTGTACAAATTTTAATTAAACTTTTTAGTTAGTAACTAAAAAAAAAAAAATTAAACTACGATTTCAACTAAACTTTTTTTTTCTAGTTAAACAATGGCCATAGCTAATTTTTGTTAGTTAAACTAAAAGTTTCTAACTTTTTAGTTAACTTTTGTCCATCACTACAGTAGCATATGATATAATAGGCCAATATGTTTATAGATCTAGGTGACTCGTTGTTAAGAGAGTCTTTGCGTTTAGTATTACACATTAAAATCTGTAAATGAAAAGTAGGCTATGCCAATCACACTTACGGTATAATACTTATTGTCACTCAAATTGGCCGACCCATTTGGGTACAGGCCCACCGGGCATTAGCCCGGTTGCCCATATAGCCAGCCAGTACGCTCCTGCCCCCGCCATTAACGATCAGACATATAAACGATTAGCTTAGCTTCTATTATAGCTGCGGTGCACCATAAATCACATGTTACGGAAGGTTGTCATTGCCGAAAGTAGTTATGAAAATAAACACTCCACTACCTATAGTATAAAATGCATAAAATGCTTTTAACAGCATGCGTCTCGAATACCCTCTGACAACCAGTCCAACTCCTGGTCTTCACGTGCGGCTCAGTGAGTCCGGCGGAACTGTTATCACTAACAGGAAAGGGGCAAGGGTGAGTTACTAGCGCCTAAACCAGGGAAGGAAGGACTCGTTAGACCTAGCTATCAACCCACCTAGGAAAAGAGACTCAAGACTCTGCTGCCCAAATATGGCAAAGGCTTCGGGAATCAACCCTAAGGAAAAATCAGGAGGCAGGCAGCTTGCAGCATACAGTGTTACACCCTCGCAGAGCCACTGATCCCCTTCCTTTGGATACTTATAGTTCTTTTTAGGATTTCATGATTTACTCCTAAAAGACCCCGTTCCGGTTTTCGTTCATTTCCCTAACTGGCCCATTGTGTTTAGGGCCAAGGCCGACTTGAATCACTATAAAATCACGACAAAGTCACGGTTATGGGCCTCTAAGTTCATGACCCACAAGGTACTTCCGTTCTGGTTGTCGTTCATCCCCCGAATTATCCCCATGTGTTTAACCCCACCCCTTAATGGCCACATAAAGGTTTCAAGACGGGTTCGTCTGGCCCTCTAGCTGAGCCAAGGTCGCCATAACTTTGGGTGATGAACAACATTGCTTGGAATAAAATAGACACCATAGTTAGAATCGGCAATGATGGTGCATTTTATGTCAGACTGTCCAGAAACGTGTGGAACAGACCAGGCATTAAACAAGCTAAGGATTTATCGGGCTATTATTCTCCCGACATTGTTTTATGTATCTGAAACTAACTAAACATGGACGGAGTATACATTCAAAGGCATGCCAAGAAGCAGAATCACTTACATATAATCTGCTTAAAAGCGACAAGACAACTGTAACATGACATAGAAGTGCAAAAAGAGCTGACGTCTGTGTACGGACAACCCCCGCATTCCCAAAATGGCCAGCAAACGGAATCTCATAGTGGACAACTGAACATGGTGAGTTTGAACCTATTCAGCTGTCCTACAGGAGATGCTAGGTTTAAATTCTAGAACGTCTGAAATTTTTATTGTGTGTGTGACAATAGTTAATGTATGCATTCACATTCGGATAGAGAGAAACACACACACAGACACACACATATGTCCTGTGGCATTTACTCTCGAGAGACGATGTTTTCCCTTTGCAACTTCTTGTGTGACTAAAGAGGCCAATCCTTGATGCACAGCTGCGGTCACAGGTTGGGCTTATGTTATCACCAGGCGCCGTTGCATTTTCACTCTTCTTTCTGCAGCTGTTGTGTATGGCATCTGTAATCCGAGACCCTTCCTTTATGCTCGATCTCCATGTGGATCTCTCTTTTTACCAACTGCTACTGTCGATTTTGAAGAGCTTCTTGTTCCGTTTGCATACATCCAGACATATGCGATGTAAAAACATACACACACATATATACAAACATAGAGAGGCTATATATGTATATTGACTATTTCTATCTTGACTAGATCTTAAGAAGATCTAGATTCTAGATTTTACGTTTTAGAACTGAAGCAGTACTGACGGCTAGCTGATCTACGATCTATAGCCTATAATAGTTCAGGTGTAGGGCTTACTCAAAATGAAAAAAAAAATGTATATTGAAACAATCAGGGGCGCCCGCAGGTGATGCAAGGTGCCAAGTCGTAGCTTCAACTTTCTTGTTGCGGAGAATATTAAAGAAAAGAAATGCCCCCCCCCCCATGCGATATTAAGTGGACTGTAAATATTTTTTCATGAAATAAAAAATGAAACAATAACTAAACAAGTGAACAAACTATTAACTTTACGGTGGATCAAACAAAAACTGCAAACGTTGGCTGTGTCAATAACTGATGAATCGCTTTTCGTCGCGATGGACCAGCTGGAGATGGCTTTAGCGTTGCTCTTTCGACTAGGGAAGGGGTCAAGAATCCAAAATAGGTGAGAAAATTAAGACTGCATAGCAACTAACAATCCGTCTACCTAAGAGATTTTGTCTTTACAATTCTTTTTCAACTCGTTCTTGATGCCCACAGAGGGCCAGATTCTGCTTTGAGAGAAAATAAATATCAAAGATTCTTTTCATTATCAGATTTTTACCTTTAGGACCTTTTGATCCCTGCCGGCAACAATTTTAACCAGAGAAGACAATTTCTCAGTCTGAGCTGAGCGACAGACAGACTTATCAATCTTAAGCAAAGCCCATAAAATAACAGAGTGGCAAAATAAATATTTTTTAAAATCAAATACAGCAGTTTTTTTTTTGTTCATGTATGTACAATGTATGCAGTTTTTACTGAGAAATTTTGTGCTCAGTTTGATGCCCCTCATCACTTGATGTCCCGTGCGGCCCGCACCACCCGCACATGGCTAGCTACGCCACTGCATTTATCACATTGAATGACAGCTGGCAATGATTTCTCTTCTGGAGGGATGCAATTATGTAGGCCATCAATTCATGATAAGACGGCTAGTCTATTACAACATTAGCTTATCCTGACAACTGTACTTCAGTTGAGGCTAATTAAAGGTTCATTGGTTTGATGTGGAAAAAAAAAGGCTAGAATATGGCTACTCAGAATCCAAGGGTAAATGTGCACCACCTTGCATACCTTACGGGCGCCCATTGAAATAATTGTGTGTGAAAACTATTATTCTACGTATACGAAACTAATAGATCAAATATTTTTTTTTTCTGATCCGCTGAACAAAGACGAAAAAAACATTGGGTCTACCGTTGATTCTACAACATTGAGTCTGAGATCTAGATCTAGATCTAAATTAGGTTCGAAAATAGTAAAACTGAAATTGAAAGAAACATATAAATCTAAATCTAATAATAGATCATCGGAAATTTTTCGGAAAATATACTTTCATTTTCACCTGCATTTTTTATGAGAAGGCTTTAATAATAATAATACAAATAATAATAATTATATAAGGATTAGATGTAGGCCTATCAATAATAAACAAATAAATAGTATCGGTGAAATGTAGTTGTAACATTTTGTAATTATACATGTATAGAATACTATTTGGAATTGATAGTTGTATATGATTTTATAAAAGAAGAAAAACTATATAAGCATGCTAGCTTTACTAACAGCGTACTATTGTTATCATGGGCGAAGTCAGGGGGGGAGGGTTGAGACGGACTTAAGTGACTGATTTTTTGATTGGATTTTGTTTATTTTAGGTGAGATTTTAATTCTAAGCCATCACTTGCATAAGCGCAGCCCTACCAGGGGGTTTTGCAGTTCAATTCCCCTCTTCTATAAAACAAAAGAAAATAATGCAAACGATAATCCCCAAATTCCAGAGCATAGCTAAGGAATATTTTGATTTTTAACCCCCCTCCGAAAGTCACTATAAAACCCCCTCTTCATTTCAAAAAAGCAAATTACACACTGAAAATGCTATATATGAGCGTAGCCAAAGGGGTTTTGAGTTTAAACCCCCCTTCAGCGGGATTTATAGCTAAAAATACCTCTTCAATATAAAAAAAAGGAAATTACACACTACAAATTCTATGAGTGTAGTTATGAGTTTAACCACACACCCCCTTCAGTTGGGGTTTGAAGCTGAAAAGTACCTATTCAATACATGTATTTAAAAAAAAGCAAATTATACACTATAAAATCTATGTGCGTAGCCAAAGGGGTTATGAGTTTAAAACCCCCTGCCAGTGGGGTTTGAAGCTGAAAAATACGGCACCTCTTCAATATTAAAAAAAAAGCAAGTTACGCACTCAAAATGCTATGAGCGTAGCCAAAGGGGGTTTTGAGTTTAAATCCCCCTTCAGAGGGTTTCGATGTTAAAAATACCTTTTCAATATAAACAAAAGAAAATTACACACTAAAATTCTTTGAGCATAGCTAAGCTAATGAGGGGTTTTGAGTTTAAATCCCCCTCCTCTAGATGGCTTTTTAAAAAAGTTTAAAACCCCTCCAGATGGTTTTGAGTTTAAAATTCCCCTACAGAGCGTTTTGAGTTGAAAACCTCTCTCTTCAATATTATTTTAAAGCAAACTACAGTCACCGAATTCTTTGACCATAGCTAAATGGGGTTTTGAATAAAATAAAAAAACTCCAGAGATTTTTTAGTTTAAAACCTCTCAACAGATGATTTTGACGATAAAACTTCCCTTTTCAATATCAAATCTAAAGCAAAATGCAGGCATTTAATTCAAAGAACGTAGTCAAGAGAGGTTACACATTTCTACCAGTGGCTGAGCTCCATTAAAAAGTGTGAATAGTCATCTGCCGAACTTGAAAAACACTAAATGTGGCTCAACAAAGATGGCTAAGACAGATTTTAGGAGTCAGTTATAGAGATCGGGTCTAAATCAAAGAAATCATATGCCGAACTGGGAGTCGACCCCTTAGTAAGGTTGTGACAGAGCGTCGCATGAAGTTTTGCGGGACATGTTCTCCGACAAAATGAATTACGCATAGTAAGAGTTGCAATGACATTCTAGTACAACTTTCGCCACACTTTCATTGAGATCCCCAAAGCAGGTGGGAAGAGGCTTCAGACATTGCCAGTGACAGATTTTTGTGGAAACAGCTTGCCGGCAAATGCGCCGAACAGCGCGAGAGGTTCTAAGTCAGTAAGAATAGCACATTAGGTTTTTGAAATAAAACTTTTTAATAGCAAGATGATGCACTGTAGATACATCAGAATATGCATTTTCTTGGCTTTCAATACCAGAAATAGTGCTCGGCGGCGGGGCTACGCCCCGCGCTGGGGGAGCGCTGCGAGTTCCCCCAGACCCCTCGCTGACAAGGGCGGGGAGTCTAAAAATTTTCTAGGGCACAATAAACGTCTTCCAAAAGGGTCAGAATGTAATAAAGATTAATTATGTACACTCACACATACAAATATATATATAAGTTTTGTCCGCGGGGGGGGGGGGGAATCCCCCCCCTGAAAAAAATCCTGGCTACGCCCCTGATAGTTATGCTTAGCTTATATTATGTGTAACCAGATAAGCCAGATCTATGTCGATCTCTGCAGCTAAAGGGGCGACATTTTCAGCATTTCTAGGAGTAGCTTCTCAAATATTACTTAATTCTAAATTAAAACTGTATAAAATGAATGCACTGTTATGTCCATGAAAGAGAAACAAAAGCCAACTGTGGATAATGCTTTCTAGCCTGACCTATTTAAATAGTTTATTGGACAGTGATGTGCTGTCAAGCCATAATAAATGATAATAGAGTTTGCATAGAAAATACGTTTTACACAGATCTGTAGGCCTATAGGTTTAATAATTAAAACTTACCTTTTCAGATGTTAAAGAATAATTGATTGATTCATATAATTGATATATCAACACACTTATCACTTAACAATCACCGTTTACTTGATCTGCTGAATACTGAATCTAGGATTTTAGATTCAAGAGATACTTATTAATTATATCTACATTCGACATTGAATATAGATACAAGAGATCTTGTATCTTTTAGGTCTAGATCTAGTCTTAATCAGCTTTAGACAGATTTTTTGTGTGGATAATATCCAAGAACACAACGGAAATTCCCTAAATGCAAATTACTGTATTTTCTAAGTAACCAATTTATAATTAGAATTACGTTTCTTTAAAAATAGTTGCTAGTTCAGGAGTGTATATAGTATTTTATGTCTATGATATGGCCATAGTCATAAGCCAAATTACTTCGAAAACTACAAACTAGATCTAGGGCCTAAAAACTAAAAAAAAAAAAAAAAGAGAAAAATTGAATATAAGGCCTTATATATAGGGCCATATCATTTTTTTGTCATTTGGGGCCACCAAATTCAATTCGCCTAGGGCCTCTTATTATCTAAGGTCAGCACTGTCTTTATTAAGAAGGCTAATGCGATATAAAATGTACAAAAGGCCTTTTAAATACCGCACATGTGTCTAACTGGGTGATCGCTTTTTAAATGTATTTTTTAAAAAGGGATCGACATGAATTTGAACTCGTGGGCTAAAATCAAGCCTTTTCAGGCTTCTCAAGCCAACGCAGAAGCCACTCTACTAGTGAATATGGTCTATGAACATGAACTATTGTATAGTTATCTATTGTTTCTATCTCATGTTTGTGTTCACTAAGCCTCAGATGACACTCTTTATAGGGGGCTAATTCACATTATACCACCACTTCATTCAAGTACAATTTCTTTCCCTTGTCTGAGATAACTAAAAAAAAAAATACCAGTGTTAATTAGCTAACCATAGGTGGTTGGACGCTTCAATGCTTCATAAGTAATATAAAATAAAGAAAATTCAGATCTATCAACTATTCGCCATCTGAATGGGCTATGTTGGACTAATCCGTTTCGTTTCTTTGATTAAAACGTTGAATCACAAATTGGGCTGGAAGTGGCTTTTTTCCCTATATATCTTTGCATTTTTCAATCTCTTTTAAAATTAAACTGACATTATATTATAATTTTAAGTGTGCCTGATAGAGAAAAAAATTCTGCACAAAAATACGGGTAGTTGGGATAGAACCCGATAGAGGCTATAAAAAGAAAAGACCTGAAACTAGCGCGTGAAACTACACATTTACAGTACTTTATTTGATGAGTCTACAAGGCATGCGTTATGAGTACACTGCTATATGGCAGTAAATCATAGACCACCTACACAAAGCAAGAGAGAAAACTGAACTCGTTCCATTTTGAGGTGTCTCCGTAGAATCTTGAATGCCACATGGAAAGAAAAAGTGTGCAATACTGAGATCCTTGCGCGATCAGGTATTCCCAGCATTTTTACAGCCCTCAGACAACGCCGTTTGCGCTGCCTTGGACATGTTCGCCGGATGGAGGAAAAGCGCATCCCGAAAGTCATCCTCTATGGTCGACTCGCGACTGGCACAAGAAAAACTGGTCGCCCCCACCTCCGTTACATAGATGTAATAAAACGTGACCTCAAATCAGTGAACATCAATACTGACAATTGGGAAGACATAGCTCTAGACCGCAACAGGTGGAGAGAGACAGTGACCAAGAAAGCTATGGACAGTGAAAGAACATGGGTCTCAGCTCAGGAAGAAAAACGCACAATCCGAAAAACGGCCAGCTCCTGTACCACCGAAGCAAAAGCCACCTCAACCTGCGCCATATGTGGACGGGAGAGTCTCTTCAAAATAGGGCTCCACAGCCACATGAGAAAGTGTGCTCTGAGATGAACCATAGACGTTCTACGACTGAAGGAGGCCAATGAATATTTCCTAAAGCCATTTTGGTATGGAGTAAGGACATCATGTTTGTCTAATTGGTTTATGATGTTGCTACATATTATGTGTTCTATGATTTTACATGTGATGCTGGTAAGTAGTACTGGTCTGTAGTTTCGTGGGTCAGATTTTTCTCCTTTTTTAAATAGCGGGTGACATTAGCTTCTTTCCAGTCCTTTGGTACTCTGCCCTGGTTAAGCGATGCCTGAAAGAGTATTTTGAACACTGTTGCTAGCTCATTGCTTAGTTGTGGTTTATGATATTGCTACATATTATGTGTTCTAGTATTTTACATGTGATGCTTGTAAGTGATACTGGTCTGTAGTTTCCTGGATCAGATTTTTCTCCTTTTTTAAATAGGGGGGTGACATTAGCTTCTTTCCAGTCCTTTGGTACTCTGCCCTGGTTAAGCGATGCCTGAAAGAGTATTTTGAACACTGGGGCTAGCTCATTGCTTAGTTCTTTGAGTAATCTAGCTGGAATACCATCAGGTCCAGATGCTTTATTCGGTTTTCCTGTACTTCTATATCTCCTATTTTGTCTACTTGGTTCAAATTAAGTAATATGTCTGTGTCACCTGGGGCTTATGCAAAGTATTTATTTAGGATGTTAGCTTTTTTTAGGTTTTTGTTTTTATCCTTAGATATTACATTGTTAATATATTCACTCTGCAGCTGTCTGCTTACTTTTTGGGTTAAGTGTTTAATTTTAATATACTTTTATACACTCTTTCTGCTTTGGTTTCTTTAAATTTTCTATATAGTTTTATTTCTGTTTATAAAGTTTCTTTAACCTATTTTTAACTAAAATTTATTTATTGTATATGTGTGTAGTTGGTATATGATTTTCTATATTGTTTTTAAGGTTGTTTTTAATGAAATTCCAGAGGTCATCGACTGGTTGATTAATGTCTTTTTCTGATAAGAATGTTTGTTGAAAGTTTTATGCAGCTTGGTGTAGTTGTATTAAGATTTTTCTTTTGGATTTTATATTGGCTACAGGTTTTATCGAACTGTTGCCTTTAAGACAACGAAAGGAAGAATATGACTTTAACTATGATTAGAGCGGCGCTTCGACTGTGTTGATTAACACTTTGTTCTCTGAATAAGAAAAAAAAAAGCCGAGGTTCTTACAAAGAGATCCGTTTAATCCTCAATGTAGTCGATTATCAAGGTGTGTGACCTTGTAATCTAAGCTTACATTATTAATTCGCATTCAGTAGGTCTTCATAAAATCCTATTGACTTTTGGTTAAGTAAGTTACCTTGAGGTCCTATTGACTTTCGGTTCTTGTCACTAGCAGGAACAATTGTTCCTGAAGCATACAATATTTCTACGCTTGAATAAATCATCCCTAATAAGCTGTATGGGCTCTTTCGCAGGTCTATAGAAGAAATGTAATTATTGGCCACAATCAAGAAGTCGGGAGAATCTTTGTGCAGAGATCTTAAGTTTTGTCGTTGTAGAGTTCACTCTAAGCTCTAATGTTTGCTTAGCAATCTGCACTAATTATATAATTTAAACATTCCATCAATCCTCTTTGACTTTGTGAATGGATGTATCCAAGTACATGCAAGATTACACATTTGTTAAAAATTTTTTGGTTTTATATTCGCTTTTAAAAGAGGCTCCATTCATATCAATGTCCAAAGAGAGGTAATCATTCATTATTTTGTAGTAATTCTCTCTCGTATCTCCCTTTTAACAAAGAGTAAAGAAAAAAGAAATTCGCCTTTCAGACCTTGCGATTTATAATACAGATGATATAAAGGTCATCTTTATGTGGCCCAAGGATTTACGAGGATGTCATGTAGCCAGCACAATGACCAACTGCCTTTACTTTAATGTCCGGTACCTCTAAGAGCAGGGTGAAGTGCTGTGTATGTCTCCAACTGGTGGCGTCATGGAGACTTCCAATGGAAATGTTTGGGGGCCTCCATTATTCTCTTACGTTCTGTTCCACTTCTATGCATAGAGTCATGAATTCATGTTTTTTTTTTAAAGGAAACATTTTGGTATGTAAATGTATTAGTTAGTATGACAGAACTTATTTAACATAGCAATACATTTGTAACAAATTTTTGTTTTTTACAAAAAATCTTATACGTTTGCATAAATGTGTTACAAATATGCCAAAGTGATATCTCCCCTATTAAGAAACCTCCCGTGTTAATTACTATTCGTAGTGAATAGTTGAAAAATTGGTGTATTTTTATGAAACAAAAACTGCTTGCATAGTTCATTTTAAAAATTAAATTTTTCAGTTTCGGAAAAGAAAAGAGTAGCCGTTGCATCAGAACTTTGAAAGGTCTATAATATCATGATGTCGGATTTTCAATTTTCTAGTTTACGAGATCTAAACTGAACGGACTGACAGACAGACCACACAAAATTAATAGCGTCTTTAACCATTTTGGGGCCCGCTAAAAAAATAACACACATTTATTTTTGCAAATTATATTTACATTTCATTTGAATACTTATATTTTCAAGATCCATACAATAGTTTTTAGCCAGCAGGAGAGTACATTGCAGTAAGAAAAAAGGTCTAGAAATGAGGTCAAAGTCATCACCAACACCAAAGGACGCTGAGTACCAGAACTAGAATGTCTAGGGAGGTCAAGAAGCTCAGTCAGGGGCCGTCAAAAAAAAAGTAGGTGTGCCATCTACCTTACTGCTCACACCCCCCCCTCTCTCAACTGGCTAAACTAGATGTTCATTGACAAAGCAAAGAGGTTACTATACAGGAAAACAAAGGGATGCTGCGGGGCAAGGTATGAGAACATTTTGGCGCCTGGTCATCCCGCATCCCCCGCAGGCTAAGTCCGTTTATAAAAACTTTTATAGTAAATCTTACGAAATTTTTTTGTCGAATGTTCGAGGCTCAATTCTCTAGATTAACACTACAAGAGATCATTTTATCATGACAGCTCGTTACATGCTGGTGTCTACGAGTGCAAGAAAAAGCAAAGAAAAACATGGCATTCGGAAATCTTTTTTAAAACATTTCATGACCTTTGAACGTATTGCATTCTTCCTTTAAGGTACACAATAATTCCAAAATAAAATGTTCATAAAATGTTCATTAATTGAAATGATTCTAATACGTTGGACAGACTTTTTTTTTGTGTGTGTCTGTTCTATGGTAAACATTAAAGTGTTGGTTTAGCTGCTCACGTTCTCTCACACTGTACAAGTGTGTGTCTGTCAATAGGTGGTGTCAATAGGTGATGTCAATAGGTGATGTCAATAGGTGGTGTCAATAGGTGATGTCAATAGGTGGTGTCAATAGGTGGTCTCAATAGGTGGTGTCAATAGGTGATGTCAATAGGTTGTAAACCTTAATGGTTCATACTAATCTATAAATGTATGAACATTTGAGAAACTTATAGAATTTTTCAAAAGAACAGTAAACTTACAATTTCTGTGACATCATAAGTAGACTCTAGAGTAGAAAGATTAAAGATCAATATAATTAGTTTATTATCAAAGACAGCGGTGCAATGTAGGCCTATGCGAATGAAATTCAAACCATCACATTTGAAGACATGTATTGATGATGTAGTTAATTTGAACAACAGTCAGCCTGGTAATCAAAACAAACGCCAGCTCTGTAACACCAGGCACTTAAGTAGGCAAAGTTTTTTTTTATCCTATTCACCATTTCACTGAGTCCATTGCAGTATTGCAATGCGGGTGTTGCGTCGTTTTGTGGCGAGTGGGCAGACAAGTAGGCGTAGTTTCTACAACCGGCGACCATGTTATAAATTCGGGGCTCAGCCTGCGTTCTCAAGGATTCATTCATAACTTAAAGAGACCTAACTTTTTGGAAAGGAACTTTTAACTTTTAGAACCATTACAAATTGTTTAAAGTACAAGATCTAAACAAAACTACTACTAATAATAATTAGAATAATAACAGTTATAGTCTTAAAATACATTTCAATTAAAATTATCTACGTTGTAAACAAATTCTTTTCATATTACTGGAATATTCAAATCTGAGGCAAGGCTATTAGTGTTAGTCACAACAGAAGCAATGTTAATTAGGTGATACAACTCAAAGTCCAATTGATCAATTGAAAAGATTACGAAAACAAATCGACCTAACGATTATCTAGTACTTCATTTACAAACAAAATTGAGATTACTAATCTTTAACATTTTGCTACTGACGAGAAAATTGTTATAAATATGGAGATATCTAATAAAAGTTGTAGATCTGGACGAATGTACACCCCAGAGGTCCACGGCAAGAGCTTAGCGTCAGAATCCAAGTGGAACTTTCTCATCCAGTCAGTATCGGGTGTATTTTTGTCTTTGACCAAAAAACAGTCCTCCAATTGTATTCTTCTGGCCGTCTTTCTCCTCACAGTCTCCGCCCTGGTGTGTCCTAATGAGGCGAGGTCTGTAGGAGTCTGCAACGGAATTCCCTGCGCCAACGGCGGAAAACTTTTAGTCTCTAACAGTGTTTGGGGCAACTGTAGGTGCAAGTGTCTGCCAGGGTTTGTCGGACCGTACTGTCAGTACCAGGCTGCTAGGAAAATAAGCGTTGTGACGACCAACTCCATTAAAAACCTCCTCATCGAAAGGGCCCAAATTTTGAAACTTATTAGGGAGACACTTATGCGAATGTCTCAGCGGCTCAGGGAAGAGATGATTGAAGATGAGAGTAGTACCGAGGAGGAATCAGAGGATGACACCAGCTTGACGGAGCCCAGTGAATAGGACAACGAGAACAACTATTGGTTTCTAAAATAGGCCTAGAAGTACTTGGAAATTAAATCTAGTAAGTCTATCAATCAATCAATCTATCAATTAATCTATCAATCAATCTATCAATCAATCTATAGATCAATCCATCTATCTATCTATAAGAATTATATAATATTTACATTTATACTGCAATGTACTTATGCCGACTTATTCATTAGAAATGTTTTGTTTATATTAATGTGTTGGTTGTCTGTGTTAGTCGGTCTTTACATTTAAGAAAACAAGAACATTTAATTTGGTTCCCGGTCATTTCATCCCATGGTCATTTCATTCCCTGGTCACTTCATTTTCCGGTCACTTCATCCCCAATTAAATATTTTATATATAAATATGATTATGTAGAATGCTTTCTTTATGACATATTACTAATGCGTTTATGGTGTTTCCTCTTCCACTTTGTATTCTTAATGTGAGATCTAATATTATATGGTAAATATGGATGTGTACTTATCTATAGTGTAATGATCAAAGGCCAAGGTGTGGTGCAAGTAGTGGGAATCTTTTGAGAGATAGATGTGCGATTAGAATAATTATGACCGTGCCGCTGATAAATTATCATCAAAGGCCAAGCTGTGGTGAAAGTACGATCATGTTTCACTTTATTTTATTTTTCAATCGCTCTTTCTTGAAAATGGGCGAGTCATTTTTAGCCTTGAAATAAGGTTTTATATTTTTTCTAATAAAGGCGGACTTTCTTTTAAACATTAAAGTTACAAATTGTGTTATAGGACTTTATTTCTATCGACATTTCATTTCTGCATGTATATGTAAGTATGTATTTTGTTTATTGATATTCATTTTAGATATCGAAACTGGTGGGCCTATATTTATGTGAACATAAATACCCGTCATGAGCTTCCTATATCCTTTAAATTAATTGTTTGAGTGCTTATTGGAAATAATCTTGCATGTGTATTTAGGGTGTGACTCTCTTTCTCTCTCTGCCAGTAGGCGTCGATCTGATGTATTTTTTTCCCACTCCACAGCATCGTTTTTAGGTTTTATAAGTGATCAGCAGTTCTCTATTTCAAATAGCCAACATTGCCTGGCTACCCGAACTGTTAGAGAAATGCCTCTGGAGTTCACATTAAGTAGTAAAGGCAGATCTATCCTAGTTTATGAAGGATATGAATTCTGGCTCAAGAAGAAGGAGCTGAACGGAAACATGAACTGGAGATGTAGCAAATATCAAACACACAAATGCCTGGTAACAGTTAATGCCCAAGATGATGTCATCAATCAATCATCTACTCACAATCATGAATGTAACAGAGATAAAGCCATTGCAAAGAACGCAGTAGAAAAAATGAAAGAGAAGATGTCGGAAACCACAACAACACCGGGGGGGGGGGGGCTTGTCAGGCCAATGTAATCGTCGACTTACCTCTTTCTGTTCTGATGGCTCTTCCGGCTGATGCAAACTTTGAGGTACCCGCAGTGTACAAAGAGTTTCTATTATACGACTCCTTGGAGAAATGCAAAAATAATCGATCTCTAGTTTTCGGTGACCGACAGTTACTAGAATGGCTCGGACGTAGCGACTATGACGGTTGTAACGAGTTACGTGGCATGGTAAGATATCTTTCGGCTTTGGCCAATGTACGTCAAGAACACATTAGTGATTCCTTTGAATTACTCACCGAATCCATGCCACAACACGATCGGATGCCGGAACTGTTATCCTACTTCGAGCATACCCATGTACGTGGTCGCAGACAGCATGGTTGAGGAGATAACTATGTTTCACCTTTATTCCCTCCAAGTAGATGGAATAAATACCTGGACGTAATCGGTGGTGTTGCGCGAACGAATAACGCTGTGGAGGGTTGGCATCACGCCCTCCAATCTCTATTTTCATGCCACCATCCAACTATGTGGACATTTCTAGATGGTCTACGAAAGGATAGTCAGTTGCACAAGGCATCCGTTTTACAGGCTAGCGCCGGCACTGAAGAACGCCCAAGGAATAAATATGCAATACTGGCTAAGAGAATAACAAACATTGCTCATCAATATGAATCGTTGGATCGTCTTCTGTACTTACAATCAATAGCTTATCTATCTTACTGATGTAGATGAACACAAAAACACTTTTTTTTACATTACCTCTTTATTTTTACATGCTAAATATTTATAGTTTTTAATGGCATTTAATTTTAATTTTATTCTAATCTAAAGTGTTACAATTTTGTCATTTAAATAAAAAAGGAATACATTAAATATTGCTCATTTAATACTTTTTAAAATTACAATTTGTTAGATAAAATGATCAGATGATGAAAATATCAGGGGATGAAATGACCGGGGGATGAACTGAACAAGGGATGAAGTGACCGGGGATGAAATGACCAGGGGATGAAATGACCGGGGGATGAACTGACCAGGGGATGAAGTGACCGGGGATGAAATGACCAGGGGATGAACTGACTAGGGGATGAAATGACGGGGGATGAACTGACCAGGGGATGAAATGACCAGGGGATGAAATGACCGGGGGATGAAGTGACCGGGGATGAACTGACCAGGGGATGAAATGACCAGGGGATGAAATGACCGGGGATGAGGTGACCGGTCACCTTTAATGTAATGAATAGTCTCACAATATTCGATATAGACTTGACAAGTTCCTCGCTTAATATTCATTTTCATCAACACACACACACGCTTTACAGAAACCTATAGACTTTGACAATAAGCCGATTTATACATTCTCATTTAAAACCAGACATGACACATCAAAATAAGCGTATAGTATGCATATCATTTTAAGTATGTGATTGACCAGTAAGCACAAATCGCGACGGTCTTAACAATAAAACACACGTTAATTTTGTGTGCGTTTTTGCTTATACTCCTTACTCTATATTCTGCGCTGTATTTGTGGCAAAATTTGTAGGTCAGAGCCGGGGCTGCGTAGCCACCGGAAATTCTGCACTCCTCATTAATTTTAAGACTCAAAGATAAGCCTAATTCTACTCTATACTGATGCCGAACAGTACCTCACATCTAGCAGAAAGCTCAATGAAATACCTCCCGTTAAAACCATATAATTGAAAAAAACAGAGCAACAAAAAAAATACTTTTCGAATGACAAGTATAGAGCCTAAGAAATGAAAGTAATGATAGAAGCAAGCGAACTCTTAGTAGTAAAAATGTTTTGACCTTTTTACATTAATACTATTGTAAATCTAAGGCATGCAAATTAATAAGGTTCATCACTAAATAAATACGTGCGTTTATTCACCAGGACATACACATAACAGCCTTCTACATTCATAGAGTCATATTCCTAATTCTACCAGTCCTTTCTCCATCAGACCTGAATACGGACCAACGACAGCCTTTCCTGCTTCGCTCTAGGTTCCTATTACAGTCTTCAGGCAGCACAAAAGACGGCTCCTCAGTTTCATCCATTCAGACTTTCCAAAATCACTTGATACACTGTTCTTTCTTCTCATACAGTCTTCCATCCTCGTTCATTAGGGCACTCGTACGCACCACAAGCACTGGTGCAATTGCAGGGTTACAACAATACATTCATATTTTTCTTCCATGAATCTCGCCCAGGGCCCCGCGCACTGCTAAGGCCGCCCCTGGATGCCTGTCTGTCTTGTAGTAAATTGTTGATGACTGTTAGTATATGACAGATTACTCTACAAATGTCTGAGTTTCTTGTTCAGGTGTATTCCAATGCAATTAACACACAAGCAAAACAAGTACCTGCGGTTTGAACACGTTAAGAGACGAGTCTGGAACTCCGTTGAACAGTTTGAATAAGGTTTAAGCTACAAAAAGGCCACAGTCGATGTCCCTGTGGATAAAATACGTCCTAACCCTGTGGAATCCTATCACCAACGTATTTTCTGTGGCACTGTTTTTAATACAAATGTCAATGTCATCAATCTAAAACTTGAAAGCATGATGGCCAAGTAGGCCTAGTAAAACGCTTTCGATTTCTGAGATGATAACCTTGGTGAATAATTCAATGAACAGGCTCGGTTTCATTTGACTCGACGACTTTCTGTCAACCATACGTTCAAAACGGCTGTTTGTACCGAGAACAATGACCAAGATTTTGAACTGCAACAGATATGTCGTTAGACTTGTCAGAGGCAATTAAAAACATGTCGAAATCTGGTTTGACTGTTAGTTTTGAAAGGAGATTTTTACCCATTTCTTTCTTTCACCTTTTAATTGTCATGAGAAAGTCTGAGGGCTTCAACAGCATTCTTCTTTTCAGGACTGATTTCTACCATCATTTCTAGCAAGCACTTTTTTGTGCATCTACCGTTGGAAAATGGCTTTATGTCTCTACTTACAATATGTACAGCTCTGTGGCTAGCCTTACAGACCACTCATATTAATTTGTTTGTTTTTGGTAAATATTCTCAGCAGTCCTCCTCTATAAGTGTAATCTAATAGTTGTGTCTCAAACCAACAATGCCGCCTTATTTTTTTATGTGTCTGGTTTCATAAAGCTGTCAAATGCTATGTTCTTTAAAAAAGAGCCACTCTTTCTTTGTAAAACAAATATGTTGACTTATTATCAGGAGCAATCCATTTACCCTAACGTAAGGAATAATATTTGGTCAAACTTTGTTTCATCTAGACGTTTGGAAATCAAAATCTACACTTTAACTCTAGAAACTGAAATTCTATATCTTGATCTAGTCTATATCATTTTAAACTAGGCCTAGAATGATTTTAATTAGAATATAAATATATACCTCGTTTTAAAAATCTATACTGTAAAAAAATCTAGATCTAGTTTTAAAAATCTAGATAAGATCTTAATCTAGCTATTATGTCTTTTTAAAATACGAGTCCGATAACAAGGTTTAATAAACATTACTTTACCGAGTTGATTTAGCATTTCATTTAAAGAATTAATTCCATATAACGTCAATGGAACAAAAATCCACTACTTCACACGGCCTAGTTAGACTAAAAATGCCTTCATTAATACGAGCCAGTTGTCGAGTGTTCATAGACATTGGAGCACCGAGTGAGTTCTTTTGGCATTTCATTTAAAGATTTAATTCCATATGACGTCAAAGGAAAACAAAGTCCACTTCTTCACACGGCCTAGTTAGACTAAAAACTGCCTTCATCAATACAAGCAATTTTTCAAGGGTTTATATACATTGGTGCACCTAGTTTTTTAGCATCACATTTAAAGAATCCATTCATATGACGTGAAAAGGAAAAGAAATTATTACGTCACAATGTTTTTATTTAACACGAGATATTTAAAGGCATTGGTGCACTGAATTCAAATAGAATTTATTTAAAGAGGATAAAAACCGATTTTTTTTTGCCTTTTGTCTGTCAGTCTGTCTGTCCGTCATGTTAATATAAAAAAAACTAAAAGCTATAAATTTGATTTGATTAACCTTTAATTTTCGTTTCGAAACATCGCAATAGTTTTAAGTATGAACGCAATAGATTTAAGTATATATAATAAAATATATAAAATATAATGTTCCGGAAGTTTGTATAAATAGTAAGTGAAAAAGAGAATTCCAGATAAATGAAATACCGTTAATTAAGTTTTTGGAATGTTCTTGTATAAAAATTAAATGTATCACAGCCTTGTGGAGAAATTGTCATACCATACTTTGAATTTTGGAAGTTGTTTTCCTTAAAAATCTATCTCTCTAGAATACATTGCGCTATGAATGCAACATTTGCTCTATTTAATCAAAATAGTATATTGTATAGTAACAAAGGATTATGATACAGATATAAAAAGAACAAGTGGGAAATCTATGATAGGATGTGTCATATTAACAACCCATATAGATAGGAACAGTGACTGAAATGTTCTGAAATATTTAGTTCAATAAGTTTTGACAACAGTGGTCTTTATTGCTATGACATTTATCAGCTCTCTTCCAGAAATGTAGCTCAAATTCTCTGCCAAAGATATAGGATAGTAAGTCACTACAAGATTGTATTACTGAACACAAGCATGTCTATGGATAGAGAAATCCATAGATATTTAGTAAAATAGAGCCTAAAAAGATAAAGGCTTTCAATGATAGAGTAGCAAAGTAAGACCAGAAATCATGATAGACATTTGCATCTCCAACATTACTTAAAGAGAATATAGACTAAGCTTCATCTGGCAGCTTTGAACAACTCGTATACACATTTGCTAATAGTGTTAGTACAAAACAAACTATAGCTACTACTCTAAAAATACTTTGTATTGTGTTACCCGTTGGGTCACTATCTGTTTCAATGTTTACTGCTTCTCTTGTTTGATTAAGGCCCCGGTATTCTTTTTGTTTACTACTATCATCTTCTGCCCCTACCGGCCTCCACGATGTGGGGCACCATTTTAACTCGAGATTCTTCTGTCACTTTTCTTTGTGTCCTATTTTAGATCTGTTATGTTTTTTTGTAAAGCCACAAAAAATTCTCTTGGGCCATCTTCAATTGGGACAGTCTCATGCCATCTTCAATTGGGACAGTCTCATGCCATCTTCAATTGGGACAGTCTCATGCCATCTTCAATTGGGACAGTCTCATGCCATCTTCAATTGGGACAGTCTCATGCCATCTTCAATTGGGACAGTCTCATGCCATCTTCAATTGGGACAGTCTCATGCCAACGTTTCCTGCAGGCTTCCTCCGTCTTTCCCATATAGTCTAGGAGCTCTTTTTTAATGTTATCGTAGTCAGCGAAGTCTCCACTAATCTTCTGTGTCAGGAATTGTCTAAGTTTAGGTGTTATTTTCTCCTGCAACTGTGCCACCAAGTCTTCTTTTAATACCTTATCTCTCTATTAGCTGCCCTCGAACATGTCGAGGTAACAAAGTGGATCTTCGGTTGTCATGGCAGAGAAAACCTTGCTCAGTCTTGGTCTCTGAACCGTCACTCAGGTTGTCGCGCTTGGCGTTTTATTTTTTTCCTGAGCAATTGGTAAATCAAGTTTCTTCATTTCTCTTTCGTGTCCCCTTTCTTTCTCTTTCGTGTCCCCTTTCTTTCTCTTTCGTGTCCCCTTTCTTTCTCTTTCGTGTCCCCTTTCTTTCTCTTTCGTGTCCCCTTTCTTTCTCTTTCGTGTCCCCTTTCTTTCTCTTTCGTGTCCCCTTTCTTTCTCTTTTGTGTCCCCTTTCTTTCTCTTTCGTGTTCCCTTTCTTTCTCTTTCGTGTTCCCTTTCTTTCTCTTTCGTGTTCCCTTTCTTTCTCTTTCGTGTTCCCTTTCTTTCTCTTTCGTGTTCCCTTTCTTTCTCTTTCGTGTTCCCTTTCTTTCTCTTTCGTTTTCTCTTTCGTGTTCCCTTTCTTTCTCTTTCGTGTTCCCTTTCTTTCTCTTTCGTGTTCCCTTTCTTTCTTTTTCGTGTTCCCTTTCTTTCTCTTTCGTGTTCCCTTTCTTTCTCTTTCGTGTTCCCTTTCTTTCTCTTTCTCCTGTCTTATTTTCTCTTTCTCCTGTCTTTCTTTCTCTCTTTCCTGTCTATCTTTCTCTTTTCCCTCCAATTCCAGTTCCTTTAATCTTATCATCTGTTGCAGCTTGGACATTTCTCTTTCTTCCACCCTCTCAGATCTTTCTCTTCTTTGTTTCTCTGCCTCACTTTCTTTTTCCATGTTTTACTTTCTAAATCTTTATAATACACAGCACTGAGAGTACGTTTGCTACACTAAGTTTACAGAACATTTTAAAATAACAGTCCTAGTATTTCTTTTATCTTAAATTACTACCTTAAGAATAGTTATAGTGTTCTATTGTAAATACCATAAGCATTAGTAGAAAAGGTACATTAACATGAGAAAAAAAAATCAATCATAATTTTGTAGAATAGATTTGTAGAACAAGCGGTCTGACTACCCTAAATGCACGGAACGTCTCTGGGAAAGACGCTTGTACCCTACCTTAGTTTCATTGCGTTTTTAAATCAAAATTTTTAACTAACAATGCTAGAACTATTTTCACTGTATAAAAGAGTTCTTCATCCTATGTTTACATAGCAATAACAAGCTTTTAGCCTTATTAAGACTTTATTTGAATTTTTTTTTTTTTTTCGATTTTTGATTCTATAATTGATCACAAATAAATAGTGATTTTGATCGAGATTAGATCCAGTAAGTTTAGATTTAGTGTAGACTGTAGTGTAGGTAATTTATTATAAATAATAAGTTGTATTTATTATATAATATATATATTTAGATCTAGAACCAGTATGTCATAAGGTGTAATTTACTGTAAAGTGTGGATCGAGATTGACTAGACCTAAGCTATTGTCTCTAGATCTAAGCCTAGATCAAATAAAAAAGAACAAAAATATTAGATCTTCATCCAATAATCATCCATTGCCCATTTTAGATTTTTTTTCTATTGTTTATCTGCAAAAATCAAAGTTATGGCTAGGCTAGTCCAAGACACACCCACAATGTTTACTTGAGACGAGAAGAAACATTATAATATTTCTTAGAATTTCTATAATAGTGATATAAGTGATAATGAAGATTTAGATAGATACAGTAGGTCTAGATTTAGCAACAGACTTGGATATTATTAGTATTTACTATTTTAGATCCAGATCTAGTATTGTCCAAGTGTGGCTAATGCTAGGTCTGGAATGTAGATCAAGATTGACTAGATTCTATATCTAAGCTTTTATCTCTACATCTAGCTAGATCTCTAGACTAAGACTAATGTATATAATTGAAAACAACAGAAATGGTAGATCTACATCCACTAATTATCCATGCTAGGCATTTTTTGCTTATTATTTTGTTAGCATTTTTTTAGTATTGTTTATTTGTAAAAATCATCATCGCCAAGGCTTTATTTGTTCATATTGCACTCTGACTTGTAAGTAAAATAAATACTGGTAAATCAAAGTGAAATAAAAAAATTATTCTACATTCATTATTTATCACAAATGAACAATAATGATGAAAATCTAGGTCTAGATCTTAGGTAAACTAAATTAGAATTGGTGTTGTTCTTCGTCTATTTCGAGATCTACGCTTGGATCTCTTGCTAGCCTATATCTTGCACTGGTGTGGTATTATAATCAAAGATGTCTTAGACAATTAAAAGTAAGAGAAATATAGATCTAAATCCCATTGATTCACATGTACATAATATTTGAGTACATTTGATTGATAAATTTTTGACTGGTATCTATTGCTACTCATTGGTAGTCATAAAAAGTGCAATAACTTTCCCTTTTTGGCTGACTAGAAAGCCAGTTAAAAATAATAATATAATCAGTAATTCATCATCTTTTATTGACTGTTTTATTACTATTCTTTTTGATAAAGCTGTAAGTATTCTAATATGCTGTTTCAACAGTAATGCAAAGATGAAAATCTAGATTTAGGTCTCACAAGTACAATGGCTGGCATCCATTTTGTTTGTTATAATGTCATATTATTTAGATTATAATTTGTATCTTATATTTAAATGAAAAATTGTTTACATTTTCAAACTCTCCATTCATTTACCTTTAATTTGATACCAAAAATGTTACTATAGCATCATTGGTACTTAAATTACATATTTTTGTTTTAGTCATATTAGGAAGAAAAAAAAGTTTTTCTAAAAAAGTATCATTTTTTTGACAAAATAACACTGCACTCAATGAGTTAAAGGATCACAAGTGTGAAATACAAATTGAAATAATACAGATTATTAGCTCAAGCTAGAAAGATAGAATACTTTAGCAAATATTGGAAAAGAAAAACAGGAGGAAATGACTGAAGCCTCAACATTGATAGGCTAATATGAATGAAGAAAAGACAGAAAATTTATGAGTCATATATAAAAATTATAACAGAGGCAAGAAAGTAGAGGGTTCAATTGCAAGAGAGGTAATACAAATCACTTAACTCGCCACTTCCCTGCACGTGATCCAACCTGTCCTTGTGATGCAACTTTGGGCTGTCGCTGTCCTCTCTGTACTGGTACTTCTAACCATCTCCGTTCCTCAGGCCAAATCAAGGGGCATAACACACGAGGAAAAATGTTTTAAAATAGAATATTCGTCAAATTAACAACAATATAACATGTAGAACAATATTTGTAAGTTTAAGAACATCAATTACAATTTATAACTGCTCTACTTATACAATTTCTGCGACAAGAGATCCTGGTTTTCTTCACCAAGAGCCCCCAACTGTAACGGACTCGGGGTTGAGTTCAATACAGGTATAGCTGGAGTAGGGGTATGATGCTCACATGCAGACCTTTACATGGACAAGTATTGTACAGTACCACTCAACGAAAGGAGTATAGAATTTGTATTTATTTACAGCCAACTGCAAGTTACACATATATATTGAATGCATAATCATCAATAGCTAAAAATACTAAATGTGCCCTAATTAAATACTACAGGGCGCTTAGACTAAATTCAATTAACCTAGGCCATCAATGCCACAACATAGTATTACCTCCAAAATAGTCGTTTACACAAATAGCAAGAATAATAATATAACCTTTCCTTACACTAGGCATAAAAACTGATAAACAATCACAAGCACCCTACTCAGACCAGGTCAGCTCTCCAACTGCTAGACTGACCACAGGAAAACCTTATTGTCCCCCCTTGAAAATCCCGTGATAAAAACAATGCACAAACCAACTAATAAAATAAACAAACAAACACACAATCTCACATCTTACACTCCCCCCCCCCCCCCGCTCTTGACAGTGTCTAGTAGAATGGACTTGCTGGAAAGTATGATTGATAATGCCACTGTATAAACCTAATGTGCACAAGACAGTCAACCTACGTTTACATTATTGTACTAACCAAATTTCAAGTTTCTTTATTTCAGCTGAAGTTTCTTATATTCACATTGCCATTTTTATTTTAGTTCAATAAAATAATCTCTCGTGTTTAGTGTCATATCTTTTCAGTTTCGTATTAGAGAAAGTATTTTGTGTCTTGGTTTTTCCATATCCACCGGTCCAGTTCAGTTTTGTTGGACTATACTCGTACATGTTAAAACTGCTCGTCTTTATACATGTTATATACTTAACAAAGACATTAAATATTTTATTATACTCTGCGTATTGAAATTAATACTGGATTTCTTATTACTCTGTATCTATTTTTTGTTTTGTTTTTATAGCTAAATACTATTTTAGTAATGTAATTACGTTGTATTCATTTTGTCTGTATAACTGAATTACTACAAGACTTTCTTTTACGCTTTAGTTTGTGTGACCTCCACTGGTTATTACAATACTTTGTAACAATTTTAATTTTTACTTTTTCTGCGAATGAGTAGATTAATGTCTACATATAAGGTACTCTTCTCACTTCTCTTTTAGTTGTAGAGAGTTAAAGGAGACTCTTTGTCATTTGCAAGAGTGACAAGAATGACCCTATTGACCGTGTTGTTCTGCTTAGGTTGGGGGGGGGGTATTGTCACAAACCGCTGTGAGCCCACACCCGTTTGTGTGTGTGTAGCAGAACAAAAGCAGTCCAGTACAGGCCTGGCTAAGGAATGTTGACCCAACTGACCCTTTACCCGCCATCATGGCCTCAGTTATTGTGGAACGTTTTATTTTTTATTGTTATTTCTATTTCTAATCTAATTTTATTATGTGTGTTTCTAATCTATTTTATTTAATTAAGTTAGACTTAGTTTATTATTGGGAAGGGAAAAAGGTACCTGTATATTTTTCCCTTTTATTATACTGTCACGTAACAGGTGACCTGCTCTTGAACGAGGCAGGATGACCTGGGTACTTTATTGACACGCGGCAGTTGGTGTGGGTTTTTTAGAGCGGAGAGTAGTATTCCGCTCTTCTTGTTTTTCCTAATATTTCAACTAGAATACTATATTTAAATCTAACGTTTACAGTCATTTAGAGATCTTAGTTTAGTTGTCAGTTTTATGGATGTACCTATATTTAATGTGTTCATGTTCAAGAAGTCACCCAATGAAACATATTCAGCCACAAGGATCACAGTAAACGGACAGCCCCATAAAGTTATAGACCACATCACATATCTAGGTAGTATAGTGTCAAATGACGCCTCACTTTCAAGGAAAGTTGATAATCGTCTGGCCAGGGCCAGTAGCGCTTTTGGAAGCCTTCAGGCGAGAGTCTGGAAGAACAAATCGCTCCGCCTGCCTACAAAAATTAACGTCTTCCAGGCGGTGGTTCTCTGAACCCTTCTATATGGCTCTGAAACATGGACACTATATAAAAGACAACTGAGAATTCTTGAGCGCTTTCACCAAAGATGCTTGCGCTCCATCATGGACATACGGTGGCAGGACCGCACTACAAACAGCGATGTCCTTGCTAACGCCGGTATGGACAGTATAGAGGGACTTCTTTATAGTCCGACGTATGGGAGACGAACGTATGCCAAAGGCAGTCTTATTTGGTGAGTTAAAAGGTGGTCGACCTTACATAGGCACCCCACGGAAACTCTTCAAAGACCAGCTTAGGCGTCAATTTTCCTTGGCTGACATAGAAGAGAGCACCTGGCTGCATGCGGCCTCAGAACGAGACAGCTGAAGGTCACTCACGAGGGCCGCGGGATACACATTTGAGACCAAAAGAAAATCTGCTGCCGAGGACAAACGTAGGCGGCGTAAGAGAACATCTAAATCGACCACCTGCAGACAATGGTGATGCTTGCCCTGGATGTGGCAAAATATGTAGGTCACAACTGGGGCTGCGCAGCGACGGGAAATACTGTATTCCTCATTAATCTTCGGACTCGAAGACAACCCTTATTATTATTATTATTTAAACGTTTTGGATGATTCTATTCTATATTAAAGTTCTACGCTACTTGTTTCATCTGGTGTTCTGTATTATATGTGTACGTGAGGTATATACACAAACACCAATACCACCAAGTAGAGTTCAATCACGACAGGACTAAAGCCACTAAAGATCAATACAGAATCGCCCTAGACAACGACAAGTTGAAGCAGGCGCCAGCACACTACTCGCGTCTTGTGACAAGTGTGTGTCTGTCAATATATGATGTCACTAGGTTGTAAACATTAATGGTTCATACTAATTGCATCTATAAATGTATGTACGTTTGAGAAGCTAATATAATTTTTACAAACCAACAGGAAACTTTTTTTTTTCTCCATCATAACTAGATCTAGACTATAGAAAAAAAAGATAAAAGATCAATTCATTTTTTTTGTGATTAATGACAGCAGTATATGAAATTCAAACCATCATAGTTGAAGACTTTTATTTATGATGCAGTTAAGTTGAACAACAGTCAGCCTGGCAATCAAAACAAACTCCATCTCTATAACACCAGGCACATAAGTGGGCAAAGTGGGATAAGTTTTTCTCCTATTCACCATTCCAATGCAGTATTGCAATGCGGGTGTTGCGCCGTTACGAGGCGAGTGGGCAGACAAGTAGGCGTAGTTTCTACAACCGGCGACCATGTTATAAATTGGGGGCTCAGCCTGCGTTCTCAAGGATTCATTCATAACTTAAAGAGACCTTACTTTTTGGAAAGGAACTTTTAACGTTTTGAACCATTACACGTTGTTAAAAGTACCAAGATCTAAACAAAACTACTACTAAGAATTGGGACAAAATAGTAATAGTAGAAAAACTAAATCAATTAAAATTGTCTACATTGCAAAAAGTATTTATCTGAAACCAATTCTTTTCATATGACTGGAATATCTGTCGCAACAGAAGCAAGAGTAATAACGTGGTACAGCTACAACATCCACTCGAAAACAAATCGACGTAACGATTATCTACCACTTAATTTAAAACAAAAATTGAGAAAACTAATTTTTAACACTTTTGCAACATTTTGTTACTGACGAGAATATTGTTATAATCATGGAGATATATAATAAAAGTTGTAGATCTGGACGAATGTACACCCCAGAGGTCCACGGCAAGAGCTTAGCGTCAGAATCCAAGTGGAACTTTCTCATCCAGTCAGTATCGGGTGTATTTTTGTCTTTGACCAAAAAACAGTCCTCCAATTGTATTCTTCTGGCCGTCTTACTCCTGATGTGTCCTAATGAGTCTGAAGGATTCTGCAGAAGATTTCCTTGCTTCAACGGCGGGAGACCTTTTTACCCTTCCAGTATTTGGGGCAACTGTAGGTGCAAGTGTCCGCCAAGGTTTCTCGGACAGTTCTGTCAGTTCTTTTTTTTGCCAGGATGGCTTCATTAGCACCAATGTCCGATTTGTTGACGAAGCCCAATGAATTGGACAACGAGAAAAACTAAAAAAGTCAAAGAAGATCTTGGAAATTAACCTGGTAAGTCTATCTATCTATCTATCCATCTATCTATCTGTCTATCCATTTATCTATCTATCTGTAAAAATTACATAATATTTACATTTATAGTACTATGTACTTATGCTGACTCATTCATTAGAATTGTTTTGTTTATATTAATGTGTTGGTTCTCTGTTGGTCTTTACATGTGTGAGCAGGTCAGGTGATGGCGCACTACTGAGTGAGGCCTTTTTGTTATCTGCTGCTCAGCATTTATTCATTTATAACAGTAGGCAGGTGGAAGCTCTACTGGGTGGGCCCAATCTGTGCACCTCGGTATGGTGACCAAGGGGCTAGAGTCGCCTAAGCAACCAGACAGCACAATCAAACTAAACTAGCTAACTAAAAATAAAATAACAAACTGAAATTATAAAAGGAACTTATATAAACTTTATTTACACCCAACCAAAACAACAGTAATAAAACTAAATATACACACTCCTAAACGATTGATCAACAATACCGAACTAAACCTAACAAATAAAGCAGCTATTTAGCAGGACTACAGCCCGTATGCGTAAGCTACTACACAGAAATAATGACAGCTGTACAGCAGAAGTAAAACAACAGCTATAAGGCAACAGTAATAACTGCGGCAGACAGTTAGGCAGAAATTATAGCAGCTAAGCAGTTATGCAGTAGCAACAGCTATGCAGCTATGCAGTAACAGCTAAGCAGTAGCAGCTAAGCAGTAGCAGCTAAGCAGGAATTATAGCCTGCAATTACAAATACATAAAACATAATTATTCATAATAATTTATAATAAAACAAAATAATAATGAACTAGACCTAGTCTAGCACATACACATACCTAAATGCATGAGGTAAGTACTATTACCTCCAGTTTGCTAATAAAAAGCCATACATTATTATTATTATGATACCTACTTAGAAGCTTACGCCACAACACATGTTGGGCCAGATAATAATAAACATAAATCTAGATTTGGCTTAGCAAAGCCGCCATCATGGAGCGTTGAGTAGAACGCAGCCATCTTCTACATTAAAAATTAAAATCGGCAACATGCCAACTTGTTAGAACCGCTATCCTAACAATATTATAATATTAATAAAAATACTTTTAGAAGACATAAAATAATAAAATATTTACAAATAGACAAACAATAGAAAAACAATAAGGGGATCATTAAGGATGGCTAAAAGGGGTGCCGGTACCCAAGTCTACAGAGCTTCCGGCTCCATCAGAGGCAATCATGGCTAATTAACTAGCCAGTGACGCCACTACACTAATCAGTCTGCATCTAGACTATAACAATAGATGTAGATCTAGAAACAATTAATACAAATACGAACTAAAGAAAGTAAAAATAAAAACAATTTACAACTTACAGGCGGTCCCAGCCGAAATAGCACTACACAAACTAACTCTATACAAACACTACTGTCCGCACTGACCACTGGTCAAGACAAAAAAGAATTCAACGTGGTCCCGGAGCCAGCTATAACTGGTCAGCGCGAACGTATCGGAGAGCATGACGTCACACTAATTATTTAAAACTAAACTGGACTACCTATTTCCCTAATTTGTACCTAGCCGTACACAACAATAAAACCTAGCAAATTACTACAGACACGGACTACAAAACATTATATATCAAATTAAACGGCATTAAAAAGAGAACCTTAAAATTTAAACCTATAAAAATACAAAAAGGAATATAAAAAGTTATTTCTATTCTAAACTCATATGGGGGCTCTATACCATTTACAGACCTGCACATAAACTGATATAAAAAAATAACAACTATTCCAACACTAATGCCAAAGACAAAAATAAGCAGAACTAACCTAAGACAAAAAATAGAAAATAACATCCACAGCTCTAAGGCTAGTTAACTATTTTAAAAACTACTTTTCCTCTACGAGTAAAACACAAATAACAGAAAAAGACTAAAACTAGCAGAAAGTTATAAATAGCGGAAACTACAAAATAATCAGCACTGAACTATAAAAATTAAAAAGGACACTAAATAACAAACATCATAGCCCTGGCCTATGTAAATAATATAAATTAAATTAGATCTAGGAGCGCAAGCTCACATTCACCCCCGCCCAAAACTTTTGCGTCCCCGCAAAACAAAATACACAAAATGCAAAACATAAAACATAGATACTGTAGAAAAAAATAAAAATGAATTCATACTAGAGAACGGAGAACTATAACCATAGCTCTCAGTACTAAAAAATACATTAACACTAATAAATGGCTTCACAAGTGGCAAAGCTTACAACTGAAAACAATCAGTTATAAAATGAAACTGAACATACATTCAATAAAAATACAGGTAATACAAAACATAATGCATGACATCTTTAAAAAAATGGGACGTTATAAAAAAATAATAAAATGAAAACTACATGGTTAGAGCAAATGACGCCCTAGCCAAACATGATACGCTTAGTCACACAGACCAACAGGAACTCTATGAGGCTTACTCGGTTCCTTAGCCACACAGGCTAAAACAAAGTCACACAGACTTACACTAAGCCACCAAGGCTTCAAACAGGTCCATAGTCACACAGACTTATGGTCAGCCACTAAAGGCTTTACTAGGGTCACACAGACCAGAACATCTAAAAAAACATGAATACCACATAGCTGACATGCTCAGCCATATGGCAAAACACAAAAAATAGTAACACACAAATCGTCATAACACTAACCTGAGGTTAATGTGTTATAACCTAAACACAGGGCATCTAACATAGTGGTGGTAAGACATAGAAAATAAAATATACAAGGACCACTGTCAGACAAATCAGCTTAACACGACATTGATGAGTACCTTAAGTACTTCAAAAAAGTCAAACAAAAAAAAAAACATTACCTGCCTTCCAAAGGCAACTACAAAAACCAGTACATGCCTTCCAAAGGCAACAACAGAATACTGCAATATACCATTACCTTCAACTTAGTCATGGCCTCCAAGGCAAAATAATATTATCGAGTACCTTGACGGCAACATCGAAAATTAACAAGACTAGTAAAAGGTACATTAGCATACCACAATCAAGCACAATATTGGCTTTTGAGAGCCCAATAAAGACTTAAAAAAACTCAAATATCTTACTCATCTCTACTAGGTTGCAATACAGGCAACACAACTAGTAAAGCATACATGGAATATACTCAAAATAAAAAAATCATTATTCAAAATACATA
Organism: Biomphalaria sudanica; assembly: GCA_036873155.1. NCBI lineage: Eukaryota > Metazoa > Mollusca > Gastropoda > Planorbidae > Biomphalaria > Biomphalaria sudanica. The sequence goes on from JAZGLO010002720.1 coordinate 1,731,497, forward strand.
AAAGCATAAATACAAATTGAAAATAATATGCATAAATACATTAAAACAATTCAAAGTATAAAAGGAGCAACACAATGAACAGTGCGGTAAGAACATATAAAAAAACTTTTAATAAAAGGAAAAAGACACCACAGATTTGTTCTGCTCTTGACGACTTCTACATCTCTGGCCGGTCCACCACCGCTGTCCAGTAGAGATGACCAGCGGCTGACATAGGACACCCAGTAAGTGAGGAGTGAAATCCATGTGGTTTACAGTCTGTCTTCAGCATAATGGCGTGGAAGACCTTCTTTAGTGATATCCTCAAGATGTGAATGCTATCAGACCATGCGTTGCAACTGGACGGAGAGTCATCCTAAATGGAAGGACAAACTGGCCCAGTTGTTAATAACACAGAGGTGGCGGTGGGGCACCTCTGTCAAGCCAGTAGATGGCTGTCTGTATGCCTGCATCAGAGTTGCACCCGTCATGGCAGTAATATTTGAAACCAATCACACCAGCAATAGTCAAGTTTGGTGACAACCCATCACTCAAGACTTGAACTGCCATCTCCCCATCCGTTAACAACTGGGGCTGACATCTCTCCGCAGGCATGGGAGAGCTGTAGACTTGTCTCCTCTCTGATCACTCTTCCGAGGCACCTCAACTTCAGCCTGGGACCTATTATAATATTAATAAAAATACTTTTAGAAGACATAAAATAATAAAATATTTACAAATAGACAAACAATAGAAAAACAATAAGGGGATCATTAAGGATGGCTAAAAGGGGTGCCGGTACCCAAGTCTACAGAGCTTCCGGCTCCATCAGAGGCAATCATGGCTAATTAACTAGCCAGTGACGCCACTACACTAATCAGTCTGCATCTAGACTATAACAATAGATGTAGATCTAGAAACAATTAATACAAATACGAACTAAAGAAAGTAAAAATAAAAACAATTTACAACTTACAGGCGGTCCCAGCCGAAATAGCACTACACAAACTAACTCTATACAAACACTACTGTCCGCACTGACCACTGGTCAAGACAAAAAAGAATTCAACGTGGTCCCGGAGCCAGCTATAACTGGTCAGCGCGAACGTATCGGAGAGCATGACGTCACACTAATTATTTAAAACTAAACTGGACTACCTATTTCCCTAATTTGTACCTAGCCGTACACAACAATAAAACCTAGCAAATTACTACAGACACGGACTACAAAACATTATATATCAAATTAAACGGCATTAAAAAGAGAACCTTAAAATTTAAACCTATAAAAATACAAAAAGGAATATAAAAAGTTATTTCTATTCTAAACTCATATGGGGGCTCTATACCATTTACAGACCTGCACATAAACTGATATAAAAAAATAACAACTATTCCAACACTAATGCCAAAGACAAAAATAAGCAGAACTAACCTAAGACAAAAAATAGAAAATAACATCCACAGCTCTAAGGCTAGTTAACTATTTTAAAAACTACTTTTCCTCTACGAGTAAAACACAAATAACAGAAAAAGACTAAAACTAGCAGAAAGTTATAAATAGCGGAAACTACAAAATAATCAGCACTGAACTATAAAAATTAAAAAGGACACTAAATAACAAACATCATAGCCCTGGCCTATGTAAATAATATAAATTAAATTAGATCTAGGAGCGCAAGCTCACACATGTAAGAAAACAAAAACATTTAATTTCATGAATAGTCTTACAATATTCGCTTAATATTCATTTTCATTAACACACACACACCTGCTTTACAGAAAACTATATACTTGGACAATCAGTAGATTTATACATTTTCATTTAAACCAGACATGAATTCATCAAAATAAGCGCTTAGTATGCATATCATTTCAAGCATGTGATCATAATTAACCAATAAGCGCAAATCACGACGGTCTTAACAATAAAACACTGATTAATTTTTGTGCATTTTGGCTTTAATATACACTTTACTCTATTATCTGCGCTGTATGTGGCAAAATATGTAGCCACAGGAAATTCTACACTCCTCATTAATCTTTAGACTTAAAGAGAAGCCTAATTCTACTCTATACTGATGTCGAAATGTACCTTACATCTAGCAGAGAGCTCAATGAAATACCCCCCCTCCCGTTAAAACCATGCAATTGAAAAAACAGAAACAAAAAGAACCTCTACTTTTTGAATAGCAGATCTAGGGTCTAGAGCCTAAGAAATGAAATGAAGGATATAAGCAGGGGGAACACTAAGTAATACAGAAATGGGAATCAAATTGGAGCATGTCTTTCCACCCAGAAAAATGTCAGTTGTTAAGAGTAACAAAAAAATTAAACAAATTAATTCCACTTATCTTATTCATGGCAAACCAGTAACACAGACTAAAAACTCAAAATACCTAGGTGTTATAATAAATGAAAAACTGTCATGGAATCCACATATTGATGAAACTATAAAAAAATCCAACAAAGCATTAGGGTTTATTAAAAGAAATTTCTATAAATCAAATAAGAACATAAAACTAAAATGTTATTTAACCTTGGTTAGGCCAATAATAGAATATGCATCCACCGTGTGGGACCCCTCAACTCAAGAAAACACTAAGAAACTGGAACAAACACAAAATAGAGCAGTGAGATTCATAACAAACGAATATTCACATTTGACTAGGGTAACACCATTAGTAAAATCACTAAATTTAGAAAGCCTTCAGGACAGAAGACTCAAAAGTAAAGTAGCAATTATACATAAAACACTGAACCATAATCTTCAAATACAAAATTTAATAAAATACTCTGAAAGACACAAAAATAAAGGCACATTCCTCGTCCCATATGCTAGGACAAATTTGTACAAGTGCTCCTTCTTCCCTAGTGCTATTAGAGCATGGAATGGGTTGCCTGAGCTAGCCAGAAAAGCCAGTGACTTGGCAGAGTTTAAGTCATTGGTTAATATGCATGACTAAATGCATGACGCGTAGGACGTAATCATCTTCTTTTTTGAAGTAACGTCTGTATTATATAAGATAATACAAATGTTTTCACTTGTTTACAGTAATACTATTGTAAATTTAAGGCAGGCAACTCAACGAGGTTTTTCAATAAATAAATATGTGCATTTATCCAACAGTACAAACACATAGCAGCCTTGGTTCCCACCAATTCAGACTTTCCCAAATCACTTGATACACTGTTCTTTCTTCTCATACAGTCTTCCTCCCCGTTCATTAGGGCACTCGTACGCACCACAAGCACTGGTGCAATGCAGGGTTACAACAATACATTCATATTTTTTGTCTATTGTTTATTTTATATACGCTTGAAATTCTAAAGAGAATATCTGATTACATCATAAATAGAATTTTCTAGACGGTTAAATTATTTGAAGAACAGCTAACATTTAGTGATATGAATCCCTCCTTTACCGTAACTGTTGAATTATCAAGAGTCAACTTTAAATGCCAAAACTATGTACTTTTGGTTGAAATTTTATTTATGGTTTAAATTGTAAAATTTTAGTAAGAAAAATACCCTTATCAGATAGACTATAAAGATATAACCATTGTAACTATACAGATTTGTATTCGCTTCAATTCAAAAGCTGGAGTCGCATGTCAGTTTTCTTAGAGACAAAGTTTTTAAACTGTAACTACAAATGTAAAAATAAGTGTAAATATTTTTCTAGATAGCGTGGTGGTCGAGTGAAAAACGCGTTCGGTTCTAAACGGAAAAGTGAAGGCTGGGAGTTGGATAAAAGTTTTAAGGGCGCTCCATACTGACTCCATAGAACAACGAACATAACGGGTACAAGAAAAATAAAATTTCTCTTGTGTATTTTCGTGTGGATTCTAGATCATAGTATGTAACGTACTTCTTCCATTTTTTGTTTCGAAAAATAGTTTCATTTTACACTCCCACACACTTCAGACACCCACACATTTTACACACACACTCAGAAGCTAAAAGCTTAGAGATAGGTAATAATATCAAATAGGCAAGTTTTTTAGCTGTCTGTGGGTGACAATAATTGAGCCATTACACTGATCCAGGCTATCAGATGCTCGAGTAAGGTAATATATTTCTCTAAGTGGGTCTGTGTTTGACTGTTTCCATTTCGAACATAAACATTTGCTTTTTAGAAAGATAACAAAAAGAAGAAACGAATAAACAGCAGAAGAAACAAAAATTAATTGAATTGGAAAGCAACAAAATACAATCTGGTTGTGTGAATTGTAGATTTTAAGAATGTTGCAGAGAGTTTAGAAAATGATTTCATCCTATTATTGACCAATCTTTTATGCAAATGTCTGTTCTATAAATAGTAGAGACAATGACCTTTACTGTTCGTTCGTCTATGCTGTCTAGAGCACAGTCAATGATCTACACAGTTCCTAGGTCGATGCTGTCTAGAGCAGAGACAATGATCAGCACAGTTCGTAGGTCGATGCTGTCTAGAGCAGAGACAATGATCAGCACAGTTCGTAGGTCGATGCTGTCTAGAGCAGAGACAATGATCAACACAGTTCGTAGGTCGATGCTGTCTAGAGCAGAGTCAATGATCTACACAGTTCGTAGGTCGATGCTGTCTAGAGCAGAGACAATGATCAGCACAGTTCGTAGATCGATGCTGTCTAGAGTAGAGTCAATATTTAAACTCACTCTAACAAAGAACGTTGGAGATATTTTGAAATTCTAAATTTAAAATCTTAATTTTAACTACGACTCGAACTCTAGACTCTCCATGCGGAAGTCGAGAGCTTTTGGTATTACTGATATTCTATATCATTACATCAATTTATTAAAACCGGTGAATTTATAAGATACGAGCACAAAATAGCTCTGTCAGGGGGAATTTCTTTTTAAACAAATATTTTTATCGATTGTATTTGTTTAGCTTTTAGCTTTCTCAATGAGCTTCGATCCTAGCACTAGAGACTTTGTGGAAAGGTGAAGGAAGAATGACCTATCTTGATAAATGTTTATAGTATCATTTTTTTAAATGTATAAAATTGTTCACTCAGGGATCAAGATTCTTCGAGGGGAATTTTTCAATTTATACCATCACATTTGACAAGTACGATTTTCATCCCTTGTTCAAAATACCTAACAAAATCATTTATTAGCCTACCAATAGTTAACTAACAAATAGTTTTTTTAATTGATTCATGTGTTGTCAGCGTAATTTCAGCGTAATCCGAGTTTGAATGTAGGAGAAATAACGTGCACAAACTTTTGACCAGACAGACAGACAGAGTTGATAGAAACATTGTAAAAAAACAAGAGTTGAAGAGGGATTATTTTGCAAAATAAAAAATTCAGTCATTTTTTTACTGTGAGAGCCATCTCACTTTCAATTTTGCATTTGTTTCGAGAAATTACCCAAATAAATGTATTTTACTTTTATTAGTGAATCATGGAAACAAGATAAAACCTCAATATTTAAAACAATGTCAATGCAGATGTCGGAGTTACATGCCAGCGTGGCGCTGTTTTTAATACAAATGTCAATGTCATCAATCTAAAACTTGGGAGCGTGATGGCCGAGAAGTAAAACGCTTTCGATTTCTCAGCGGATAGTTTGTCGCTCTCATCCTAGTAAAGGCTGAAATGTTTATTCCCACTTGAAGTGAGTGTCCTAGCACAAGTATTGATTTTTTTTGGTCAGGTACAGAAATAATTATTCAAAATTTCAACATCATCCAAAAAGTGTATAAAAACACTTTGTAAAAATCAATTTGCTAATTCGTGTTCAGATAACATAGTCAACTACTCATTGTTCTTTGTGAGAACACTTAAGCCTTAAATGAAATTTGTGGTTGTTACTTGAGATTTTGACTTGAGTCTGAAGAAAATGTGATACCCTGTCTTACGGCGACAGGTGGGCTGTTCACTATTTACCTCATATGTTTGGTATTAAAGAGTAACTTTCTTGAACACACCTTGTAGGTGTTTGTACATACCAAGGGAGAAACATTGTCCTAAAGATCATGCCCTTGAAAGCATTATGTTTAAAGAATGAATTTCCTCTATAGAATAGAATTAAAATTATGCCCAATCAGTAACTCCCCCCCTCTCTCTCACGTGCACACACTTGCCTCTCTCAGCGTCCTCCCACGCGTTCACATTCCCATGATTGAGGTAGTGTCAGAACATGTCTTTTTCCAGAGTTCTGCAGTGACGCACTTTGATTGGGGAAATGTTGGATCAGGTCACGATGCTCGGCTTATTCAACACATGTAGTCAGCTTGAAATGAATGTTCTTATTTAGAGTTTATGTGTGGGTTGCTTTGTGTAGAGCGTGTCACAGATTGTACTACTAAAAGAAAGTTTGCTTAGTATGATGTTTGCAACCCCCCCCCCCTCCGTTTGGCTACACATAAAATTGTATGTATCTAGTTTGCTTTAATTTTAATTTAAAGAACTGATTTTTAGCTTCAAACCCTGCTGGAGGGGGTTTTAAACTCAAAAACCTCTGGAGGGAGGTTTCATAACACAAGACCTCTCTTAGCTACGCTCATAGAATCTGATGACTGTTGTATGCTTTTGTCTTATATCGACTAGGGGGTTTTGTCGTAAAAAAAAAATTGGAGGGACTTAAAAACTTCAAATCTCCTTTGCTACGCTCATGGAATTTAGTGACTGTCGTTTGCACTATTTTTTTTTATAGAAGACGAGGGTATTAACTCAAAACCATGTTGAGGGTAATTTTAAGCTTAAAACCACCAAGATTAATTAGAAATGCATTATTTCCCGTGGCTATGCAGCCCCAGCTGTGACCTACATATTTTGCCACAACAAGAGCAGGCATAACCATTGTCCGCCGGTGGTCGATTTAGATTTTCGTTTCGCCGACTACGTCTTTTCTCGGCAGTGGATAGTCAGATAGTCGACAGACTCTGTTAAATGAGACATGCCTGTCTTAGCAGCGGATAGTCAAATAGTCGACAGACTCTGTTCAATGAGACATGACTGTCTCGGCAGCGGATAGTGAGATAGTTGTCAGACTCTGTTTAATGAGACATGCCTGTGACTTAGATCTTGACATGATTTTTATTTTATTTTCCACAGATTGCTTCAAATTTCGACGACTCCCAAACTGCAAATTACCTTCCACAGCGATACATTCCTTTTGAATCTCACTAATGGAGAACTATCTACTTCACTTTGACATTCAACAATTTTTCGATAAAGGACCGATGGATCTCAAACAAATTCGACTCTCCTCACTGGCTCAAAACTCTGAAAGACGACATCTGAACGTTTTTTTTTAAATTTTAGCTTTTCACAGTAGGATAAATGTTTTGAAATATTTCTTTGAAAATATTAGTATGCCACACATATGTCACTTGGTTTTGATTTCTTGTGCTTCTCTTTGATTTAGTTGACCTCTGGTCCTAGACATTTAAAAGCAGATATTCCTCTGCTGACTCATTCTTTATTTATTTCTATCGAATGTTTTGTTATGGTTAGGGTTTAATTGTTAATATTTATCTAAGACGTACACTTGCGACAGTTTATCTCCAATGAAGAGCTGTGACCATATGTGACCGAGAATCATAGCTCCTGTTGTAATATTGATACTATCTGTGGGTTAGTTTTTGTTGTGTTTTTTTTTGTTTCAACTTAATTGATACATAATGAATGGTTGCTAAATGAATTGAGCAGATTTTTGCTGAGATGGTAACCAAAACACATACTTGTATCTTGCCTGTTTAAACTTGATGTTATTTTGGTTCATTATTTTATTGGGAATAAAGTGTTGCTACAACAAGGAAAAATTGGTTGGCTTTTTATTCGAAGAAAAAGTTATATATATATATATATATATATATATATATATATATATATATATATATATATATATATATATATATATATATATATATATATATATATATATATATATATATAATGTCTTTGTTTGTTGCTAAATAAAGATTCCCATATTTTGTACATATAATGTAGATTTAGTTATTAGATATGATGAATTTATAACTGTTTATAGATGTTTATAGGTACGTTCTAGATCTACACGTAGATCTGGTCCTAAATAATAAAATTCGTTCGCTTTACAATTTAAAAAATAGCTTTTATATAGACTGATTTTAACAATTACATTTAGCCCAAGGCGCTTTGATCCAATCCCTTTTGTGGACCAGTTGGAGTGAGCTGTCTGGGAGAAGGTTTACCGTGCTGCCTTTGGGTGCTCAGGAATCACAGCTCTGCTCGAGTGGGGTATCTGGGAGAAGGTTTACCGTGCTGCCTTTGGGTGCTCAGGAATCACAGCTCTGCTCGAGTGGGGTATCTGGGAGGTTTATCGTGCTGTCTTTGGGTGCTCAGCAATCACTGCTCGGCTCAAGTGGGGTATCTGGGAGAAGGTTTACCGTGATGTCTTTGGGTGCTCAGTAATCACAGCTCTGCTCGAGTGGGGTATCTGGGAGAAGGTTTACCGTGCTGCCTTTGGGTGCTCAGGAATCACAGCTCTGCTCGAGTGGGGTATCTGGGAGCAGGTTTACCGTGCTGCCTTTGAGTGCTCAGTAATCACAGCTCTACTCCAGTGGGGTATCTGGGAGAAGGTTTACCGTGCTGCCTTTGGGTGCTCAGTAATCACAGCTCTGCTCGAGGGGGGTATCTGGGAGAAGGTTTAGTTCAAACATGAATCTTTCAGTTCACAAATATACGCACTTTCTGCCTTTCCGTGCAGTCACAAACCCATGTTTCGAAGACAATGGTTACATCGTAAGTACTAGATATGTTTTTTGTGAGCCATCAGCGTGGCAGTCGTACAACGTAAAAACAAAAGCAATATTTGCCTAAGGAAACTTTATGTGTTTTTTTTTAAAGGTGTTGGGGAGTCGATAACGATACAATTTGTGACCCCTGCATCTCATGAATGTGAACACATTGACGAAATGTTGCAAGTTAAACATTTGTAATAACTATAACACATGATAGGGTTCATTGTTCAGTTTTATATTGCAGCTTAGATTTAAAATGTACTTTAGTTTTTTTTAGTTGCCAAAATATGATATTTCCCCTTAATATATATTCTAGTATTATTATACTTTATGACTCTTTATGTTCCATATCCAAATTGGATAAGATTAAATCTATGACTTAGGAGGCGCTGTGACTGAGTAGTAAAGCGCTCGGCTTCTGAACCGGTGAACCGGGTTCGAATCCTGGTGAAGACTGGGATTTTTATTTCGGGATCCTTGGGCGACTCTGAGTTCACCCAGGGTGTCACGTCCCTAGTGACACCTCATTGTCACAAAATGAGGACATTGTACCTATCTCAAATCAGGTCAGCGTACCCACGCTTAAATGCCAAAAAGATGCCGATTAAAACTTAGCTCAAGACTACAGCAGGGAAACAAAATTAGCATAGCTTAAATTACAAAAACAGTTCCTAGTGACACCTCATTGTTCACAAAATGAGGACATTGTATCTATCTTAAATCAGGTCAGCGCACTCACGCTTTAATGCCAGAAAGACGCCGATTAAAGCTTAGTTCAAGGCTACAGCAGGGAAACATAATTAACCTAGGTTAAATTACAAAAACAATTAAAAGGAAAATTAAATGCAAACGGGTCAAGTAGTCAAGGATGGGTATTGAATTGTCACTGTTCTTTATCCTAAAGAAAGATATAAAAGGCGGAGTGTTAGCTTGAGACCGAGGGAGAGCTAGAAAGTTAGGCTTAGAAGTCGCTAAGTTTTAAAGTAAATATTTACTCATTTTATTGAACATTTTCACTGAATCCTGTATCTGTTTTATATATCTTTGTACATACATTTATTGTTTCAAGTTTTAAATAATTAAAACTCAAGAAAACATATCAGCACTTTGTTACTTCATTGATTATTAAATTGTTTGAACTATAATCAAGGCACCTCCGAACCCACATATGTCACAAGTTTATAGCATCAAGATCTTCTAGTCAAATAAACACGTGACACTGGGTACCTAACATTAGTTCGGGAAAAGTAAAGGCGGCTGGTCGTTGTGCTGGCCACATGACACCCTCGCTAACCGTAGGCCTCAAAATCAGAAGACCTTTACATCATCTGCCCTGTAGACCACAAGGTCTGAAAAGGGGAACTTAAATTCTATGACTTCATATTCATCAGTTAAACACCAGGTCACAAATCACTGAAACATAAAAAGAGCAATGATCTCCCTTGGGTCTTATCGCGTCATTTATAATTTAACTTTTTTTTTCTTTGCGCGCGCTCGGAGTCGGAGACGATTACATTCTTTTACAAAAGCAGAAGTCACAATCGTATTCGACGTCACATGATGTATTTACAGACGTAGTTCAAAAGCGCTCTCTACAGTCAGGCGGTCATGAATAATTGTGCAACATGGGCAATGCATATATATTGTAGAGCTATTTATAAATATCGCTTCTATTTTTAAAATGGGAAAACTACATGGTATTCTAGAACATCGCTAATTAAATAAGCGGCCTGTTTTGGTCGGACAATCAGTTTGCCTACATTATTTACTATCTATATTTACTACCTTTTTATATTTGGAAATCTGGCGCCAATTGGCTATAACGCAGCTATAAATAGTCAGATCTAAATATCCGTTATAGTGTAAATAAGTCTGCAATTATTTACTTTATATTTTAAGTCTAGTTAAAAGTAAAGAACCCCTTCCAGACCTGGCAATCTATGGGTGCATGGCCGGCCTTAGGCCATTGCAACCTTTGCGGCTGTGGGCCCCGCATATTCATAGGCCCGCGCTAATTTAAGGAATACATTATTTAATTAAACCATTCTCTCTCTTTATAATTCTCTTCATGGCTCAAGAGTTTGGACACCAAGTAATGGAAAGATCACTCTTTTATTTCTGCAAGTCAGACGGACTAGAGTTACCCCACTTAATTTTAGAGGCGAAAAAAATGAAGGGGGGGAGAGAACAAGTAGTATTCACCCGTCACTAAATAGCAGGGCTGGACTTAACCATTGTGACCAAGAAGTCATGGAAAGAGAACAAGTAATCTACTCTGTATTCACCCGTCACTAAATAGCAGGGCCTGACTTAACCATTGTAGGCCAAATGCGAAACTTATTTTGCGTGGCCCAGTTTGGGAAGGGATAAGAATAATAAGTGAAAATTAAGAGTTTGTATTAGAAAATATATTTGTCTTTGCATTTTATTCATTCTTTACTATGCTCTGAATTACTACACGAGCCTTGCATATAGCGAAGTCATAAAGTATTTCAAAAGAATTCTGTTTCCTACATAGATCCCGCTCAATAGCAAGAACTACCAAATGTTTCAAATGACCTCAACCAATTCTTCATTAGTTTGAGGCGCGAGAAGCTTCTTTCACTAGATTCCACAATAACGTGGCGTTTTCCATATTGAATGAAACCACAAAATGACAATTTTCGTCTATATATTTCAGGAGATTTGTATGTGTTTTCTAAAGATTTTTATAATTTTCGAATATTTCCAGGAACTTTTGGTATATTTTGCAATTTCAGGCGATTTCCAGGAGCTCCTGGTAAATCGACAGGAGGCCGCGAGTAATCTGATATAAGTTATAAAATGGTTAAATTTAATAATTTATTCACATATAATTAGCGCGGGTCCTATGAAAGTGCGAGCGCTATGAAAGTGCGTGGCCCACTGCGGTCGCATAGGTTGCAGTAGCCTAAAACCGGCCCTGCAAAATAGCGGTGAATGCTACGCCGCCGGTTTACTAGTTACTTATATTACAGAGTTCCCGCGCCTGACTTTCCATTGACTTCTATTGAAATCATAAAAATGTACTGAAAAATAGACAAATTGTCATGTTGGGGACTTATTTAAGGTCAACAATTCACGAAGATAAGATTGAACAAATAGGTAATACTTGCTATCAAGGCGATATTTTTTTTTTTAACTCGTGCTCCTCTGGTTTTTATTTTTTTTTTAAATTGGAACTTCTGAAGAAACTTTGATAAATCGTTGAAGCCTCTTTCGCTCCAGATGAAATTTGATTTTTTTAATTTCGCTAGGAGCAATGTCAAGATTTATTTCAATCCGAGTATCCAAAGATTGGGATGTGACATAAATTCAAATTTATCACCCACATCTTAAGGTGTTCAAATTTGGTGATAATTTGTTCAACACTCGAATACAACAAAAAATAAATTTTCCTCTCTAGCTCTTTCTTGTGTGTTAGTAAATAATCTTCATTCATTTCGCCAGGCATTTTTTTTCTTGTGTCAAATATGTAGTGTGTCAAAAAAGCTTATGCACTAATCTCCAGGTTTGTGCACATGCTTCCAGCAAAGGTAATACTGGTTTCAGCGATGCCCTCATAAACGGTAGAGTGTATCGGAAAATTTAACTACAACTTCATCTAACTCTGTCAGATTTAGAGAATGGCTTAAGCAGGCAATAATTCCGCTTTAGGATTTTCTTATAGACTACGCTTTTGGACATGCTAGTGTTGACCTTTCATGACAACAGCAATATCAAACCTTTGACCTCCTCAGTCCATTATTTCTGAGCCATAGGAACGTAGTCTCTCTAAAATAATTGCATTGATTCCAGAAGCTTGTCCTTAGTGTTGATGAAGTCGAAGAAAGACAATCATGTTCTCGTCATTATTCATTACCGTAAATTTTATAAGGTAGATCCAACTTTTAGATGCCAGGTATAAAGTCGAAAATAATAGTTGGCTTGTTTTACTTGCTGTGTGATTTATTTTTATGACCACACATAATTACAATAAATTCCTTTGTATTTTTGTAAGTTTGGTTCTAACCCAATGCTCCCTCATGACTGGATTCCACTAGGATAGTAATTCCACTAACTTTAACAAATTGACTTCATTTTTGTTCTTTAAATTCTTCTTTCACACTTTTGTGATGCCCACGATGCCAGATTCTGATCTGAGAGAAAACAGATGATGTCCTAGACTCTCTTCTGGAAATCTTTCTACTTTTTTTCTTCTTGTTTCATTAAATCTTGACCATCGCTGTAAATGACGCTCTGTACACGAAGACAAATTTCCTCCCAACTGGCTGAATGTGAGCTCTGCTGGTCTCTTTTTTATTTATTTATTGGTGACAACCTCCATCTATCGTTTGTATCCATTTTGTTGAATTTTAAATGCTTCATCCAAAAGTACCTCAGTATCTAAATCAGTACTAGAGGATTAGGTTAGAATGTCGAAAAATGTTAAAATAACTTCACCTTAATGGTAATACACAATGACGTTCAGTTTTGGAGAGTCCACTTCACTTTCTTGTTTCTAGATCTGAAACAGAAAAGAATAGTTATAATTTTAAAATAAATAGATATTTTTCTTTGCACTTACAGAATAATTTTACCTCAAAATAATTATAGTTTAAATTCATGAGGCAAACTAGTGTCTACAAATATTTAAATATCTAAAATAAAAAAAGTGAAATAACAAAAAGATAAAGAAGACTGATAACCTTTTAAAAACTACTTTCAAACTAAAAGATATAAACTTTTTCTCAAAAAGATTTTATAAACTGAAAGGATCAAACTAAACTTAATAAACTAAACAATAAGAACGCAAATTCTAAACAATCTAAGAGGCATGCATTAAGTAGATGGTACAAGACATAAAAAAGAAATGATTCTTCACATGGCAGTCATGACAAAACAATTCACAAACCAAACAAGACATTTTACGAGTGTTGAAAAATGTAACAATAACTTCACCTTAATGGTAATGTTGCAGTGACATGTAGAGTTCTGATGAGCTCTCTTCACTTTCTTGTTTCTTGATCTGAAACAGAAAAGACAAGTTTTTGTGATAAAAACAAGATAAAGATATTTATTTGTACTTAGAGAATGATTTTATCTCAAAATAATTTTATTGAAATCATGCAACTAACTTAAGTCTAAAAAAAAAAGTTCCTCCTTTCAGACCTTGCAAATTTTTTAAGGGCAAGTAATGTTAAGGTCATCTTTTTAAATTGTCCAAAAGACTATGAGCAGGCTATCATGTAGCCAGCACAACGATCAACTACCTTTTATTTTCTCAACACAAGTCAGGTACCCATTAAAGTTGGATGGACATGCGCTTAACCACTCAGCCATCACATCCTTAACTAGTGTCTACAAATATTTAATTATATTTTTTCTAGAATAATTAAAGTGAAATAAAAAAAAAAAACTCACCTGTTCTACTTCCAAAAAAGGATGTCTTAGAATGGAAACCTCTGAAAAAAATACTTTGTAACCAACTGAATTAGACTTTTTCTCTAAAGGATTTAAACAAAAACTAAACTAAAAGGATCAAAGTAAATGAAGTTTGCGTAAAGATTGAACTATAGATTGATTGATATATTTGACTATTAGTTTAAGCCTACAGTTTTATTTGTATTTTATGGCTATTCAGTTCCTCATTTAGTTACACTTAGATAAAACTATAGATTTCTTTTAGGTGTTGGGGGAAAATAGTTTATATTATATTTATGAATATTTTTAGTTATGTTCTTTTTTAGTTAATTATATATTTGAAAAGTTTTATGTATGAAATGCCATTGTATTGCTTATGCTGTCCAACACAATGCCATTTTAAGTTTATGGTTTAATACTTTTTTTTATAGCATTTTATTCTAATAGTTTTATGTGTAAGTTGATATTTCTTTTATAGAGGACTGGTAGACTATGTGACTATTAGTTTTAACCTACAGTTCTATTTGTATTTTATGGCTATTTAGTTACCTAAAGTGTAAATGTAGTTTATACTTAGATGAGACTATAGACTACTTTTAGGTGTTAGGGGGAAATAGTTTATATTATATTTATGTATATTTTTAGTTATGTTCTTTTTTAGTTTATTATATATTTAAAAAGTTTTATGGATGAAATGCCATTGTATTGCTTAGGCTGTCCAACACAATGCCATTTTAATTTTATGGTTTTAGATTTTTTATAGCATTTTATTCTACTAGTTTTATGTGTAAGTTGATATTTCTTTGATAGAGAACTATTAGACTATTTAACTATTAGTTTTAACCTACAGTTCTATTTGTATTTTATGGCTATTTAGTTACTCATTTAGTTACACTTAGATAAAACTATTACTTTTAGGTGTAAGGGGAAAATAGTTATATTATATTAATGCTTATTTTTAGTTATGTTCTTTTCTAGTTTATTTGACAAAGTTTATGGATAAAATGCCATTGTATTGCTTAGGCTGTCCAACACAATGCCATTTAGTTTTGAGGTTTAATATATTTATTGAAGCAGTTTATTCTACTACATTTTTGTGTAAGTTGATTTACTTTTTATACAGAAGACAGACATGGTGATAGAAAAGAAGAAATGCACTTTTGAGCTCCAAAAGTGCCAAAAAAAGAGGAGCACAGTTTAATGTCATGTCTCAGGACATTACAATTATTTTAATGTTCACTATCATTTTTGTTTTTATTTTGACTATTAGTTTTAATCTACAGTTTTTATTTGTATTTTATGGCCATTTAGTTACCTAAAGTTTAAATGTAGTTTATACTTAGATGAAACTATAGACTACTTTTAGGTGTTAGGGGGAAATAGTTTATATTATATTTATGTATATTTTTGGTTATGTTCTTTTTTAAGATTATTATGTATTTGAAACATTATATGGATGAAATGCCATTGTATTGCTTAGGCTGTCCAACACAATGCCATTTTATGTTTATGGTTTTATATTTTTTTATATCATTTTATTCTACTAGTTTTATGTGTAAGTTGATATTTATTTGATAGAGAACTATTAGACTATTTAACTATTATTTTTAACCTACGGTTCTATTTGTATTTTATGGCTATTTAGTTACTCATTTAGTTACACTTAGATAAAACTATTACTTTTAGGTGTATGGGGAAAATAGTTATATTATATTTATGCATATTTTTAGTTATGTTCTTTTCTAGTTTATTTGACAAGTTTTATGGATAAAATGCCATTGATTTGCTTAGGCTGTCCAATACAATGCCATTTAGTTTTGAGGATTACTGTATTTATTGAAGCAGTTTATTCTACTACATTTATGTGTAAGTTGATTTACTTTTTATAGTAAAGGCAGACATGGTGATAGAAAAGAAGAAATGCACTTTTGAGCTCTAAAAGTGCCAAAAAAGATCAGCACAGTTTAATGTCATGTCTCAGGTGTTTCTCAAAGGCTATTAGAGATGCATGTCTTTAATAAGCATTTTATATTCTTTACCAGTGACATAAAAATGAATTGATTTTAAATAAAATAAGGAATTACAGGATTGTAAAAATAAAGATCGATAAAAAATTCCTTGATATAAGCAGAATGCAATGATTAAAATTAGAACAAGCATTACTAACAATGTTTATTTCACTCATGTATTTAGACAGTCAGCCAAGACTGTTGTCCGGGGTGTGGCACGAGGAGCCATACATGAGCTAGGTAAATGGGAATTTTAAGCTTTTGACTATTCTAAAGAATATTTTTGTCAATTCACCTTAAAGGCTTTTGACTATTCTAAAGAATATGGCTGTCAATTCACTTTTCCCATCACCCTACACCCCATGTCACAAACAGTCTGTCTCCCTAAATGTTGCAAATGATGTCAGGTCAATATGCATCACGGGTCAACATACACTAAGTCACTAACAAAACTTTGGACACATCCACAAACATTAACAGAACAAGTTGAAGAAAAACAAAACTAGACACAAACAAGATGACATAAGACATTAAAATAGGGTCTAATAACTTAAAACTAACTCCACCTTAATCACAGCTTCTCAGTGGCATGCTGAGTTCTCTATGGACGTCTTCATCAATGTTCTTGCTAAGACTTGAAATGGGAACCACCTCATCTGAAAATATACTTTCAAACTCAACGAATAAGAACTATTATCATAGAGATTAAAACCAAAAATACTACAATAGATTATAGAACTAAACTAGAAGAAAACAACTAAATCCACAAAACAAAAGCTGGACATGTCTCGGTCAACATACACTAAGTCACGGCGGAAGTGTATTGTCAGATCAAAATTCAGTATGTCACAAGGTCAACATAGAAAAAAAGTAATCTTATTTTAACTAAATAGGAAAAATAAAGGGAGAAATAGAGTTTAGTTTGAAATAAACAGAAAGATTGGAATACAGAATGACACACAAATGTTGAGGAAATTAAGAAACACTAAAGCGTTCCTATCTATTCTGCGTTTTTTCATAACCTTCAGAGGTCCCCATCCAAAATACTGGTGCATAAGTAACTTAACCAGCAGGAATCCTTAACACTCTATTAGATATTGATAAACCTAAAGCAGTGCTCAGCCAGATGGTCAGGCACCAGCCAATCAATGGTCATCTTCTTGAGAAAGTATAAGTTCATACATCATGCACTACACACAAAACTTACCATGGCCACTGATGGGTGAGGATTGATTACATGCTGAGGACACCCAAATTTAGGACCCTTTGAATTGTCACCTGGCACAGAGTGTGTGGCGGGCACAGAGTGTGTGTGGCGGGCACAGAGTGTGTGTGGTGGGCACAGAGTGTGTGTGGTGGGCACAGAGTGTGTGTGGTGGGCACAAAGTGTGTGTGGTGGGCACAGAGTGTTTGTGGTGGTCACAGAGTGTGTGTGGTGGGCACAGAGTGTGTGTGTGGTGGGCACAGAGTGTGTGTATGGTGGGCACAGAGTGTGTGGTGGACACATGTCAGGTGAAATAGATTTTGTTTTTGTTGTTCTACATTCATGCTCTTTTTTTTTAAAAATTAAATCACCAAATCTTAAGGCACATACAAGTCTGTTTCCATTAATGGCATTTTGAGTTACATTATTCCATAGAATTTATTTGGTTTTTATTTATTTACCTGGCTGCTAAAATAAGAATTCTCAAGTTTGAATCCAAATGGTGACTAGGAATTTTAATTCGTGATTGATGTTTTTCAAGCATTTAAATTCAGCAGAACATTTCTCACAGGTTTCCTTTCAACTAGAATGTTAAATGTCAAAGTTTGTTTTACAAAAAAGAAAAACAGACTGGACAAGAGAGCAAGCAGTTAGATGTAGGTTCTGGAATTTTAATTGTCCTTAAAATACATTTTTGAATTAAAGGAAAATTGAATTGAAAGTTGTTGTTTTTTTTAAAAAACCATTAGATATTTATATAATAATTTTTGGCTTTTTTTGTAAATCCCTAAAATTCTGCAGATTACTGCACATAAACCCCTCTTTTAGACATTTTAATAAAAATGGTTTCTAATGACTCTTTCTAAGACATAAATCATGTATTTATTTCTATGATTTAGACTATTCACACTAAATTCTCACTGTAAGAAAAAAAAAGGACAAGATGAAAATGTGAAAAGTTTCCTGCATAACAGAGAAAAAAAGTATAGATAGAATAGATCATGTTGAAAGGGAATGCCTAAAATATAACAAACATTGAAAGTATCAGCAAATAAGAAAAATTAATCAAGAAAACCCACTGAGGTAAGTTCTAGTATGATAACCTTTAATATTTATAAATAAGTCTAGGAAGTAAATGTCTTTTAGTAGATAGGCTAAAATTTAAAATGTTGAAGACATTCCTTCCTTTGAGAAATGCTCAGCATGACAAAACTAAAACTAGAGAAAAGAAATAAATGTTGAAAGAAAATGTCATGAAAATAATAGAAACATTGAAAATCACAGCAAATTTTTTTAGAAGAGTAAATCAAACAAGGCAGGATAAATCAATGACTCTTATTAGGTGGAAAGTAAGGCTAACATTAAAGTATTTTAGCCTTAACTGGCCTGGAACCTATTTTTTTATCAGTCAGAACTTGTGATAGTCAAGAAAGAAGAACAAAAGTAAGTTCTCTACAATAGGGTAGTGCACATAGTCATGAACATTTGTTGTAAGGTGATTAACGGACTTAGACATTTTCTAATTTACTTTTATAAATACCATTAAATGTCAAAACCCTAAAGAAAAGCAGAAAATTAATTTAGACATTTTTTTTTATTTATTGAATAAACTAGTCCTCCAAGTAAGACCTGTGGGTTTTGAAATAAATGTTCTGTTTCACAATTTTTTTATGTTTAAAAAAAAAAATCACTTGATCTTTGAATAAACTTCATCAGGTCAGCACTCTTAAGTGTGTAGCTCCTAGCTTTCATAAAGACTTTTTAGTTTTGGCTCTGAAAAGAACCTTTATATTGGAATTTATATAACCCGTTCTGGTTCTAGTTGGATAACAGTAAATGGTTTTCTTATGGCCCTGAAAAGGACCCTTTTAACTTTTGTAGTTGTTAATAAATATATTTCAATTTATTTTCTCAGTCTTTCTTTTATCTGGATCAGCTTCATGTGCATTGAGCCCTCAAAAGGACCTGTTTAACTTCTGTGGTTGTTAATAAATATATTTCAGTTTATTTTCTCAAGTCTTTATTTTAACTTGATCAGCTTCATGTGCATTGAGCCCTTAAAAGGACCTGTTTAGCTTCTGCAGTTGTCTAAATTATTAATCTACTCTTCAAAAAGAAATGTACACTTCAGTTGAGACAAAACTAACCAAAAACTGTTGTAATGTTATAATGTTACATTATGATGATAGACTGGATCTTTATCAGTTTTTTTCTGTAAGGAAAAGTATACTCTAAATGGTTACTTACATAAAATATATCATGAACCTAAAAAGGTCATAGTGTTTAAGTTAGTCAGAACTACTCCTACCCAAGAGAAAAAAAGATCAACAAAGAATCTGTCAAACAGTAAAAAAAATAATTAAAATACTGAGATTAGCAGTTGTAGTAAATAGAATAATAAGCTCAGTTTTGAAATATAGTTTAAGGCATACTGATAGAAAATAGGCCGTTTTAATCAGTGGAAATGATCCTAAAAAGGAAATATTGTTCTTTTAGAGTCTAAGTTGGTCAGAACCACTCCTCCCCAAGAGAAGAAAAGATCAACAAAGAAACTGTCAAAGTGGGAAAAAATAAAGAAATGATGTAGTTAGTTGTAAAAAAGTTTAGTTTTGGAATACTGTTTATGGCACATCTATAGAAAATTGGCTATTTCACCCAGAACAAAGAATCAAGAGAAATGAATACATTGAAATAGAGTCTACGTTGGTCAGAACCACTCCTCCCCAAGAGAAGAAAAGATCAACAAAGAGTCAGTAAGAGGGGACAAATAATACAAGAAAGGATGTAAATAGTACTAATAAATCAAATGATTAGTTTAGTTTTGAAATATGGCACAGAAACAGAAATCAGCCAATTCACCTACAAGAAAACATTGAGAAGAATGAAAAGATTAAAATTCACATATACATTTAAAGAACTTTTACAGACTAGAGTCAAAACAGATATTGAAATACTGAAAGGCTTCAAGAACAAAGTTTATCATCAAACATATGCAATTCTGACAGCCAAATACTGAAATTCATAATAAAAGAACAATACTCCATGTTAATAAGATTTATTATTTAAGAGTTTATAGTTAGAACTGAGTGCAAGCAAAAGAACTGAGGCAGTCATAGACAAGAGGAAAGAATACACAGCCCTATCTTATAGCCTGGAGACAAAGTCAGTACTATGTACAAACTGAAGAAAATATTAGCCACACCAGAATTGGTTTATTTGGTTACAGCAGAGTCTGCCTTGATTCAGAAGAGACAACAAGCACAGCAATTATCTGTATGCACCCATTGTTTTTAAAAACACACTAGAGAACTGTTTTAGTTCTTTAAGAATCCTCAGTAAAAATTTTCTTTTAACTTTTTTTTCAAAGAACTAAATACAGATAAATGTAATAGAAAAGTCTAATGACAATGATATAGTAAACCATGTTATTAAATCCACTATATCTAATAAATTAAGTGCCTTAAAAACATGAGTTTAAGTCTGATAGTTCATTTAATGCTTTCATAATTGTATTACTATTAAGTTGCCTTTAAAAAAAAATAAAATAGCTTGTTCATATTGTAAAGTAAACTAAAGTCAATAACCCTTCCAAAGCATCCTTTCAACTTCTATTGTCTGATTTTGGTTAGAAAAAAATCAATTTCAATACCTGATGACATTGTGATCACTGTCAAATAACTGTATGAGAATTAAGAGACCCTTAGGGTTTGCAAAGACTTTTTTGTAGAGAAAAAGAAGGAGAAGAAATCAGAAGAAGCAAGGTGAGTTGGTCAGAACACCCTCTGAAATGATGTCCACCAGACTAATGGACAGGTGAAGGTGAGTTGGTCAGAACACCCTCTGAAGTGATTTCCACCAGACAAATGGACAGGTGAATGTGATTTGGTCAGAACACCCTCTGAAATGATGTCCACCAGACAAATGGAGAGGTGAATGTGAGTTGGTCAGAACACCCTCTGAAATGATGTCCACCAACCTAATGGACAGGTGAAGGTGAGTTGGTCAGAACACCCTCTGAAATGATGTCCACAGACTAATGGACAGGTGAAGGTGAGTTGATCAGAATACCCTCTGAAATGATGTCCACAGACTAATGGACAGGTGAAGGTGAGTTGATCAGAATACCCTCTGAAATGATGTCCACAGACTAATGGACAGGTGAAGGTGAGTTGATCAGAACACCCTCTGAAATGATGTCCACAGACTAATGGACAGGTGAAGGTGAGTTGATCAGAACACCCTCTGAAATGATGTCCACAGACTAATGGACAGGGGAAGGTGAGTTGGTCAGAACACCCTCTGAAATGATGTCCACAGACTAATGGACTGGTATAGCTCATTTCATGCTCTTAAATAAAGCTTCAATTCTTAGTTCTTTTAGCCAACAATGAACAAAGTTTTAGGATTCAAACTTGAGGTATTCAGTTTTAAACCTAATGGCTCTACATCTTTAGTAATTATATTTGTCATCATTAACAGTATTGTGAAGGTTTAATTATTAATTACTAGCTTTTACTTTCAAAATACTATTTTAACAAAAAGTTGATTTTTTTTCTTTTTAATAATAAAGCATTTTCTTTGGGGCTGAAGAGAGCAATATTTCCTGTGGCTAGACAGACCCAGTTTTTTTTTACATCTGAGATAGAAAAGTCATTTCCTACTCATTAATACACATTTCTCAATTAACAAACATTCACAAAATAGTTTACAAATTTTATTATTGAGACCTGTTGTGAACATTATCATTTTTTTCTGTACCTATCTCACATAACACTGATATTGGAGAACTTTTTTTTTACAGAAGTCAAATTGCTTAATTCTTTATTGAATGATGTTTCAAATTATTCAACAATTAATGATTGATTTAGGCTTACAAAACAATAAATGATTGAACTTTTGACTTGCATAATAGCCATGCTGTGATAATATGCAATAATAAAGTTCCCCAGTTCTATAGTTCACTTGCTACAGTTGCTACCCCCATAAGTTTATCAGGAGAAGAAAACCAGATCATATATATTCTACTAACTGCAGAGCCTTTTGAAAATTAGGGGTGCACTGGATAAAAATTAGGCATTTTTTCACTATCCGGATCCAGCCAGATACCACTACTGGATAGTAAACCCAATAGTAAAAAGTACACCTTTTTAATATGCATAAAGTGGACCTCATTCCATTAATGTCTGTTGTAGAATGTATCTCCAGAGGTAGAGATGAACAGCTCCCACCCCCTTTTATTTGTTTAGTCCATCACATTGAGTTTATTTATAGGCAGTTGACCACAAGTTAAATACGATGGACGTAGGTTTAATGTCAGCGTATTGCCACTCTCTAGTTGTCACACCTTTCGAGGGAACTAAGTTTGTTTATTTGTAGTTAAGCTTTATTAGGGGGGTTGGACTACAAGAGCCACACCTCTAAGGTAACCAGGTATATTTCCAGGTGAACAACTCTCTCACCCTTTTATTTCTTTAGTCCATCCCATTGAGTTCATTGATTGACAGTTGACCACAAGTCAGATACGATGGACGTAAGCACTCTCTAGAGGTCACACAAGGGAACTAGGCTAGTTTACTTAGTAATTAATACCAACCAATATAGGTATGTTATTTAACAGTTTCGTAAAACATAAGCTATATACACTTAGGTATTTGGCTCCGGCTGAATATCAAATTTGACTATCTGGTCATATCCAGCTCCGGCCGGATATCAAAAAGTACTATCCGGTGCACCCCTAATGAAATTATACATCCTTTCAAAAGTAGTCCATGTGGTTTAGTGGCAGAACAGATACCATACAGGCAGGTCTTTTTACCCCCCATCTATAAATCTGACTTGTCAGCAGCCTGTCCTTAATATGCTGCTTGATACATTTTTGTAGTCATGGCTACAAATGTATGGAAATTGCTCCCCAACAAGCTCAGGCCAACCAACTTACTTTACAATGTACCTTGGAAATAATTGTATACGATTTCTTCCATGGTACCAAAGATTTTTTTCTCATCTTTGAAATTCAGAAGATGTCTTAACTATTAAGAACTAATAAGCTGAGAGACTGGTTTCAGAGGCTAGCTAGGATGGGGGAGGGAGGGGGGAAATTTGAAACCCCTCCCAGGCCCAACTTGAAGGGCCCCAACATGACAGGGGCCCAACTTGAGGGGGCCTAACTTGATGAGGCCCCAAGTTAAAGGGTCCCCAAATTGAGGGGGGCTTTAACTTGATGGTAGCCGCTACTTGAGTGGGGGGGGGGGCAAATGAGTTTTTTACATTAAATATTATGCAGGAGCCCCTAAAGAGGTCAAGCCCCCTTTCCCCCCTGGCACCTAAATGATGCTGAATTCCTAGCTACGCCACTGACTGGTTTTCTTCTCCTGAGCTGTTGAACAACAGACTCTAAATACACTGCACCCTATATGTACCCACCACAAGCTCAGCAACAGGTAACAAGACTTGATATCCAAAACAGAGATGTTGGCAGCATGCTTTCAATCCTTATCCAAGAGTGACTATGATAATAGTCACTGAGTACAAAATGCACTACCACCTTCATCAAGAAAATAATACTGATGATCTTTAAAGGGTTGGCTCCCATCTAGTCTGCCACGGCAGGTTCATCAATACCCACAGAGGGTAAAGACCCTAACTGATAAAGCCACTATATGCTACCAGCATTAAGGATGGTTCCCTCAAATCAGATTATGAAAAAACACAAAAAAAAGGAAGGTCAGTGAGTCTCTACCTGGGCTGATCAAACTTGATAGCAAAGAAAAGGAAAATGACAAGTGATAGAAAAGAATGACTAATGAAGAACTAAATCTTATCTTATCTTATCTTATATAATACAGATGGAAGATAGTAGTATGTGTTTGGAGTAAGTACAACACTTAACACTAAAAAAATAATGTTAACAACCCTAAATACTATGTGAAATGACCTAATCACTATGGCAATTAGTGTTGCTAGTGAACAACCCTAGACACTGTGTGTTAGTGCAACAACCCTAAACACTATGTATTAGTGCAGCAACTCTAAACACTATGTGCTAGTGAAACAACCCTAGACACTGTGTGTTAGTGCAACAACCCTAGACACTGTGTGTAAGTGCAACAACCCTAAACTCTGTAGTTAGTGAAACAACCGTAAACACTGTGTTTTAGTGAAACAACCCTAGACACTGTGCGTTAGTGCAACAACCCTAGACACTGTGCGTTAGTGCAACAACCCTAAACACTATGTGTTAGTGAAACAACCCTAAATAATATGTATTAATGCAACAACCATAAACAATAAAAGTTAACACAATAAACTTTAAGCTACAGCAATAAACTAGGGCACAAGTAATTAACACAGTAAATTAGAATTTAAGCAACAACCTAGTAAAACAACCCTAAACACTGTCTGTTAGTGAAACAACCCTAACAACCCTGTTAGTGAAACAACCCTAAACACTATGTGTTAATGAAACAATCCTAGACACTGTGTGTTAGTGCAACATTCCTAGACAATATGTGTTAGTGCAACAACCCTAAATAATATGTGTTAATGCAACAACCATAAACAATAAAAGTTAACACAATAAACTTTAAGCTACTGCAATAAACTAGGGCACAAGTAATTAACACAGTAAATTAGAATTTAAGCAACAACCTTGTGAAACAACCCTAAACACTGAGTGTTAGTGAAACAACCCTAGACACTGTGTGTTAGTGCAACAACCCTAAACACTATGTGTTAGTGAAATAACCCTAACAACCCTGTTAGTGAAACAACCCTATGTGTTAACACAATAAACTTTAAGCTACTGCAATAAACTAGGTCACAAGTAATTAACACAGTATATTAGAATTTAAGCAACAACCTAGTGAAACAACACTAAAAACTGTGTGTTAGTGAAATAACCCTAGACACTGTGCGCAAGTGCAACAACCCTAAACACTATGTGTTAGTGAAACAACCCTAATAACCCTGTTACTGAAACAATCCTAAACACTATGTGTTAGTGAAACAATCCTAGACACTGTGTGTTAGTGCAACATTCCTAGACAATATGTGTTAGTGCAACAACCCTAAATAATATGTGTTAATGCAACAACCATAAACAATAAAAGTTAACACAATAAACTTTAAGCTACTGCAATAAACTAGGGCACAAGTAATTATCACAGTAAATTACAATTTAAGCAACAACCTTGTGAAACAACCCTAAACACTGTGTGTTAGTGAAACAACCCTAGACACTGTGTGTTAGTGCAACAACCCTAAACACTATGTGTTAGTGAAACAACCCTAACAACCCTGTTAGTGAAACAACAATATGTGTTACTGAAACAATCCTAGACACTGTGTGTTAGTGCAACATTCCTAGACAATATGTGTTAGTGCAACAACCCTAAATAATATGTGTTAACGCAACAACCATAAACAATAAAAGTTAACACAATAAACTTTAAGCTACTGCAATAAACTAGGGCACAAGTAATTAACACAGTAAATTACAATTTAAGCAAAAACCTTGTGAAACAACCCTAAATACTGTGTGTTAGTGAAACAACCCTACACACTGTGTGTTAGTGCAACAACCCTAAACACTATGTGTTAGTGAAACAACCCTAACAACCCTGTTAGTGAAACAACCCTATGTGTTAGTGAAACAATCCTAGATACTGTGTGTTAGTGCAACATTCCTAGACAATATGTGTTAGTGCAACAACCCTAAATAATATGTGTTAATGCAACAACCATAAACAATAAAAGTTAACACAATAAACTTTAAGCTACTGCAATAAACTAGGGGACAAGTAATTATCACAGTAAATTTCAATTTAAGCAACAACCTTGTGAAACAACCCTAAACACTGTGTGTTAGTGAAACAATCCTAGACACTGTGTGTTAGTGAAACAACCCTAACAACCCTGTTAGTGAAACAACAATATGTGTTAGTGAAACAATCCTAGACACTGTGTGTTTGTGCAACATTCCTAGACAATATGTGTTAGTGCAACAACCCTAAATAATATGTGTTAATGCAACAACCATAAACAATAAAAGTTAACACAATAAACTTTAAGCTACTGCAATAAACTAGGGCACAAGTAATTAACACAGTAAATTAGAATTTAAGCAACAACCTTGTGAAACAACCCTAAACACTGTGTGTTAGTGAAACAACCCTAGACACTGTGTGTTAGTGAAACAACCCTAGACACTGTGTGTTAGTGAAACAACCCTAGACACTATGTGTTAGTGCAACAACCCTAAACACTATGTGTTAGTGAAACAACCCTAACAACCCTGTTAGTGAAACAACCCTATGTGTTAGTGAAACGATCCTAGATACTGTGTGTTAGTGCAACATTCCTAGACAATATGTGTTAGTGCAACAACCCTAAATAATATGTGTTAATGCAACAACCATAAACAATAAAAGTTAACACAATAAACTTTAAGCTACTGCAATAAACTAGGGCACAAGTAATTATCACAGTAAATTACAATTTAAGCAACAACCTTGTGAAACAACCCTAAACACTGTGTTTTAGTGAAACAACCCTAGACACTGTGTGTTAGTGCAACAACCCTAAACACTATGTGTTAGTGAAACAACCCTAACAACCCTGTTAGTGAAACAACAATATGTGTTAGTGAAACAATCCTAGACACTGTGTGTTAGTGCAACATTCCTAGACAATTTGTGTTAGTGCAACAACCCTAAATAATATGTGTTAATGCAACAACCATAAACAATAAAAGTTAACACAATAAACTTTAAGCTACTGCAATAAACTAGGGCACAAGTAATTAACACAGTAAATTAGAATTTAAGCAACAACCTAGACCTGTGTCAAAGGTATATAAGAAGTAGGAAGCAGAAAGAAACAGGCAAAATAGTTTGATCAGCTCGACAAACACTTGTATGCCAAAATGTAGCAATCTACAAACAAGAAAAGCAAATAAAGCAGAAAGAATAAAGAAAGGAAAAGTGTTCACATTAGTAGAACTTATTATAAAATTTACTTTAATTTATACAGAAAATGTTTGAACATGACCTTTTGAAAAGTTCCAAACATCTTGTCATAAATTTCCTATCAACTTGGGTAGATCAACATCTTGTCATAAATTTCCTATCCTTTTGGTAGATCAACATCTTGTCATGAAGTTTCCCAAGGCTTCTGAAATATGAAATATTAAGATTAATTTTGTGATTTCTTTGTGTAACCTTCCAATAATTAAAGAGGTTAACAAATCAGTAAAGTTAGCAAGTTTTTTGCGGTCAGCCAAAGAATAAAATATTTATAAAAAAAACTTAGATTTGAGTTTATAGAGGCTTGAAACTAAAGCAATCCGTAATAAAATAAGCACTCAAACTCAAAATAATGATTTAATAAAACAAAATCCCCATAATCTATGAACATAGATGCACTGCTAGATTAAAACATATGGATATGTCTTCTTATTTTATAAAACACAGATGCTATTTCAAAAAAGAAAATGATTACGTCCTATCCTATACAGGTCCATATGCAAATCTAGGCATGCATATTAATCAATGACTTAAACTCTGCCAAGTCATATGGATTTCCTGGCTGACTCATAATAGTACATCAACTTATCCAAAAGTACCTCAGTATCTAAATCAGTACTAGAGGATTAGGTTAGAATGTCGAAAAATGTTAAAATAACTTCACCTTAATGGTAATACACAATGACGTTCAGTTTTGGAGAGTCCACTTCACTTTCTTGTTTCTAGATCTGAAACAGAAAAGAATAGTTATAAATTTTAAAATAAATAGATATTTTTCTTTGCACTTACAGAATAATTTTACCTCAAAATAATTATAGTTTAAATTCATGAGGCAAACTAGTGTCTACAAATATTTAAATATCTAAAATAAAAAAAGTGAAATAACAAAAAGATAAAGAAGACTGATAACCTTTTAAAAACTACTTTCAAACTAAAAGATATAAACTTTTTCTCAAAAAGATTTTATAAACTGAAAGGATCAAACTAAACTTAATAAACTAAACAATAAGAACGCAAATTCTAAACAATCTAAGAGGCATGCATTAAGTAGATGGTACAAGACATAAAAAAGAAATGATTCTTCACATGGCAGTCATGACAAAACAATTCACAAACCAAACAAGACATTTTACGAGTGTTGAAAAATGTAACAATAACTTCACCTTAATGGTAATGTTGCAGTGACATGTAGAGTTCTGAAGAGCTCTCTTCACTTTCTTGTTTCTTGATCTGAAACAGAAAAGACAAGTTTTTGTGATAAAAACAAGATAAAGATATTTATTTGTACTTAGAGAATGATTTTATCTCAAAATAATTTTATTGAAATCATGCAACTAACTTAAGTCTAAAAAAAAAGTTCCTCCTTTCAGACCTTGCAAATTTTTTAAGGGCAAGTAATGTTAAGGTCATCTTTTTAAATTGTCCAAAAGACTATGAGCAGGCTATCATGTAGCCAGCACAACGATCAACTACCTTTTATTTTCTCAACACAAGTCAGGTACCCATTAAAGTTGGATGGACATGCGCTTAACCACTCAGCCATCACATCCTTAACTAGTGTCTACAAATATTTAATTATATTTTTTCTAGAATAATTAAAGTGAAATAAAAAAAAAAACTCACCTGTTCTACTTCCAAAAAAGGATGTCTTAGAATGGAAACCTCTGAAAAAAATACTTTGTAACCAACTGAATTAGACTTTTTCTCTAAAGGATTTAAACAAAAACTAAACTAAAAGGATCAAAGTAAATAAAGTTTGCGTAAAGATTGAACTATAGATTGATTGATATATTTGACTATTAGTTTAAGCCTACAGTTTTATTTGTATTTTATGGCTATTCAGTTCCTCTTTTAGTTACACTTAGATAAAACTATAGATTTCTTTTAGGTGTTGGGGGAAAATAGTTTATATTATATTTATGAATATTTTTAGTTATGTTCTTTTTTAGTTAATTATATATTTGAAAAGTTTTATGTATGAAATGCCATTGTATTGCTTATGCTGTCCAACACAATGCCATTTTAAGTTTATGGTTTAATACTTTTTTTATAGCATTTTATTCTAATAGTTTTATGTGTAAGTTGATATTTCTTTTATAGAGGACTGGTAGACTATGTGACTATTAGTTTTAACCTACAGTTCTATTTGTATTTTATGGCTATTTAGTTACCTAAAGTGTAAATGTAGTTTATACTTAGATGAGACTATAGACTACTTTTAGGTGTTAGGGGGAAATAGTTTATATTATATTTATGTATATTTTTAGTTATGTTCTTTTTTAGTTTATTATATATTTAAAAAGTTTTATGGATGAAATGCCATTGTATTGCTTAGGCTGTCCAACACAATGCCATTTTAATTTTATGGTTTTAGATTTTTTATAGCATTTTATTCTACTAGTTTTATGTGTAAGTTGATATTTCTTTGATAGAGAACTATTAGACTATTTAACTATTAGTTTTAACCTACAGTTCTATTTGTATTTTATGGCTATTTAGTTACTCATTTAGTTACACTTAGATAAAACTATTACTTTTAGGTGTAAGGGGAAAATAGTTATATTATATTAATGCTTATTTTTAGTTATGTTCTTTTCTAGTTTATTTGACAAAGTTTATGGATAAAATGCCATTGTATTGCTTAGGCTGTCCAACACAAAGCCATTTAGTTTTGAGGTTTAATATATTTATTGAAGCAGTTTATTCTACTACATTTTTGTGTAAGTTGATTTACTTTTTATACAGAAGACAGACATGGTGATAGAAAAGAAGAAATGCACTTTTGAGCTCCAAAAGTGCCAAAAAAGAGGAGCACAGTTTAATGTCATGTCTCAGGACATTACAATTATTTTAATGTTCACTATCATTTTTGTTTTTATTTTGACTATTAGTTTTAATCTACAGTTTTTATTTGTATTTTATGGCCATTTAGTTACCTAAAGTTTAAACGTAGTTTATACTTAGATGAAACTATAGACTACTTTTAGGTGTTAGGGGGAAATAGTTTATATTATATTTATGTATATTTTTGGTTATGTTCTTTTTTTAGATTATTATGTATTTGAAACATTATATGGATGAAATGCCATTGTATTGCTTAGGCTGTCCAACACAATGCCATTTTATGTTTATGGTTTTATATTTTTTTATATCATTTTATTCTACTAGTTTTATGTGTAAGTTGATATTTATTTGATAGAGAACTATTAGACTATTTAACTATTATTTTTAACCTACGATTCTATTTGTATTTTATGGCTATTTAGTTACTCATTTAGTTACACTTAGATAAAACTATTACTTTTAGGTGTATGGGGAAAATAGTTATATTATATTTATGCATATTTTTAGTTATGTTCTTTTCTAGTTTATTTGACATGTTTTATGGATAAAATGCCATTGTATTGCTTAGGCTGTCCAACACAATGCCATTTAGTTTTGAGGTTTAATATATTTATTGAAGCAGTTTATTCTACTACATTTATGTGTAAGTTGATTTACTTTTTATAGAGATGGCAGACATGGTGATAGAAAAGAAGAAATGCACTTTTGAGCTCCAAAAGTGCCAAAAAAGAGGAGCACAGTTTAATGTCATGTCTCAGGACATTACAGTTATTTTAATGTTCACTATCATTTTTGTTTTTATTTTGACTATTATTTTTAATCTACAGTTTTTATTTGTATTTTATGGCCATTTAGTTAACTAAAGTTTAAATGTAGTTTATACTTAGATGAAACTATAGACTACTTTTAGGTGTTAGGGGGAAATAGTTTATAGGGGGAAATAGTTTATATTATATTTATGAATTTTTTAAAGTTATGTTCTTTTTTAGTTTATTATATATTTGAAAAGTTTTATGGATGAAATGCCATTGTATTGCTTAGGCTGTCCAACACAATGCCATTTTAATTTTATGGTTTAATACTTTTTTATAGCATTTTATTCTACTAGTTTTATGTGTAAGTTGATATTTCTTTGATAGAGAACTATTAGACTATTTAACTATTAGTTTTAACCTACAGTTCTTTTTGTATTTTATGGCTATTTAGTTACCTAAAGTTTAAATGTAGTTTACACTTAGATGAAACTATAGACTACTTTTAGGTGTTAGGGGGAAATAGTTTATATTATATTTATGCATATTTTTAGTTATGTTCTTTTCTAGTTTATTTGACAAGTTTTATGGATAAAATGCCATTGTATTGCTTAGGCTGTCCAACACAATGCCATTTTAAGTTTTGGTTTAATACTTTTTTTTAAAGCATTTTATTCTACTAGTTTTATGTGTAAGTTGATATTTCTTTGATAGAGAACTATTAGACTATTTAACTATTAGATTTAACCTACAGTTCTATTTGTATTTTATGGCTATTTAGTTACTCATTTAGTTACACTTAGATAAAACTATTACTTTAAATTGTAAGGGGAAAAAAGTTATATTATATTTATGCATATTTTTAGTTATGTTCTTTTCTAGTTTATTTGACATGTTTTATGGATAAAATGCCATTGTATTGCTTAGGCTGTCCAACACAATGCCATTTTAAGGTTATGGTTTTATACTTTTTTATAGCATTTTATTCTACTAGTTTTATGTGTAAGTTGATATTTCTTTGATAGAGAACTATTAGACTATTTAACTATTAGTTTTAACCTACAGTTCTATTTGTATTTTATGGCAATTTAGTTACTCATTTAGTTACACTTAGATAAAACTATTACTTTTAGGTGTAAGGGGAAAATAGTTATATTATATTTATGAATACAAGTTATGTGCTTTTCTAGTTTATTTGACAAGTTTTATGGATAAAATGCCATTGTATTGCTTAGGCTGTCCAACACAATGCCATTTAGTTTTGAGGTTTAATATATTTATTGAAGCAGTTTATTCTACTACATTTAGGTGTAAGTTGATTTACTTTTTATAGAGAACTATTAGACTATTTAACTATTAGTTTTAACCTACAGTTCTATTTGTATTTTATGGCTATTTAGTTACCTAAGGTTTAAATGTAGTTTACATTTAGATGAAACTATTGACTACTTTTAGGTGTTAGGGGGAAATAGTTTATATTATATTTATGTATATTTTTAGTTATGTTCTTTTTTAGATTATTATGTATTTGAAACATTATATGGATGAAATGCCATTGTATTGCTTAGGCTGTCCAACACAATGCCATTTTAAGTTTATGGTTTTATTTTTTTTATAGCATTTTATTCTACTAGTTTTATGTGTAAGTTGATATTTCTTTGATAGAGAACTATTAGACTATTTAACTATTAGTTTTAACCTACAGTTCTATTTGTATTGTATGGCTATTTAGTTACTCATTTAGTTACACTTAGATAAAACTATTACTTTTAGGTGTAAGGGGAAAATAGTTATATTATATTTATGCATACAAGTTATGTGCTTTTCTAGTTTATTTGACAAGTTTTATGGATATAATGCCATTGTATTGCTTAGGCTGTCCAACACAATGCCATTTAGTTTTGAGGTTTAATATATTTATTGAAGCAGTTTATTCTACTACATTTAGGTGTAAGTTGATTTACTTTTTATAGAGAAGGCAGACATGGTGATAGAAAAGAAGAAATGCACTTTTGAGCTCCAAAAGTGCCAAAAAAGAGGAGCACAGTTTAATGTCATGTCTCAGGACATTACAATTATTTTAATGTTCACTATCATTTTTGCTTTTATTTTGACTATTAGTTTTAATCTACAGTTTTTGTAAGTGTTTCATGGCCATTTAGTTACCTGAAGTTTTAATGTAGGTTACACTTAGATGAAACTATAGACTACTTTAAGTTGTTGGGGAAAATAGTTTATATTATACTTATGAATTTGTTTAGTTTATTATATATTTAAAAAGTTTTATGGATGAAATGCCATTGTATTGCTTAGGCTGTCCAACACAATGCCATTTTAATTTTATGGTTTAATACTTTTTTATAGCATTTTATTCTACTAGTTTTATGTGTAAGTTGGCATTTCTTTAATAGAGAACTATTAGACTATTTAACTATTAGTTTTAACCTACAGTTCTATTTGTATTTTATGGCTATTTAGTTACCTAAAGTTTAAATGTAGTTTACAATTAGATGAAACTATAGACTACTTTTAGGTGTTAGGGGGAAATAGTTTATATTATATTTATGTATATTTTTAGTTATGTTCTTTTTTAGATTATTATGTATTTGAAACATTATATGGATGAAATGCCATTGTATTGCTTAGGCTGTCCAACACAATGCCATTTTAAGTTTATGGTTTTATATTTTTTTATAGCATTTTATTCTACTAGTTTTATGTGTAAGTTGATATTTCTTTGATAGAGAACTATTAGACTATTTAACTATTAGTTTTAACCTACAGTTCTATTTGTATTTTATGGCTATTTAGTTACTCATTTAGTTACACTTAGATAAAACTATTACTTTTAGGTGTAAGGGGAAAATAGTTATATTATATTTATGAATACAAGTTATGTGCTTTTCTAGTTTATTTGACAAGTTTTATGGATAAAATGCCATTGTATTGCTTAGGCTGTCCAACACAATGCCATTTAGTTTTGAGGTTTAATATATTTATTGAAGCAGTTTATTCTACTACATTTAGGTGTAAGTTGATTTACTTTTTATAGAGAAGGCAGACATGGTGATAGAAAAGAAGAAATGCACTTTTGAGCTCCAAAATTCCAAAAAAAGAGGAGCACAGTTTAATGTCATGTCTCAGGACTTTACAATTATTTTAATGTTCACTATCATTTTTGTTTTTATTTTGACTATTAGTTTTAATCTACAGTTTTTATTAGTGTTTTATGGCCATTTAGTTACCTGAAGTTTTAATGTAGGTTACACTTAGATGAAACTATAGACTACTTTAAGTTGTTCAGGAAAATAGTTTATATTATACTTATGAATTTTTTTAGTTTATTATATATTTAAAAAGTTTTATGGATGAAATGCCATTGTATTGCTTAGGCTGTCCAACACAATGCCATTTTAATTTTATGGTTTAATACTTTTTTATAGCATTTTATTCTACTAGTTTTATGTGTAAGTTGATATTTCTTTGATAGAGAACTATAAGACTATTTAACTATAAGTTTTAACCTACAGTTCTATTTGTATTTTATGTCTATTTAGTTACCTAAAGTTTAAATGTAGTTTACAATTAGATGAAACTATAGACTACTTTTAGGTGTTAGGGGGAAATAGTTTATATTATATTTATGTATATTTTTGGTTATGTTCTTTTTTTAGATTATTATGTATTTGAAACATTATATGGATGAAATGCCATTGTATTGCTTAGGCTGTCCAACACAATGCCATTTTATGTTTATGGTTTTATATTTTTTTATATCATTTTATTCTACTAGTTTTATGTGTAAGTTGATATTTATTTGATAGAGAACTATTAGACTATTTAACTATTATTTTTAACCTACGATTCTATTTGTATTTTATGGCTATTTAGTTACTCATTTAGTTACACTTAGATAAAACTATTACTTTTAGGTGTATGGGGAAAATAGTTATATTATATTTATGCATATTTTTAGTTATGTTCTTTTCTAGTTTATTTGACAAGTTTTATGGATAAAATGCCATTGTATTGCTTAGGCTGTCCAACACAATGCCATTTTTAGTTTATGGTTTAATACTTTTTTTAAAGCATTTTATTCTACTACATTTATGTATAAGTTAATTTACTTTTTATAGAGAAGGTAGACATGGTGATAGAAAAGAAGAAATGCACTTTTGAGCTCAAAAATTTCCAAAAAAGAGGAGCACAGTTTAATGTCATGTCTCAGGACATTACAGTTAATTTAATGTTCACTATCATTTTTGTTTTTATTTTGACTATTAGTTTTAATCTACAGTTTTTATTTGTATTGTATGGCCATTAAGTTACCTGAAGTTTATATGTAGTTTATATTTATATGAAACTATTGACTACTTTTAGGTGTTAGGGGGAAATAGTTTATAGGGGGAAATAGTTTATATTATATTTATGAATTTTTTAAAGTTATGTTCTTTTTTAGTTTATTATATATTTGAAAAGTTTTATGGATGAAATGCCATTGTATTGCTTAGGCTGTCCAACACAATGCCATTTTATGTTTATGGTTTAATACTTTTTTATAGCATTTTATTCTACTAGTTTTATGTGTAAGTTGATATTTCTTTGATAGAGAACTATTAGACTATTTAACTATTAGTTTTAACATACAGTTCTATTTGTATTTTATGGCTATTTAGTTACTCATTTAATTACACTTAGATAAAACTATTACTTTAAATTGTAAGGGGAAAATAGTTATATTATATTTATGCATATTTTTAGTTATGTTCTTTTCTAGTTTATTTGACATGTTTTATGGATAAAATGCCATTGTATTGCTTAGGCTGTCCAACACAATGCCATTTAGTTTTGAGGTTTAATATATTTATTGAAGCAGTTTATTCTACTACATTTATGTGTAAGTTGATTTACTTTTTATAGAGATGGCAGACATGGTGATAGAAAAGAAGAAATGCACTTTTGAGCTCCAAAAGTGCCAAAAAAGAGGAGCACAGTTTAATGTCATGTCTCAGG
This sequence comes from Biomphalaria sudanica, assembly GCA_036873155.1. NCBI lineage: Eukaryota > Metazoa > Mollusca > Gastropoda > Planorbidae > Biomphalaria > Biomphalaria sudanica. Next base: position 1,767,479 of record JAZGLO010002720.1, read on the forward strand.
ACATTACAGTTATTTTAATGTTCACTATCATTTTTGTTTTTATTTTGACTATTATTTTTAATCTACAGTTTTTATTTGTATTTTATGGCCATTTAGTTAACTAAAGTTTAAATGTAGTTTATACTTAGATGAAACTATAGACTACTTTTAGGTGTTAGGGGGAAATAGTTTATAGGGGGAAATAGTTTATATTATATTTATGAATTTTTTAAAGTTATGTTCTTTTTTAGTTTATTATATATTTGAAAAGTTTTATGGATGAAATGCCATTGTATTGCTTAGGCTGTCCAACACAATGCCATTTTAATTTTATGGTTTAATACTTTTTTATAGCATTTTATTCTACTAGTTTTATGTGTAAGTTGATATTTCTTTGATAGAGAACTATTAGACTATTTAACTATTAGTTTTAACCTACAGTTCTTTTTGTATTTTATGGCTATTTAGTTACCTAAAGTTTAAATGTAGTTTACACTTAGATGAAACTATAGACTACTTTTAGGTGTTAGGGGGAAATAGTTTATATTATATTTATGCATATTTTTAGTTATGTTCTTTTCTAGTTTATTTGACAAGTTTTATGGATAAAATGCCATTGTATTGCTTAGGCTGTCCAACACAATGCCATTTTAAGTTTTGGTTTAATACTTTTTTTTAAAGCATTTTATTCTACTAGTTTTATGTGTAAGTTGATATTTCTTTGATAGAGAACTATTAGACTATTTAACTATTAGATTTAACCTACAGTTCTATTTGTATTTTATGGCTATTTAGTTACTCATTTAGTTACACTTAGATAAAACTATTACTTTAAATTGTAAGGGGAAAAAAGTTATATTATATTTATGCATATTTTTAGTTATGTTCTTTTCTAGTTTATTTGACATGTTTTATGGATAAAATGCCATTGTATTGCTTAGGCTGTCCAACACAATGCCATTTTAAGGTTATGGTTTTATACTTTTTTATAGCATTTTATTCTACTAGTTTTATGTGTAAGTTGATATTTCTTTGATAGAGAACTATTAGACTATTTAACTATTAGTTTTAACCTACAGTTCTATTTGTATTTTATGGCAATTTAGTTACTCATTTAGTTACACTTAGATAAAACTATTACTTTTAGGTGTAAGGGGAAAATAGTTATATTATATTTATGAATACAAGTTATGTGCTTTTCTAGTTTATTTGACAAGTTTTATGGATAAAATGCCATTGTATTGCTTAGGCTGTCCAACACAATGCCATTTAGTTTTGAGGTTTAATATATTTATTGAAGCAGTTTATTCTACTACATTTAGGTGTAAGTTGATTTACTTTTTATAGAGAACTATTAGACTATTTAACTATTAGTTTTAACCTACAGTTCTATTTGTATTTTATGGCTATTTAGTTACCTAAAGTTTAAATGTAGTTTACATTTAGATGAAACTATTGACTACTTTTAGGTGTTAGGGGGAAATAGTTTATATTATATTTATGTATATTTTTAGTTATGTTCTTTTTTAGATTATTATGTATTTGAAACATTATATGGATGAAATGCCATTGTATTGCTTAGGCTGTCCAACACAATGCCATTTTAAGTTTATGGTTTTATTTTTTTTATAGCATTTTATTCTACTAGTTTTATGTGTAAGTTGATATTTCTTTGATAGAGAACTATTAGACTATTTAACTATTAGTTTTAACCTACAGTTCTATTTGTATTGTATGGCTATTTAGTTACTCATTTAGTTACACTTAGATAAAACTATTACTTTTAGGTGTAAGGGGAAAATAGTTATATTATATTTATGCATACAAGTTATGTGCTTTTCTAGTTTATTTGACAAGTTTTATGGATATAATGCCATTGTATTGCTTAGGCTGTCCAACACAATGCCATTTAGTTTTGAGGTTTAATATATTTATTGAAGCAGTTTATTCTACTACATTTAGGTGTAAGTTGATTTACTTTTTATAGAGAAGGCAGACATGGTGATAGAAAAGAAGAAATGCACTTTTGAGCTCCAAAAGTGCCAAAAAAGAGGAGCACAGTTTAATGTCATGTCTCAGGACATTACAATTATTTTAATGTTCACTATCATTTTTGCTTTTATTTTGACTATTAGTTTTAATCTACAGTTTTTGTAAGTGTTTCATGGCCATTTAGTTACCTGAAGTTTTAATGTAGGTTACACTTAGATGAAACTATAGACTACTTTAAGTTGTTGGGGAAAATAGTTTATATTATACTTATGAATTTGTTTAGTTTATTATATATTTAAAAAGTTTTATGGATGAAATGCCATTGTATTGCTTAGGCTGTCCAACACAATGCCATTTTAATTTTATGGTTTAATACTTTTTTATAGCATTTTATTCTACTAGTTTTATGTGTAAGTTGGCATTTCTTTAATAGAGAACTATTAGACTATTTAACTATTAGTTTTAACCTACAGTTCTATTTGTATTTTATGGCTATTTAGTTACCTAAAGTTTAAATGTAGTTTACAATTAGATGAAACTATAGACTACTTTTAGGTGTTAGGGGGAAATAGTTTATATTATATTTATGTATATTTTTAGTTATGTTCTTTTTTAGATTATTATGTATTTGAAACATTATATGGATGAAATGCCATTGTATTGCTTAGGCTGTCCAACACAATGCCATTTTAAGTTTATGGTTTTATATTTTTTTATAGCATTTTATTCTACTAGTTTTATGTGTAAGTTGATATTTCTTTGATAGAGAACTATTAGACTATTTAACTATTAGTTTTAACCTACAGTTCTATTTGTATTTTATGGCTATTTAGTTACTCATTTAGTTACACTTAGATAAAACTATTACTTTTAGGTGTAAGGGGAAAATAGTTATATTATATTTATGAATACAAGTTATGTGCTTTTCTAGTTTATTTGACAAGTTTTATGGATAAAATGCCATTGTATTGCTTAGGCTGTCCAACACAATGCCATTTAGTTTTGAGGTTTAATATATTTATTGAAGCAGTTTATTCTACTACATTTAGGTGTAAGTTGATTTACTTTTTATAGAGAAGGCAGACATGGTGATAGAAAAGAAGAAATGCACTTTTGAGCTCCAAAATTCCAAAAAAAGAGGAGCACAGTTTAATGTCATGTCTCAGGACTTTACAATTATTTTAATGTTCACTATCATTTTTGTTTTTATTTTGACTATTAGTTTTAATCTACAGTTTTTATTAGTGTTTTATGGCCATTTAGTTACCTGAAGTTTTAATGTAGGTTACACTTAGATGAAACTATAGACTACTTTAAGTTGTTCAGGAAAATAGTTTATATTATACTTATGAATTTTTTTAGTTTATTATATATTTAAAAAGTTTTATGGATGAAATGCCATTGTATTGCTTAGGCTGTCCAACACAATGCCATTTTAATTTTATGGTTTAATACTTTTTTATAGCATTTTATTCTACTAGTTTTATGTGTAAGTTGATATTTCTTTGATAGAGAACTATAAGACTATTTAACTATAAGTTTTAACCTACAGTTCTATTTGTATTTTATGTCTATTTAGTTACCTAAAGTTTAAATGTAGTTTACAATTAGATGAAACTATAGACTACTTTTAGGTGTTAGGGGGAAATAGTTTATATTATATTTATGTATATTTTTAGTTATGTTCTTTTTTAGATTATTATGTATTTGAAACATTATATGGATAAAATGCCATTGTATTTCTTAGGCTGTCCAACACAATGCCATTTAGTTTTGAGGTTTAATATATTTATTGAAGCAGTTTATTCTACTACATTTATGTGTAAGTTGATTTACTTTTTATAGAGAAGGTAGACATGGTGATAGAAAAGAAGAAATGCACTTTTGAGCTCCAAAAGTGCCAAAAAAGAGGAGCACAGTTTAATGTCATGTCTCAGGACATTACAATTATTTTAATGTTCACTATCATTTTTGTTTTTATTTTGACTATTAGTTTTAATCTAAAGTTTTTATTTGTATTTTATGGCCATTTAGTTACCTAAAGTTTAAATGTAGTTTATACTTAGATGAAACTATTGACTACTTTTAGGTGTTAGGGAGAAATAGTTTATATTATATTTATGAATTTTTTAAAGTAATGTTCTTTTTAAGTTTATTTTATATTTGAAAAGTTTTATGGATGAAATGCCATTGTATTGCTAAGGCTGTCCAACACAATGCCATTTTAATTTTATAGTTTAATACTTTTTTATAGCATTTTATTCTACTAGTTTTATGTGTAAATTGATATTTCTTTGATAGAGAACTATTAGACTATTTAACTATTAGTTTTAACCTACAGTTCTATTTGTATTTTATGGCTATTTAGTTACTCATTTAGTTACACTTAGATAAAACTATTACTTTTAGGTGTAAGGGGAAAATAGTTATATTATATTAATGCTTATTTTTAGTTACATTCTTTTCTAGTTTATTTGACAAGTTTTATGGATAAAATGCCATTGTATTGCTTAGGCTGTCCAACACAATGCCATTTAGTTTTGAGGTTTAATATATTTATTGAAGCAGTTTATTCTACTACATTTATGTGTAAATTGATTTACTTTTTATGGAGAAGGCAGACATGGTGATAGAAAAGAAGAAATGCACTTTTAAGCTCCAAAAGTGCCAAAAAAGAGGAGCACAGTTTAATGTCATGTCTCAGGACATTACAATTATTTTAATGTTCACTATCATTTTTGTTTTTATTTTGACTATTAGTTTTTATCTACAGTTTTTATTTGTATTTTATGGCCATTTAGTTACCTAAAGTTTAAATATAGTTTATACTTAGATGAAACTATTGACTACTTTTAGGTGTTAGGGGGAAATAGTTTATAGGGGAAAAAAGTTTATATTATATTTATGAATTTTTTAAAGTTATGTTCATTTTTAGTTTATTATATATTTGAAAAGTTTTATGGATGAAATGCCATTGTATTGCTTAGGCTGTCCAACACAATGCCATTTTAATTTTATGGTTTAATACTTTTTTATAGCATTTTATTCTACTAGTTTTATGTGTAAGTTGCTATTCTTTGATAGAGAACTATTAGACTATTTAACTATTAGTTTAAACCTACAGTTCTATTTGTATTTTATGGCTATTTAGTTACCTAAAGTTTAAATGTAGTTTACAATTAGATGAAACTATTGACTACTTTTAGGTGTTAGGGAGAAATAGTTTATATTATATTTATGCATTTTCTTAGTTATGTTCTTTTCTAGTTTATTTGACAAGTTTTATGGATAAAATGCCATTGTATTGCTTAGGCTGTCCAACACAATGCCATTTAGTTTTGAGGTTTAATATATTTATTGAAGCAGTTTATTCTACTACATTTATGTGTAAGTTGATTTACTTTTTATAGAGAAGGCAGACATGGTGATAGAAAAGAAGAAATGCACTTTTGAGCTCCAAAAGTGCCAAAAAAGAGGAGCACAGTTTAATGTCATGTCTCAGGACATTACAATTATTTTAATGTTCACTATCATTTTTGCTTTTATTTTGACTATTAGTTTTAATCTACAGTTTTTGTTAGTGTTTCATGGCCAATTAGTTACCTGAAGTTTTAATGTAGGTTACACTTAGATAAAACTATAGACTACTTTAAGTTGTTGGGGAAAATAGTTTATATTATACTTATGAATTTTTTTAGTTTATTATATATTTGAAAAGTTTTATGGATGAAATGCAATTGTATTGCTTAGGCTGTCCAACACAATGCCATTTTAATTTTATGGTTTAATACTTTTTTATAGCATTTTATTCTACTAGTTTTATGTGTAAGTTGATATTTCTTTGATAGAGAACAATTAGACTATTTAACTATAAGTTTTAACCTACAGTTCTATTTGTATTTTATGGCTATTTAGTTACCTAAAGTTTAAATGTAGTTTACAATTAGATGAAACTATTGACTACTTTTAGGTGTTAGGGGGAAATAGTTTATATTATATTTATGTATATTTTTAGTTATGTTCTTTTTTAGATTATTATGTATTTGAAACATTATATGGATGAAATGCCATTGTATTGCTTAGGCTGTCCAACACAATGCCATTTTAAGTTTATGGTTTTATATTTTTTTATAGCATTTTATTCTACTAGTTTTATGTGTAAGTTGATATTTCTTTGATAGAGAACTATTAGACTATTTAACTATTAGTTTTAACCTACAGTTCTATTTGTATTTTATGGCTATTTAGTTACTCATTTAGTTACACTTAGATAAAACTATTACTTTTAGGTGTAAGGGGAAAATAGTTATATTATATTCATGAATACAAGTTATGTGCTTTTCTAGTTTATTTGACAAGTTTTATGGATAAAATGCCATTGTATTGCTTAGGCTGTCCAACACAATGCCATTTAGTTTTGAGGTTTAATATATTTATTTAAGCAGTTTATTCTACTACATTTAGGTGTAAGTTGATTTACATTTTATAGAGAAGGCAGACATGGTGATAGAAAAGAAGAAATGCACTTTTGAGCTCCAAAAGTGCCAAAAAAGAGGAGCACAATTTAATGTCATGTCTCAGGAAATTACAATTATTTTAATGTTCACTATCATTTTTGTTTTTATTTTGACTATTAGTTTTAATCTACAGTTTTTATTTGTATTTTATGGCCATTTAGTTACCTAAAGTTTAAATGTAGTTTATACTTAGATGAAACTATTGACTACTTTTAGGTGTTAAGGGGAAATAGTTTATATTATATTTATGTATATTTTTAGTTATGTTCTTTTTTAGATTATTATGTATTTGAAACATTATATGGATGAAATGCCATTGTATTGCTTAGGCTGTCCAACACAATGCCATTTTAAGTTTATGGTTTTATATTTTTTTATAGCATTTTATTCTACTAGTTTTATGTGTAAGTTGATATTTCTTTGATAGAGAACTATTAGACTATTTAATTATTAGTTTTAACCTACAGTTCTATTTGTATTTTATGGCTATTTAGTAACTCATTTAGTTACACTTAGATAAAACTATTACTTTTAGGTGTAAGGGGAAAATAGTTATATTATATTTATGCATACAAGTTATGTGCTTTTCTAGTTTATTTGACAAGTTTTATGGATAAAATGCCATTGTATTGCTTAGGCTGTCCAACACAATGCCATTTTAATTTTATAGTTTAATACTTTTTTATAGCATTTTATTCTACTAGTTTTATGTGTAAGTTGATATTTCTTTGATAGAGAACTATTAGACTATTTAACTATTAGTTTTAACCTACAGTTCTATTTGTATTTTATGGCTTTTTAGTTACCTAAAGTTTAAATGTAGTTTACACTTTGATGAAACTATAGACTACTTTTAGGTGTTAGGGGGAAATAGTTTATATTATATTTATGTATATTTTTAGTTATGTTCTTTTTTAGTTTATTTTATATTTGAAAAGTTTTATGGATAAAATGCCATTGTATTGCTTAGGCTGTCCAACACAATGCCATTTTAAGTTTATGGTTTTATATTTTTTTTATAGCATTTTATTCTACTAGTTTTATGTGTAAGTTGATATTTCTTTAATAGAGAACTATTAGACTATTTAACTATTAGTTTTAACCTACAGTTCTATTTGTATTTTATGGCTATTTAGTTACCTAAAGTTTAAATGTAGTTTACAATTAGATGAAACTATTGACTAGTTTTAGGTGTTAGGGGGAAATAGTTTATATTATATTTATGCATTTTCTTAGTTATGTTCTTTTCTAGTTTATTTGACAAGTTTTATGGATAAAATGCCATTGTATTGCTTAGGCTGTCCAACACAATGCCATTTAGTTTTGAGGTTTAATATATTTATTGAAGCAGTTTATTCTACTACATTTATGTGTAAGTTGATTTACTTTTTATAGAGAAGGCAGACATGGTGATAGAAAAGAAGAAATGCACTTTTGAGCTCCAAAAGTGCCAAAAAAGAGGAGCACAGTTTAATGTCATGTCTCAGGACATTACAATTATTTTAATGTTCACTATCATTTTTGCTTTTATTTTGACTATTAGTTTTAATCTACAGTTTTTGTTAGTGTTTCATGGCCAATTAGTTACCTGAAGTTTTAATGTAGGTTACACTTAGATAAAACTATAGACTACTTTAAGTTGTTGGGGAAAATAGTTTATATTATACTTATGAATTTTTTTAGTTTATTATATATTTGAAAAGTTTTATGGATGAAATGCAATTGTATTGCTTAGGCTGTCCAACACAATGCCATTTTAATTTTATGGTTTAATACTTTTTTATAGCATTTTATTCTACTAGTTTTATGTGTAAGTTGATATTTCTTTGATAGAGAACAATTAGACTATTTAACTATAAGTTTTAACCTACAGTTCTATTTGTATTTTATGGCTATTTAGTTACCTAAAGTTTAAATGTAGTTTACAATTAGATGAAACTATTGACTACTTTTAGGTGTTAGGGGGAAATAGTTTATATTATATTTATGTATATTTTTAGTTATGTTCTTTTTTAGATTATTATGTATTTGAAACATTATATGGATGAAATGCCATTGTATTGCTTAGGCTGTCCAACACAATGCCATTTTAAGTTTATGGTTTTATATTTTTTTATAGCATTTTATTCTACTAGTTTTATGTGTAAGTTGATATTTCTTTGATAGAGAACTATTAGACTATTTAACTATTAGTTTTAACCTACAGTTCTATTTGTATTTTATGGCTATTTAGTTACTCATTTAGTTACACTTAGATAAAACTATTACTTTTAGGTGTAAGGGGAAAATAGTTATATTATATTCATGAATACAAGTTATGTGCTTTTCTAGTTTATTTGACAAGTTTTATGGATAAAATGCCATTGTATTGCTTAGGCTGTCCAACACAATGCCATTTAGTTTTGAGGTTTAATATATTTATTTAAGCAGTTTATTCTACTACATTTAGGTGTAAGTTGATTTACTTTTTATAGAGAAGGCAGACATGGTGATAGAAAAGAAGAAATGCACTTTTGAGCTCCAAAAGTGCCAAAAAAGAGGAGCACAATTTAATGTCATGTCTCAGGAAATTACAATTATTTTAATGTTCACTATCATTTTTGTTTTTATTTTGACTATTAGTTTTAATCTACAGTTTTTATTTGTATTTTATGGCCATTTAGTTACCTAAAGTTTAAATGTAGTTTATACTTAGATGAAACTATTGACTACTTTTAGGTGTTAAGGGGAAATAGTTTATATTATATTTATGTATATTTTTAGTTATGTTCTTTTTTAGATTATTATGTATTTGAAACATTATATGGATGAAATGCCATTGTATTGCTTAGGCTGTCCAACACAATGCCATTTTAAGTTTATGGTTTTATATTTTTTTATAGCATTTTATTCTACTAGTTTTATGTGTAAGTTGATATTTCTTTGATAGAGAACTATTAGACTATTTAATTATTAGTTTTAACCTACAGTTCTATTTGTATTTTATGGCTATTTAGTAACTCATTTAGTTACACTTAGATAAAACTATTACTTTTAGGTGTAAGGGGAAAATAGTTATATTATATTTATGCATACAAGTTATGTGCTTTTCTAGTTTATTTGACAAGTTTTATAGATAAAATGCCATTGTATTGCTTAGGCTGTCCAACACAATGCCATTTTAATTTTATAGTTTAATACTTTTTTATAGCATTTTATTCTACTAGTTTTATGTGTAAGTTGATATTTCTTTGATAGAGAACTATTAGACTATTTAACTATTAGTTTTAACCTACAGTTCTATTTGTATTTTATGGCTTTTTAGTTACCTAAAGTTTAAATGTAGTTTACACTTTGATGAAACTATAGACTACTTTTAGGTGTTAGGGGGAAATAGTTTATATTATATTTATGTATATTTTTAGTTATGTTCTTTTTTAGTTTATTTTATATTTGAAAAGTTTTATGGATAAAATGCCATTGTATTGCTTAGGCTGTCCAACACAATGCCATTTTAAGTTTATGGTTTTATATTTTTTTTATAGCATTTTATTCTACTAGTTTTATGTGTAAGTTGATATTTCTTTAATAGAGAACTATTAGACTATTTAACTATTAGTTTTAACCTACAGTTCTATTTGTATTTTATGGCTATTTAGTTACTCATTTAGTTACACTTAGATAAAACTATCACTTTTAGGTGTAAGGGGAAAATAGTTATATTTTATTAATGCTTATTTTTAGTTACATTCTTTTCTAGTTTATTTGACAAGTTTTATGGATAAAATGCCATTGTATTGCTTAGGCTGTCCAACACAATGCCATTTAGTTTTGAGGTTTAATATATTTATTGAAGCAGTTTATTCTACTACATTTATGTGTAAGTTGATTTACTTTTTATAGAGAAGGCAGACATGGTGATAGAAAATAAGAAATGCACTTTTGAACTCCAAAAGTGCCAAAAAAGAGGAGCACAGATTAATGTCATGTCTCAGGACATTACAATTATTTTAATGTTCACTATCATTTTTGTTTTTATTTTGACTATTAGTTTTTATCTACAGTTTTTAATTGTATTTTATGGCCATTTAGTTACCTAAAGTTTAAATATAGTTTATACTTAGATGAAACTATTGACTACTTTTAGGTGTTAGGGGGAAAAAGTTTATAGGGGGAAATAGTTTATATTATATTTATGAATTTTTTAAAGTTATGTTCTTTTTTAGTTTATTATATATTTGAAAAGTTTTATGGATGAAATGCCATTGTATTGCTTAGGCTGTCCAACACAATGCCATTTTAAGTTCATGGTTTTAAATTTTTTTATAGCATTTTATTCTACTAGTTTTATGTGTAAGTTGATATTTCTTTGATAGAGAACTATTAGACTATTTAACTATTAGTTTTAACCTACAGTTCTATTTGTATTTTATGGCTATTTAGTTACTCATTTAGTTACACTTAGATAAAACTATTACTTTTAGGTGTAAGGGGAAAATAGTTATATTATATTTATGAATACAAGTTATGTGCTTTTCTAGTCTATTTGACAAGTTTTATGGATAAAATGCCATTGTATTGCTTAGGCTGTCCAACACAATGCCATTTAGTTTTGAGGTTTAAAATATTTATTGAAGCAGTTTATTCTACTACATTTAGGTGTAAGTTGATTTACTTTTTATAGAGAAGGCAGACATGGTGATAGAAAAGAAGAAATGCACTTTTGAGCTCCAAAAGTGCCAAAAAAGAGGAGCACAGTTTAATGTCATGTCTCAGGACATTACAATTATTTTAATGTTCACTATCATTTTTGTTTTTATTTTGACTATTAGTTTTTATCTACAGTTTTTAATTGTATTTTATGGCCATTTAGTTACCTAAAGTTTAAATATAGTTTATACTTAGATGAAACTATTGACTACTTTTAGGTGTAAGGGGGAAATAGTTTATAGGGGGAAATAGTTTATATTATATTTATGAATTTTTTAAAGTTATGTTCTTTTTTAGTTTATTATATATTTGAAAAGTTTTATGGATGAAATGCCATTGTATTGCTTAGGCTGTCCAACACAATGCCATTTTAATTTTTTGGTTTAATACTTTTTTATAGCTTTTTATTCTACTAGTTTTATGTGTAAGTTGATATTTCTTTGATAGAGAACTATTAGACTATTTAACTATTAGTTTTAACCTACAGTTCTATTTGTATTTTATGGCTATTTAGTTACCTAAAGTTTAAATGTAGTTTACACTTTGATGAAACTATAGACTACTTTTAGGTGTTAGGGGGAAATAGTTTATATTATATTTATGTATATTTTTAGTTATGTTCTTTTTTAGATTATTATGTATTTGAAACATTATATGGATGAAATGCCATTGTATTGCTTAGGCTGTCCAACACAATGCCATTTTAAGTTTATGGTTTTATATTTTTTTATAGCATTTTATTCTACTAGTTTTATGTGTAAGTTGATATTTCTTTGATAGAGAACTATTAGACTATTTAACTATTAGTTTTAACCTACAGTTCTATTTGTATTTTATGGCTATTTAGTTACTCATTTAGTTACACTTAGATAAAACTATTACTTTTAGGTGTAAGGGGAAAATAGTTATATTATATTTATGAATACAAGTTATGTGCTTTTCTAGTTTATTTGACAAGTTTTATGGATAAAATGCCATTGTATTGCTTAGGCTGTCCAAGACAATGCCATTTAGTTTTGAGGTTTAATATATTTATTGAAGCAGTTTATTCTACTACATTTAGGTGTAAGTTGATTTACTTTTTATAGAGAAGGCAGACTTGGTGATAGAAAAGAAGAAATGCACGTTTGAGCTCCAAAATTCCAAAAAAAGAGGAGCACATTTTAATGTCATGTCTCAGGACTTTACAATTATTTTAATGTTCACTATCATTTTTGTTTTTATTTTGACTATTAGTTTTAATCTACAGTTTTTATTAGTGTTTTATGGCCATTTAGTTACCTGAAGTTTTAATGTAGGTTACACTTAGATGAAACTATAGACTACTTTAAGTTGTTGGGGAAAATAGTTTATATTATACTTATGAATTTGTTTAGTTTATTATATATTTGAAAAGTTTTATGGATGAAATGCCATTGTATTGCTTAGGCTGTCCAACACAATGCCATTTTAATTTTATAGTTTAATACTTTTTTATAGCATTTTATTCTACTAGTTTTATGTGTAAGTTGATATTTCTTTGATAGAGAACTATTAGACTATTTAACTATTAGTTTTAACCTACAGTTCTATTTGTATTTTATGGCTATTTAGTTACCTAAAGTTTAAATGTAGTTTACACTTTGATGAAACTATAGACTACTTTTAGGTGTTAGGGGGAAATAGTTTATATTATATTTATGTATATTTTTAGTTATGTTCTTTTTTAGATTATTTTATATTTGAAAAGTTTTATGGATAAAATGCCATTATATTGCTTAGGCTGTCCAACACAATGCCATTTAAGTTTATGTTTTTATATTTTTTTATAGCATTTTATTCTACTAGTTTTATGTGTAAGTTGATATTTCTTTGATAGAGAACTATTAGACTATTTAACTATTAGTTTTAACCTACAGTTCTATTTGTATTTTATGGCTATTTAGTTACTCATTTAGTTACACTTAGATAAAACTATTACTTTTAGGTGTAAGGGGAAAATAGTTATATTTTATTAATGCTTATTTTTAGTTACATTCTTTTCTAGTTTATTTGACAAGTTTTATGGATAAAATGCCATTGTATTGCTTAGGCTGTCCAACTTAATGCCATTTAGTTTTGAGGTTTAATATATTTATTGAAGCAGTTTATTCTACTACAGTTATGTGTAAGTTGATTTACTTTTTATAGAGAAGGCAGACCTGGTGATAGAAAAGAAGAAATGCACTTTTGAGCTCCAAAAGTGCCAAAAAAGAGGAGCACAGTTTAATGTCATGTCTTAGGACATTACAGTTATTTTAATGTTCACTATCATTTTTGTTTTTATTTTGACTATTATTTTTAATCTACAGTTTTTATTTGTATTTTATGGCCATTTAGTTACCTAAAGTTTAAATGTAGTTTATACTTAGATAAAACTATTGACTACTTTTAGATGTTAGGGGGAAATAGTTTATATTATATTTATGAATTTTTTAAAGTTATGTTCTTTTTTAGTTTATTATATATTTGAAAAGTTTTATGGATGAAATGCCATTGTATTGCTTAGGCTGTCCAACACAATGCCATTTTAATTTTATAGTTTAATACTTTTTTATAGCATTTTATTCTACTAGTTTTATGTGTAAGTTGATATTTCTTTGATAGAGAACTATTAGACTATTTAACTATTAGTTTTAACCTACAGTTCTATTTGTATTTTATGGCTATTTAGTTACCTAAAGTTTAAATGTAGTTTACAATTAGATGAAACTATAGACTACTTTTAGGTGTTAGGGGGAAATAGTTTATATTATATTTATGTATATTTTTAGTTATGTTCTTTTTTAGATTATTATGTATTTGAAACATTATATGGATGAAATGCCATTGTATTGCTTAGGCTGTCCAACACAATGCCATTTTAAGTTTATGGTTTTATATTTTTTATAGCATTTTATTCTACTAGTTTTATGTGTAAGTTGATATTTCTTTGTTAGAGAACTATTAGACTATTTAACTATTAGTTTTAACCTACAGTTCTATTTGTATTTTATGGCTATTTAGTTACTCATTTAGTTACACTTAGATAAAACTATTACTTTTAGGTGTAAGGGGAAAATAGTTATATTATATTTATGAATACAAGTTATGTGCTTTTCTAGTTTATTTGACAAGTTTTATGGATAAAATGCCATTGTATTGCTTAGGCTGTCCAACACAATGCCATTTAGTTTTGAGGTTTAATATATTTATTGAAGCAGTTTATTCTACTACATTTATGTGTAAGTTGATTTACTTTTTATAGAGAAGGCAGACATGGTGATAGAAAAGAAGAAATGCACTTTTGAGCTCCAAAAGTGCAAAAAAGGGGCGCACAGTTTAATGTCATGTCTCAGGACATTACAGTTATTTTAATGTTCACTATCATGTTTGTTTTTTATTTTTTACTTTTAGTTTAAATGTACAGTTTTTCTTAGTATTTTATGTTTCGAGATCTGAAACAAAAAACAATGGTTATAAATGTTTAAATAAATAGATATTTTTCTTTGCACTTAAAGAATAAATTGACCTTAAAATAATTAAAGTTTCAATTTATGAGGCTAACTTGTGTTTTTATATAATTAAATATATAAATTCTAAAATATAAAAAAGGGAAATAACAAAAAGATAGAAAACATAACCTATGCAAAAATACTTTCAAACTAAAAGAATTAGACTTTTTCTTCAAAGTATTTATTAAACTGAAAGTATCAAACTAAACTTAAGTAAACTATAAGAAAGCAAATTCAAAACAATCTAAGAGGCATGCATTAAATAGATGGTATAAGACGTAAAACAAAATCATATCTTTTGGACAAAATAATTCACAAACAAAACAAGACATTTAAAATTGTTAATTATATCAACAACTTCACCTTAATGGTAATGATGTGTAGAATTCTGAAAAACTCTCTTCAATTTCTTGTTTCTTGATCTGAAACTAAAAAGACAAATTTTTGTGATAAAAACAATATAAAGATATTTATTTGTACTTAGAGAATGATTTTATCTCAAAATAATTTTATTGAAATCATGAGGTGGCTAACTTAAGTCTATATAGAGGCACGTAATGTTAAGGTCATCTTTTTAAATTGATCATAAGTTTATGAGCAGGGAATCATGTGGCCAGCACAATGATCAACTGCCTTTAATTTCCCCAACACAATTTAGATACCCATAAAAGATGGGTAGACTCACTCAGAGTTTGCACTTAAATAAACTATGATTTTAAATCCCATTATTCACAAAGATTTGAACCAAGAACATTAGATTCTGAAACCATGCGCTAAACATCTATGCCATGACATCTTCAACAAGTGTCTACAAATATTTAATTATATTTTTTCTAGAATGAAAAAAATAAAATAACAGAAAAGCTCACCTGTTCTACTTTCAAAAAAAAAGATATGTTTGTTAGGAAACCTCTGAAAAAAAAACTTTCAAACTGACAAAATTAGAATTTTTTTCAAAATGATTTAAACAAAAACTAAAATAAAATAATCAAAGTAAATAAATTTTACATTTGGATTAAAATATAAATTGAGCCAATATAGAAAACAGGCTATAAAGCTTTTATATTATGTTAACATTTTAGTCAATATTACATTTTGAGAGGAGGGAGACATCAAGATGGAAAAGAAGAAAGGCACTTTTAAGCTAAAAAAAGTGCCAAACAAAGAGGAGCGCAGTTTTAAGTCATGTCTCGGGACATTACAATATTTTAATGTTTCCTATGTTATTATTTTAATATTTAATTTTACTACTAGGATTAGTTGTAAGTTAAACTACATTAAGTATAAAATTTGAAATAGTTTACATCTACATTAAACCTACACTTATTTACTAGTTTTATATTATGCTAACATTTTAGTTTCAATCTGTATTTTTAAGCAAACAGAGTCATTGTTGACAGCAAACAACGACAATGAAGCTACTAGGCTATTTAGCTTTTAATTCTACTTTTTAGGTTTAAGTTAAACTACATTTAGTATTAAATTTTAAATAGTTTAGGTCTACTTTTAATCTACACTAATTTACTAGTTGTAATATTACGCTAACAATTTAAGTTAAACGTGTATTTTACAAGCCAACAGAGTCACTGTTGACAGCAAACAATGACAATGTAGCTACTAGGCTATTTAGCTTTTAATTCTACTTTTTAGGTTTAAGTTAAACTACATTTAGTATTAAATTTTAAATAGTTTACGTCTACTTTTAACCTACACTAATTTACTAGTTTTAATATTATGCTAACATATTAGTTTAAATTTGTATTTTACAAGCCAACAGTGTCACTATTGACAGCAAACAATGACAATGTAGCTACTAGGCTATTTAGCTTTTAATTCTACTTTTTAGGTTTAAGTTACACTACATTTAGTATTAAATTTTAAATAGTTGAGGTCTACTTTTAACTACACTAATTTACTAGTTTTAATATTATGCTAACATTTTAGTTTAAATGTGTATTTTACAAGCCAACAGAGTCACTGTTGACAGCAAACAATGACAATGTAGCTACTAGGCTATTTAGTTTTAAATCTACTACATTTAGGTTTAAGTTAAACTACATTTAGTATTAAATTTTAAATAGTTTACGTCTACTTTTAACCTACACTAATTTACTAGTTTTAATATTATGCTAACATTTTAGTTTAAATGTGTATTTTAAAAGCCAACAGAGTCACTGTTGACAGCAAACAATGACAATGTAGCTACTAGGCTATTTAGTTTTAAATCTACTACATTTAGGTTTAAGTTAAACTACGTTTAGTATTAAATTTTAAATAGTTTATGTCTACTTTAAACATGCATTTATTTACTAATTTTATATTATGCTAACATTTTAAATTAAGTCTGTATTGTTATTTCTACTACAATTAGGTGTAAGTATATTCTATATTTACTTTTTAATGTTTTAATCTTAATGTCTACTTTATAAACCTATATATTTATTGACAAGTTTTGTATTATGCTAATATTTTAGTTTGATTCTGTATTTTTAAGCAAACAGATTCACTGTTGACAGCAAACAATGACAATGTAGCTACTAGGCTATTTAGCTTTTAATTCTACTACTTTTAGGTTTAAGTTAAACTACGTTTAGTATTAAATTTTAAATAGTTTATGTCTACTTTAAACATGCATTTATTTACTAATTTTATATTATGCTAACATTTTAGATTGAGTCTGTATTGTTATTTCTACTACATTTAGGTGTAAGTTAATTCTATATTTACTTTTTAATGTTTAAAACTTAATGTCTACTTTATAAACCTATATATTTATTGCCAAGTTTAGTATTATGCTAATATTTTAGTTTGATTCTGTAATTTTAAGCAAACAGAGTCATTGTTGACAGCAAACAACGACAATGTAGCTACTAGGCTATTTAGCTTTTAATTCTACTTTTTAGGTTTAAGTTAAACTACATTAAGTATTAAATTTTAAATAGTTTACGTCTACTTTTAACCTACACTAATTTACTAGTTTTAATATTATGCTAACATAGTTTAAATTTGTATTTTACAAGCCAACAGTGTCACTGTTGACAGCAAACAATGACAATGTAGCTACTAGGCTATTTAGCTTTTAATTCTACTTTTTAGGTTTAAGTTAAACTACATTTAGTATTAAATTTTAAATAGTTTACGTCTACTTTTAACCTACACTAATTTACTAGTTTTAATATTATGCTAGCATTTTAGTTTGATTCTGTATTTTTAAGCAAACAGAGTCACTGTTGACAGCAAACAATGACAATGTAGCTACTAGGCTATTTAGCTTTTAATTCTAATTTTTAGGTTTAAGTTAAACTACATTTAGTATTAAATTTTAAATAGTTTACGTCTACTTTTAACCTACACTAATTTACTAGTTTTAATATTATGCTAGCATTTTAGTTTGATTCTGTATTTTTAAGCAAACAGAGTCACTGTTGACAGCAAACAATGACAATGTAGCTACTAGGCTATTTAGCTTTTAAATCTACTAGGATTAAGTTAAACTACACTTAGTATTAAATTTGAAATAGTTTACATCTACTTTTAACACGCACTTATTTACTAGTTTTATTATTACGCTAACAGTTTAGTTTCATCTGTTTTTTTATATCTACTACATTTAGGGAAAGTTAATACTACATTTAGTTTCAAAGTTACAGTAGTTAATGTCTACTATAAACCTACATATATTTACTAGTTTAATTTTATGCTAACATTTTAGTAAATATTACATTTTGAGAGGAGGGAGACATCAAGATAGAAAAGAAGAAAGGCACTTTTAAGCTCTAAAAGTGCCATACAAAGAGGAGCGCAGTTTAACGTCATGTCTCGGGACATTACAATATTTTAATGTTTCCTATGTTATTATCTTAATATTAAGTTTTACTACTAGGTTTAGATGTAAGTTAAACTACATTAAGTATGAAATTTAAAATAGTTTCAATCTACATTAAACCTACACTTATTTTCTAGTTTTATATTATGCTAACATTTTAGTTTAAATCTGTATTTTTAAGAAAACAGAGTCATTGTTGACAGCAAACAACGACAATGAAGCTACTAGGCTATTTAGCTTTTAATTCTACTACATTTAGGTTTAAGTTACACTACATTTAGTATTAAATTTTAAATAGTTTAGGTCTACTTTTAACCTACACTAATTTACTAGTTTTAATATTACGCTAACAATTTAGTTTAAATGTGTATTTTACAAGCCAACAGAGTCACTGTTGACAGCAAACAATGACAATGTAGCTACTAGGCTATTTAGCTTTTAATTCTACTTTTTAGGTTTAAGTTAAACTACATTTAGTATTAAATTTTAAATAGTTTAGGTCTACTTTTAACCTACACTAATTTACTAGTTTTAATATTACGCTAACAATTTAGTTTAAATGTGTATTTTACAAGCCAACAGAGTCACTGTTGACAGCAAACAATGACAATGTAGCTACTAGGCTATTTAGTTTTAAATCTACTACATTTAGGTTTAAGTTAAACTACGTTTTGTATTAAATTTTAAATAGTTTATGTCTACTTTAAACATGCATTTATTTACTAATTTTATATTATGCTAACATTTTAAATTAAGTCTGTATTGTTATTTCTACTACAATTAGGTGTAAGTATATTCTATATTTACTTTTTAATGATTCAATCTTAATGTCTACTTTATAAACCTATATATTTATTGACAAGTTTTGTATTATGCTAATATTTTAGTTTGATTCTGTAATTTTAAGCAAACAGAGTCATTGTTGACAGAAAACAACGACAATGAAGCTACTAGGCTATTTAGCTTTTAATTCTACTACTTTTAGATGTAAGTTAAACTACATTAAGTATGAAATTTAAAATAGTTTCAATCTACATTAAACCTACACTTATTTTCTAGTTTTATATTATGCTAACATTTTAGTTTGAATCTGTATTTTTAAGCAAACAGAGTCATTGTTGACAGCAAACAACGACAATGTAGCTACTAGGCTATTTAGCTTTTAATTCTACTTTTTAGGTTTAAGTTAAACTACATTTAGTATTAAATTTTAAATAGTTTACGTCTACTTTTAAACTACACTAATTTACTAGTTTTAATATTATGCTAACATATTAGTTTGATTCTGTATTTTTAAGCAAACAGAGTCATTGTTGACAGCAAACAATGACAATGTAGCTACTAGGCTATTTAGTTTTAAATCTACTACATTTAGGTTTAAGTTAAACTACGTTTAGTATTAAATTTTAAATAGTTTATGTCTATTTTAAACATGCATTTATTTACTAATTTTATATTATGCTAACATTTTAAATTGAGTCTGTATTGTTATTTCTACTACAATTAGGTGTAAGTATATTCTATATTTACTTTTTAATGTTTTAATCTTAATGTCTACTTTATAAACCTATATATTTATTGACAAGTTTTGTATTATGCTAATATTTTAGTTTGATTCTGTATTTTTAAGCAAACAGAGTCACTGTTGACAGCAAACAATGACAATGTAGCTACTAGGCTATTTAGCTTTTAATTCTACTACTTTTAGGTTTAAGTTAAACTATGTTTAGTATTAAATTTTAAATAGTTTATGTCTACTTTAAACATGCATTTATTTACTAATTTTATATTATGCTAACATTTTAAATTGAGTCTGTATTGTTATTTCTACTACAATTAGGTGTAAGTATATTCTATATTTACTTTTTTAATGTTTTAATCTTAGTGTCTACTTTATAAACCTATATATTTATTGACAAGTTTTGTATTATGCTAATATTTTAGTTTGATTCTGTATTTTTAAGCAAACAGAGTCATTGTTGACAGCAAACAACGACAATGAAGCTACTAGGCTTTTTAGCTTTTAATTCTACTACTTTTAGGTTTAAGTTAAACTACATTTAGTATTAAATTTTAAATAGTTTACGTCTACTTTTAACCTACACTAATTTACTAGTTTTAATATTATGCTAACATTTTAGTTTGATTCTGTATTTTTAAGCAAACAGAGTCACTGTTGACAGCAAACAATGACAATGTAGCTACTAGGCTATTTAGCTTTTAAATCTACTAGGATTAAGTTAAACTACACTTAGTATTAAATTTGAAATAGTTTACATCTACTTTTAACACGCACTTATTTACTAGTTTTATTATTACGCTAACAGTTTAGTTTCAATCTGTTTTTTTATATCTACTACATTTAGGGAAAGTTAATACTACATTTAGTTTCAAAGTTAAAGTAGTTAATGTCTACTATAAACCTACATATATTTACTAGTTTAATTTTATGCTAACATTTTAGTAAATATTACATTTTGAGAGGAGGGAGACATCAAGATGGAAAAGAAGAAAGGCACTTTTAAGCTCTAAAAGTGCCATACAAAGAGGAGCGCAGTTTAACGTCATGTCTCGGGACATTACAATATTTTAATGTTTCCTATGTTATTATCTTAATATTAAGTTTTACTACTAGGTTTAGATGTAAGTTAAACTACATTAAGTATGAAATTTAAAATAGTTTAAATCTACATTAAACCTACACTTATTTTCTAGTTTTATATTATGCTAACATTTTAGTTTGAATCTGTATTTTTAAGCAAACAGAGTCATTGTTGACAGCAAACAACGACAATGAAGCTACTAGGCTATTTAGTTTTTAATTCTACTACATTTAGGTTTAAGTTACACTACATTTAGTATTAAATTTTAAATAGTTTAGGTCTACTTTTAACCTACACTAATTTACTAGTTTTAATATTACGCTAACAATTTAGTTTAAATGTGTATTTTACAAGCCAACAGAGTCACTGTTGACAGCAAAACATGACAATGTAGCTACTAGGCTATTTAGCTTTTAATTCTACTTTTTAGGTTTAAGTTAGACTACATTTAGTATTAAATTTTAAATAGTTTACGTCTACTTTTAACCTACACTAATTTACAAGTTTTAATATTATGCTAACATATTAGTTTAAATTGTATTTTACAAGCCAACAGTGTCACTGTTGACAGCAAACAATGACAATGTAGCTACTAGGCTATTTAGCTTTTAATTCTACTTTTTAGGTTTAAGTTAAACTACATTTAGTATTAAATTTTAAATAGTTTACGTCTACTTTTAACCTACACTAATTTACTAGTTTTAATATTATGCTAGCATTTTAGTTTGATTCTGTATTTTTAAGCAAACAGAGTCATTGTTGACAGCAAACAACGACAATGAAGCTACTAGGCTATTTAGCTTTTAATTCTACTACTTTAGGTTTAAGAAAAACTACATTTAGTATTAAATTTTAAATAGTTTACGTCATCTTTTAACCTACACTAATTTACTAGTTTTAATATTATGCTAGCATTTTAGTTTGATTCTGTATTTTTAAGTAAACAGAGTCACTGTTGACAGCAAACAATGACAAATGTAGCTACTAGGCTATTTAGCTTTAAATTCTACTTTTTAGGTTTAAGTTAAACTACATTTAGTATTAAATTTTAAATAGTTTACATCTACTTTTAACCACACTAATTTACTAGTTTTAATATTATGCTAACATATTAGTTTAAATTTGTATTTTACAAGCCAACAGTGTCACTGTTGACAGCAAACAATGACAATGTAGCTACTAGGCTATTTAGCTTTTAATTCTACTTTTTAGGTTTAAGTTACACTACATTTAGTATTAAATTTTAAATAGTTTAGGTCTACTTTTAACCTACACTAATTTACTAGTTTTAATATTACGCTAACAATTAAGTTTAAATGTGTATTTTACAAGCCAACAGAGTCACTGTTGACAGCAAACAATGACAATGTAGCTACTAGGCTATTTAGCTTTTAATTCTACTTTTTAGGTTTAAGTTAAACTACATTTAGTATTAAATTTTAAATAGTTTACGTCTACTTTTAACCTACACTAATTTACTAGTTTTAATATTATGCTAACATAGTTTAAATTTGTATTTTACAAGCCAACAGTGTCACTGTTGACAGCAAACAATGACAATGTAGCTACTAGGCTATTTAGCTTTTAATTCTACTTTTTAGGTTTAAGTTAAACTACATTTAGTATTAAATTTTAAATAGTTTACGTCTACTTTTAACCTACACTAATTTACTAGTTTTAATATTATGCTAGCATTTTAGTTTGATTCTGTATTTTTAAGCAAACAGAGTCATTGTTGACAGCAAACAACGACAATGAAGCTACTAGGCTATTTAGTTTTTAATTCTACTACATTTAGGTTTAAGTTACACTACATTTAGTATTAAATTTTAAATAGTTTAGGTCTACTTTTAACCTACACTAATTTACTAGTTTTAATATACGCTAACAATTTAGTTTAAATGTGTATTTTACAAGCCAACAGAGTCACTGTTGACAGCAAACAATGACAATGTAGCTACTAGGCTATTAGCTTTTAATTCTACTTTTTAGGTTTAAGTTAGACTACATTTAGTATTAAATTTTAAATAGTTTACGTCTACTTTTAACCTACACTAATTTACTAGTTTTAATATTATGCTAACATATTAGTTTAAATTGTATTTTACAAGCCAACAGTGTCACTGTTGACAGCAAACAATGACAATGTAGCTACTAGGCTATTTAGCTTTTAATTCTACTTTTTAGGTTTAAGTTAAACTACATTTAGTATTAAATTTTAAATAGTTTACGTCTACTTTTAACCTACACTAATTTACTAGTTTTAATATTATGATAATATTTTAGTTTGATTCTGTATTTTTAAGCAAACAGAGTCATTGTTGACAGCAGACAATGACAATGTAGCTACTAGGCTATTTAGCTTTTAATTCTACTACTTTTAGGTTTAAGTTAAAACTATGTTTAGTATTAATTTTAAATAGTTTATGTCTACTTTAAAACATGCATTTATTTACTAATTTTATATTATGCTAACATTTTAGATTGAGTCTGTATTGTTATTTCTACAACATTTAGGTGTAAGTTAATTCTATATTTACTTTTTAATGTTTTAATCTTAATGTCTACTTTATAAACCTATATATTTATTGACAAGTTTTGTATTAAGCTAATATTTTAGTTTGATTCTGTATTTTTAAGCAAACAGAGTCATTGTTGACAGCTAACAACGACAATGAAGCTACTAGGCTATTTAGCTTTTAATTCTACTACTTTTAGGTTTAAGAAAAACTACATTTAGTATTAAATTTTAAATAGTTTACGTCATCTTTTAACCTACACTAATTTACTAGTTTTAATATTATGCTAGCATTTTAGTTTGATTCTGTATTTTTAAGCAAACAGAGTCACTGTTGACAGCAAACAAGGACAATGTAGCTACTAGGCTATTTAGCTTTTAATTCTACTTTTTAGGTTTAAGTTAAACTACATTTAGTATTAAATTTTAAATAGTTTACATCTACTTTTAACCACACTAATTTACTAGTTTTTAATATTATGCTAACATATTAGTTTAAATTTGTATTTTACAAGCAAACAGTGTCACTGTTGACAGCAAACAATGACAATGTAGCTTACTAGGCTATTTTAGCTTTTAATTCTACTTTTTAGGTTTAAGTTACACTACATTTAGTATTAAATTTTAAATAGTTTAGGTCTACTTTTAACCTACACTAATTTACTAGTTTTAATATTACGCTAACAATTTAGTTTAAATGTGTATTTTACAAGCCAACAGAGGTCACTGTTGACAGCAAACAATGACAATGTAGCTACTAGGCTTTTTAGCTTTTAATTCTACTTTTTAGGTTTAAGTTAAACTACATTTAGTATTAAATTTTAAATAGTTTACGTCTACTTTTAACCTACACTAATTTACTAGTTTTAATATTATGCTAACAATTTAGTTTAAATGTGTATTTTACAAGCCAACAGTGTCCACTGTTGACAGCAAACAATGACAATGTAGCTACTAGGCTATTTAGCTTTTAATTCTACTCTTTAGGTTTAAGTTAAACTACATTTAGTATTAAATTTAAAAAGTTTACGTCTACTTTTAACCTACACTAATTTACTAGTTTTAATATTATGCTAGCATTTTAGTTTGATTCTGTATTTTTAAGCAAACAGAGTCATTGTTGACAGCAAACAACGACAATGAAGCTACTAGGCTATTTAGCTTTTAATTCTACTACTTTTAGGTTTAAGAAAAACTACATTTAGTATTAAATTTTAAATAGTTTACGCCATCTTTTAACCTACACTAATTACTAGTTTTAATATTATGCCTAGCATTTTAGTTTGATTCTGTATTTTTAAGCAAACAGAGTCACTGTTGACAGCAAACAATGACAATGTAGCTACTAGGCTATTTAGCTTTTAATTCTACTTTTTAGGTTTAAGTTAAACTACATTTAGTATTAAATTTTAAATAGTTTTACATCTACTTTTAACCACACTAATTTACTAGTTTTAATATTATGCTAACATATTAGTTTAAATTTGTATTTTACAAGCCAACAGTGTCACTGTTGACAGCAAACAATGACAATGTAGCTACTAGGCTATTTAGCTTTTATTCTACTTTTTAGGTTTAAGTTACACTACATTTAGTATTAAATTTTAAATAGTTTAGGTCTACTTTTAACCTACACTAATTTACTAGTTTTAATATTACGCTAACAATTAAGTTTAAATTGTATTTTACAAGCCAACAGAGTCTCTGTGACAGCAAACAATGACAATGTAGCTACTAGGCTATTTAGCTTTTAATTCTACTTTTTAGGTTTAAGTTAAACTACATTTAGTATTAAATTTTAATAGTTTACGTCTACTTTTAACCTACACTAATTTACTAGTTTTAATATTACGCTAACAAATTTAGTTTAAATGTGTATTTTACAAGCCAACAGAGTCACTGTTGACAGCAAACAATGACAATGTAGCTACTAGGCTATTTAGCTTTTAATTCTACTTTTTAGGTTTAAGTTAAACTACATTTAGTATTAAATTTTAAATAGTTTACGTCTACTTTTAACCTACACTAATTTACTAGTTTTAATATTATGCTAGCATTTTAGTTTGATTCTGTATTTTTAAGCAAACAGAGTCACTGTTGACAGCAAACAATGACAATGTAGCTACTAGGCTATTTAGCTTTTAAATCTACTAGGATTAAGTTAAACTACAGTTAGTATTAAATTTGAAATAGTTTACATCTACTTTTAACACGCACTTATTTACTAGTTTTATTATTACGCTAACAGTTTAGTTTCAATCTGTTTTTTTATATCTACTACATTTAGGGAAAGATAATACTACATTTAGTTTCAAAGTTACAGTAGTTAATGTCTACTATAAACCTACATATATTTACTAGTTTAATTTTATGCTAACATTTTAGTAAATAATACATTTTGAGAGGAGGGAGACATCAAGATGGAAAAGAAGAAAGGCACTTTAAGCTCTAAAAGTGCCATACAAAGAGGAGCGCAGTTTAACGTCATGTCTCGGGACATTACAATATTTTAATGTTTCCTATGTTATTATCTTAATATTAAGTTTTACTACTAGGTTTAGATGTAAGTTAAACTACATTAAGTATGAAATTTAAAATAGTTTCAATCTACATTAAACCTACACTTATTTTCTAGTTTTATATTATGCTAACATTTTAGTTTGAATCTGTATTTTTAAGCAAACAGAGTCATTGTTGACAGCAAACAACGACAATGAAGCTACTAGGCTATTTAGTTTTAATTCTACTACATTTAGGTTTAAGTTACACTACATTTAGTATTAAATTTTAAATAGTTTAGGTCTACTTTTAACCTACACTAATTTACTAGTTTTAATATTACGCTAACAATTTAGTTTAAATGTGTATTTTACAAGCCAACAGAGTCACTGTTGACAGCAAAACATGACAATGTAGCTTACTAGGCTATTTAGCTTTTAATTCTACTTTTTAGGTTTAAGTTAGACTACATTTAGTATTAAATTTTAAAATAGTTTACGTCTACTTTTAACCTACACTAATTTACTAGTTTTAATATTATGCTAACATATTAGTTTAAATTTGTATTTTACAAGCCAACAGTGTCACTGTTGACAGCAAACAATGACAATGTAGCTACTAGGCTATTTAGCTTTTAATTCTACTTTTTAGGTTTAAGTTAAACTACATTTAGTATTAAATTTTAAATAGTTTACGTCTACTTTTAACCTACACTAATTTACTAGTTTTAATATTATGCTAGCATTTTAGTTTGATTCTGTATTTTTAAGCAAACAGAGTCATTGTTGACAGCAAACAACGACAATGAAGCTACTAGGCTATTTAGCTTTTAATTCTACTACTTTTAGGTTTAAGAAAAACTACATTTAGTATTAAATTTTAAATAGTTTACGTCATCTTTTAACCTACACTAATTTACTAGTTTTAATATTATGCTAGCATTTTAGTTTGATTCTGTATTTTTAAGTAAACAGAGTCACTGTTGACAGCAAACAATGACAATGTAGCTACTAGGCTATTTAGCTTTAAATTCTA
Source organism: Biomphalaria sudanica (assembly GCA_036873155.1). Taxonomy (NCBI): domain Eukaryota; kingdom Metazoa; phylum Mollusca; class Gastropoda; family Planorbidae; genus Biomphalaria; species Biomphalaria sudanica. Next base: position 1,794,649 of record JAZGLO010002720.1, read on the forward strand.
CTTTTTAGGTTTAAGTTAAACTACATTTAGTATTAAATTTTAAATAGTTTACATCTACTTTTAACCACACTAATTTACTAGTTTTAATATTATGCTAACATATTAGTTTAAATTTGTATTTTACAAGCCAACAGTGTCACTGTTGACAGCAAACAATGACAATGTAGCTACTAGGCTATTTAGCTTTTAATTCTACTTTTTAGGTTTAAGTTACACTACATTTAGTATTAAAATTTAAATAGTTTAGGTCTACTTTTAACCTACACTAATTTACTAGTTTTAATATTACGCTAACAATTAAGTTTAAATGTGTATTTTACAAGCCAACAGAGTCACTGTTGACAGCAAACAATGACAATGTAGCTACTAGGCTATTTAGCTTTTAATTCTACTTTTTAGGTTAAGTTAAACTACATTTAGTATTAAATTTTAAATAGTTTACGTCTACTTTTAACCTACACTAATTTACTAGTTTTAATATTATGCTAACATAGTTTAAATTTGTATTTTACAAGCCAACAGTGTCACTGTTGACAGCAAACAATGACAATGTAGCTACTAGGCTATTTAGCTTTTAATTCTACTTTTTAGGTTTAAGTTAAACTACATTTAGTATTAAATTTTAAATAGTTTACGTCTACTTTTAACCTACACTAATTTACTAGTTTTAATATTATGCTAGCATTTTAGTTTGATTCTGTATTTTTAAGCAAACAGAGTCATTGTTGACAGCAAACAACGACAATGAAGCTACTAGGCTATTTAGTTTTTAATTCTACTACATTTAGGTTTAAGTTACACTACATTTAGTATTAAATTTTAAATAGTTTAGGTCTACTTTAACCTACACTAATTTACTAGTTTTAATATTACGCTAACAATTTAGTTTAAATGTGTATTTTACAAGCCAACAGAGTCACTGTTGACAGCAAACAATGACAATGTAGCTACTAGGCTATTTAGCTTTTAATTCTACTTTTTAGGTTTAAGTTAGACTACATTTAGTATTAAATTTTAAATAGTTTACGTCTACTTTTAACCTACACTAATTTACTAGTTTTAATATTATGCTAACATATTAGTTTAAATTTGTATTTTACAAGCCAACAGTGTCACTGTTGACAGCAAACAATGACAATGTAGCTACTAGGCTATTTAGCTTTTAATTCTACTTTTTAGGTTTAAGTTAAACTACATTTAGTATTAAATTTTTAAATAGTTTACGTCTACTTTTAACCTACACTAATTTACTAGTTTTAATATTATGATAATATTTTAGTTTGATTCTGTATTTTTAAGCAAACAGAGTCATTGTTGACAGCAGACAATGACAATGTAGCTACTAGGCTATTTAGCTTTTAATTCTACTACTTTTAGGTTTAAGTTAAACTATGTTTAGGTATTAATTTTAATAGTTTATGTCTACTTTAAAAATGCATTTATTTACTAATTTTATATTATGCTAACATTTTAGATTGAGTCTGTATTGTTATTTCTACAACATTTAGGTGTAAGTTAATTCTATATTTATTTTTAATGTTTTAATCTTAATGTCTACTTTATAAACCTATATATTTATTGACAAGTTTTGTATTAAGCTAATATTTTAGTTTTGATTCTGTATTTTTAAGCAAACAGAGTCATTGTTGACAGCTAACAACGACAATGAAGCTACTAGGCTATTTAGCTTTTAATTCTACTACTTTTAGGTTTAAGAAAAACTACATTTAGTATTAAATTTTAAATAGTTTACTTCATCTTTTAACCTACACTAATTTACTAGTTTTTAATATTATGCTAGCATTTTAGTTTGATTCTGTATTTTTAAGCAAACAGAGTCACTGTTGACAGCAAACAATGACAATGTAGCTACTAGGCTATTTAGCTTTTAATTCTACTTTTAGGTTTAAGTTAAACTACATTTAGTATTAAATTTTAAATAGTTTACATCTACTTTTAACCACACTAATTTACTAGTTTTAATATTATGCTAACATATTAGTTTAAATTTGTATTTACAAGCAAACAGTGTCACTGTTGACAGCAAACAATGACAATGTAGCTACTAGGCTATTTAGCTTTTAATTCTACTTTTTAGGTTTAAGTTACACTACATTTAGTATTAAATTTTAAATAGTTTAGGTCTACTTTTAACCTACACTAATTTACTAGTTTTAATATTACGCTAACAATTTAGTTTAAATGTGTATTTTACAAGCCAACCAGAGTCACTGTTGACAGCAAACAATGACAATGTAGCTACTAGGCTTTTTAGCTTTTAATTCTACTTTTTAGGTTTAAGTTAAACTACATTTAGTATTAATTTTAAATAGTTTACGTCTACTTTTAACCTACACTAATTTACTAGTTTTAATATTATGCTAACAATTGAGTTTAAATGTGTATTTTACAAGCCAACAGTGTCACTGTTGACAGCAAACAATGACAATGTAGCTACTAGGCTATTTAGCTTTTAATTCTACTCTTTAGGTTTAAGTTAAACTACATTTAGTATTAAATTTTAAAAAGTTTACGTCTACTTTTAACCTACACTAATTTACTAGTTTTAATATTATGCTAGCATTTTAGTTTGATTCCTGTATTTTTAGCAACAGAGTCATTGTTGACAGCAAACAACGACAATGAAGCTACTAGGCTATTTAGCTTTTAATTCTACTACTTTTAGGTTTAAGAAAACTACATTTAGTATTAAATTTTAAATAGTTTACGCCATCTTTTAACCTACACTAATTTACTAGTTTTAATATTAAGCTAGCATGTTTAGTTTGATTCTGTATTTTTAAGCAAACAGAGTCACTGTTGACAGCAAACAATGACAATGTAGCTACTAGGCTATTTAGCTTTTAATTCTACTTTTTAGTTTAAGTTAAACTACATTTAGTATTAAATTTTTAAATAGTTTTACATCTACTTTTAACCACACTAATTTACTAGTTTTAATATTATGCTAACATATTAGTTTAAATTTGTATTTTACAAGCCAACAGTGTCACTGTTGACAGCAAACAATGACAATGTAGCTACTAGGCTATTTAGCTTTTAATTCTACTTTTTAGGTTTAAGTTACACTACATTTAGTATTAAATTTTAAATAGTTTAGGTCTACTTTTAACCTACACTAATTTACTAGTTTTAATATTACGCTAACAATTAAGTTTAAATTTGTATTTTACAAGCCAACAGAGTCACTGTTGACAGCAAACAATGACAATGTAGCTACTAGGCTATTTAGCTTTTAATTCTACTTTTTAGGTTTAAGTTAAAACTACATTTAGTATTAAATTTTAAATAGTTTACGTCTACTTTTAACCTACACTAATTTACTAGTTTTAATATTACGCTAACAATTTAGTTTAAATGTGTTTTTTACAAGCCAACAGAGTCACTGTTGACAGCAAACAATGACAATGTAGCTACTAGGCTATTTAGCTTTTAATTCTACTTTTTAGGTTTAAGTTAAACTAACATTTAGTATTAATTTTTAAATAGTTTACGTCTACTTTTGAACCTACACTATTTACTAGTTTTAATATTATGCTAGCATTTAGTTTGATTCTGTATTTTTAAGCAAACAGAGTCACTGTTGACAGCAAACCAATGACAATGTAGCTACTAGGCTATTTAGCTTTTAAATCTTACTAGGATTAAGTTAAACTACAGTTAGTATTAAATTTGAAATAGTTTACATCTACTTTTAACACGCACTTATTTACTAGTTTTATTATTACGCTAACAGTTTAGTTTCAATCTGTTTTTTTATATCTACTACATTTAGGGAAAGTTAATACTACATTTAGTTTCAAAGTTACAGTAGTTAATGTCTACTATAAACCTACATATATTTACTAGTTTAATTTTATGCTAACATTTTAGTAAATAATACATTTTGAGAGGAGGGAGACATCAAGATGGAAAAGAAGAAAGGCACTTTTTAAGCTCTAAAAGTGCCATACAAAGAGGAGCGCAGTTAACGTCATGTCTCGGGACATTACAATATTTTAATGTTTCCTATGTTATTATCTTAATATTAAGTTTTTACTACTAGGTTTAGATGTAAGTTAAACTACATTAAGTATGAAAATTTAAAATAGTTTCAATCTACATTAAACCTACACTTATTTTCTAGTTTTATATTATGCTAACATTTTAGTTTTGAATCTGTATTTTTTAAGCAAACAGAGTCATTGTTGACAGCAAACAACGACAATGAAGCTACTAGGCTATTTAGCTTTTAATTCTACTACATTTAGGTTTAAGTTACACTACATTTAGTATTAAATTTTAAATAGTTTAGGTCTACTTTTAACCTACACTAATTTACTAGTTTTAATATTATGCTAACAATTTAGTTTAAATGTCTATTTTACAAGCCAACAGTCACTGTTGACAGCAAACAATGACAATGTAGCTACTAGGCTATTTAGCTTTTAATTCTACTTTTTAGGTTTAAGTTAAACTACATTTAGTATTAAATTTTAAATAGTTTACGTCTACTTTTAACCTACACTAATTTACTAGTTTTAATATTATGCTAACATATTAGTTTAAATTTGTATTTACAAGCCAACAGTGTCACTGTTGACAGCAAACAATGACATGTAGCTACTAGGCTATTTAGCTTTTAATTCTACTTTTTAGGTTTAAGTTACACTACATTTAGTATTAAATTTTTAAATAGTTGAGGTCTACTTTTAACCTACACTAATTTACTAGTTTTAATATTATGCTAACAATTTAGTTTAAATGTGTATTTTACAAGCCAACAGTGTCACTGTTGACAGCAAACAATGACAATGTAGCTACTAGGCTATTTAGCTTTTAATTCTACTTTTTAGGTTTAAGTTAAACTACATTTAGTATTAAATTTTAAATAGTTTACGTCTACTTTTAAACTACACTAATTTACTAGTTTTAATATTATGCTAACATATTAGTTTGATTCTGTATTTTTAAGCAAACAGAGTCACTGTTGACAGCAAACAATGACAATGTAGCTACTAGGCTATTTAGCTTTTAATTCTACTACTTTTAGGTTTAAGTTAAACTATGTTTAGTATTAAATTTTAAATAGTTTATGTCTACTTTAAACATGCATTTATTTACTAATTTTATATTATGCTAACATTTTAAATTGAGTCTGTATTGTTATTTCTACTACAATTAGGTGTAAGTATATTCTATATTTACTTTTTTAATGTTTTAATCTTAGTGTCTACTTTATAAACCTATATATTTATTGACAAGTTTTGTATTATGCTAATATTTTAGTTTGATTCTGTATTTTTAAGCAAACAGAGTCATTGTTGACAGCAAACAACGACAATGAAGCTACTAGGCTTTTTAGCTTTTAATTCTACTACTTTTAGGTTTAAGTTAAACTACATTTAGTATTAAATTTTAAATAGTTTACGTCTACTTTTAACCTACACTAATTTACTAGTTTTAATATTATGCTAACATTTTAGTTTGATTCTGTATTTTTAAGCAAACAGAGTCACTGTTGACAGCAAACAATGACAATGTAGCTACTAGGCTATTTAGCTTTTAAATCTACTAGGATTAAGTTAAACTACACTTAGTATTAAATTTGAAATAGTTTACATCTACTTTTAACACGCACTTATTTACTAGTTTTATTATTACGCTAACAGTTTAGTTTCAATCTGTTTTTTTATATCTACTACATTTAGGGAAAGTTAATACTACACTTAGTTTCAAAGTTAAAGTAGTTGATGTCTACTATAAACCTACATATATTTACTAGTTTAATTTTATGCTAACATTTTAGTAAATATTACATTTTGAGAGGAGGGAGACATCAAGATGGAAAAGAAGAAAGGCACTTTTAAGCTCTAAAAGTGCCATACAAAGAGGAGCGCAGTTTAACGTCATGTCTCGGGACATTACAATATTTTAATGTTTCCTATGTTATTATCTTAATATTAAGTTTTACTACTAGGTTTAGATGTAAGTTAAACTACATTAAGTATGAAATTTAAAATAGTTTAAATCTACATTAAACCTACACTTATTTTCTAGTTTTATATTATGCTAACATTTTAGTTTGAATCTGTATTTTTAAGCAAACAGAGTCATTGTTGACAGCAAACAACGACAATGAAGCTACTAGGCTATTTAGTTTTTAATTCTACTACATTTAGGTTTAAGTTACACTACATTTAGTATTAAATTTTAAATAGTTTAGGTCTACTTTTAACCTACACTAATTTACTAGTTTTAATATTACGCTAACAATTTAGTTTAAATGTGTATTTTACAAGCCAACAGAGTCACTGTTGACAGCAAAACATGACAATGTAGCTACTAGGCTATTTAGCTTTTAATTCTACTTTTTAGGTTTAAGTTAGACTACATTTAGTATTAAATTTTAAATAGTTTACGTCTACTTTTAACCTACACTAATTTACTAGTTTTAATATTATGCTAACATATTAGTTTAAATTTGTATTTTACAAGCCAACAGTGTCACTGTTGACAGCAAACAATGACAATGTAGCTACTAGGCTATTTAGCTTTTAATTCTACTTTTTAGGTTTAAGTTAAACTACATTTAGTATTAAATTTTAAATAGTTTACGTCTACTTTTAACCTACACTAATTTACTAGTTTTAATATTATGATAATATTTTAGTTTGATTCTGTATTTTTAAGCAAACAGAGTCATTGTTGACAGCAAACAATGACAATGTAGCTACTAGGCTATTTAGCTTTTAATTCTACTACTTTTAGGTTTAAGTTAAACTATGTTTAGTATTAATTTTAAATAGTTTATGTCTACTTTAAACATGCATTTATTTACTAATTTTATATTATGCTATCATTTTAGATTGAGTCTGTATTGTTATTTCTACAACATTTAGGTGTAAGTTAATTCTATATTTACTTTTTAATGTTTTAATCTTAATGTCTACTTTATAAACCTATATATTTATTGACAAGTTTTGTATTAAGCTAATATTTTAGTTTGATTCTGTATTTTTAAGCAAACAGAGTCATTGTTGACAGCAAACAACGACAATGAAGCTACTAGGCTATTTAGCTTTTAATTCTACTACTTTTAGGTTTAAGAAAAACTACATTTAGTATTAAATTTTAAATAGTTTACGTCATCTTTTAACCTACACTAATTTACTAGTTTTAATATTATGCTAGCATTTTAGTTTGATTCTGTATTTTTAAGCAAACAGAGTCACTGTTGACAGCAAACAATGACAATGTAGCTACTAGGCTATTTAGCTTTTAATTCTACTTTTTAGGTTTAAGTTAAACTACATTTAGTATTAAATTTTAAATAGTTTACATCTACTTTTAACCACACTAATTTACTAGTTTTAATATTATGCTAACATATTAGTTTAAATTTGTATTTTACAAGCCAACAGTGTCACTGTTGACAGCAAACAATGACAATGTAGCTACTAGGCTATTTAGCTTTTAATTCTACTTTTTAGGTTTAAGTTACACTACATTTAGTATTAAATTTTAAATAGTTTAGGTCTACTTTTAACCTACACTAATTTACTAGTTTTAATATTACGCTAACAATTAAGTTTAAATGTGTATTTTACAAGCCAACAGAGTCACTGTTGACAGCAAACAATGACAATGTAGCTACTAGGCTATTTAGCTTTTAATTCTACTTTTTAGGTTTAAGTTAAACTACATTTAGTATTAAATTTTAAATAGTTTACGTCTACTTTTAACCTACACTAATTTACTAGTTTTAATATTATGCTAACAATTTAGTTTAAATGTGTATTTTACAAGCCAACAGTGTCACTGTTGACAGCAAACAATGACAATGTAGCTACTAGGCTATTTAGCTTTTAATTCTACTACTTTTAGGTTTAAGAAAAACTACATTTAGTATTAAATTTTAAATAGTTTACGTCATCTTTTAACCTACACTAATTTACTAGTTTTAATATTATGCTAGCATTTTAGTTTGATTCTGTATTTTTAAGCAAACAGAGTCACTGTTGACAGCAAACAATGACAATGTAGCTACTAGGCTATTTAGCTTTTAATTCTACTTTTTAGGTTTAAGTTAAACTACATTTAGTATTAAATTTTAAATAGTTTACATCTACTTTTAACCACACTAATTTACTAGTTTTAATATTATGCTAACATATTAGTTTAAATTTGTATTTTACAAGCAAACAGTGTCACTGTTGACAGCAAACAATGACAATGTAGCTACTAGGCTATTTAGCTTTTAATTCTACTTTTTAGGTTTAAGTTAAACTACATTTAGTATTAAATTTTAAATAGTTTAGGTCTACTTTTAACCTACACTAATTTACTAGTTTTAATATTACGCTAACAATTTAGTTTAAATGTGTATTTTACAAGCCAACAGAGTCACTGTTGACAGCAAACAATGACAATGTAGCTACTAGGCTATTTAGCTTTTAATTCTACTTTTTAGGTTTAAGTTAAACTACATTTAGTATTAAATTTTAAATAGTTTACGTCTACTTTTAACCTACACTAATTTACTAGTTTTAATATTATGCTAACAATTTAGTTTAAATGTGTATTTTACAAGCCAACAGTGTCACTGTTGACAGCAAACAATGACAATGTAGCTACTAGGCTATTTAGCTTTTAATTCTACTTTTTAGGTTTAAGTTAAACTACATTTAGTATTAAATTTTAAATAGTTTACGTCTACTTTTAACCTACACTAATTTACTAGTTTTAATATTATGATAATATTTTAGTTTGATTCTGTATTTTTAAGCAAACAGAGTCATTGTTGACAGCAGACAATGACAATGTAGCTACTAGGCTATTTAGCTTTTAATTCTACTACTTTTAGGTTTAAGTTAAACTATGTTTAGTATTAATTTTAAATAGTTTATGTCTACTTTAAACATGCATTTATTTACTAATTTTATATTATGCTAACATTTTAGATTGAGTCTGTATTGTTATTTCTACAACATTTAGGTGTAAGTTAATTCTATATTTACTTTTTAATGTTTTAATCTTAATGTCTACTTTATAAACCTATATATTTATTGACAAGTTTTGTATTAAGCTAATATTTTAGTTTGATTCTGTATTTTTAAGCAAACAGAGTCATTGTTGACAGCTAACAACGACAATGAAGCTACTAGGCTATTTAGCTTTTAATTCTACTACTTTTAGGTTTAAGAAAAACTACATTTAGTATTAAATTTTAAATAGTTTACGTCATCTTTTAACCTACACTAATTTACTAGTTTTAATATTATGCTAGCATTTTAGTTTGATTCTGTATTTTTAAGCAAACAGAGTCACTGTTGACAGCAAACAATGACAATGTAGCTACTAGGCTATTTAGCTTTTAATTCTACTTTTTAGGTTTAAGTTAAACTACATTTAGTATTAAATTTTAAATAGTTTACATCTACTTTTAACCACACTAATTTACTAGTTTTAATATTATGCTAACATATTAGTTTAAATTTGTATTTTACAAGCAAACAGTGTCACTGTTGACAGCAAACAATGACAATGTAGCTACTAGGCTATTTAGCTTTTAATTCTACTTTTTAGGTTTAAGTTACACTACATTTAGTATTAAATTTTAAATAGTTTAGGTCTACTTTTAACCTACACTAATTTACTAGTTTTAATATTACGCTAACAATTTAGTTTAAATGTGTATTTTACAAGCCAACAGAGTCACTGTTGACAGCAAACAATGACAATGTAGCTACTAGGCTTTTTAGCTTTTAATTCTACTTTTTAGGTTTAAGTTAAACTACATTTAGTATTAAATTTTAAATAGTTTACGTCTACTTTTAACCTACACTAATTTACTAGTTTTAATATTATGCTAACAATTTAGTTTAAATGTGTATTTTACAAGCCAACAGTGTCACTGTTGACAGCAAACAATGACAATGTAGCTACTAGGCTATTTAGCTTTTAATTCTACTCTTTAGGTTTAAGTTAAACTACATTTAGTATTAAATTTTAAAAAGTTTACGTCTACTTTTAACCTACACTAATTTACTAGTTTTAATATTATGCTAGCATTTTAGTTTGATTCTGTATTTTTAAGCAAACAGAGTCATTGTTGACAGCAAACAACGACAATGAAGCTACTAGGCTATTTAGCTTTTAATTCTACTACTTTTAGGTTTAAGAAAAACTACATTTAGTATTAAATTTTAAATAGTTTACGCCATCTTTTAACCTACACTAATTTACTAGTTTTAATATTATGCTAGCATTTTAGTTTGATTCTGTATTTTTAAGCAAACAGAGTCACTGTTGACAGCAAACAATGACAATGTAGCTACTAGGCTATTTAGCTTTTAATTCTACTTTTTAGGTTTAAGTTAAACTACATTTAGTATTAAATTTTAAATAGTTTACATCTACTTTTAACCACACTAATTTACTAGTTTTAATATTATGCTAACATATTAGTTTAAATTTGTATTTTACAAGCCAACAGTGTCACTGTTGACAGCAAACAATGACAATGTAGCTACTAGGCTATTTAGCTTTTAATTCTACTTTTTAGGTTTAAGTTACACTACATTTAGTATTAAATTTTAAATAGTTTAGGTCTACTTTTAACCTACACTAATTTACTAGTTTTAATATTACGCTAACAATTAAGTTTAAATTTGTATTTTACAAGCCAACAGAGTCACTGTTGACAGCAAACAATGACAATGTAGCTACTAGGCTATTTAGCTTTTAATTCTACTTTTTAGGTTTAAGTTAAACTACATTTAGTATTAAATTTTAAATAGTTTACGTCTACTTTTAACCTACACTAATTTACTAGTTTTAATATTACGCTAACAATTTAGTTTAAATGTGTATTTTACAAGCCAACAGAGTCACTGTTGACAGCAAACAATGACAATGTAGCTACTAGGCTATTTAGCTTTTAATTCTACTTTTTAGGTTTAAGTTAAACTACATTTAGTATTAAATTTTAAATAGTTTACGTCTACTTTTAACCTACACTAATTTACTAGTTTTAATATTATGCTAGCATTTTAGTTTGATTCTGTATTTTTAAGCAAACAGAGTCACTGTTGACAGCAAACAATGACAATGTAGCTACTAGGCTATTTAGCTTTTAAATCTACTAGGATTAAGTTAAACTACAGTTAGTATTAAATTTGAAATAGTTTACATCTACTTTTAACACGCACTTATTTACTAGTTTTATTATTACGCTAACAGTTTAGTTTCAATCTGTTTTTTTATATCTACTACATTTAGGGAAAGTTAATACTACATTTAGTTTCAAAGTTACAGTAGTTAATGTCTACTATAAACCTACATATATTTACTAGTTTAATTTTATGCTAACATTTTAGTAAATAATACATTTTGAGAGGAGGGAGACATCAAGATGGAAAAGAAGAAAGGCACTTTTAAGCTCTAAAAGTGCCATACAAAGAGGAGCGCAGTTTAACGTCATGTCTCGGGACATTACAATATTTTAATGTTTCCTATGTTATTATCTTAATATTAAGTTTTACTACTAGGTTTAGATGTAAGTTAAACTACATTAAGTATGAAATTTAAAATAGTTTCAATCTACATTAAACCTACACTTATTTTCTAGTTTTATATTATGCTAACATTTTAGTTTGAATCTGTATTTTTAAGCAAACAGAGTCATTGTTGACAGCAAACAACGACAATGAAGCTACTAGGCTATTTAGCTTTTAATTCTACTACATTTAGGTTTAAGTTACACTACATTTAGTATTAAATTTTAAATAGTTTAGGTCTACTTTTAACCTACACTAATTTACTAGTTTTAATATTATGCTAACAATTTAGTTTAAATGTCTATTTTACAAGCCAACAGTCACTGTTGACAGCAAACAATGACAATGTAGCTACTAGGCTATTTAGCTTTTAATTCTACTTTTTAGGTTTAAGTTAAACTACATTTAGTATTAAATTTTAAATAGTTTACGTCTACTTTTAACCTACACTAATTTACTAGTTTTAATATTATGCTAACATATTAGTTTAAATTTGTATTTTACAAGCCAACAGTGTCACTGTTGACAGCAAACAATGACAATGTAGCTACTAGGCTATTTAGCTTTTAATTCTACTTTTTAGGTTTAAGTTACACTACATTTAGTATTAAATTTTAAATAGTTGAGGTCTACTTTTAACCTACACTAATTTACTAGTTTTAATATTATGCTAACAATTTAGTTTAAATGTGTATTTTACAAGCCAACAGTGTCACTGTTGACAGCAAACAATGACAATGTAGCTACTAGGCTATTTAGCTTTTAATTCTACTTTTTAGGTTTAAGTTAAACTACATTTAGTATTAAATTTTAAATAGTTTAGGTCTACTTTTAACCTACACTAATTTACTAGTTTTAATATTATGCTAACAATTTAGTTTAAATGTCTATTTTAAAGCCAACAGTCACTGTTGACAGCAAACAATGACAATGTAGCTACTAGGCTATTTAGCTTTTAATTCTACTTTTTAGGTTTAAGTTAAACTACATTTAGTATTAAATTTTAAATAGTTTACGTCTACTTTTAACCACACTAATTTACTAGTTTTAATATTATGCTAACATATTAGTTTAAATTTGTATTTTACAAGCCAACAGTGTCACTGTTGACAGCAAACAATGACAATGTAGCTACTAGGCTATTTAGCTTTTAATTCTACTTTTTAGGTTTAAGTTACACTACATTTAGTATTAAATTTTAAATAGTTGAGGTCTACTTTTAACCTACACTAATTTACTAGTTTTAATATTATGCTAACAATTTAGTTTAAATGTGTATTTTACAAGCCAACAGTGTCACTGTTGACAGCAAACAATGACAATGTAGCTACTAGGCTATTTAGCTTTTAATTCTACTTTTTAGGTTTAAGTTAAACTACATTTAGTATTAAATTTTAAATAGTTTACGTCTACTTTTAAACTACACTAATTTACTAGTTTTAATATTATGCTAACATATTAGTTTGATTCTGTATTTTTAAGCAAACAGAGTCACTGTTGACAGCAAACAATGACAATGTAGCTACTAGGCTATTTAGCTTTTAATTCTACTACTTTTAGGTTTAAGTTAAACTATGTTTAGTATTAAATTTTAAATAGTTTATGTCTACTTTAAACATGCATTTATTTACTAATTTTATATTATGCTAACATTTTAAATTGAGTCTGTATTGTTATTTCTACTACAATTAGGTGTAAGTATATTCTATATTTACTTTTTTAATGTTTTAATCTTAGTGTCTACTTTATAAACCTATATATTTATTGACAAGTTTTGTATTATGCTAATATTTTAGTTTGATTCTGTATTTTTAAGCAAACAGAGTCATTGTTGACAGCAAACAACGACAATGAAGCTACTAGGCTTTTTAGCTTTTAATTCTACTACTTTTAGGTTTAAGTTAAACTACATTTAGTATTAAATTTTAAATAGTTTACGTCTACTTTTAACCTACACTAATTTACTAGTTTTAATATTATGCTAACATTTTAGTTTGATTCTGTATTTTTAAGCAAACAGAGTCACTGTTGACAGCAAACAATGACAATGTAGCTACTAGGCTATTTAGCTTTTAAATCTACTAGGATAAAGTTAAACTACACTTAGTATTAAATTTGAAATAGTTTACATCTACTTTTAACACGCACTTATTTACTAGTTTTATTATTACGCTAACAGTTTAGTTTCAATCTGTTTTTTTATATCTACTACATTTAGGGAAAGTTAATACTACACTTAGTTTCAAAGTTAAAGTAGTTGATGTCTACTATAAACCTACATATATTTACTAGTTTAATTTTATGCTAACATTTTAGTAAATATTACATTTTGAGAGGAGGGAGACATCAAGATGGAAAAGAAGAAAGGCACTTTTAAGCTCTAAAAGTGCCATACAAAGAGGAGCGCAGTTTAACGTTATGTCTCGGGACATTACAATATTTTAATGTTTCCTATGTTATTATCTTAATATTAAGTTTTACTACTAGGTTTAGATGTAAGTTAAACTACATTAAGTATGAAATTTAAAATAGTTTAAATCTACATTAAACCTACACTTATTTTCTAGTTTTATATTATGCTAACATTTTAGTTTGAATCTGTATTTTTAAGCAAACAGAGTCATTGTTGACAGCAAACAACGACAATGAAGCTACTAGGCTATTTAGTTTTTAATTCTACTACATTTAGGTTTAAGTTACACTACATTTAGTATTAAATTTTAAATAGTTTAGGTCTACTTTTAACCTACACTAATTTACTAGTTTTAATATTACGCTAACAATTTAGTTTAAATGTGTATTTTACAAGCCAACAGAGTCACTGTTGACAGCAAAACATGACAATGTAGCTACTAGGCTATTTAGCTTTTAATTCTACTTTTTAGGTTTAAGTTAGACTACATTTAGTATTAAATTTTAAATAGTTTACGTCTACTTTTAACCTACACTAATTTACTAGTTTTAATATTATGCTAACATATTAGTTTAAATTTGTATTTTACAAGCCAACAGTGTCACTGTTGACAGCAAACAATGACAATGTAGCTACTAGGCTATTTATCTTTTAATTCTACTTTTTAGGTTTAAGTTAAACTACATTTAGTATTAAATTTTAAATAGTTTACGTCTACTTTTAACCTACACTAATTTACTAGTTTTAATATTATGATAATATTTTAGTTTGATTCTGTATTTTTAAGCAAACAGAGTCATTGTTGACAGCAAACAATGACAATGTAGCTACTAGGCTATTTAGCTTTTAATTCTACTACTTTTAGGTTTAAGTTAAACTATGTTTAGTATTAATTTTAAATAGTTTATGTCTACTTTAAACATGCATTTATTTACTAATTTTATATTATGCTATCATTTTAGATTGAGTCTGTATTGTTATTTCTACAACATTTAGGTGTAAGTTAATTCTATATTTACTTTTTAATGTTTTAATCTTAATGTCTACTTTATAAACCTATATATTTATTGACAAGTTTTGTATTAAGCTAATATTTTAGTTTGATTCTGTATTTTTAAGCAAACAGAGTCATTGTTGACAGCAAACAACGACAATGAAGCTACTAGGCTATTTAGCTTTTAATTCTACTACTTTTAGGTTTAAGAAAAACTACATTTAGTATTAAATTTTAAATAGTTTACGTCATCTTTTAACCTACACTAATTTACTAGTTTTAATATTATGCTAGCATTTTAGTTTGATTCTGTATTTTTAAGCAAACAGAGTCACTGTTGACAGCAAACAATGACAATGTAGCTACTAGGCTATTTAGCTTTTAATTCTACTTTTTAGGTTTAAGTTAAACTACATTTAGTATTAAATTTTAAATAGTTTACATCTACTTTTAACCACACTAATTTACTAGTTTTAATATTATGCTAACATATTAGTTTAAATTTGTATTTTACAAGCCAACAGTGTCACTGTTGACAGCAAACAATGACAATGTAGCTACTAGGCTATTTAGCTTTTAATTCTACTTTTTAGGTTTAAGTTACACTACATTTAGTATTAAATTTTAAATAGTTTAGGTCTACTTTTAACCTACACTAATTTACTAGTTTTAATATTACGCTAACAATTAAGTTTAAATGTGTATTTTACAAGCCAACAGAGTCACTGTTGACAGCAAACAATGACAATGTAGCTACTAGGCTATTTAGCTTTTAATTCTACTTTTTAGGTTTAAGTTAAACTACATTTAGTATTAAATTTTAAATAGTTTACGTCTACTTTTAACCTACACTAATTTACTAGTTTTAATATTATGCTAACAATTTAGTTTAAATGTGTATTTTACAAGCCAACAGTGTCACTGTTGACAGCAAACAATGACAATGTAGCTACTAGGCTATTTAGCTTTTAATTCTACTACTTTTAGGTTTAAGAAAAACTACATTTAGTATTAAATTTTAAATAGTTTACGTCATCTTTTAACCTACACTAATTTACTAGTTTTAATATTATGCTAGCATTTTAGTTTGATTCTGTATTTTTAAGCAAACAGAGTCACTGTTGACAGCAAACAATGACAATGTAGCTACTAGGCTATTTAGCTTTTAATTCTACTTTTTAGGTTTAAGTTAAACTACATTTAGTATTAAATTTTAAATAGTTTACATCTACTTTTAACCACACTAATTTACTAGTTTTAATATTATGCTAACATATTAGTTTAAATTTGTATTTTACAAGCAAACAGTGTCACTGTTGACAGCAAACAATGACAATGTAGCTACTAGGCTATTTAGCTTTTAATTCTACTTTTTAGGTTTAAGTTAAACTACATTTAGTATTAAATTTTAAATAGTTTAGGTCTACTTTTAACCTACACTAATTTACTAGTTTTAATATTACGCTAACAATTTAGTTTAAATGTGTATTTTACAAGCCAACAGAGTCACTGTTGACAGCAAACAATGACAATGTAGCTACTAGGCTATTTAGCTTTTAATTCTACTTTTTAGGTTTAAGTTAAACTACATTTAGTATTAAATTTTAAATAGTTTACGTCTACTTTTAACCTACACTAATTTACTAGTTTTAATATTATGCTAACAATTTAGTTTAAATGTGTATTTTACAAGCCAACAGTGTCACTGTTGACAGCAAACAATGACAATGTAGCTACTAGGCTATTTAGCTTTTAATTCTACTTTTTAGGTTTAAGTTAAACTACATTTAGTATTAAATTTTAAAAAGTTTACGTCTACTTTTAACCTACACTAATTTACTAGTTTTAAAATTATGCTAGCATTTTAGTTTGATTCTGTATTTTTAAGCAAACAGAGTCATTGTTGACAGCAAACAACGACAATGAAGCTACTAGGCTATTTAGCTTTTAATTCTACTAGTTTTAGGTTTAAGAAAAACTACATTTAGTATTAAATTTTAAATAGTTTACGCCATCTTTTAACCTACACTAATTTACTAGTTTTAATATTATGCTAGCATTTTAGTTTGATTCTGTATTTTTAAGCAAACAGAGTCACTGTTGACAGCAAACAATGACAATGTAGCTACTAGGCTATTTAGCTTTTAATTCTACTTTTTAGGTTTAAGTTAAACTACATTTAGTATTAAATTTTAAATAGTTTACATCTACTTTTAACCACACTAATTTACTAGTTTTAATATTATGCTAACATATTAGTTTAAATTTGTATTTTACAAGCCAACAGTGTCACTGTTGACAGCAAACAATGACAATGTAGCTACTAGGCTATTTAGCTTTTAATTCTACTTTTTAGGTTTAAGTTAAACTACATTTAGTATTAAATTTTAAATAGTTTACGTCTACTTTTAACCTACACTAATTTACTAGTTTTAATATTATGCTAACATAGTTTAAATTTGTATTTTACAAGCCAACAGTGTCACTGTTGACAGCAAACAATGACAATGTAGCTACTAGGCTATTTAGCTTTTAATTCTACTTTTTAGGTTTAAGTTAAACTACATTTAGTATTAAATTTTAAATAGTTTACGTCTACTTTTAACCTACACTAATTTACTAGTTTTAATATTATGCTAACATAATAGTGTAAATTTGTATTTTACAAGCCAACAGTGTCACTGTTGACAGCAAACAATGACAATGTAGCTACTAGGCTATTTAGCTTTTAAATCTACTAGGATTAAGTTAAACTACAGTTAGTATTAAATTTGAAATAGTTTACATCTACTTTTAACACGCACTTATTTACTAGTTTTATTATTACGCTAACAGTTTAGTTTCAATCTGTTTTTTTATATCTACTACATTTAGGGAAAGTTAATACTACATTTAGTTTCAAAGTTACAGTAGTTAATGTCTACTATAAACCTACATATATTTACTAGTTTAATTTTATGCTAACATTTTAGTAAATAATACATTTTGAGAGGAGGGAGACATCAAGATGGAAAAGAAGAAAGGCACTTTTAAGCTCTAAAAGTGCCATACAAAGAGGAGCGCAGTTTAACGTCATGTCTCGGGACATTACAATATTTTAATGTTTCCTATGTTATTATCTTAATATTAAGTTTTACTACTAGGTTTAGATGTAAGTTAAACTACATTAAGTATGAAATTTAAAATAGTTTAAATCTACATTAAACCTACACTTATTTTCTAGTTTTATATTATGCTAACATTTTAGTTTGAATCTGTATTTTTAAGCAAACAGAGTCATTGTTGACAGCAAACAACGACAATGAAGCTACTAGGCTATTTAGCTTTTAATTCTACTACTTTTAGGTTTAAGAAAAACTACATTTAGTATTAAATTTTAAATAGTTTACGTCATCTTTTAACCTACACTAATTTACTAGTTTTAATATTATGCTAGCATTTTAGTTTGATTCTGTATTTTTAAGCAAACAGAGTCACTGTTGACAGCAAACAATGACAATGTAGCTACTAGGCTATTTAGCTTTTAATTCTACTTTTTAGGTTTAAGTTAAACTACATTTAGTATTAAATTTTAAATAGTTTACATCTACTTTTAACCACACTAATTTACTAGTTTTAATATTATGCTAACATATTAGTTTAAATTTGTATTTTACAAGCCAACAGTGTCACTGTTGACAGCAAACAATGACAATGTAGCTACTAGGCTATTTAGCTTTTAATTCTACTTTTTAGGTTTAAGTTACACTACATTTAGTATTAAATTTTAAATAGTTTAGGTCTACTTTTAACCTACACTAATTTACTAGTTTTAATATTACGCTAACAATTAAGTTTAAATGTGTATTTTACAAGCCAACAGAGTCACTGTTGACAGCAAACAATGACAATGTAGCTACTAGGCTATTTAGCTTTTAATTCTACTTTTTAGGTTTAAGTTAAACTACATTTAGTATTAAATTTTAAATAGTTTACGTCTACTTTTAACCTACACTAATTTACTAGTTTTAATATTATGCTAACAATTTAGTTTAAATGTGTATTTTACAAGCCAACAGTGTCACTGTTGACAGCAAACAATGACAATGTAGCTACTAGGCTATTTAGCTTTTAATTCTACTACTTTTAGGTTTAAGAAAAACTACATTTAGTATTAAATTTTAAATAGTTTACGTCATCTTTTAACCTACACTAATTTACTAGTTTTAATATTATGCTAGCATTTTAGTTTGATTCTGTATTTTTAAGCAAACAGAGTCACTGTTGACAGCAAACAATGACAATGTAGCTACTAGGCTATTTAGCTTTTAATTCTACTTTTTAGGTTTAAGTTAAACTACATTTAGTATTAAATTTTAAATAGTTTACATCTACTTTTAACCACACTAATTTACTAGTTTTAATATTATGCTAACATATTAGTTTAAATTTGTATTTTACAAGCAAACAGTGTCACTGTTGACAGCAAACAATGACAATGTAGCTACTAGGCTATTTAGCTTTTAATTCTACTTTTTAGGTTTAAGTTAAACTACATTTAGTATTAAATTTTAAATAGTTTAGGTCTACTTTTAACCTACACTAATTTACTAGTTTTAATATTACGCTAACAATTTAGTTTAAATGTGTATTTTACAAGCCAACAGAGTCACTGTTGACAGCAAACAATGACAATGTAGCTACTAGGCTATTTAGCTTTTAATTCTACTTTTTAGGTTTAAGTTAAACTACATTTAGTATTAAATTTTAAATAGTTTACGTCTACTTTTAACCTACACTAATTTACTAGTTTTAATATTATGCTAACAATTTAGTTTAAATGTGTATTTTACAAGCCAACAGTGTCACTGTTGACAGCAAACAATGACAATGTAGCTACTAGGCTATTTAGCTTTTAATTCTACTTTTTAGGTTTAAGTTAAACTACATTTAGTATTAAATTTTAAAAAGTTTACGTCTACTTTTAACCTACACTAATTTACTAGTTTTAAAATTATGCTAGCATTTTAGTTTGATTCTGTATTTTTAAGCAAACAGAGTCATTGTTGACAGCAAACAACGACAATGAAGCTACTAGGCTATTTAGCTTTTAATTCTACTAGTTTTAGGTTTAAGAAAAACTACATTTAGTATTAAATTTTAAATAGTTTACGCCATCTTTTAACCTACACTAATTTACTAGTTTTAATATTATGCTAGCATTTTAGTTTGATTCTGTATTTTTAAGCAAACAGAGTCACTGTTGACAGCAAACAATGACAATGTAGCTACTAGGCTATTTAGCTTTTAATTCTACTTTTTAGGTTTAAGTTAAACTACATTTAGTATTAAATTTTAAATAGTTTACATCTACTTTTAACCACACTAATTTACTAGTTTTAATATTATGCTAACATATTAGTTTAAATTTGTATTTTACAAGCCAACAGTGTCACTGTTGACAGCAAACAATGACAATGTAGCTACTAGGCTATTTAGCTTTTAATTCTACTTTTTAGGTTTAAGTTAAACTACATTTAGTATTAAATTTTAAATAGTTTACGTCTACTTTTAACCTACACTAATTTACTAGTTTTAATATTATGCTAACATAGTTTAAATTTGTATTTTACAAGCCAACAGTGTCACTGTTGACAGCAAACAATGACAATGTAGCTACTAGGCTATTTAGCTTTTAATTCTACTTTTTAGGTTTAAGTTAAACTACATTTAGTATTAAATTTTAAATAGTTTACGTCTACTTTTAACCTACACTAATTTACTAGTTTTAATATTATGCTAACATAATAGTGTAAATTTGTATTTTACAAGCCAACAGTGTCACTGTTGACAGCAAACAATGACAATGTAGCTACTAGGCTATTTAGCTTTTAAATCTACTAGGATTAAGTTAAACTACAGTTAGTATTAAATTTGAAATAGTTTACATCTACTTTTAACACGCACTTATTTACTAGTTTTATTATTACGCTAACAGTTTAGTTTCAATCTGTTTTTTTATATCTACTACATTTAGGGAAAGTTAATACTACATTTAGTTTCAAAGTTACAGTAGTTAATGTCTACTATAAACCTACATATATTTACTAGTTTAATTTTATGCTAACATTTTAGTAAATAATACATTTTGAGAGGAGGGAGACATCAAGATGGAAAAGAAGAAAGGCACTTTTAAGCTCTAAAAGTGCCATACAAAGAGGAGCGCAGTTTAACGTCATGTCTCGGGACATTACAATATTTTAATGTTTCCTATGTTATTATCTTAATATTAAGTTTTACTACTAGGTTTAGATGTAAGTTAAACTACATTAAGTATGAAATTTAAAATAGTTTAAATCTACATTAAACCTACACTTATTTTCTAGTTTTATATTATGCTAACATTTTAGTTTGAATCTGTATTTTTAAGCAAACAGAGTCATTGTTGACAGCAAACAACGACAATGAAGCTACTAGGCTATTTAGCTTTTAATTCTACTACATTTAGGTTTAAGTTAGACTACATTTAGTATTAAATTTTAAATAGTTTACGTCTACTTTTAACCTACACTAATTTACTAGTTTTAATATTATGCTAACATATTAGTTTAAATTTGTATTTTACAAGCCAACAGTGTCACTGTTGACAGCAAACAATGACAATGTAGCTACTAGGCTATTTAGCTTTTAATTCTACTTTTTAGGTTTAAGTTAAACTACATTTAGTATTAAATTTTAAATAGTTTAGGTCTACTTTTAACCTACACTAATTTACTAGTTTTAATATTATGCTAACAATTTAGTTTAAATGTCTATTTTACAAGCCAACAGTCACTGTTGACAGCAAACAATGACAATGTAGCTACTAGGCTATTTAGCTTTTAATTCTACTTTTTAGGTTTAAGTTAAACTACATTTAGTATTAAATTTTAAATAGTTTACGTCTACGTTCAACTTACACTAATTTACTAGTTTTAATATTATGCTAACATTTTAGTTTAAATGTGTATTTTACAAGCCAACAGAGTCACTGTTGACAGCAAACAATAACAATGTAGCTACTAGGCTATTTAGCTTTTAATTCAACTTTTTAGGTTTAAGTTACACTACATTTAGTATTAAATTTTAAATAGTTGAGGTCTACTTTAAACCTACACTAATTTACTAGTTTTAATATTACGCTAACAATTTAGTTTAAATGTGTATTTTACAAGCCAACAGAGTCACTGTTGACAGCAAACAATGACAATGTAGCTACTAGGCTATTTAGCTTTTAATTCTACTTTTTAGGTTTAAGTTAAACTATATTTAGTATTAAATTTTAAATAGTTTACGTCTACTTTTAACCTACACTAATTTACTAGTTTTAATATTATGCTAACATATTAGTTTAAATTTGTATTTTACAAGCCAACAGTGTCACTGTTGACAGCAAACAATGACAATGTAGCTACTAGGCTATTTAGCTTTTAATTCTACTTTTTAGGTTTAAGTTACACTACATTTAGTATTAAATTTTAAATAGTTTACGTCTACTTTTAACCTACACTAATTTACTAGTTTTAATATTACGCTAACAATTAAGTTTAAATGTGTATTTTACAAGCCAACAGAGTCACTGTTGACAGCAAACAATGACAATGTAGCTACTAGGCTATTTAGCTTTTAATTCTACTTTTTAGGTTTAAGTTAAACTACATTTAGTATTAAATTTTAAATAGTTTACATCTACTTTTAACCTACACTAATTTACTAGTTTTAATATTATGCTAACATAGTTTAAATTTGTATTTTACAAGCCAACAGTGTCACTGTTGACAGCAAACAATGACAATGTAGCTACTAGGCTATTTAGCTTTTAATTCTACTTTTTAGGTTTAAGTTAAACTACATTTAGTATTAAATTTTAAATAGTTTACGTCTACTTTTAACCTACACTAATTTACTAGTTTTAATATTATGCTAGCATTTTAGTTTGATTCTGTATTTTTAAGCAAACAGAGTCACTGTTGACAGCAAACAATGACAATGTAGCTACTAGGCTATTTAGCTTTTAAATCTACTAGGATTAAGTTAAACTACAGTTAGTATTAAATTTGAAATAGTTTACATCTACTTTTAACACGCACTTATTTACTAGTTTTATTATTACGCTAACAGTTTAGTTTCAATCTGTTTTTTTATATCTACTACATTTAGGGAAAGTTAATACTACATTTAGTTTCAAAGTTACAGTAGTTAATGTCTACTATAAACCTACATATATTTACTAGTTTAATTTTATGCTAACATTTTAGTAAATAATACATTTTGAGAGGAGGGAGACATCAAGATGGAAAAGAAGAAAGGCACTTTTAAGCTCTAAAAGTGCCATACAAAGAGGAGCGCAGTTTAACGTCATGTCTCGGGACATTACAATATTTTAATGTTTCCTATGTTATTATCTTAATATTAAGTTTTACTACTAGGTTTAGATATAAGTTAAACTACATTAAGTATGAAATTTAAAATAGTTTCAATCTACATTAAACCTACACTTATTTTCTAGTTTTATATTATGCTAACATTTTAGTTTGAATCTGTATTTTTAAGCAAACAGAGTCATTGTTGACAGCAAACAACGACAATGAAGCTACTAGGCTATTTAGCTTTTAATTCTACTACATTTAGGTTTAAGTTACACTACATTTAGTATTAAATTTTAAATAGTTTAGGTCTACTTTTAACCTACACTAATTTACTAGTTTTAATATTATGCTAACAATTTAGTTTAAATGTGTATTTTACAAGCCAACAGTCACTGTTGACAGCAAACAATGACAATGTAGCTACTAGGCTATTTAGCTTTTAATTCTACTTTTTAGGTTTAAGTTAAACTACATTTAGTATTAAATTTTAAATAGTTTACGTCTACTTTTAACTTACACTAATTTACTAGTTTTAATATTATGCCAACATTTTAGTTTAAATGTGTATTTTACAAGCCAACAGAGTCACTGTTGACAGCAAACAATAACAATGTAGCTACTAGGCTATTTAGCTTTTAATTCTACTTTTTAGGTTTAAGTTAAACTACATTTAGTATTAAATTTTAAATAGTTTAGGTCTACTTTTAACCTACACTAATTTACTAGTTTTAATATTACGCTAACAATTTAGTTTAAATGTGTATTTTACAAGCCAACAGAGTCACTGTTGACAGCAAACAATGACAATGTAGCTACTAGGCTATTTAGCTTTTAATTCTACTTTTTAGGTTTAAGTTAAACTACATTTAGTATTAAATTTTAAATAGTTTACGTCTACTTTTAACCTACACTAATTTACTAGTTTTAATATTATGCTAACATATTAGTTTAAATTTGTATTTTACAAGCCAACAGTGTCACTGTTGACAGCAAACAATGACAATGTAGCTACTAGGCTATTTAGCTTTTAATTCTACTTTTTAGGTTTAAGTTAAACTACATTTAGTATTAAATTTTAAATAGTTTACGTCTACTTTTAACCTACACT
The DNA here is from genome assembly GCA_036873155.1 of Biomphalaria sudanica. Classification (NCBI taxonomy): domain Eukaryota; kingdom Metazoa; phylum Mollusca; class Gastropoda; family Planorbidae; genus Biomphalaria; species Biomphalaria sudanica. The sequence continues at coordinate 1,819,112 of JAZGLO010002720.1, forward strand.
AATTTACTAGTTTTAATATTATGCTAATATTTTAGTTTGATTCTGTATTTTTAAGTAAAAAGAGTCACTGTTGACAGCAAACAATGACAATGTAGCTACTAGGCTATTTAGCTTTTAATTCTACTTTTTAGGTTTAAGTTAAACTACATTTAGTATTAAATTTTAAATAGTTTACATCTACTTTTAACCACACTAATTTACTAGTTTTAATATTATGCTAACATATTAGTTTAAATTTGTATTTTACAAGCCAACAGTGTCACTGTTGACAGCAAACAATGACAATGTAGCTACTAGGCTATTTAGCTTTTAATTCTACTTTTTAGGTTTAAGTTACACTACATTTAGTATTAAATTTTAAATAGTTTAGGTCTACTTTTAACCTACACTAATTTACTAGTTTTAATATTACGCTAACAATTAAGTTTAAATGTGTATTTTACAAGCCAACAGAGTCACTGTTGACAGCAAACAATGACAATGTAGCTACTAGGCTATTTAGCTTTTAATTCTACTTTTTAGGTTTAAGTTAAACTACATTTAGTATTAAATTTTAAATAGTTTAGGTCTACTTTTAACCTACACTAATTTACTAGTTTTAATATTATGCTAACATAGTTTAAATTTGTATTTTACAAGCCAACAGTGTCACTGTTGACAGCAAACAATGACAATGTAGCTACTAGGCTATTTAGCTTTTAATTCTACTTTTTAGGTTTAAGTTAAACTACATTTAGTATTAAATTTTAAATAGTTTACGTCTACTTTTAACCTACACTAATTTACAGGTTTTAATATTATGCTAGCATTTTAGTTTGATTCTGTATTTTTAAGCAAACAGAGTCATTGTTGACAGCAAACAACGACAATGAAGCTACTAGGCTATTTAGTTTTTAATTCTACTACATTTAGGTTTAAGTTACACTACATTTAGTATTAAATTTTAAATAGTTTAGGTCTACTTTTAACCTACACTAATTTACTAGTTTTAATATTACGCTAACAATTTAGTTTAAATGTGTATTTTACAAGCCAACAGAGTCACTGTTGACAGCAAACAATGACAATGTAGCTACTAGGCTATTTAGCTTTTAATTCTACTTTTTAGGTTTAAGTTAGACTACATTTAGTATTAAATTTTAAATAGTTTACGTCTACTTTTAACCTACACTAATTTACTAGTTTTAATATTATGCTAACATATTAGTTTAAATTTGTATTTTACAAGCCAACAGTGTCACTGTTGACAGCAAACAATGACAATGTAGCTACTAGGCTATTTAGCTTTTAATTCTACTTTTTAGGTTTAAGTTAAACTACATTTAGTATTAAATTTTAAATAGTTTACGTCTACTTTTAACCTACACTAATTTACTAGTTTTAATATTATGATAATATTTTAGTTTGATTCTGTATTTTTAAGCAAACAGAGTCATTGTTGACAGCAGACAATGACAATGTAGCTACTAGGCTATTTAGCTTTTAATTCTACTACTTTTAGGTTTAAGTTAAACTATGTTTAGTATTAATTTTAAATAGTTTATGTCTACTTTAAACATGCATTTATTTACTAATTTTATATTATGCTAACATTTTAGATTGAGTCTGTATTGTTATTTCTACAACATTTAGGTGTAAGTTAATTCTATATTTACTTTTTAATGTTTTAATCTTAATGTCTACTTTATAAACCTATATATTTATTGACAAGTTATGTATTAAGCTAATATTTTAGTTTGATTCTGTATTTTTAAGCAAACAGAGTCATTGTTGACAGCTAACAACGACAATGAAGCTACTAGGCTATTTAGCTTTTAATTCTACTACTTTAAGGTTTAAGAAAAACTACATTTAGTATTAAATTTTAAATAGTTTACGTCATCTTTTAACCTACACTAATTTACTAGTTTTAATATTATGCTAGCATTTTAGTTTGATTCTGTATTTTTAAGCAAACAGAGTCACTGTTGACAGCAAACAATGACAATGTAGCTACTAGGCTATTTAGCTTTTAATTCTACTTTTTAGGTTTAAGTTAAACTACATTTAGTATTAAATTTTAAATAGTTTACATCTACTTTTAACCACACTAATTTACTAGTTTTAATATTATGCTAACATATTAGTTTAAATTTGTATTTTACAAGCCAACAGTGTCACTGTTGACAGCAAACAATGACAATGTAGCTACTAGGCTATTTAGCTTTTAATTCTACTTTTTAGGTTTAAGTTACACTACATTTAGTATTAAATTTTAAATAGTTTAGGTCTACTTTTAACCTACACTAATTTACTAGTTTTAATATTACGCTAACAATTAAGTTTAAATGTGTATTTTACAAGCCAACAGAGTCACTGTTGACAGCAAACAATGACAATGTAGCTACTAGGCTATTTAGCTTTTAATTCTACTTTTTAGGTTTAAGTTAAACTACATTTAGTATTAAATTTTAAATAGTTTACGTCTACTTTTAACCTACACTAATTTACTAGTTTTAATATTATGCTAACATAGTTTAAATTTGTATTTTACAAGCCAACAGTGTCACTGTTGACAGCAAACAATGACAATGTAGCTACTAGGCTATTTAGCTTTTAATTCTACTTTTTAGGTTTAAGTAAACTACATTTAGTATTAAATTTTAAATAGTTTACGTCTACTTTTAACCTACACTAATTTACTAGTTTTAATATTATGCTAATATATTAGTTTAAATTTGTATTTTACAAGCCAACAGTGTCACTGTTGACAGCAAACAATGACAATGTAGCTACTAGGCTATTTAGCTTTTAAATCTACTAGGATTAAGTTAAACTACAGTTAGTATTAAATTTGAAATAGTTTACATCTACTTTTAACACGCACTTATTTACTAGTTTTATTATTACGCTAACAGTTTAGTTTCAATCTGTTTTTTTATATCTACTACATTTAGGGAAAGTTAATACTACATTTAGTTTCAAAGTTACAGTAGTTAATGTCTACTATAAACCTACATATATTTACTAGTTTAATTTTATGCTAACATTTTAGTAAATAATACATTTTGAGAGGAGGGAGACATCAAGATGGAAAAGAAGAAAGGCACTTTTAAGCTCTAAAAGTGCCATACAAAGAGGAGCGCAGTTTAACGTCATGTCTCGGGACATTACAATATTTTAATGTTTCCTATGTTATTATCTTAATATTAAGTTTTACTACTAGGTTTAGATGTAAGTTAAACTACATTAAGTATGAAATTTAAAATAGTTTCAATCTACATTAAACCTACACTTATTTTCTAGTTTTATATTATGCTAACATTTTAGTTTGAATCTGTATTTTTAAGCAAACAGAGTCATTGTTGACAGCAAACAACGACAATGAAGCTACTAGGCTATTTAGCTTTTAATTCTACTACATTTAGGTTTAAGTTACACTACATTTAGTATTAAATTTTAAATAGTTTAGGTCTACTTTTAATGTACACTAATTTACTAGTTTTAATATTACGCTAACAATTTAGTTTAAATGTGTATTTTACAAGCCAACAGAGTCACTGTTGACAGCAAACAATGTCAATGTAGCTACTAGGCTATTTAGCTTTTAATTCTACTTTTTAGGTTTAAGTTAAACTACATTTAGTATTAAATTTTAAATAGTTTACGTCTACTTTTAACATTTACTAGTTTTAATAGTATGCTAACATATTAGTTTAAATTTGTATTTTACAAGCCAACAGTGTCACTGTTGACAGCAAACAATAACAATGTAGCTACTAGGCTATTTAGCTTTTAATTCTACTTTTTAGGTTTAAGTTACTCTACATTTAGTATTAAATTTTAAATAGTTTAGGTCTACTTTTAACCTACACTAATTTACTAGTTTTAATATTACGCTAACAATTTAGTTTAAATGTGTATTTTACAAGCCAACAGAGTCACTGTTGACAGCAAACAATGACAATGTAGCTACTAGGCTATTTAGCTTTTAATTCTACTTTTTAGGTTTAAGTTAAACTACATTTAGTATTAAATTTTCAATATTTTATGTCTACTTTAAACATGCATTTATTTACTAATTTTATTTTATGCTAACATTTTAAATTGAGTCTGTATTGTTATTTCTACTACAATTAGGTGTAAGTATATTCTATATTTACTTTTTAATGTTTTAATCTTAATGTCTACTTTATAAACCTATATATTTATTGACAAGTTTTGTATTAAGCTAATATTTTAGTTTGATTCTGTATTTTTAAGCAAACAGAGTCATTGTTGACAGCAAACAACGACAATGAAGCTACTAGGCTATTTAGCTTTTAATTCTACTACTTTTAGGTTTAAGAAAAACTACATTTAGAATTAAATTTTAAATAGTTTACGTCATCTTTTAACCTACACTAATTTACTAGTTTTAATATTATGCTAGCATTTTAGTTTGATTCTGTATTTTTAAGCAAACAGAGTCACTGTTGACAGCAAACAATGACAATGTAGCTACTAGGCTATTTAGCTTTTAATTCTACTTTTTAGGTTTAAGTTAAACTACATTTAGTATTAAATTTTAAATAGTTTACATCTACTTTTAACCACACTAATTTACTAGTTTTAATATTATGCTAACATATTAGTTTAAATTTGTATTTTACAAGCCAACAGTGTCACTGTTGACAGCAAACAATGACAATGTAGCTACTAGGCTATTTAGCTTTTAATTCTACTTTTTAGGTTTAAGTTACACTACATTTAGTATTAAATTTTAAATAGTTTAGGTCTACTTTTAACCTACACTAATTTACTAGTTTTAATATTATGCTAACATATTAGTTTAAATTTGTATTTTACAAGCCAACAGTGTCACTGTTGACAGCAAACAATGACAATGTAGCTACTAGGCTATTTAGCTTTTAATTCTACTTTTTAGGTTTAAGTTAAACTACATTTAGTATTAAATTTTAAATAGTTTACGTCTACTTTTAACCTACACTAATTTACTAGTTTTAATATTATGATAATATTTTAGTTTGATTCTGTATTTTTAAGCAAACAGAGTCATTGTTGACAGCAAACAATGACAATGTAGCTACTAGGCTATTTAGCTTTTAATTCTACTACTTTTAGGTTTAAGTTAAACTATGTTTAGTATTAATTTTAAATAGTTTATGTCTACTTTAAACATGCATTTATTTACTAATTTTATATTATGCTAACATTTTAGATTGAGTCTGTATTGTTATTTCTACAACATTTAGGTGTAAGTTAATTCTATATTTACTTTTTAATGTTTTAATCTTAATGTCTACTTTATAAACCTATATATTTATTGACAAGTTTTGTATTAAGCTAATATTTTAGTTTGATTCTGTATTTTTAAGCAAACAGAGTCATTGTTGACAGCAAACAACGACAATGAAGCTACTAGGCTATTTAGCTTTTAATTCTACTACTTTTAGGTTTAAGAAAAACTACATTTAGAATTAAATTTTAAATAGTTTACGTCATCTTTTAACCTACACTAATTTACTAGTTTTAATATTATGCTAGCATTTTAGTTTGATTCTGTATTTTTAAGCAAACAGAGTCACTGTTGACAGCAAACAATGACAATGTAGCTACTAGGCTATTTAGCTTTTAATTCTACTTTTTAGGTTTAAGTTAAACTACATTTAGTATTAAATTTTAAATAGTTTACATCTACTTTTAACCACACTAATTTACTAGTTTTAATATTATGCTAACATATTAGTTTAAATTTGTATTTTACAAGCCAACAGTGTCACTGTTGACAGCAAACAATGACAATGTAGCTACTAGGCTATTTAGCTTTTAATTCTACTTTTTAGGTTTAAGTTACACTACATTTAGTATTAAATTTTAAATAGTTTAGGTCTACTTTTAACCTACACTAATTTACTAGTTTTAATATTACGCTAACAATTAAGTTTAAATGTGTATTTTACAAGCCAACAGAGTCACTGTTGACAGCAAACAATGACAATGTAGCTACTAGGCTATTTAGCTTTTAATTCTACTTTTTAGGTTTAAGTTAAACTACATTTAGTATTAAATTTTAAATAGTTTACGTCTACTTTTAACCTACACTAATTTACTAGTTTTAATATTATGCTAACATAGTTTAAATTTGTATTTTACAAGCCAACAGTGTCACTGTTGACAGCAAACAATGACAATGTAGCTACTAGGCTATTTAGCTTTTAATTCTACTTTTTAGGTTTAAGTTAAACTACATTTAGTATTAAATTTTAAATAGTTTACGTCTACTTTTAACCTACACTAATTTACTAGTTTTAATATTATGCTAGCATTTTAGTTTGATTCTGTATTTTTAAGCAAACAGAGTCACTGTTGACAGCAAACAATGACAATGTAGCTACTAGGCTATTTAGCTTTTAAATCTACTAGGATTAAGTTAAACTACAGTTAGTATTAAATTTGAAATAGTTTACATCTACTTTTAACACGCACTTATTTACTAGTTTTATTATTACGCTAACAGTTTAGTTTCAATCTGTTTTTTTATATCTACTACATTTAGGGAAAGTTAATACTACATTTAGTTTCAAAGTTACAGTAGTTAATGTCTACTATAAACCTACATATATTTACTAGTTTAATTTTATGCTAACATTTTAGTAAATAATACATTTTGAGAGGAGGGAGACATCAAGATGGAAAAGAAGAAAGGCACTTTTAAGCTCTAAAAGTGCCATACAAAGAGGAGCGCAGTTTAACGTCATGTCTCGGGACATTTCAATATTTTAATGTTTCCTATGTTATTATCTTAATATTAAGTTTTACTACTAGGTTTAGATGTAAGTTAAACTACATTAAGTATGAAATTTAAAATAGTTTCAATCTACATTAAACCTACACTTATTTTCTAGTTTTATATTATGCTAACATTTTAGTTTGAATCTGTATTTTTAAGCAAACAGAGTCATTGTTGACAGCAAACAACGACAATGAAGCTACTAGGCTATTTAGCTTTTAATTCTACTACATTTAGGTTTAAGTTACACTACATTTAGTATTAAATTTTAAATAGTTTAGGTCATCTTTTAACCTACACTAATTTACTAGTTTTAATATTATGCTAGCATTTTAGTTTGATTCTGTATTTTTAAGCAAACAGAGTCACTGTTGACAGCAAACAATGACAATGTAGCTACTAGGCTATTTAGCTTTTAATTCTACTTTTTAGGTTTAAGTTAAACTACATTTAGTATTAAATTTTAAATAGTTTACATCTACTTTTAACCACACTAATTTACTAGTTTTAATATTATGCTAACATATTAGTTTAAATTTGTATTTTACAAGCCAACAGTGTCACTGTTGACAGCAAACAATGACAATGTAGCTACTAGGCTATTTAGCTTTTAATTCTACTTTTTAGGTTTAAGTTACACTACATTTAGTATTAAATTTTAAATAGTTTAGGTCTACTTTTAACCTACACTAATTTACTAGTTTTAATATTACGCTAACAATTAAGTTTAAATGTGTATTTTACAAGCCAACAGAGTCACTGTTGACAGCAAACAATGACAATGTAGCTACTAGGCTATTTAGCTTTTAATTCTACTTTTTAGGTTTAAGTTAGACTACATTTAGTATTAAATTTTAAATAGTTTACGTCTACTTTTAACCTACACTAATTTACTAGTTTTAATATTATGCTAACATATTAGTTTAAATTTGTATTTTACAAGCCAACAGTGTCACTGTTGACAGCAAACAATGACAATGTAGCTACTAGGCTATTTAGCTTTTAATTCTACTTTTTAGGTTTAAGTTAAACTACATTTAGTATTAAATTTTAAATAGTTTACGTCTACTTTTAACCTACACTAATTTACTAGTTTTAATATTATGATAATATTTTAGTTTGATTCTGTATTTTTAAGCAAACAGAGTCATTGTTGACAGCAAACAATGACAATGTAGCTACTAGGCTATTTAGCTTTTAATTCTACTACTTTTAGGTTTAAGTTAAACTATGTTTAGTATTAATTTTAAATAGTTTATGTCTACTTTAAACATGCATTTATTTACTAATTTTATATTATGCTAACATTTTAGATTGAGTCTGTATTGTTATTTCTACAACATTTAGGTGTAAGTTAATTCTATATTTACTTTTTAATGTTTTAATCTTAATGTCTACTTTATAAACCTATATATTTATTGACAAGTTTTGTATTAAGCTAATATTTTAGTTTGATTCTGTATTTTTAAGCAAACAGAGTCATTGTTGACAGCAAACAACGACAATGAAGCTACTAGGCTATTTAGCTTTTAATTCTACTACTTTTAGGTTTAAGAAAAACTACATTTAGAATTAAATTTTAAATAGTTTACGTCATCTTTTAACCTACACTAATTTACTAGTTTTAATATTATGCTAGCATTTTAGTTTGATTCTGTATTTTTAAGCAAACAGAGTCACTGTTGACAGCAAACAATGACAATGTAGCTACTAGGCTATTTAGCTTTTAATTCTACTTTTTAGGTTTAAGTTAAACTACATTTAGTATTAAATTTTAAATAGTTTACATCTACTTTTAACCACACTAATTTACTAGTTTTAATATTATGCTAACATATTAGTTTAAATTTGTATTTTACAAGCCAACAGTGTCACTGTTGACAGCAAACAATGACAATGTAGCTACTAGGCTATTTAGCTTTTAATTCTACTTTTTAGGTTTAAGTTACACTACATTTAGTATTAAATTTTAAATAGTTTAGGTCTACTTTTAACCTACACTAATTTACTAGTTTTAATATTACGCTAACAATTAAGTTTAAATGTGTATTTTACAAGCCAACAGAGTCACTGTTGACAGCAAACAATGACAATGTAGCTACTAGGCTATTTAGCTTTTAATTCTACTTTTTAGGTTTAAGTTAAACTACATTTAGTATTAAATTTTAAATAGTTTACGTCTACTTTTAACCTACACTAATTTACTAGTTTTAATATTATGCTAACATAGTTTAAATTTGTATTTTACAAGCCAACAGTGTCACTGTTGACAGCAAACAATGACAATGTAGCTACTAGGCTATTTAGCTTTTAATTCTACTTTTTAGGTTTAAGTTAAACTACATTTAGTATTAAATTTTAAATAGTTTACGTCTACTTTTAACCTACACTAATTTACTAGTTTTAATATTATGCTAGCATTTTAGTTTGATTCTGTATTTTTAAGCAAACAGAGTCACTGTTGACAGCAAACAATGACAATGTAGCTACTAGGCTATTTAGCTTTTAAATCTACTAGGATTAAGTTAAACTACAGTTAGTATTAAATTTGAAATAGTTTACATCTACTTTTAACACGCACTTATTTACTAGTTTTATTATTACGCTAACAGTTTAGTTTCAATCTGTTTTTTTATATCTACTACATTTAGGGAAAGTTAATACTACATTTAGTTTCAAAGTTACAGTAGTTAATGTCTACTATAAACCTACATATATTTACTAGTTTAATTTTATGCTAACATTTTAGTAAATAATACATTTTGAGAGGAGGGAGACATCAAGATGGAAAAGAAGAAAGGCACTTTTAAGCTCTAAAAGTGCCATACAAAGAGGAGCGCAGTTTAACGTCATGTCTCGGGACATTTCAATATTTTAATGTTTCCTATGTTATTATCTTAATATTAAGTTTTACTACTAGGTTTAGATGTAAGTTAAACTACATTAAGTATGAAATTTAAAATAGTTTCAATCTACATTAAACCTACACTTATTTTCTAGTTTTATATTATGCTAACATTTTAGTTTGAATCTGTATTTTTAAGCAAACAGAGTCATTGTTGACAGCAAACAACGACAATGAAGCTACTAGGCTATTTAGCTTTTAATTCTACTACATTTAGGTTTAAGTTACACTACATTTAGTATTAAATTTTAAATAGTTTAGGTCTACTTTTAACCTACACTAATTTACTAGTTTTAATATTATGCTAACAATTTAGTTTAAATGTGTATTTTACAAGCCAACAGTCACTGTTGACAGCAAACAATGACAATGTAGCTACTAGGCTATTTAGCTTTTAATTCTACTTTTTAGGTTTAAGTTAAACTACATTTAGTATTAAATTTAAAATAGTTTAGGTCTACTTTTAACCTACACTAATTTACTAGTTTTAATATTACGCTAACAATTTAGTTTAAATGTGTATTTTACAAGCCAACAGAGTCACTGTTGACAGCAAACAATGACAATGTAGCTACTAGGCTATTTATCTTTTAATTCTACTTTTTAGGTTTAAGTTAAACTACATTTAGTATTAAATTTTAAATAGTTTACGTCTACTTTTAACCTACACTAATTTACTAGTTTTAATATTATGCTAACATAGTTTAAATTTGTATTTTACAAGCCAACAGTGTCACTGTTGACAGCAAACAATGACAATGTAGCTACTAGGCTATTTAGCTTTTAATTCTACTTTTTAGGTTTAAGTTAAACTACATTTAGTATTAAATTTTAAATAGTTTACGTCTACTTTTAACCTACACTAATTTACTAGTTTTAATATTATGCTAGCATTTTAGTTTGATTCTGTATTTTTAAGCAAACTGAGTCACTGTTGACAGCAAACAATGACAATGTAGCTACTAGGCTATTTAGCTTTTAAATCTACTAGGATTAAGTTAAACTACACTTAGTATTAAATTTTAAATAGTTTCAATCTACATTAAACCTACACTTATTTTCTAGTTTTATATTATGCTAACATTTTAGTTTGAATCTGTATTTTTAAGCAAACAGAGTCATTGTTGACAGCAAACAACGACAATGAAGCTACTAGGCTATTTAGCTTTTAATTCTACTACATTTAGGTTTAAGTTACACTACATTTAGTATTAAATTTTAAATAGTTTAGGTCTACTTTTAACCTACACTAATTTACTAGTTTTAATATTATGCTAACAATTTAGTTTAAATGTGTATTTTACAAGCCAACAGTCACTGTTGACAGCAAACAATGACAATGTAGCTACTAGGCTATTTAGCTTTTAATTCTACTTTTTAGGTTTAAGTTAAACTACATTTAGTATTAAATTTAAAATAGTTTAGGTCTACTTTTAACCTACACTAATTTACTAGTTTTAATATTACGCTAACAATTTAGTTTAAATGTGTATTTTACAAGCCAACAGAGTCACTGTTGACAGCAAACAATGACAATGTAGCTACTAGGCTATTTATCTTTTAATTCTACTTTTTAGGTTTAAGTTAAACTACATTTAGTATTAAATTTTAAATAGTTTACGTCTACTTTTAACCTACACTAATTTACTAGTTTTAATATTATGCTAACATAGTTTAAATTTGTATTTTACAAGCCAACAGTGTCACTGTTGACAGCAAACAATGACAATGTAGCTACTAGGCTATTTAGCTTTTAATTCTACTTTTTAGGTTTAAGTTAAACTACATTTAGTATTAAATTTTAAATAGTTTACGTCTACTTTTAACCTACACTAATTTACTAGTTTTAATATTATGCTAGCATTTTAGTTTGATTCTGTATTTTTAAGCAAACTGAGTCACTGTTGACAGCAAACAATGACAATGTAGCTACTAGGCTATTTAGCTTTTAAATCTACTAGGATTAAGTTAAACTACACTTAGTATTAAATTTTAAATAGTTTAGGTCTACTTTTAACCTACACTAATTTACTAGTTTTAATATTACGCTAACAATTTAGTTTAAATGTGTATTTTACAAGCCAACAGAGTCACTGTTGACAGCAAACAATGACAATGTAGCTACTAGGCTATTTAGCTTTTAATTCTACTTTTTAGGTTTAAGTTAGACTACATTTAGTATTAAATTTTAAATAGTTTACGTCTACTTTTAACCTACACTAATTTACTAGTTTTAATATTATGCTAACATATTAGTTTAAATTTGTATTTTACAAGCCAACAGAGTCACTGTTGACAGCAAACAATGACAATGTAGCTACTAGGCTATTTAGCTTTTAATTCTACTTTTTAGGTTTAAGTTAAACTACATTTAGTATTAAATTTTAAATAGTTTACGTCTACTTTTAACCTACACTAATTTACTAGTTTTAATATTATGCTAACATAGTTTAAATTTGTATTTTACAAGCCAACAGTGTCACTGTTGACAGCAAACAATGACAATGTAGCTACTAGGCTATTTAGCTTTTAATTCTACTTTTTAGGTTTAAGTTAAACTACATTTAGTATTACATTTTAAATAGTTTACGTCTACTTTTAACCTACACTAATTTACTAGTTTTAATATTATGCTAGCATTTTAGTTTGATTCTGTATTTTTAAGCAAACAGAGTCACTGTTGACAGCAAACAATGACAATGTAGCTACTAGGCTATTTAGCTTTTAAATCTACTAGGATTAAGTTAAACTACACTTAGTATTAAATTTTAAATAGTTTAGGTCTACTTTTAACCTACACTAATTTACTAGTTTTAATATTACGCTAACAATTTAGTTTAAATGTGTATTTTACAAGCCAACAGAGTCACTGTTGACAGCAAACAATGACAATGTAGCTACTAGGCTATTTAGCTTTTAATTCTACTTTTTAGGTTTAAGTTAGACTACATTTAGTATTAAATTTTAAATAGTTTACGTCTACTTTTAACCTACACTAATTTACTAGTTTTAATATTATGCTAACATATTAGTTTAAATTTGTATTTTACAAGCCAACAGTGTCACTGTTGACAGCAAACAATGACAATGTAGCTACTAGGCTATTTAGCTTTTAATTCTACTTTTTAGGTTTAAGTTAAACTACATTTAGTATTAAATTTTAAATAGTTTACGTCTACTTTTAACCTACACTAATTTACTAGTTTTAATATTATGCTAATATTTTAGTTTCATTCTGTATTTTTAAGCAAACAGCAGACAATGACAATGTAGCTACTAGACTATTTAGCTTTTAATTCTACTACTTTTAGGTTTAAGTTAAACTATGTTTAGTATTAATTTTAAATAGTTTATGTCTACTTTAAACATGCATTTATTTACTAATTTTATATTATGCTAACATTTTAGATTGAGTCTGTATTGTTATTTCTACAACATTTAGGTGTAAGTTAATTCTATATTTACTTTTTAATGTTTTAATCTTAATGTCTACTTTATAAACCTATATATTTATTGACAAGTTTTGTATTAAGCTAATATTTTAGTTTGATTCTGTATTTTTAAGCAAACAGAGTCATTGTTGACAGCAAACAATGACAATGTAGCTACTAGGCTATTTAGCTTTTAAATCTACTAGGATTAAGTTAAACTACACTTAGTATTAAATTTGAAATAGTTTACATCTACTTTTAACACGCACTTATTTACTAGTTTTATTATTACGCTAACAGTTTAGTTTCAATCTGTTTTTTTATATCTACTACATTTAGGGAAAGTTAATACTACATTTAGTTTCAAAGTTACAGTAGTTAATGTCTACTATAAACCTACATATATTTACTAGTTTAATTTTATGCTAACATTTTAGTAAATATTACATTTTGAGAGGAGGGAGACATCAAGATGGAAAAGAAGAAAGGCACTTTAAAGCTCTAAAAGTGCCATACAAAGAGGAGCGCAGTTTAACGTCATGTCTCGGGACATTACAATATTTTAATGTTTCCTATGTTATTATCTTAATATTAAGTTTTACTACTAGGTTTAGATGTAAGTTAAACTACATTAAGTATGAAATTAAAAATAGTTTAAATCTACATTAAACCTACACTTATTTTCTAGTTTTATATTATGCTAACATTTTAGTTTGAATCTGTATTTTTAAGCAAACAGAGTCATTGTTGACAGCAAACACAACAATGAAGCTACTAGGCTATTTAGTTTTTAATTCTACTACATTTAGGTTTAAGTTACACTACATTTAGTATTAAATTTTAAATAGTTTAGGTCTACTTTTAACCTACACTAATTTACTAGTTTTAATATTACGCTAACAATTTAGTTTAAATGTGTATTTTACAAGCCAACAGAGTCACTGTTGACAGCAAACAATGACAATGTAGCTACTAGGCTATTTAGCTTTTAATTCTACTTTTTAGGTTTAAGTTAAACTACATTTAGTATTAAATTTTAAATAGTTTACGTCTACTTTTAACCTACACTAATTTACTAGTTTTAATATTATGCTAATATTTTAGTTTGATTCTGTATTTTTAAGCAAACAGAGTCATTGTTGACAGCAGACAATGACAATGAAGCTACTAGGCTATTTAGCTTTTAATTCTACTACTTTTAGGTTTAAGTTAAACTATGTTTAGTATTAATTTTAAATAGTTTATGTCTACTTTAAACATGCATTTATTTACTAATTTTATGTTATGCTAACATTTTAGATTGAGTCTGTATTGTTATTTCTACAACATTTAGGTGTAAGTTAATTCTATATTTACTTTTTAATGTTTTAATCTTAATGTCTACTTTATAAACCTATATATTTATTGACAAGTTTTGTATTAAGCTAATATTTTAGTTTGATTCTGTATTTTTAAGCAAACAGAGTCATTGTTGACAGCAAACAACGACAATGAAGCTACTAGGCTATTTAGCTTTTAATTCTACTACATTTAGGTTTAAGTTACACTACATTTAGTATTAAATTTTAAATAGTTTAGGTCTACTTTTAACCTACACTAATTTACTAGTTTTAATATTACGCTAACAATTTAGTTTAAATGTGTATTTTACAAGCCAACAGTCACTGTTGACAGCAAACAATGACAATGTAGCTACTAGGCTATTTAGCTTTTAATTCTACTTTTTAGGTTTAAGTTAAACTACATTTAGTATTAAATTTTAAATAGTTTACGTCTACTTTTAACTTACACTAATTTACTAGTTTTAATATTATGCTAACATTTAAGTTTAAATGTGTATTTTACAAGCCAACAGAGTCACTGTTGACAGCAAACAATAACAATGTAGCTACTAGGCTATTTAGCTTTTAATTCTACTTTTTAGGTTTAAGTTAAACTACATTTAGTATTAAATTTTAAATAGTTTAGGTCTACTTTTAACCTACACTAATTTACTAGTTTTAATATTACGCTAACAATTTAGTTTAAATGTGTATTTTACAAGCCAACAGAGTCACTGTTGACAGCAAACAATGACAATGTAGCTACTAGGCTATTTAGCTTTTAATTCTACTTTTTAGGTTTAAGTTAAACTACATTTAGTATTAAATTTTAAATAGTTTATGTCTACTTTTAACCTACACTAATTTACTAGTTTTAATATTACGCTAACAATTTAGTTTAAATGTGTATTTTACAAGCCAACAGAGTCACTGTTGACAGCAAACAATGACAATGTAGCGACTAGGCTATTTAGCTTTTAATTCTACTTTTTAGGGTTAAGTTAAACTACATTTAGTATTAAATTTTAAATAGTTTACGTCTACTTTTAACCTACACTAATTTACTAGTTTTAATATTATGCTAACATTTTAGTTTAAATGTGTATTTTACAAGCCAACAGAGTCACTGTTGACAGCAAACAATGACAATGTAGCTACTAGGCTATTTAGTTTTAAATCTACTACATTTAGGTTTAAGTTAAACTACGTTTAGTATTAAATTTTAAATAGTTTATGTCTACTTTAAACATGCATTTATTTACTAATTTTATATTATGCTAACATTTTAAATTGAGTCTGTATTGTTATTTCTACTACAATTAGGTGTAAGTATATTCTATATTTACTTTTTAATGTTTTAATCTTAATGTCTACTTTATAAACCTATATATTTATTGACAAGTTTTGTTCTATGCTAATTTTTTAGTTTGATTCTGTATTTTTAAGCAAACAGAGTCATTGTTGACAGCAAACAACGACAATGAAGCTACTAGACTATTTAGCGTTTAATTCTACTTTTTAGGTTTAAGTTAGACGACATTTAGTATTAAATTTTAAATAGTTTACGTCTACTTTTAACATTTACTAGTTTTAATATTATGCTAACATATTAGTTTAAATTTGTATTTTACAAGCCAACAGTGTCACTGTTGACAGCAAACAATGACAATGTAGCTACTAGGCTATTTAGCTTTTAAATCTACTAGGATTAAGTTAAACTACACTTAGTATTAAATTTGAAATAGTTTACATCTACTTTTAACACGCACTTATTTACTAGTTTTATTATTACGCTAACAGTTTAGTTTCAATCTGTTTTTTTATATCTACTACATTTAGGGAAAGTTAATACTACATTTAGTTTCAAAGTTACAGTAGTTAATGTCTACTATAAACCTACATATATTTACTAGTTTAATTTTATGTTAACATTTTAGTAAATATTACATTTTGAGAGGAGGGAGACATTAAGATGGAAAAGAAGAAAGGCACTTTTAAGCTCTAAAAGTGCCATACAAAGAGGAGCGCAGTTTAACGTCATGTCTCGGGACATTACAATATTTTAATGTTTCCTATGTTATTATCTTAATATTAAGTTTTACTACTAGGTTTAGATGTAAGTTAAACTACATTAAGTATGAAATTTAAAATAGTTTAAATCTACATTAAACCTACACTTATTTTCTAGTTTTATATTATGCTAACATTTTAGTTTCAATCTGTATTTTTAAGCGAACAGAGTCATTGTTGACAGCAAACAACGACAATGAAGCTACTAGGCTATTTAGCTTTTAATTCTACTACATTTAGGTTTAAGTTACACTACATTTGGTATTAAATTTTAAATAGTTTAGGTCTACTTTTAATGTACACTAATTTACTAGTTTTAATATTACGCTAACAATTTAAGTTAAATGTGTATTTTACAAGCCAACAGAGTCACTGTTGACAGCAAACAATGTCAATGTAGCTACTAGGCTATTTAGCTTTTAATTCTACTTTTTAGGTTTAAGTTAAACTACATTTAGTATTAAATTTTAAATAGTTTACGTCTACTTTTAACATTTACTAGTTTTAATATTATGCTAACATATTAGTTTAAATTTGTATTTTACAAGCCAACAGTGTCACTGTTGACAGCAAACAATAACAATGTAGCTACTAGGCTATTTAGTTTTAAATCTACTACATTTAGGTTTAAGTTAAACTACGTTTAGTGTTAAATTTTAAATAGTTTATGTCTATTTTAGACATGCATTTATTTACTAATTTTATATTATGCTAACATTTTAAATTGAGTCTGTATTGTTATTTCTACTACAATTAGGTGTAAGTATATTCTATATTTACTTTTTAATGTTTTAATCTTAATGTCTACTTTATAAACCTATATATTTATTGACAAGTTTTGTATTATGCTAATATTTTAGTGTGATTCTGTATTTTTAAGCAAACAGAGTCACTGTTGACAGCAAACAATGACAATGTAGCTACTAGGCTATTTAGCTTTTAATTCTACTATTTTTAGGTTTAAGTTAAACTATGTTTAGTATTAAATTTTAAATAGTTTATGTCTACTTTAAACATGCATTTATTTACTAATTTTATATTATGCTAACATTTTAAATTGAGTTTGTATTGTTATTTCTACTACAATTAGGTGTAAGTATATTCTATATTTACTTTTTAATGTTTTAATCTTAGTGTCTACTTTATAAACCTATATATTTATTGACAAGTTTTGTATTATGCTAATATTTTAGTTTGATTCTGTATTTTTAAGCAAACAGAGTCATTGTTGACAGCTAACAACGACAATGAAGCTACTAGGCTTTTTAGCTTTTAATTCTACTACTTTTAGGTTTAAGTTAAACTACATTTAGTATTAAATTTTAAATAGTTTACGTCTACTTTTAACCTACACTTATTTACTAGTTTTAATATTATGCTAACATTTTAGTTTGATTCTGTATTTTTAAGCAAACAGAGTCACTGTTGACAGCAAACAATGACAATGTAGCTACTAGGCTATTTAGCTTTTAAATCTACTAGGATTAAGTTAAACTACACTTAGTATTAAATTTGAAATAGTTTACATCTACTTTTAACATGCACTTATTTACTAGTTTTATTATTATGCTAACAGTTTAGTTTCAATCTGTTTTTTTATATCTACTACATTTAGGGAAAGTTAATACTACATTTAGTTTCAAAGTTACAGTAGTTAATGTCTACTATAAACCTACATATATTTACTAGTTTAATTTTATGCTAACATTTTAGTAAATATTACATTTTGAGAGGAGGGAGACATCAAGATGGAAAAGAAGAAAGGCACTTTTAAGCTCTAAAAGTGCCATACAAAGAGGAGCGCAGTTTAACGTCATGTCTCGGGACATTACAATATTTTAATGTTTCCTATGTTATTATCTTAATATTAAGTTTTACTACTAGGTTTAGATGTAAGTTAAACTACATTAAGTATGAAAATTAAAATAGTTTAAATCTACATTAAACCTACACTTATTTTTTTAGTTTTATATTATGCTAACATTTTAGTTTGAATCTGTATTTTTAAGCAAACAGAGTCATTGTTGACAGCAAACAACGACAATGAAGCTACTAGGCTATTTAGCTTTTAATTCTACTTTTTAGGTTTAAGTTAAACTACATTTAGTATTAAATTTTAAATAGTTTACGTCTACTTTTAACATTTACTAGTTTTAATATTATGCTAACATATTAGTTTAAATTTGTATTTTACAAGCCAACAGTGTCACTGTTGACAGCAAATTATAACAATGTAGCTACTAGGCTATTTAGTTTTAAATCTACTACATTTAGGTTTAAGTTAAACTACGTTTAGTGTTAAATTTTAAATAGTTTACGTCTATTTTAAACATGCATTTATTTACTAATTTTATATTATGCTAACATTTTAAATTGAGTCTGTATTGTTATTTCTACTACAATTAGGTGTAAGTATATTCTATATTTACTTTTTAATGTTTTAATCTTAATGTCTACTTTATAAACCTATATATTTATTGACAAGTTTTGTATTATGCTAATATTTTAGTTTGATTCTGTATTTTTAAGCAAACAGAGTCACTGTTGACAGCAAACAATAACAATGTAGCTACTAGGCTATTTAGCTTTTAATTCTACTATTTTTAGGTTTAAGTTAAACTATGTTTAGTATTAAATTTTAAATAGTTTATGTCTACTTTAAACATGCATTTATTTACTAATTTTATATTATGCTAACATTTTAAATTGAGTTTGTATTGTTATTTCTACTACAATTAGGTGTAAGTATATTCTATATTTACTTTTTAATGTTTTAATCTTAGTGTATACTTTATAAACCTATATATTTATTGACAAGTTTTGTATTATGCTAATATTTTAGTTTGATTCTGTATTTTTAAGCAAACAGAGTCATTGTTGACAGCAAACAACGACAATGAAGCTACTAGGCTTTTTAGCTTTTAATTCTACTACTTTTAGGTTTAAGTTAAACTACATTTAGTATTAAATTTTAAATAGTTTACGTCTACTTTTAACCTACACTTATTTACTACTTTTAATATTATGCTAACATGTTAGTTTGATTCTGTATTTTTTAGCAAACAGAGTCACTGTTGACAGCAAACAATGACAATGTAGCTACTAGGCTATTTAGCTTTTAAATCTACTAGGATTAAGTTAAACTACACTTAGTATTAAATTTGAAATAGTTTACATCTACTTTTAACATGCACTTATTTACTAGTTTTATTATTATGCTAACAGTTTAGTTTCAATCTGTTTTTTTATATCTACTACATTTAGGGAAAGTTAATACTACATTTAGTTTCAAAGTTACAGTAGTTAATGTCTACTATAAACCTACATATATTTACTAGTTTAATTTTATGCTAACATTTTAGTAAATATTACATTTTGAGAGGAGGGAGACATCAAGATGGAAAAGAAGAAAGGCACTTTTAAGCTCTAAAAGTGCCATACAAAGAGGAGCGCAGTTTAACGTCAGGTCTCGGGACATTACAATATTTTAATGTTTCCTATGTTATTATCTTAATATTAAGTTTTACTACTAGGTTTAGATGTAAGTTAAACTACATTAAGTATGAAATTTAAAATAGTTTAAATCTACATTAAACCTACACTTATTTTTTTAGTTTTATATTATGCTAACATTTTAGTTTGAATCTGTATTTTTAAGCAAACAGAGTCATTGTTGACAGCAAACAACGACAATGAAGCTACTAGGCTATTTAGCTTTTAATTCTACTTTTTAGGTTTAAGTTAAACTACATTTAGTATTAAATTTTAAATAGTTTACGTCTACTTTTAACCTACACTAATTTACTAGTTTTAATATTATGCTAACATAGTTTAAATTTGTATTTTACAAGCCAACAGAGTCACTGTTGACAGCAAACAATGACAATGTAGCTACTAGGCTATTTAGTTTTAAATCTACTACATTTAGGTTTAAGTTAAACTATGTTTAGTATTAAATTTTAAATAGTTTATGTCTACTTTAAACATGCATTTATTTAATAATTTTATATTATGCTAACATTTTAAATTGAGTTTGTATTGTTATTTCTACTACAATTAGGTGTAAGTATATTCTATATTTACTTTTTAATGTTTTAATCTTAGTGTCTACTTTATAAACCTATATATTTATTGACAAGTTTTGTATTATGCTAATATTTTAGTTTGATTCTGTATTTTTAAGCAAACAGAGTCATTGTTGACAGCAAACAACGACAATGAAGCTACTAGGCTTTTTAGCTTTTAATTCTACTACTTTTAGGTTTAAGTTAAACTACATTTAGTATTAAATTTTAAATAGTTTACGTCTACTTTTAACCTACACTTATTTACTAGTTTTAATATTATGCTAACATTTTAGTTTGATTCTGTATTTTTAAGCAAACAGAGTCACTGTTGACAGCAAACAATGACAATGTAGCTACTAGGCTATTTAGCTTTTAAATCTACTAGGATTAAGTTAAACTACACTTAGTATTAAATTTGAAATAGTTTACATCTACTTTTAACATGCACTTATTTACTAGTTTTATTATTATGCTAACAGTTTAGTTTCAATCTGTTTTTTTATATCTACTACATTTAGGGAAAGTTAATACTACATTTAGTTTCAAAGTTACAGTAGTTAATGTCTACTATAAACCTACATATATTTACTAGTTTAATTTTATGCTAACATTTTAGTAAATATTACATTTTGAGAGGAGGGAGACATCAAGATGGAAAAGAAGAAAGGCACTTTTAAGCTCTAAAAGTGCCATACAAAGAGGAGCGCAGTTTAACGTCATGTCTCGGGACATTACAATACTTTAATGTTTCCTATGTTATTATCTTAATATTAAGTTTTACTACTAGGTTTAGATGTAAGTTAAACTACATTAAGTATGAAATTTAAAATAGTTTAAATCTACATTAAACCTACACTTATTTTCTAGTTTTATATTATGCTAACATTTTAGTTTCAATCTGTATTTTTAAGCAAACAGAGTCATTGTTGACAGCAAACAACGACAATGAAGCTACTAGGCTATTTAGCTTTTAATTCTACTACATTTAGGTTTAAGTTACACTACATTTGGTATTAAATTTTAAATAGTTTAGGTCTACTTTTAACATTTACTAGTTTTAATATTATGCTAACATATTAGTTTAAATTTGTATTTTACAAGCCAACAGTGTCACTGTTGACAGCAAACAATAACAATGTAGCTACTAGGCTATTTAGCTTTTAATTCTACTTTTTAGGTTTAAGTTACTCTACATTTAGTATTAAATTTTAAATAGTTTAGGTCTACTTTTAACCTACACTAATTTACTAGTTTTAATATTACGCTAACAATTTAGTTTAAATGTGTATTTTACAAGCCAACAGAGTCACTGTTGACAGCAAACAATGACAATGTAGCTACTAGGCTATTTAGCTTTTAATTCTACTTTTTAGGTTTAAGTTAAACTACATTTAGTATTAAAGTTTAAATAGTTTACGTCTACTTTTAACCTACACTAATTTACTAGTTTTAATATTATGCTAACATTTTAGTTTAAATGTGTATTTTACAAGCCAACAGAGTCACTGTTGACAGCAAACAATGACAATGTAGCTACTAGGCTATTTAGTTTTAAATCTACTACATTTAGGTTTAAGTTAAACTACGTTTAGTATTAAATTTTAAATAGTTTATGTCTACTTTAAACATGCATTTATTTACTAATTTTATATTATGCTAACATTTTAAATTGAGTCTGTATTGTTATTTCTACTACAATTAGGTGTAAGTATATTCTATATTTACTTTTTAATGTTTTAATCTTAATGTCTACTTTATAAACCTATATATTTATTGACAAGTTTTGTATTATGCTAATATTTTAGTTTGATTCTGTATTTTTAAGCAAACAGAGTCATTGTTGACAGCAAACAACGACAATGAAGCTACTAGGCTTTTTAGCTTTTAATTCTACTACTTTTAGGTTTAAGTTAAACTACATTTAGTATTAAATTTTAAATAGTTTACGTCTACTTTTAACCTACACTTATTTACTAGTTTTAATATTATGCTAACATTTTAGTTTGATTCTGTATTTTTAAGCAAACAGAGTCACTGTTGACAGCAAACAATGACAATGTAGCTACTAGGCTATTTAGCTTTTAAATCTACTAGGATTAAGTTAAACTACACTTAGTATTAAATTTGAAATAGTTTACATCTACTTTTAACATGCACTTATTTACTAGTTTTATTATTATGCTAACAGTTTAGTTTAAATGTGTATTTTACAAGCCAACAGAGTCACTGTTGAAGGCAAACAATGACAATGTAGCTACTAGGCTATTTAGTTTTAAATCTACTACATTTAGGTTTAAGTTAAAATACGTTTAGTATTAAATTTTAAATAGTTTATGTCTACTTTAAACATGCATTTATTTACTAATTTTATATTATGCTAACATTTTAAATTGAGTCTGTATTGTTATTTCTACTACAATTAGGTGTAAGTATATTCTATATTTACTTTTTAATGTTTTAATCTTAATGTCTACTTTATAAACCTATATATTTATTGACAAGTTTTGTATTATGCTAATATTTTAGTTTGATTCTGTATTTTTAAGCAAACAGAGTCATTGTTGACAGCAAACAACGACAATGAAGCTACTAGGCTATTTAGCTTTTAATTCTACTACTTTTAGGTTTAAGTTAAACTACATTTAGTATTAAATTTTAAATAATTTACATCTACTTTTAACCTACACTAATTTACTAGTTTTAATATTATGCTAACATTTTAGTTTGATTCTGTATTTTACAAGCCAACAGTGTCACTGTTGACAGCAAACAATGACAATGTAGCTACTAGGCTATTTAGCTTTTAAATCTACTTGGAATAAGTTAAACTACACTTAGTATTAAATTTGAAATAGTTTACATCTACTTTTAACATGCACTTATTTACTAGTTTTATTATTACGCTAACAGTTTAGTTTCAATCTGTTTTTTTATATCTACTACATTTAGGGAAAGTTAATACTACATTTAGTTTCAAAGTTACAGTAGTTAATGTCTACTATAAACCTACATATTTTTACTAGTTTAATTTTATGCTAACATTTTAGTAAATATTACATTTTGAGAGGAGGGAGACATCAAGATGGAATAGAAGAAAGGCACTTTTAAACTCTAAAAGTGCCATACAAAGAGGAGCGCAGTTTAACGTCATGTCTCTGGACATTACAATATTTTAATGTTTCCTATGTTATTATCTTTATATTAAGTTTTACTACTAGGTTTAGATATAAGTTAAACTACATTAAGTATGAAATTTAAAATAGTTTAAATCTACATTAAACCTACACTTATTTTCTAGTTTTATATTATGCTAACATTTTAGTTTGAATCTGTATTTTTAAGCAAACAGAGTCATTGTTGACAGCAAACAACGACAATGAAGCTACTAGGCTATTTAGCTTTTAATTCTACTTTTTAGGTTTAAGTTAAACTACATTTAGTATTAAATTTTAAATAGTTTAGGTCTATTTTTAAACTACACTAATTTACTAGTTTTAATATTACGCTAAAAATTTAGTTTAAATGTGTATTTTAAAAGCCAACAGAGTCACTGTTGACAGCAAACAATGACAATGTAGCTACTAGGCTATTTAGCTTTTAATTCTACTTTTTAGGTTTAAGTTACACTACATTTAGTATTAAATTTTAAATAGTTAACGTCTACTTTTAACCTACACTAATTTACTAGTTTTAATATTATGCTAACATTTTAGTTTAAATAAGTATTTTACAAGCCAACAGAGTCACTGTTGACAGCAAACAATGACAATGTAGCTACTAGGTTATTTAGTTTTAAATCTACTACATTTAGGTTTAAGTTAAACTACGTTTAGTATTAAATTTTAAATAGTTTATGTCTACTTTAAACATGCATTTATTTACTAATTTTATATTATGCTAACATTTTAGATTGAGTCTGTATTGTTATTTTTACTACATTTAGGTGTAAGTTAATTCTATATTTACTTTTTAATGTTTTAATCTTAATGTCTACTTTATAAACCTATATATTTATTGACAAGTTTTGTATTATGCTTATATTTTAGTTTGATTCTGTATTTTTAAGCAAACAGAGTCATTGTTGACAGCAAACAACGACAATGAAGCTACTAGGCTGTTTAGCTTTTAATTCTACTACTTTTAGGTTTAAGAAAAACTACATTTAGTATTAAATTTTAAATAGTTAACGTCTACTTTTAACCTACACTAATTTACTAGTTTTAATATTATGCTAACATTTTAGTTTAAATGTGTATTTTACAAGCCAACAGAGTCACTGTTGACAGCAAACAATGACAATGTAGCTACTAGGCTATTTAGCTTTTAAATCTACTTGGATTAAGTTAAACTACACTTAGTATTAAATTTGAAATAGTTTACATCTACTTTTAACATGCACTTATTTACTAGTTTTATTATTACGCTAACAGTTTAGTTTCAATCTGTATTTTTATATCTACTACATTTAGGGAAAGTTAATACTACATTTAGTTTCAAAGTTACAGTAGTTAATGTCTACTATAAACCTACATATTTTTACTAGTTTAATTTTATGCTAACATTTTAGTAAATATTACATTTTGAGAGGAGGGAGACATCAAGATGGAATAGAAGAAAGGCACTTTTAAGCTCTAAAAGTTCCATACAAAGAGGAGCGCAGTTTAACGTCATGTCTCGGGACATTACAATATTTTAATGTTTCCTATGTTATTATCTTAATATTAAGTTTTACTACTAGGTTTAGATGTAAGTTAAACTACATTAAGTATGAAATTTAAAATAGTTTAAATCTACATTAAACCTACACTTATTTTCTAGTTTTATATTATGCTAACATTTTAGTTTGAATCTGTATTTTTAAGCAAACAGAGTCATTGTTGACAGCAAACAACGACAATGAAGCTACTAGGCTATTTAGCTTTTAATTCTACTACATTTAGTTTAAGTTACACTACATTTAGTATTAAATTTTAAATAGTTTAGGTCTACATTTAACCTACACTAATTTACTAGTTTTAATATTACGCTAACAATTTAGTTTAAATGTGTATTTTACAAGCCAACAGATTCACTGTTGACAGCAAACAAGCAGCATTACATTTTAGGAATATGTATTATTTTTAAAAAATGGTATGATAAATAATTTCAAGGTATTTTACAAATTAAGCATTGTAAACTAAGCACAATTTTAAAATGTAGGTATAAAAGTGAAAACCTTAAATATCCTCTTGCCATTACCATCTCAATAGAAAGCACTCCAGACATCAGAAATCTTCATTGCATACTATGATTGACCTAAGAGTATAAAAAATTACTTAAACCACACTTTAGATCAAATTATTTTAAAAATATATAACCTAATGTATTTAAGGCATTTCATACTTAGGACATTTATTCACAAATATTGATTTTGATTTTTACAGTTTTTAAGTCTTATGTTCACAATAAACAAGGTGTATGGATACTAAAGTGAATAAGAAAAGAATTGCATGAGGAGGGACAAGGCCAAGTAGTTCAGACTAGTCATTACATTCATTCCAAATTTCACACAATGCTTCAAATTATTTTAAATGGGTTTTAGCACTTTATTGTTCACAGTCTATTGCATGTAAGCACAAAATAGATTTTATCTTATTACTATGTTTGAAATGTTAAAAATATGTTTATAATTTTGTTTTGTTTTTAGGGCTACAAGATTTTGTTTGAACACTAAATACTATGTTTAAGAGTTTCTCCTTATAAATTACAAATGCTGCTTCAAAATACAAGCTCTGTAATATGTCCTACACATATTCAAGTGTCAATCTACTTGTGCATGTTAATTATAGACTCCGCTTAGTCATTGGTTTTCCTGTCTGATTCATACATTTTCTTTGAGTATTTTATGTGGTTGTGTTTTTTGTATTGATAAGTTATGATTCAGTGTTCAATTCATTTTTGCTACTTTATTTTCTGTCCTGAAGACTATCTCAAAGTTAAATGATTTAACGAATGGTGCTACTAATGTCAAATGTAAATATTCATTCATGCTTCTAATTTCTTTATGTTTTGATATTTTCTAATTGATTAATATTTCCTAAAGCAATGTTGGTATGGAATATGGACATAATGTTTATCTAAGTGGTTTATGGTATTGCTAGATATTATGTGTTCTAATATTTTACATGTCAATCTGGTGAGTGGTATTATCTTATTTTCTATTATACAGACTTTGAAGATGATTACATCCTATGCGTTATCTATCTAGTCACATTGATATTTTATTACTGTTAAATATTTTGTTTAAGCAAATGCTACTGCAATGTTTAAGGTTGTGTTGAATATTGCAAATTAAATTTTAACATTTTATGTTTAAGAATTTATTTAAATTAAAGATTTTTAAAAGTTCAAAAGAATTTAATTTTTTTTTGTCTTTTAATATATCTAAGATAATTTTTAAGTAAGGTAGTTAAAAAATATTTACAGGCAAATTAAGGACATTTTTAAACAATATTTAACTCTACCATTTCTTTAAATACCTATTTCTGCAAATTCCATAAAGAGGGGATTTTTCACCACATGAATTTTTGTCAGAATCTAAAAAAATGTAACATTTGTCTTAACTATTTTTATAAGCTATTACAAATTGCTGCCTCCAGGTTGTCAAATTGAATGTGATTTTATGTGAAAAACATATGAAAAATTCACAATGAAAGTATGATTGATGAACCAAGAACTTCAACAGGAAAATGAAATAAAAATTTGCCTCACATCAATATCTTAATTTTGATAGGATAGAATAGGTCAATTCCTGGATCTATCACAGCCAATGTGATGCTGATGCTAAATTTTTTGCTTTAAATGCTCAGTAGCTTATTACTATAGACAATTAAGTTCAGGAACTCTGGGTTGGTGGGATTAATACATTGGTTTACAAATAGAGATTTCTATTCAGAGCTTTTAATTTTCAGTGTGACAAGAATTAGGGATAATAAAGCATACAAGAGGCACATTTCTTGTTCTATACACTATCACAAATTTGTACAAGTGCTCCTTCTTCCCTAATGCCACTAGAAAATGGAATGGGCTGCCTGAATCAGCAAGAGAAAACCAATGACTTAGTTAAGTTTAAGTCATTGATCTACACACATGACCAGATTTGAAATGTGTAGGACAAAATTTTCTTTTTTTTTAAATAATGTCTCTAATGTATAAAATAAGTTTTAAGAAAAGAGATGCTATAGACAAGTATTTAAGATTAATAATTGCATACAAATACATTTAAATACATGCACTGTTTCTCATAATGCTTTAAATTATTTTGTATGTGTGTTTAAAGAGTTTTATTGTTTATAATTATTACATATAAGCACAGAGAAAAAAAAAGAAGCCCAAAGACCTGATTGATTTTTCTGTTTGATGCAATATTTTTGTTACAACTTTTTTGTTTTGTTTTTCTATTAAGTTCTTTTGTCAGGCAGATTCTGTAGGTCTAGTATAATACTACAGGGGGAGAAGATCCTCAATGCGGAACACTTTACTAAACTAAGAAGTAGATTTAGTAAAAAGATGGAACTGATGACGATATACAAAATCGGTTTAATAAAGCTAGGTTTGCTTTTCCACTCTTTAAGCAAATCTGGTGCTCCAAGACACTGTCTTTACAAAATAAGATCTGAATCTATAACAGAAATGTTAATTTGGTCCTTTTGTATGTATCAGAGACATGAGTCACAAAAACAAATATGAAAAAGCTCCAGACCTTTGTTATCTGCCAAATTTTGGGAATTAGGTGGCTGGAAAAAGATAACTATAGTTGGAGAGACCAGGCAGAAACACATAGCCCCAGATATCAAAAAGTGAAAGTGGAGCTGGATAGGACACACCCTGTGAAAATCAATAACCTATGTTGCAAGGAAGGAACTTTATTGGAATCAACAAGGAAAGAGGAAAGTGGGCAGACCCAAGCAAACCTGGAAAAGGTCAGTGATAAGTGAAGCTGATGATACTGGAATGACATGGGAGCAGCTGAAGATAGCTGCTCAGAACTGAGTTTGGTGGAGAGGTGTGGTAGTGGCCCTATGCTCCCCTGGAAGTTCACAGGATTAAGTAAGGGAGTGAGTGTTGAGTTTGAACAGCTATCATACC
Organism: Biomphalaria sudanica; assembly: GCA_036873155.1. Classification (NCBI taxonomy): domain Eukaryota; kingdom Metazoa; phylum Mollusca; class Gastropoda; family Planorbidae; genus Biomphalaria; species Biomphalaria sudanica. Next base: position 1,847,806 of record JAZGLO010002720.1, read on the forward strand.
CCCTCATTTATTAAATAATTACCTCCCAGTAATAGTATTCATAAGAAATACGATGGAAAGAAACCTAACCAAATGTCAAATAAAGATGGAAATAGCAAATTAAAACTGAATGACAACATTGCAATAAATTAGAAATGGACATTTATTAAATAATGACATGAATGAAAGCTAACAATAATGAAATTTTAAAAAAGGATGATATCTAATTAAGATGATAATGAGGATAAAATGAATGACTAATGATACAAAATGATATTCAGGTAAATAAATGATAAAAATAATATTTAACTATATATTTAAAGATAAAATGAGGATGAAATAAATGATTAAGGATACACAATGATATTGAACTAGACAATTGAAGATGATAATAAGGATAAAATGAATAACTAATGACACAAAATGATATTAAATTAGATATTTGAAGATGATAATGAGGATGAAATGAATGATTAATAATATTGAATAATATTGAACTAGATATTTGAAGGTAATAATGAAGATGAAATGAATGAAATGAATGATAAATGATACAAAATAATATTTAACTAGATATTTGAAGATACTGTGAGGATGAAATAAATGATTAATGATATAAAATGATATTTAACTACATAATTGAAGATGATGATATGATGAATGATTAATGATACAAAATGAGGATGAAATGAATGATAAAGGATACAAATAATATTTAACTAGATATTTGAAGATGATAATGAGGATGAAATGAATGATTAATGATACAAAAAGATATTCAAGTAGATAATTATAGATGATAAGGAGAATGAAATGAATAAAATGAATGATAAATGATACAAATAAAATTTAATTAAATATTTAAAGATAAAATGAGGATGAAATGAATGTTTAATGATATAAAATGATATTGAACTAGATAGTTAAAGATGATAATGAGGATAAAATGAATGATTAATGATACAAAATGATATTGAACTAGATAATTGAACATGATAATGAGGATAAAATGAATGATCTACAAAATAATATTGAACTGAAAAAATGAAGATGATAATGAGGAAGAAATGTAACTAAATTGGCATAATGAGGATGAAATGATTAAAGTGAATGATTAATGATACAAAATGATATTGAACTAAATAATTAAAGATGATAATGAGGATGAAATGAATGATTAATGATATTGAAAGATATTGAACTAGATATTTGAAGATGATAATGAAGATGAAATGAATGATTAATGATACAAAATGATATTGAACTAGATATTTGAAGATGAAAATGAGGATTAAATGAATGATTAATGATACAAAAAATATATTAAACTAGATATTTGAAGATAATGAGGATGAAATGATGACTAATGATACAAAATGATATTGAACTAGATAATTAAAGATGATAATGAGATGAAATGAATGATTAATGATATAAAATGATATTCAACTACATGTTTGAAAATGATAATGAGGATAAAATGAATGACTAATGATACAAAATGATATTCAAGTACATAATTAAAGATGATAAGGAGGATGAAATGAATGAGATAAATGATAAATGATACAAATAATATTTAAGTAGATATTTGAGGATAAAATAAATGAATATTGATATTGAATGATATTAAACTAGATTTTTGAAGATGATAATGAAGATGAAATGAATGATTAATGATACAAAATGATATTGAACTAGATATTTAAAGATGATAATGAGGATGAAAAGAATGATTAATAATATTAAATGATATTGAACTAGATATTTGAAGGTAATAATGAAGATGAAATGAATGAAATGAATGATAAATGATACAAAATAATATTTAACTAGATATTTGAAGATACTGTGAGGATGAAATAAATGATTAATGATAAAAAATGATATTTAAGTACATAATTGAAGATGATGATAAGGATGATTGATTAATGATACAAAATGAGGATGAAATGAATGATAAAGGATACAAATAATATTTAACTAGATATTTGAAGATGATAATGAGGATGAAATAAATAATTAATGATACACAATGATATTGAACTAGATAATTGAAGATGATAATGAGGATAAAATGACAGATTAATGATACAAAAAGATATTTAAGTAGATAATTATAGATGACAAGGAGAATGAAATGAATAAAATGAATGATAAATGATACAAATAAAATTTAATAAGATATTTGAAGATAAAATGAGGATGAAATGAATGTTTAATAATATTAAATGATATTGAACGAGATATTTGAAGGTAATAATGAAGATGAAATGAATGAAATGAATGATAAATGATACAAAATAATATTTAACTAGATATTTGAAGATACTGTGAGGATGAAATAAATGATTAATGATATAAAATGATATTTAACTACATAATTGAAGTGAAGATGATGATATGATGAATGATTAATGATACAAAATGAGGATAAAATGAATGATAAAGGATACAAATAATATTTAACTAGATATTTGAAGATGATAATGAGGATGAAAAGAATGATTAATAATATTAAATGATATTGAACTAGATATTTGAAGGTAATAATGAAGATGAAATGAATGATAAATGATACAAAATAATATTTAACTAGATATTTGAAGATACTGTGAGGATGAAATAAATGATTAATGATAAAAAATGATATTTAAGTACATAATTGAAGATGATGATAAGGATGAATGATTAATGATACAAAATGAGGATGAAATGAATGATAAAGGATACAAATAATATTTAACTAGATATTTGAAGATGATAATGAGGATGAAATAAATAATTAATGATACACAATGATATCGAACTAGATAATTGAAGATGATAATGAGGATAAAATGACAGATTAATGATACAAAAAGATATTTAAGTAGATAATTATAGATGACAAGGAGAATGAAATAAATAAAATGAATGATAAATGATACAAATAAAATTTAATAAGATATTTGAAGATAAAATGAGGATGAAATGAATGTTTAATAATATTGAATGATATTGAACGAGATATTTGAAGGTAATAATGAAGATGAAATGAATGATAAATGATACAAAATAATATTTAACTAGATATTTGAAGATACTCTGAGGATGAAATAAATGATTAATGATATAAAATGATATTTAACTACATAATTGAAGTGAAGATGATGATATGATGAATGATTAATGATACAAAATGAGGATAAAATGAATGATAAAGGATACAAATAATATTTAACTAGATATTTGAAGATGATAATGAGGATGAAATGAATGATTAATGATACACAATGAATAAAATGAATGATAAATGATACAAATAAAATTTAATTAGATATTTAAAGATAAAATGAGGATGAAATGAATGTTTAATGATATAAAATGATATTGAACTAGATAGTTGAAGATGATAATGAGGATAAAATGAATGATTAATGATACAAAATGATATTGAACTAGATAATTGAACATGATAATGAGGTTAAAATGAATGATCTACAAAATAATATTGAACTAAAAAATTGTAGATGATAATGAGATGAAATGAATGATTAATGATATTGAATGATATTGAACTAGATATTTGAAGATGATAATGAAGATGAAATGAATGTTTAATGATACAAAATGATATTGAACTAGATATTTTAAGGTGATAATGGGGATGGAATGAATAATTAATGATATAAAATGCTATTGAACTAGATAATTGAAGATGATGATGAGGATGAAATAAATGATCTACAAAATAATATTGAACTTAATAATTGAAGATGATAATGAGGAAGAAATGTAACTAAATTGGCATAATGAGGATGAAATGATTAAAGTGAATGATTAATGATACAAAATGATATTGAACTAAATAATTAAAGATGATAATGAGGATGAAATGAATTATTAATGATATTGAATGATATTGAACTAGATATTTGAAGATGATAATGAAGATGAAATGAATGATTAATGATACAAAATGATATTGAACTAGATATTTGAAGATGACAATGAGGATGAAATGAATGATTAATGATATAAAATGATATTAAACTACATGTTTGAAGATGATAATAAAGATGAAATGAATGATTAATGATACAAAATGATATTGAACTTGATATTTAAAGATGATAATGAGGATGAAATGAATGACTAATGATACAAAATGATATTCAAGTAGATAATTAAAGATGATAATGAGGATGAAAAGAATGATTAATGATATAAAATGATATTAAGCTAGATATTTAAAGATGATAATGAGGTTGAAATGAATGATAAATGATACAAAATGATATTGAACTAGATAATTGAAGATGATAATAAGGATGAAATGAATGATTAATGATACAAAAAGATATTCAAGTAGATAATAAAAGATGATAAGGAGAATGAAATGAATGATAAATGATACAAAAAATATTTAACTAGATATTTGAAGATTATCATGAGGATGAAATGAATGATTAATGATATAAAATTATATTGAACTAGATATTTGAAGATGATAATGAGGAAGAAATGAATGATTAATGATATTGAATGATAATGAACTATATATTTGAAGATGAAAATGAGGATGAAATGAATGATTAATGATAAAAAATGATATTGAACTAGATATTTTAAGGTGATGAGGATAAAATGAATGATTAATGATATAAAATTATATTGAACTAGATAATTGAAGATGATAATGAGGATGAAATGAATGATTAATGATATAAAATGATATTGAATTAGATATTTGAAGATGATAATGAAGATGAAATGAATGATTAATGATACAAAATGATATTGAACTAGATAATTGAAGATGATAATAAGGATGAAATAAATGATTAATGATACAAAAAGATATTCAAGTAGATAATTAAAGATGATAAGGAGAATGAAATGAATGATAAATGATACAAATAATATTTAACTAGATATTTGAAGATTATCATGAGGATGAAATGAATGATTAATGATATAAAATTATATTGAACTAGATATTTGAAGATGATAATGAGGAAGAAATGAATGATTAATGATATTGAATGATAATGAACTATATATTTGAAGATGATAATGAGGATGAAATGAATGATTAATGATACAAAATGATATTAAACTAGATATTTTAAGTTGATAATGAGGATGAAATATAACTAAATTAACATAATGATGAAACAATTATTAAAATGAATGAGTAATAATACAAAATGATATTGAACTAGATAATTGAAGATAATAATGAGGATGAAATAAATGATTAATATAAATAATATTAAACTAAAAATGAATGATTAACTAAAATTAATGATTAATCATATAAAATGATATTGAACTAGATATTTTAAGGTGATGAGGATAAAATGAATGATTAATGATATAAAATTATATTGAACTAGATAATTGAAGATGATAATGAGGATGAAATGAATGATTAATGATATAAAATGATATTGAACTAGATATTTGAAGATGATAATGAAGATGAAATGAATGATTAATGATACAAAATGATATTGAACTAGATAATTGAAGATGATAATAAGGATGAAATAAATGATTAATGATACAAAAAGATATTCAAGTAGATAATTAAAGATGATAAGGAGAATGAAATGAATGATAAATGATACAAATAATATTTAACTAGATATTTGAAGATTATCATGAGGATGAAATGAATGATTAATGATATAAAATTATATTGAACTAGATATTTGAAGATGATAATGAGGAAGAAATGAATGATTAATGATATTGAATGATAATGAACTATATATTTGAAGATGATAATGAGGATGAAATGAATGATTAATGATACAAAATGATATTAAACTAGATATTTTAAGTTGATAATGAGGATGAAATATAACTAAATTAACATAATGATGAAACAATTATTAAAATGAATGAGTAATAATACAAAATGATATTGAACTAGATAATTGAAGATAATAATGAGGATGAAATAAATGATTAATATAAATAATATTAAACTAAAAATGAATGATTAACTAAAATTAATGATTAATCATATAAAATGATATTGAACTAGATATTTAAGGTTGAAACATAACTAAATTAGCATTATAAGGGTGAAATTATTAAGATGAATGATTAATGATATAAAATGATATTGAACTAGATATTTGAAGGTGATTATGAGAATGAAATGAATGATAATGATACACAATGATATTGAACTAGATATTTGAAGGTGATTATGAGAATGAAATGAATGTAATGATACACAATGATATTGAACTAGATATTTGAAGATGATAATGAGGATGAAATGAATGAATAATGATACAAAAAAATATTAAACTAGATAATTAAAGATTATAATGAGGATGAAATGAATGATTAATGAATGATAAAAAATGATATTGAACTAGATATTTGAAGATGATAATGAAGATGAAATGAATGATTAATGATACAAAATGATATTGAACTAGATAATTGAAGATGATAATAAGGATGAAATGAATGATTAATGATCAAAAAGATATTCAAGTAGATAATTAAAGATGATAAGGAGAATGAAATGAATGATAAATGATACAAATAATATTTAACTAGATATTTGAAGATTATCATGAGGATGAAATGAATGATTAATGATATAAAATTATATTAAACTAGATATTTGAAGATGATAATGAGGAAGAAATGAATGATTAATGATATTGAATGATAATGAACTATATATTTGAAGATGAAAATGAGGATGAAATGAATGATTAATGATACAAAATGATATTGAACTAGATATTTTAAGGTGATAATGAGGATAAAATGAATGATTAATGATATAAAATTATATTGAACTAGATAATTGAAGATGATAATGAGGATGAAATGAATGATTAATGATATAAAATGATATTGAACTAGATATTTGAAGATGATAATGAAGATGAAATGAATGATTAATGATACAAAATGATATTGAAACTAGATAATTGAAGATGATAATAAGGATAAAATAAATGATTAATGATACAAAAAGATATTCAAGTAGATAATTAAAGATGATAAGGAGAATGAAATGAATGATAAATGATACAAATAATATTTAACTAGATATTTGAAGATTATCATGAGGATGAAATGAATGATTAATGATATAAAATTATATTGAACTAGATATTTGAAGATGATAATGAGGAAGAAATGAATGATTAATGATATTGAATGATAATGAACTATATATTTGAAGATGATAATGAGGATGAAATGAATGATTAATGATACAAAATGATATTAAACTAGATATTTTAAGTTGATAATGAGGATGAAATATAACTAAATTAACATAATGATGAAACAATTATTAAAATGAATGAGTAATAATACAAAATGATATTGAACTAGATAATTGAATATGATAATGAGGATAAAATAAATGATTAATGTTATAAAATAATATTAAACTAAAAATGAATGATTAACTAAAATTAATGATTAATCATATAAAATGATATTGAACTAGATATTTAAGGTTGAAACATAACTAAATTAGCATTATGAGGGTGAAATGATTAAGATGAATGATTTATGATATAAAATTATATTGAACTAGATATTTGAAGGTGATTATGAGAATGAAATGAATGATAATGATACACAATGATATTGAACTAGATATTTGAAGGTGATTATGAGAATGAAATGAATGTAATGATACACAATGATATTGAACTAGATATTTGAAGATGATAATGAGGATGAAATGAATGAATAATGATACAAAAAAAATATTAAACTAGATAATTAAAGATTATAATGAGGATGAAATGAATGATTAATGAATGATACAAAATAATATTGAACTAAATAAGTGAAGATGATAGTGAGGATGAAATGTAACTAAATTAGCAAAATGAAAACTATATGAAAATGGTGATAATGATGATATGTTACTTGAATGAATTATTGATACAAAATGATAATTAATGAAATCCTAGTAAATGATTGAAATGATTGATTATTGATACAAAATGATATTGAACTAAATATTTTGATGATGATAATAAGGATGAAATTAAATAAGCAAAATAAAAATCGTATAAAACTGGGGATAATGATGGTGAAATCCAACTAAGTGAATTAAATGAAAGAAATATATTTAAAGTGAAGATGATAATGATAAAATAATTTTATAAAATGAATGAATTATATTATTTTAAGATGATAATCAAAATAAAATCTAATTAAATGAATAAAATGAATCATGATAATGTTATAAAACTAAATGAATGAATAATGATAACATGAATAAAGCAACTAAATGAATAAAATAAAATGAATAAATAATGGTACAAAATAACAATAATAATGAATAAAACAATTTTTAGGATGATAATGACAGTGAAATGAATACAATGAATGAATGATTATTCAAATGATAATAATGATGAAATCTGACTAAATGAATGAATACTGATACAAAATGATAATATTGATAAAATCCAACTAAAGGAAATTCAATGAATGAATATTGATAACAACAATATCTAACAAAACAAAGAAGATGACTGTATGATGATACAAAATGAAAATGGTATCTAACTAAATGAGCTGAATGAATACATTATTTTTTTATTTTTTTTTAGAGAATACTAAATTTCTGCGAAGGTTCGATTCATAAGATTACTAACAAAAGTAAAATAATTTAAACTTAACATTACTAATGTAAAATGAAGCTTACATATTAGTAGAAAGATTTAGGCAACATCTATGATATTTAACAAAATGAATTTTTAAAAAAAAGAACACAGGATAATGATAATGTCATTCTGGCAATACAAAACTAAATGAATAATGAATAGTTTACTAATTTCTAGATGATGGTTATGATGGTGATGATTATTAAACTAAATGGTGAATGAAAATATAAAATTATGATGCCAATTTAAATAAATTCAATTTTGAAATGATAATGATGATGATTCTAACTAAATAAAGCAAATGAAAATTTCAATATGAAAATGATGGCATTTAACTAAATGAATAAGATAAGAAGATGACAAAAATGTAACATTTCAAAATGTTTATTAGAGCTCATTGGTTAGTACTATCTTTCCACACATTCAAGTTTCATCTAGCTGTTACTGTTTAAAATTTGAGATTATTTCCAAACTAAGGGGTATGATTTGTTGAGTCAGTTGGCTGAAATAGTCTGTATTTATGCATAGCTAAAGAGAAATAATGGAGTGTGTATAATGTATGTATTTGTGTGTATTGCATTCATATTTTAAAGATTCATACAGTAATTCTAAAAGAAATCAAAGAAAGCTGTAAACAAGGGAGATAACACTGTATAAATTTGTATTTTGTCACATTTTAGCATTATTCCCCTTAGCAAGGGAATTAATATTGTAATACTAGTCGACTGACGGCATAGCATACACCGCTATTTTGAAGGGCCGGTGCAACCTATGTAACCGCAGTGAGCCCCCCACTTTTATAGGACCAGCGCTAATTCTAGGTTTATAAATTATTAAATTAGACCATTTTTAACATAACATATTTCCAGCGGCCTCCTGATTTACCAGAAGCTCCTGGAAATCTGAAATTGCAAAATATAAGAAAAAGTCCTGGAAATCTCTGGAAATTATTGTAATGTATTGAAAACTCATACAAATCTCCTGAAATATATAGACAAAAATGGTCATTTTGGGGTGTCATTCAATATGGAAAATGCCAACCCTACACGCTATAGAAAAACCAGGCATTATGCAATACCCGATATTTATGTAGGAAACAGAACTCTTATGATATACTGTATGACATCGCTACACGCAAGGCTCGTAAAGTAATTATGTAGGTAGTAAAGAATGAATAAAATGCAAAGACGAATTTATTTTCTAATACAAACAACTCTTAATTTTCACTTCTTATCACTATTCCTACCCAACGTGGCCTAGCAAAAGCTGTTTCGCATAGGGCCCCACAATAGTTGAGTTTAGCCCTGCTATTTAATGATGGGTGAATACAAAGCAGATTACTCGTTCTCCCCCGCCCCTCTTTTTTCTGCAGCTAAAACTGCATGGGGTAGAAATAAAAAAGAGTGATCTTTCCATGACTTCTTGGTCACAACGGTTAAGTCCGGCCCAGCTATTTTGTGACAAGGTGAATACTACTAGTTTCCCCCCCTCTTTTTTTTATAGGGTAACTCTAGTCCGTCCGACTTGCAAAAATAAAAGAGTGATCTTTCAATTACGTGGTGTTCAAACTCTTGAGCCATGAAGAGAATTATATATATATATATTGTGTGTTGCATGTTACCATATAACCTAAAATTCAATTATGAATTATTAATTGTAAATGAAAACACTACTAGTATCACTGACCTTAAATCAGAGAAAATAGGGATAGCCAAAGTGTTTTCCTTACCATAAAATAAAAAAATGCATATAACTATTTGAACAGGTGACAACTGTCAGATCTTAAATGTGGATAGGTTTTATTATTCTCATCAAGTTTCTAAACAACTCCATACAAGACAACCTTGCAGATATCTTTACAAATTTTTGAAATTTTAAGATTTTAGTTAGGGTGAAGATCAGTCAATACAAGATGTTATTGTGAAATTTAACACCAAATTTTAAGACCATGTGAAGATGAACAGATATTTGTTTGTGACATTTGGTTAGGTTGGAATTCCATTTTAGAGCTGGAGGACAAGTAAAGGCAGAGGTCACGTTAGACACAGTGGGGGAGGGGGGGGGGGGTTTGAGATCACACATCTTAGTTTAATGAAGTATGAAAAAATGATAAATCCAGCTGGTCATTTTTTAACATGTATATAATGTGAGGCAGACCATAAGAACTCCCTCTATACTGTCCATACCGGCTTTTGCAAGGACATCACTGTTTGTAGTGTGGTCTTGCCACCATATGTCCATCATGGAGCGCAAACATCTTTGGTGAAAGCACTCTAGTAGTCTTAGTTGCTTTCTATATAGTACCCATGTGTCAGATCCATATAGAAGGGTTGAGAAAATTACCACATAATGTATGGGAAACGAAAGTATACCAAAGGCAGTTGTTTTTTTTAGCTTAAAGGTGGTCGACATATCAGAGATGATCCATGGAAACCAACTTGCCTTACTGACATAGAAGATAGCACCAGGCAGCTTGCATCCACGGAATGAGACAGCTGGAGGTCACTCACAAAGACTGCAGGACACACATTTGAGACCAAAAGAAAATCTGCTGCCGAGGACAGACGTGAATGGTGAAAAGAAAAATCTTAATCGACCACTGGCGGACAATAGTTATGCTTGTCCTGGATGTAGCAAAATATGTAGGTCACAGCTGGGACTGTGTAGCCATGGGAAATACTACATTCCTCAATCTTCGGACTCGAAGACAAGCCAAATTATTATTATCTTGTGGGGCATAGTGGCTGAGGTGACTCGAGTTAAAAATCCTGACAAAGACAACTCTATGGGTACCTGACTGATTTTGAGGAAGTAAAGGTGTGCTTGCCATAACCGTTGAGCTTTACATCAACAGCCCTTAAATCACATGGTCTGAAGGGTTACCTTTAATTTAGTATCTTGTGGGACAATGTCAAAGGTCAAAGTTTGTAGAACAAGAATAAGAAATTTATTAGCTCACGAACACAATGAATATATTTTATGCCTTGGTTTAAAGGCTTTTAATTGTGTTGTATCAGGCAGTCTTTTTTGGTGAGCTAAAAGGTGGTCAACGTAACAGAGGTGCACCACAGAAATGCTTCAAAGACCAGCTTCGGCGCCAACTTGCCTAAGCTGACATAGAGGAAATCACATGGCTGCATGCCGCCTCGAATGAGACAGCTGGAGGTCAAACACAAAGGCCACGGGATACACATTTGAGACCAAAACAAAATTTGCTGCCAAGGAAAGACGCAGATGGCAAAAAAAAATCTTAATAGACCACCGGGGGACAATGGTTATGCTTGTACTGGATGTAGTAAAATATGCAGGTCACAGCTAGGACTGCGTAGCAACGGGAAATACTGCATTCCTAATTAATCTTCAGACTCGAAGACAACCCTTATTTTTATCCAGACAGTATCATTTATAGAAAGGATTGGTTGGAAACGTTGGATTTGTTGGTTGAAGAAGAAATGTTACATAGAAGGACGGTACAGAGTATTTAAGTTTGGTGGTAAGACATCAAAAAGTGAATTTTATGTACCCATCAGAATAACTAGATAAAAAGTAAAGCTTGTTAACTAATGTAGTTGAATTAGAAATACTATTGTTATTGTATGGATCTGTTATGAAAACATCTGGATTAAAAATGGACTAAGAGAAAAATAAAAAGATTGTATTTCAGAAAAATAAAGATGTATTGTCTTACATTAATTTTAAAAGCACTTTGTCTGATATACATATCAAATGAAGGAGGCTCCTCTTTCTGACACAAGGCATGGACACAGCAGTCCCTTTAACTTTATTACAGCCAGAAGGATAGTAAGAAATAAAGAAGTGGGGATCTGGAACTCCAGCATTGGGGACAGGTTTAGGGTTTAAGATCTGGTAAGGTTAAATATTGTGCTTGATACTAATTGTCTGATATTATATTTAATTGTTATTAAGTTTAATTTGTAATATTGTCATATAATAATCACTTTATATTGTTTTTAATTAGTAACTGCTTAAAAATTATACATTTTATTTGTTACTGAGTTGATTTTTAAGCTTTCATTGAGAATTTAGTTTATGACAAATTTTTAGGTTAGGTTTTCTACTAAATGCTTCATATTACTGTTATTTATAAACATTGCAGCATATGATAACACTAATGGTTGAACAATTCTAAGAAATACATTTTGCTAATCATTAGATTGTATATTCAAATGTGTCAGAATCAACTAACAATATGAATTATAAGAAATTTAGTTTAATGTAAGAGACCCATAATGTATAGGATGACTACCTAGTAGTGTTGTATGTGCTCTGGATTGGGTTAATCCCCAGTCATCCTGAGAGAAGTTTGGGCTGGGATGAAATAATCCCCAGTCATCCTGAGAGAAGTTTGGGCTGGGATGAAATAATCACTAGTCATCCTGAGAGAAGTTTAGGCTGGGATGAAATAATCTTAAAATCTGAAGGAACGTATGAAACATAAAACAAACTAAAAACTAAGGGAGATAATAAAAGTGAATACATGACCTGATCTAGTCCTCTTGAACTACTGTCTGTACAGCAAGAAGACATCAGAACTCAGAAGCAGACATCAGAACTCTTGTTCCTTAGTTCACAACATTCTTGCGTGTCATGCAAATTAAAAATAAAAACAAAGTCATTGAGCTGCGGTATTATTTTCATCATCTTAATTTTAATTACAAAGCAAATCACAATTTTTACTAATAATTGTCTCAAATAATTGTTTATCCTTACATTCATGTGTGAAACACAGCACTAAAAAAAAAAACCATCTATATAAGGTATAAGTGCCTTTTCTTGTAGTAATTAACATGTAATAGTTACAATAAATACTTTAATTACTTTTCAACATCTCTCTTCCCTTTTGAACACTTTTGAGCTTTAGCATTTGGCCTATATTAAAATGTATCAGGAATAAACACTTGGCTGGCTATATGCTTTTTTTGGCATTAAGCCTCTTTTTTCTTTTGCCAACCCCAGTGCAAGTATCTGCTTTCTAAAGCTCAACCTTGGGTGACTTTTAGTATCTCATTCGTGCATTGGTTTTTTTAAATGTGTTTCTATAAAATGTCTAAACTAGCATTTTTTTCATGCACTTCAAATTGAGAGCCACTGTTTTCTAAAAAGAAATTGATCCTTTTGTGCTACTAAACATCGTTTTTTTTTTCCTTTGACAAGTGTAAAATACTAAGCCACTAAATTTTTTTTTTTTTTTCATTGGCCAATAAGTGTAATTTCTAGTTTGAAAACATCATGTCTAACTCTGAGAGATAACTCTTAAAATATATAAAATACTTTTTATTTAACATTTAGAACAGTTTCATAAACTCTCTATTTCTATAAGTGATCTAGTAAACTACAGTATTAACTTTCATTTTAATTATTGTTTTACAAAAAAAAGAGCTATATACATCCAATATTCACCACAAAAAGATTATTGGAGTGTAACATCTTGTTCTCAATGAAACCTAAAGTACTCTCCGTAAGTAGGTTTTAAAAATGTGTTGGTATTTTTTTATCCCAATGTAACTTAATAGAAGTAAACCTTTTGCAATGAGAGCTAATGTGTTAGTAAAATTATTACCTGATGTAGATCGATGACAATTACTGTTTCCGTATCAACCACTCAGTTCAGCAGAAGTCAGAAATCTTGATCACGAAAAATTATTTTAAAAAAGCAACAAAACAAAATATATTTGCAATAGAATTAAATATTCTGAAACTATAATTTTAGTTCCACAGGCAAAGATGAGATGAGATAATTTTAGTAATAACAAAAGCAAAAATCTGACCTGATGTAGATCTATTGTTGTTACCATCACCACATCAAATGTTCAAGTTAGCAAATGTCATTGATTTTATATCCAATTGATATCCAATTCATGTGTAATTCTTAGCCTGAAAATTAAAAGATTGAAAAGACTAATTAATTAATTAAATTTAATATTATATTTGTATGTAATAGTAATACATTTATGAAAATGAATCTTGTGGCCTTTCTGAATTGAATAGGATGGCATAAAGAGAAAAGTATTAACATTAGAATTATGTAGGTCTGTTCTATATTAATTCAGGATTAAAAATGTTATTCAATTCTTACATTTATTCCAGCAAAATATTACATTATTTTATTTTGTGTCAGAATGACTTTTCAAATAGAAAGCACTATTGGAAAATGTATCAAATCAAACATGGCCTTCAACCAACACCATGCCTGAGTTAAAATAATAAAGAAGATGGGACTATTGTACAGAACTGATTTAGAGACTATACAATATCCTTTGATGTTTAACAGTAGATTTTATCTGCAAATGTGA